>CM042892.1:4800000-6000000 GCA_023653625.1 Triadica sebifera
GCTAATGGACAAATTTGATTAAGATGACAATACTTCATCAACTAGCTACCAAAGATATATGGTGATTTTCACACAACCATTAGGCTAGTGTTAATGCCCATAAATAGATAGTCCAAGTGAGAGATTGTTAGATATATAAACTTAATTCATGTGCAATTTGCACATTGGGCATTTTGTTATGTGGATGCACATGCAATTGCTTCATTGATTGTGTGATTATAGCCAAATTATAATTAATAATAGCTTGATTAAGTGATTAAATAATTTAATAATAGGCTAATCATCTTAAATTAAAGTATGTGGATCCCTTCAAAGTATGTATAAAGACCTTATGACTATAATTAAACTTGATGGATATTTAGTAATTAGTCCAATTTGTTAATATAAATGATTGTGATCCCTAGATGTATGTACATTTACTTTCTATTTACTTTCTTTGAGCCTCCATCACTCTATGAGAAAAAAAGGTACGTAACATCTAGAAAATTAATTATCCAGATTCAACAGTCGCTTATCAATGGATAAATGTATGCTTCCATATCTGTTTTTTTTATATTCTTGATGAATTTGACATGAAATTTCTATTTTTAGCGGGATTTAATTCTAACAATTATTAGAAAGATATTTTCTTAATTATTAGTTATTTTTAAAAAAAAAAAGAAAATGATTAGAATTTAACTAGCTATCAACTTTGATATTTCTAACAGTTTAATAAATATATACTTTTGAAATAAAAAGCTAAGAAGAGTGAATCTTAAAATTTACTACATTTTTAATATTCATTTTAATATATGTAGAAAAATATTTATTGCGGTTGAGGATCTTGAATAGAATAAGGAGGATCATAGTATCCATGCAAATAAATAAATGCGCATCTTAGCCTATTTATGAAGGTAAAGGGTTGTTTTTTCAAAAAAAGAAAAAAAAAAGAAGGTAAAGGGTTGACTTTGGTTTGAGGGCACAGCCCTGCAAGCAATCGTTTTGCTCTTCGCATTGAATTGCTGCCTATTTAGTCCTTACTCAGAGAGCCAAATTTAAATCCTCAACTAAAGATTACACAGTCCCTTGCTGGCCTTCAAATTCCCTTTGCCTCATCACTACTTTACTGGATCGATTATCACAATAATCTTGTCACTATCCTAATTATAACATGATAAATATATTTAACTGTTTATTATTCTTTTAGCTATACATATCTTGTTAAACAATAAATCTTTGATCTAACGATAAATTTTCAAATGAAAGCTGGTGGAGTTAAGAGTTCGAGCCTCCCAATAGCATATTTTCTTCTTCTTTTATATACTACTTCTGTTAAAAAAAACAATTGTTTAAATCAAGTTTATAAAGTAAGAAAATTTATAAATCAATTCGTTAATAATTTTTTACTCATGCAAAATAATAATAATAACAATATATATATATATATATATATATTATATTTAATTTGATTCATGAATTTTTTTTATGAATCTAATACGAATAAGGTTTGTTCAAATTTTTGTGGGATTATTCTGTGTCCCTCATAATGCAAGAAAGTTAGAAGTTGAATTTATTTTATTTTATTTTTACTAATCCTTTTTCCTTGAAGAAAAGGTTTCCAAATATGTTGTCCTAAAAAAGGTGAAAGGTTTGTGTAAACGGTTATCCAACTAAATACCTGCCAGAGCATCAATCATCTTAAATTAATTAATGAGTATATCAGCCCAAGGTTAAGCAATCTGTCTTATCTAATTCTTGCCTAACTACATAGAACAATCAAATGGCATTAAGTCGCTATCATGGGCCCTAAATAAAACTAAATTATATGCAATGGACCATAAATTTTCTATCAATTAAACCCGAAAAAAATCCATATCCCCAGCAGAATTTCCCCCACCCCTCCCTCATTTTCTTCTAGTCTGAGCACTAGGCTTCTATAAATAATTGACACCAAATCACCATATAGATCATGGCTAACTACATCAAACATAATCACTTCCCGTCCTGTTCAGCCTGCGTGGACCTCCAAAAGTGGCCTGAATCCGACACAAAGTTTTGCCGATCAGTGAGCTATAAGGATGGCTGTCAGCCGGCCGGTGTGCACTATGGGCAGCCTAGGGTTGTAGATACAAGATCATGCAGACAAATGTTCTTAAGGAGCTACCCCTTTTCAAGAAAACAAAGTCTGTCAGAAAAAACCAAGAAATGTATTAGCAAGGTCAGGGAAATAATCAAGAATAGTAGATCCACAAAGAGATCATCAAAGGCTAACGCTAGTGATAATAATATCAAAAGATTGGGTAAAATGGCATCATGTGATGCTCTGCTATCTATATTCAGAAGATTGCTTTACTTTAGCACCAAGGTTGATGTGGCTGAATAAAGAAATTAAACCATGACTTATAATAAGTACAATTTTCTTTTCTTTTCGTTTTGAATAATGTTTTTTTTCCATTTTTTTATTGAAAGAAATAGAATATTTAAGGTATAACTTTTACCCGTTATTCCTCAATTTATTACTTATGCATAATAATATTTCTTAAAATCAATTTGTAACGCAAAAATAATCCATTATAGTTGGAATCGCTTGGAATTATTTTTCATTATGAATTGATTTAAAAAAATATTAATGTGCATAATTAACAAAAGTGAAATTCACCATAAAAAAGATTTCCATCTCTCTCTACTGATTATTCTTTCTTTATTGTAACTACGACAATATGCTAATCAATCTGCTATTTATTGTCAAATTATGTCTAGATTTTTCCATTTAAGAGATAAATTAATAGTCCTGTTTTATAGTTCAATAATCCTTCAGTGTGGAAGACGATAGGCATACAGCGGAATTCCAAAGTGTACCACCACGTAAAATATTTGTAACATTTTATTTTTTTAACAATTTATTTTTAGTATCATCATATTAGTGTGGTATTAGCAGCATTTTTATTCAATGATAAAGGATTTAATTGAGAACAGTCAAAAGATTTAGGTCAAGTACGTACTTGTTATATAAGTTCGATAGTCTCATGCCATGAGTTTTAATTTTTTTTGGTCCCAACATGCAATAATAGGGATCCTTCCAAATATATGTCTGGTGACAATTTTTTGGAAAGGAATATCGGACTGCTAATGAACTTTTAAGTGATATTAGTGAATTCCCAGATTTTAATTTTTGGGCCAAATATATAAATGTTAAACTTTCATAATATTGAATTTTGGGAAAATTATCTTTTAGCATCACACTTTTGACTATTCAGAATAACAATATATGCCAATTGCCAAAAGTAGATGAAGGCTCTTCAACTTAGTCTTTGAATCTAAAATCCCTGCTGCTTCTCTCATATTATATATTTTAACATATTTTTAGGATTATCTCAAGAATTAAGAATTTCCCAATGTCTTTTAAAGGATTAAATTATTGAAATTTTTAGTGATGAATTAGTAGTTTAATACCATTTATACCTACAGTCCAAAATGAAACTCACTAGCTAGCCATCTATCTCCCTATTGGCATAATTAAGGTTTCTAACTAGCTATGAGAAATCAAGATAGATAAGAGAATTATTTCTCAATTGCTTTTCTGGATTTCCTTTTGGTTTCACATCTCTCCATAGTTTTATTTTTACTTCTTTTTTTTTAATTAATGAATGGGATTGGCACAAACAGTTACCACCACCGTTGTGGACAGAATAATTAATAGGAGCAATAATCCAAAAGAAAGCATCGAGTTCCAAATGCGTAGGGTTCCAAATAATAATAATAATAAGAAGAAGAAGAAGAAGAAGAAGAAGAAGAAGAAGAAGAAGAAGAAGAAGAAGGAGTTATTTTTGCCGTTTGTGCATTTGTTATGGTATTCACAAAGCAAATTTTGTTGGGTTCATCGACTGTGGACAAACCCCTCTTTCTAAAACAATTTATATATGTTTTTTTTTTGATTCATCCATTGATGTGTCCTTGCAATTGGTGGACTAATGCATAACCAACCATTATAATATATATAATTGGGTCGCTACACTTATCTTCCCATAATTAATTTAATAAGTTTCTTTTTCGGTATTTCTTAAACATGCATGTATGTTAAGTATGATAGGTTACAAGGAAGAAATAAAAAAAAAAAAAGAAATAATTTGGTGTTTTTAAAATTTGAAATTTTTTTAATTATATTCTTCAATTAAAAATTTATTTAATTGATTCATTTAATTATTAATTTTAATATCAATTTTTAAAACACTTAACATCGTATTAATGATAGTTAAAAAAAGTCAATTGGATCAAAATTTCAGTTAATCTCTATTTATAAAACACTTATTATTTAATTAATAATAAATAATTGAATAATTAGTTCAAAATTTGATAATTAAGGGATGAGAGTAATTTTATATAGAGACTTTATTTCATAAATTTGTAAAATTAAGAGATAAAAATATGTTTCTTTTCCGAGGTTAAATTATAATTAAGTGGATTTGCTATACATATTTGTAGTAGATAACCCATACAATCTCTATGGTTATCATTATGAATAAAGGACAAATTAATTAAGCTCAAATTATATTCAAAAAAGAAATTTACTCAAATTATGGTATCTCTCTCAACATGATGTTATATGAAAATACGAATTATATATGATGGATATGATTGAATAGTAAGTATAGTGGTGCAACAATATGAGATATTCCTGACCTGTTGTAGATATATAGCTTTACTAGCTAGATTGAGAAGAAGAAAGGGTGAATGATCTATTGAATAGATTTCTTGTTAGGTTATGTGATTCTGTGTCGCTTTGGATGGTTAAACTCCCCGCAGATGACTTTTATGTGCTTTAAATTATAGTTAAGTAATTAGATTAATAATTTAGTAGGCGAATAGCTGCTATAGTGTTAATATTTCAAATTTTATTAACGTCTATTTCCTTGAAAAGTTTCTAATGTAGCCCACAGAGAAAAAAAAAATAAAAAATAAAAAAGAATTCTGATTTCAAATTTATATTAATCAGGACTTCATAACATAAGGCCCATCAAGCCATCCGGCGCTCAATGAGTATGTGGTCCATTTAGCTTAACTGTTGTTCCTAGTGGCTTGTGCAAGCTTCCCTTATAGCTAATTTATGTGGAATTGAGGTTGAAAACTAGATTTTTGTATATATATATATCATTACAAAAGATAATGTAAAACTTTTGCGGAATTGTTATTTGTACAAAAATAATTATGCAAAATGTACAAAATTAGAATGTTGATAGTATGAAATGATTAAAAATAACTTTGGTTAAAATTCTAGGATAAAAATTCAAAATATCAATTTTATTCTCTGTTTAATTAATTTGTTCCCTTCCCAATACAATTGAAAATCAAACTTGCAGCTTCTTTCTTTCTCAAAACATAAAACACAATTGTTGAAATGTTGCTGCAATTTTCTTTCTTTCTTTCTATCTTTCTTTTTTTTTAAAAAAAAAAAAAAAAAACTTGTTGGGCTTCATACCATCTATATAAAAAGTTCATCTTCCTTGAACAAGAGCTGCGGATTTGTGAAATTAATCAAAGGAAAATCTTTTGAAAATGGAACTCTGCAAGATGAAGGTTTAAGGGACGTTCTGTTGGTTTTAAAGGGCAAAAAATCAGGAATATACCTTGCATACATGAGTATGCGCCTCTGGTGATTGGACTGAATAGAAGTCTATGCCAGTCTTATGAGTCAGAGCACGAAGCAATAGAAGCTTTTACTAATTTCCAGATTTGAAACTCTTCAAAAGGCACATCAAATACTAAAACTAGAGATGAAGTTCCGAGCTTTTCTACGGACGCATATGAAGAAAATCTTCCTCGTAACTTGATGCATGTACTGATTGTTGGCATCATAATAGGTGTGAAAATATCACACAAATGTTGATTTCCATTTAATTTGTTATACGCTTTTAGGGTTTAGGGGTTGTTAATGATAAATGATGTTTCAGCCTAGTTAGTAGGCGATATGATTTACACAACATTTAGTCCCCTTTTCTATCAATGAAATAAATTACTTGTTATGAATTTAGATTTAAAGAGTTAAGAATTCAGATTTAATGAGACTTTCGTTCCGTTTTTTTCATTTGTGATTCCTTTTCTCTTTTTCATTTTCTTATTTTAAATTCATGTTTTAGCAATTTAAATAGTGGAAATCGCATTCAAACATCATGATACCTGATTAAAAATCAAAGAAGTCAGATTGGACATTAAAGATGTCTGATCAAACATCTTTAGGAAATGTCCAACCAAACTTCAAAGTAAGTCCGGCCAGACTTCGTCAGAAAAAATATGTCCAACTAGTCATCAAGAAAAAATGGTCAGTCTTCATTTCTATTGTAATAAGGTCGACCGATCATGAAGCTGTAGAATAGATAGTTTTATTCTATTTTGGGTCTCAATTTGATTTGGAAGTGATTTTAATAGTTCTTGAAGTCTTTTTAATGATTATGAAGCTTTAATGAAAGCCTCAAAATCAATTAAGAAGCATCCCAAACAAGAATTTTAGAGATTTTCTTTGAATTGGAGTTGGAAAACCTCTCTTATAAATACCCTTAACCTTCAGCACAAAATTAAAAGTTAAGAGACACATAATTCTCTCAAAATTAAAGGCTAGAATTAGGCTAATTCATCACTAAATCGTTCTAGAGTTTGGACTTGAGTTGATTCACTAAAACCTTTGCTTTTGGGAGTAAAGATTGGAGCAGTTTTGGTTCACCAAAAGTGGTCTTGCTATATTAGTTCATTTTTTGAGTTCTAAAAGTCTTTCCCATTCCATTCTTCTTTATTTTGGTAAGTTTTGGGGTACCAAACTTTCATTCTTCTCTCTATTTTTAATTATTGACCTTTAATTCTATTTATTGAATTAATTATGCATAATTATGTGTAAAATACAAAATTAACTTTAGAATGGCTTAATTAGGATTCTAAAATTGTTTTTATCATCATGCATTGATTATTAATTTTTAGCATCATTGTTATTTATTTTTCTCTATCTTCTTCTCTTTTTTCTTTGGATGATCATGAATGAATGGTTTTTATTCTCTTTTGAATGTGATAGATTGATGGTTTGTACGAATGAATGTTTTATAGTATGTTTTTGGATCACACGTTTGTTCATTTTGCAGGTTTAGTATATGTTTGTCTTTTTATTTTTCAAATGATGTAATTTTAAGTAGTGTAAGATATTTTTGGGATGTAAACAAATATTATCAAAAATTTTTTACTTTGTTTTTTTATTGCGTGTTGTGATTTATTATTTATATATTATATTGCATGTTTAGCTATAAGATTATTGTGTGATACAAAAATACAAAATAAATTATTGGGCTTCAAGTAGGTTATCAATTTGAATATAAATCTTTGAAGATTGGTAATCTGTGCCCTTTCACAGGGTTATATTGGTTTTGATTTTTCAATATATTGACTATTCATAATGCAAAAGATAGATTGCATAAAGGCTAAGCTTTTGGATTTGAAAATTATTTGTTAAATTGGAATAAATAAAAGCATGGTTGTTCCAACTCAAAGGACTAATATGGATGACAATGTTGAAGGTGGCCCTACCATCCAAGATCTAGAGTGAGGCCTCATGCTAATCGTTACAGATCTATAATGGAACCAAACCAAAGTGGCAAAAAAGATAAGGGTAGAGGAAAGGGCAAAGGAAGGTGTCGCAAGTAGGGGAGAGAAATGGAGATAATGAAGCAACCATAAACAACTTTCAAAATGTTCTAACCATGTCATTAGTTTGTAATATTCAATAACATATGAAATTTAATTTGAAGACAAAATAATTGACCTAATTTGCTCTATTATTTTAATTGCAACAAATCTAAAATGGTTTATTAGTAGCTTGACACTACAAGAAAATAAAGATTTATTCCATTGGTAAACAAAAAAATCCGTTGGTAATTCAATTTATCAACGGAAAAATTCCGTTGGTAAAGTGCTCGTCGTTAAAATTTCCAATGAAAAAAATTTTGTTGGTAAAGTTACCAACAGATTACCAATAGATTATCAACGAAACAATTTGTCCATTGACAAATTTTTCAACATATTACCAACGGATATTTCCATTATTAAATTAATTCCATTGGTAAAAATGATATAGTTTTTTGTGAATATCCGTTGAAATATTACCAACAGATTATTTTCCGTCGGTATATTACCAATGAATTATTTTCCGTCGGCATATTTCCAACGGATTAGTTTCCGTTGGTAAATTATCAATAGAGAAATTCTATTGGTAAATGACTGATTTATTTAAAAATTTAAATTACCAACGGAAACTAATTCGTTGGTAAATTACCAGCACTTTACCAACGAAAAAGTTCTGATGGTAAAGTGCTTGTCGTTAAAGTTTCCTACGAAAAACAATTCTACCGATAAAGTTACCAACATATTACCAATGAAAAAATTTGTCCATTGGCAAATTTTCAAACAGATTACAAACAGATATTTACATTGTTAAATTAATTCCGTTGGTAAAAACGGTCTACTTTTTTGTAAATATTCGTTGGTAATCCATTGGAATATTACCAACAGATTATTTTTTGTCAGTATATTACAAAAAAATTATTTTTCATTGACATATTTCCAACGGATTACTTTCCGTTGGTAAATTACCAACAGAGAAATTCTGTTGGTAAATAACTGATTTATTTGAAAATTTAAATTACTAATAGAAACTAATCCGTTGATAAATTACCAATAGAGAAATTTCGTTGGTAAATTACTGATTTATTTGAAAATTTAAATTTAAATTATAGAAAGAATTGAATTGATTAACCTGTTAATGAAAGCAATAAATATAACATATATTATGTATAATTTATTAAATACGAAATATTAAATATTAAACATAACATATTATAAGTTGTATTTATCAAATTTAATATAAACATATTATATATTAATAAAATTGAAAACTAATACTTTAGTAGTATCATATTGATCTAGTACTAGTTTTGATCCTCAACTTCTTCATCATCATTGGTAGGTGGAGGATTAGAAGATGACATTGTGCCTACAACACCACTCAAAAGCCTTTTGTTGCCTAGATATTGAGCCAGAAGGGGGGTTGAATTGGATATTAATAATTTTAACTTTTAGGTGCAGAAATAAAAATTATGTTTAGTAGGGATAGAGAAATTTGACACAAGGATTTTTATAGAGGTTCGGGTGTTAACAAACCATACTTTTCTCCCCAATCGCAATTGGGAGTTTTACTAACACACTAAGTGTTACAATGGAGTTTTACAAGCTCATTCCCAACTATGGTGTTTCTGACAATGGATCACATCTAACCCAAAACATCCCTTGTGTTTTAATAGCTCACACAAATAACCAATTTCTTGTGTTTTTGAAGGCTCACACAAATAATCTTTACCTTGTATTTTAAAGGCTTACACAACTAACCCTTACAAGTGTTCTACTCTTAATCCCAAGATACCCAATAACTCACTTGAGTAGATGATTACAGAGAGAAACACTTACAAATCTTTAATGCTCAGAAAATTATGGGAAAAAAGATTTTCACAGAGAATAAATATTTGTTTGAAAGTATTAAATGCACAAATGGCTTATAACAAGATTTTGATTCGAAATATTTGCTATTCTCTTGTTTTGGATTCATAAATGATTTGCATTTATACTTCCATGGTGAATTCTAGCCGTTTGATTGCATTTAATATGGAAATAGTCATTGCACCAACCCTAATAATCGCGCCTGACATGTTTCTCTTTCATGTTTCACGGGCGTGACTATGTGTGTCACTGTCGTGACTGTTCTTCCAAGCCGTGACTTAAGTAGTGACCTTAACTGTGAAGCATTCTGGAGGGTTTTGAAGTATTTGTTCATGGGCATGACATTTAATCTTCACGGGCATGACAACCTTCCAAGTCGTGGTCCAAGTGGTGACTCTGGCCGTGAAGCGCTTTGGAAGAATTTGCCATGTCTTTTCACAGGCGTGACTGATATGATCATTCATGGTTGCTATCTTCCTTCATGGCCATGAACTTTAAATGTTGGTTTGTTGGCGCTAGGCATAATCACGGGCGTGACACATAGGGTCACAGGCGTGAACATGCTACTTCTTCAATTTTATCTTTTGAAGTTTAATTTTCCATTCTCCATTCTTGCTAACATATATCATACCATGTTCAATAGACTTAGAAAACAAGTATGTTAAATACAATATTGATATTTTATTTGTTATCATCAAAATGATAGAAATACCCCTTAAGGTTCAACACTTTTGGATCATAGCCTCCATTTTCTCCTGCTTCTTCTTCAGCTCTTGCTCCATCAGCTCCTGCCTTTGTTTCATCTGTCGCTCTATCTCCTCCTCTCTCTGCCTCATCCCCTCTCGAAGCTCATCTCGGACTGCATCTTGAATCTCCTCATAAATTTCAGTTCGCAGTTGATGAGAATCTACTGTTGCAGATGTAGAAGAAGAACTAACAACAGTTGCAAAAGGTTTACCTCCAAGCCCATAACACCGTTTCTTCTTAGAAGGTCCAACAACTTCATAATAAATCTTAGACATGTCAACACTCTCTGAAGAAGTTCCGTTAGACTGATTTTCACTAGCAGTATTATAACGTTCCATCACCTTATCCTACAATCAAATAAATATATCAATTTGTACTACAACATTAAACATACAAAATTTTCACATTGGTTAGAGCCTATTTGGTAATCTTTTTTCACATGAAAAACTTATTTTGTAATCTATAACAATAATAGAATATCTAACAACCTAAAGAAAAAACAACAAATCCCATTTCAATTTGCTTTATATCGTAAAAAATGAACTTATGGAATAAAGACCAACGTTCATATTAACAATGCCAAATATTTCAAAACAAAATAATTGCCTTCAAGCAATCTGTTACCTATGGTTATATAAAGTTTAGGCCATCAATATGTAAAAAGAAAAATACACTACAACCAAATCATTTACATTGAGTTAATGATGCTGAGTTAACTAACCGCAATAATCTTTGACTGTTGATCAATAAAACTGTCATCTTTCTTAGTCTTATGGATCATTTCAAAGGTATCATAATCAGTCATGGGCTGTCCAGAATGCTCTTTAGCCTAAAAAAATAACACATTATTATATTGTTTAAAATTGAATAATTTTTTTCAAAGTTTTTAACTCAATTTGAACTGTAAGTTTACAATTTGTAATACCAACTCAATACCTTGATCTATAGCAGATCTAGAACCCCTAGTGTGCCTAGATAATCCAGTGCCAAGTCCTCCAACCTTACTCAACCTATTTTTGGATGCAATATTACACTTGTTCTTGAAATTTGGAGAATTCCAACAATGCTGCCAGTTGTCCCATATCTCTTCTGAAACATTTTGGAGCTGCTTTCTTGATTTCCTCCAGTCAGAGAGTGTTAGAATAACGTTTACTGGATTGCCACTCCAAAATGGTCCGAATCACAAATTCTAAAGACCTATCAAATGAAAAATGTTTCTACAAGATATTTTTATTGGTGTTAGTCATATTGAAGATAACATGATTTTTATCACTTTGCACTCTATTCAAAAAAGAATAAGGAAAATACAAAAAACCTGAAATTCATTCCAGTAATACTCCTTTATATCCTGGGGCACTGCTGACCAATTATATCAATTTTGTGAAATTGTTGTTTCATGCATTTTGTGATTTGTGTTGAAGCTTTATGAGATGGAGTAAAGCTGATTGCACAAAAAAGCATAAATATATTTAGCACATTATTAGTCATTCAGAAAGAACTAATAAATAATATATATCGTAATAATTGGATGACAAATAAGAAAAATTAAGGTTGAACATAACCATCCAAAATGTATATCGAGACGTGGCTTCGTACTACTTGAAGTTATATCATTTATTGATGATAAAGTCAGTATATGATCTACATGACTTGATCCAGAAGCTAGACTGGCAGGTGATTGTGGTGAATCATCTACAAGTGGTGGTGCTACTGATGATGAACCTATGCTCCTCCACCTGTAGGTGTGACAGGTGGTGATGTATCAGCAACTGATATATTTGCTCCACTTACATCTCCTGTACCACTCCCATCTAAAGGTGTTATAGGTTGTGACATAGTTGGTGTACGCTTTCCACTTTCATTTCCTCTACCACCTGCACCTAAATGCCCTCCACGTCCATTTCCTCTACCACGACCAACTCCTCTACTAGAAGACCCACTAGCCATAACACTATGATACAAATGGAATAAGATCGATTCAAGAAAGTTCAAAAATATAGATTCATTATATTCATTCAAAAACAACACTCATAATAGGTTTTTACTTTATAATTAGTATACTTTAACAAATGGATAAAAAGTATGCAACCAACTAAAAGTCACACAATCTATGATGGAAAGCTACTTCATAATTAGTATCCCAATAACAACTCTATGATAGATCAACAAAGTAAAAGTCACACAATAAATTAAATTAATATTGCGTAAACATCAAGAAGTATCACATTTGTTCTTACGTTTAGAGCCAGATTAAATAGTCAACATAAATTAAAAATGTAACATGATATTAACTCTAGTCGTTATTCAAGCTATTAGTTGATTCATCATATAACTCTTCTTCTTCTTTAGTCGAATTTGAATCTTCTTCATCTGATTCAATTAATGGCTCATTTTCTTGTTCAATGGTATCACCCTCAAGGTTTATAAAAATGCCATTTGGATCATTTAAGGAAAATGGTTCTTCATCTGATTGACTTTGACTATGATGATGGACCTCGATGTCATCTTTTTGAAATGGTGATTGATCATTTGTTTCACTAGGCAACACAACATCCACAATAGCCCGGGCTTTTATTTTGAATACCGCCTACTAATCGCATTTGTCACGCCTTAAACTAGGGTAACTACAAAAATACACCTGGTTTGCTTGCACTGTTGGAACAAATGGTTCATATTTATTAAATCTTCATTTATTGTTAACCTATACAAGCTTATACTCATTATGGACTTTCGTTCCCAAGTTTGGTGTGGGGTCAAACGAATCACACTTGAACAATACAATTCTCTTGATTGGTAAGGCAGGGTATTCCAACTCTATGATTTCTACTAATTGACCATAGTAATCACCTTCATCGACACATAAATTAGAGCCTTTAATGCACACCCCACTATTCATTGTTCTTCTCATAGACCCATGTTGTATAGTGTGAAATCTGTAACCATTCACAAAATAGCCATGATATGAAAAAACAGTTGGTAATGGACCTTTTGCGAGATCTTTCATGAACTTATTTGAAATATCATTTGAAGGATTATGTGCCTATAAAATAAGTCGAAACATCCTTCAGAAAAAAATGACATGTGTGGTGCTTAATATATTTATATTGATACAAAAGAATTAGTTGTTATAATACTCACATATGTTTCGAACCAGTATGGGAATTCATGTTCTAGTTTGTTGTCAACTTCAATCTCATTGATATTAGGTTGATCACATTTTAAATCATCGATGTATATCCTTTGAATACATTAGAAGATGACAAATTGGAATATTAGATATGCTTATAAACATCATAAGATATCTATCATGAGTAAAGACAATTATTTATACTAACCTTGTGAATGGTTTCACTTCTGAGCAATTTAACAAAATGTAGCTACGAGCTGTTTTATATTCTTCATTGCTTAAAAATCTTGACTTACCTTTCCCTAATGGTCGATCGGGATATTTGAATATTGACAAGTTCCCTTAATGTTCATCACATTCCCCCTTTCGAATACTATTGTCTTCATTACGTGGCACTTGTCTATGTCTCGTGCTCACATGGTCCTCAAAATAGTAGGAACAAAATGATGTAGCCTCTTAATATGCATTGCATATCGATCCTTCCACCTTGGCTTTGTTGTTCACATTTTTTTCCAACTTTCCAAAATTCCTACATTATAAATTAATGTTTAGAGCATTAGAAAAAAAAATTAAACAGAAAAAAAGGAGATAGTGGGTATGAAAAGTACCTCTCAAATGTATACATCCATCAGTATTGTACAAGACCGGTCATTTTTGCTTCATAAGCCAAGTGGATAGGAAGATGCTCCATCGAGTTAAAGAAGCTCGGAGGGAATATTCGCTCAAGCTTGTACAATATCACTGGAATTTCTTTTTCCAATCGAACCATGTCTTCATTTCTTATGACAGTAGTTGTCAACTCCTTGAAGAAAAGGCTCAACTCTGTAAGTGCCTTCCAGACATTGTATAGGAGTAGTTCATTAAATGCTATAGGTCTTAACCTTTGCATAAACACATGACAATCGTGGCTTTTCAGCCCATACAACTTATGCTCCTTCATGTCTACACATCTGGCCATATTCAAAGCATATCCATCAGGAAATTGAAGTTTTTTTACCTACTCACACAAGGCTTGTTTCCCACACTTATCCAAAGTGTAACACACTTTAGGGTATTTTCCTATTGTGACATTTCGTGCCAGCTCAGGACGACGACAATATTCATTCAACTCTTCCCTATATTTGAAAGTGTCCTTTGTTTTTCTTTCAACCTCCATTACTGTGTTGAATATATTGTCAAATACATTCTTTTCAATTTGCATAACATCTAAATTGTGTCGAATCAAGTTTGTACTCCAATGCAGCAAATCCCCAAAAATGCTTCTTTTCTTCCAACTGCTATGTTTGCATTTTGCTCGATTAGTCTCTTCAGTACCCAATTTTGTGACTCTCTTTATCCCCAGAGTTTGAATCTCTCTCAAGATTTCAATTCCAGACTTTACAGGTGGTGCAACTTTGACCACCATTTTGTTTTTTATGAATGAAGTTGTGTTTTTAGAAAAGGATGATCTAGTGCTAAGAACTTACGATGATTGTCAAACCATGATTGTTTTCTACTTTTTGAAAGAGAAAATGCATCTGAATCATCCATGCAATAAGGATAGACCATTCGCCCCACTGTACTCCATCTAGACAACATTGAATATGCAGGAAAGTCACTAATTGTGCACATAAGAGCATCTCTCATCTGAAAGTTTTATTTCTTTGAAATGTCATATGCCAGAACACTGGCCTCCTAGAATTGTTTCAATTATGCAATAAGAGGCTGTAAGAATACATCTAGCTTATATTTTGGATTTTCTGGCCTAGAAACTAATACAGTTAAGAACCTATATTGCTCCTTCATACACAGCCCTAACGGCAAGTCGTACGGTGTTACTATGACCAGTCAGGAAGATTATTGTTGGCCTGATGGCCCAAATGGTTGAAACCCATCAGTACAAAGTCCCAGTCTCACATTCCAAATTTTAGTAGCAAATTCCAGATGTGTTTGATCAAAATGCTTCAAAGCAGGTGAATCTGAGCAGTGAATCATAACACCGTCTTCAACCTCATGTTCTGCGTTCCACCTCATTTCATTGGTTGTGGCATTAAATGCATACAATCTTTTTATTCTATCAGTAAGAGGAAAGTAGTACATTTTCTTGCATGAAATATTGCTTTTATATCTTTTAACACTTTCTCTACATGTTTTCTTGTAACGAGATGTTCACAGAACTTGCAAATATTTAGTTCACTATCTTCACCCTAATATATTATGCAAAGATTAGTACAACAATCAATCTTTTCCACTGGTAGACCCAAACCTCGTAGCAATTTTTTGGTACTATAAAAGTTATCAATCACAACATTATCATCAGGAAGGATCTCTTTCATATATTGAACCATTTGATCAAAATGTTTTCTAGTCGTATGGTTCTCAAACTTCATGGTCATAACTCGAGCTACAAATGACAACAATGTATGCTTTTTACAACCAGGCCATAATTCCTTATTTGCAGCACTAAGCATGTCATAAAATTGCTTTGCTTTTAGGTTTGGAGGTTTCTCAAACCGTTAAGGAGTAAATTGAGGACCAGCAGCATCAAACACCATAGAGTGATATGCAGTTAAATCATCTATATTATCAAATTTTTGGCTACAAACTGTATTTTGACTATTGCCAACGTCCACATTGGTTTCCCCATGACAATCCCAAACATAATAGTTTGGTACAAATCCATTTTTATCCACATGGAATTTTCCCTTTTCTAAATCATGATATACACAATTTTGGCACTTACGACCAGTACATGGACACTGGATCTTATTCCCATCCATTCATGTTGGTTGACTAATAGCAAAGTCAATAAATTGATGTAAACCATCTACAAATTATTGGTTCAAATGACCATTTGTTAACCTATGATACATCCACCGACGGTCTGAACTCATTTTTAACCTGTTTATATTTATATAGTTTGAATATTGATAAAAATTGTAAGATTAGTCCTTGTATTTTAGGTCAGTTTTCAAGTCAATACCTTTTTCTAGTTCATAGTGTCTATTTGCTAATTATGAATTGTGAACTGTGACAAAACAATGACAAATGTAAAATAATATAAGATAAAGGTAAGTAACAAACAAAATAAAAAATAAAGTTGGGTTATATTATGAGACAAATGAAAAAAATAATATGTAATCTCTTTTAATATGTCAAGTCAAGGAAAAGATCTACCTATATAATACTCATATTGGAAAAACCCAAAAAATACAGCACAATTGATCTTGATTGGATCCAAATTTCATGCACTGAGGTGAACTAGAGAGATAAGGAAAACCAAAAATATTTGGTAGTTTAGGAAATTCAGAATCATTCGGGAAATTAGCTATGCCAGACAATTTTGGAAGTAAATTAGAGATATCAGGCAAACCGGGAATCTTTGGTAGTTCGGGAAAAGGAGGGATGTCAGACGGATCGGGGAAGGGAAAGTTAAGGAGATTTTCTAATGCATGCAAGCCAGGTAATATATCCACAATTGTAACATCTTATGATTACTAGCAGCTATTTCGACATCCAATGTCAAAGCTATGCAAACAGTTGCACACAAAAAACTCCAACTAGCCATCTTTCAAAAAAAATCAAAAAATGGTTACCACTAATTAAGGAGAAACTAGCTAGATTGTAATGAAATACAAAGCTATGTGCCTTTGGATGAGATAAATGAAGGATACCTTTGATTTATATAGATGCAAATTATTGTCGAAAAAAATTAAAAATTAAAAATTATGATCGAGGGAAAAAAATATCTAGAATTACTCCGATACCATAAAATCTTTAATGGTCCATTGTTTCTTTGTTAATATATTAGGGGACAAGTTCGGATCTAATAATGAAAAGAAAAGACCATTTCTTGTCAATTCACCATCTTATGTTTCCACTTTCCATTGAAAATAAAAGTTTGTCGTATATAGATTTTTGTTAGTTAAACATATATAAAATATTATTATCAATAATTGTTGTACTTAATGTCTGAAATTCAAGCATTGATTATTCGTTAGATTTATATAACATGTCCATAGCTAATCTGAGCACTTTGAATGAAAACATAAATAAATGAGTAAAGAATGTAATGCTGCCATTCTAGTAATAAAAATTCAAAAATTTTTTGTACTCAAAACCCATACCAATATTTGAATAATTAATTAAATCATGAAGTTGCTGCTTGCAGAACATTAAACTAATTTGACACATTTTAAATGTTTTTATTAGCTATTGCAGGATATATTTTCGTCCATAACCACTGCCAAATACATCTCCAAATTAGGTTTAAGAAATTATTTATGTTTAAATAAGGAGATTTAAATGTATAATTTTCACCCTAGAAATTAAATTAATTATGGATTGATTCACTTAAAAATAAATAAATAAATAAATATACAGAATTTGAATTGCATTGTGTTTCGATAGTTTCTGAATAATCAATCACAATTTTATAAATATATATAATAAAACCATAATAAGATCTTAACCTTGAGGGGTATTTCCGTCATTTTGATGATAATAAATAATATAGCAATATTGTATTTAACGTACTTGTTTTTGTAAGTATATTATACAGGACATGAATTAAAATAGCAATAATGGAGAATTGGAAGAATAATCCTTGAGAAACAAAAAGCAGGAAGTAGCATGTTCACTGCCGTGACTCTAGGAGTCACTCCCGTGAAGCCAAATAGCCGTTACCAAGAAACCAACATTTGAAGTTCACGACCATGAAGGAAAACCAAACCGTGAAGTAAGCATTTCAGTCACCCCCGTGAAGAAAGGTGTCACCCCCGTGAAGCTTCATGCAAATTTCATTCCAGAGAGCTTCACGACCAGAGTCACCACTTGGGTCATGGCTGGGAAGATGTTCACCCCCGTGAATGAATGTGTCACCCCTATGAAGGCTTCATTCAATTTCATCCAGAGAGCTTCACGACCAGAGTCACCACTTGGTTCACCGCTGGGAAGAGTGTCACGCCCGTGACTGATTAAAGTCACGCCCGTGACTCTATATGTCAAAACATACCAGAGAGCTTCATGACCAAGGTCACCACTTCAGTCACGGCTTGGGAAGAACTGTCACCCCCCGTGACAAGCATATTCACGCCCGTGAACAATGAAAGAGAAAAATGTCAGGTGCGATTTTTTGGTTGGTATAACGACTAGTTTCTTATTTAATGCACCCCAACGGCTATATTCAGCCATGAGAGTATAAATGGAAGTCATTTATGCATTAAGAAATAAGAGAATGACAAGAAAAACAAAAGATTAGCATATACTTCAAATCACAAGCTATCTTGTACTTTTATACTTTGAGAACAAATTCATTCTCTGTAAAAATCTTATTGCTCCTCATATTTGAGCAATAAAGATTTATAAGTAGTTCTCTTTGTAATCTTTACTCAAGTGAGCATTGGGTAGTTCTGGGTTAAGAGAAGAACACTTGTAAGGGTTAGTTGTGTGAACCTCCAAAACACAAATTAAAAGGTTATTTGTGTGAGCCTGTAAGACACAAAGTGTAGGTTGTTTGTATGAGCCTGTAAAACACAAAGTGTAGGTTCTTTGTGTGAGCCTGTAAAACATAAAGGAATTGGTTATTGTGTGAGCCATTAAAACACAAGAGATTTCTGGGTTAGGTGTGAGCCATTGTGAGAAACACCATAGTTGGGAGTGAGCTTGTAAAACTCCATTATAACACTTAGTGTGTTAGTGAAACTTCCAATTGCGATTAGGGAGAGGAGTAGGGTTTGTTAATACCCGTCTGATTTTCTCTATCCCTTCTAACATTTACAATTTTATTTCCGCACCTTAAAGTTTAATTTTTTGAAACTCCAATTCAACCCCCCTTCTTGGTCTAATATCTGGGCAACAATTGGTATTAAAGCCATGTCGAGCATTGAAGCCTAAAAAGCGCTAGTAAAGAGTAAGATATGGCCAGTAAAGGATTCTAGAGTCTCAAACCTTACTTTGATGGAGCAAATTATGCCCATTGGAAGTTTAGGATGGTGACATACTTGGATAGTGAAGGAATTGAAGTCTGGGATAGTGTATGAAAAGAATGGACACCACCAACCAGAAGAGGAGCTGATGGTGAAGAGGAAATCCTATCAAGAGATGATTGGACAGAGCCCGAAAGAACAGCAAATTTCAAAAACAAGAAGACAATGACAATTGTATCAAGCTCATTATCTATTGAAGAATGTGGGAGAATACAGCACTGCTCAACAGCATATAATATGTGGAAGACATTGGAGAACTATCATGAGGGAACTAAGCAAGTCAAATCCAAGAAGATTCAACTTCTAACCTCAGAATATGAGCTCTTCAAGATGAAATCAAATGAGTCAATCACTGACATGACCAACCGTCTTCTATCCATTATAAATAGAATGAGGAAACTTGGGAAGCATCTGAGTTTGGAAGATGTAAACAATAAAATCCTGAGAAGTCTTCCTCTTAAAGACTATGGTTCAAGAGTTGCTGGCATAGAAGAAGCAAATGAAGATATGAGTATCATGAACACTGATGTGCTGATTGGCAAGCTTCTCACACATGAGATGGCAGTAAAGAGAGATAGAGAGCTTGAAGCAGAGCCAGAGAAAAGAAAACCCTTAGCACTCAAAGCCTCAACTTTAAAAGAAGAAAGTGAGAATGATGAAGAGATGAGTGATGATGAAAATGAGGACATCGCTATGCTTTCAAGGAGATTAAAAAGAATCATTCAGAAGAAAATGAGCAATTCAAGAAAATTCAGGCAAAGAAATCTCAAACAAACTTCAAATGATACACACAGAAGTAAGGAAGAGGTAAAATGCTATGAATGTGGAAAGAAAGGACATATCAAACCAGAATGTCCAAGGCTCAAGAAGCATAAGAGCAAATACCAAAGAGACAATGGGGAGAAAGGTCACAAAGCCACATGGGATGATGAAAGCACTTCAAGTGAAAAAGATGATAATGAAAGTGAGGAGGTCAACCTATGTTTCATGGCTATTGAGGATCACGTCTCGGACAAAGTAAGATCACTACACTCATACTCTTTCAATAATGATAGTAGTGATAATGATAGTGATAGTGATTATGATGATGATGAGCAAAGCCTAATAGAAGAATTAAATATAGAATTAGAGAAATATAGAACTAAATTTAGTATCTATAGAAATAATATCTCTAATTTGAAAAATAAGATAGATGGCTTAGAAAAGGAGAACATAAAGCTTAAATCGTCTAATGAATCTCTTCAAAAGTCATTAGATGAATACTCATCAAGACCCTCAATAGCTTCACTGTTAAAAGAAAATAACACTTTGAAAAATGAAGTTGAAGAACTTCGAAATTCCATTTCTAAATTTCGCAAGGGTAAAGAGAGCTTAGATACTCTCATTGTGTCTCAAAGACCACCTTTAGTTAGATATGGACTAGGGTTTAAAGACACATCATCATCTTCTCACAAGACTGTATTTGTAAAATCTAAAGAATCTCATATCTCCACACCTATTAGAACAACTCCAAGAAATAAACATGTTAAACCTTCTATACAGAAAAAGAATAATCATGCTTTTATGTATAAGGAGTATGCATCTAGAAAAATGAAAATTAATCATGATTGTGCATGCCATTGTTCTCAAAATCAGTTTAATAGAATTATGGCATTCAAATACATTGTAAGACCAAAAAGCAAGTTTAGACCGAAACAATGTAATTATTGTATGAAAATGGGTCATATAAATAGAAATTGCTGGATAAGGAAGGCTCATTGGGAACCTGAATGTGCTAACCCCCAAGGAATCAAACTCATTTGGGTACCTAAATATCATACTTGATTTGTAACTCTGTAGGTATGCCTCAAGTCCACAATAAACAAAAATGCATGGCTAGTAGACAGTGGATGCTCAAGGCATATGACAGGAGACAAAGAACTCTTCAATGAAATCAAAAGTATTGATGGAGGTAAAGTTACCTTTGGAAACAATGCAAAGGGTAAGGTAATTAGCATTGGTTCTATTGGTGTTAATGGTACTACTTTTATTAAGGATGTTTTACTTGTTGATGGCTTGAAACATAACTTGTTAAGTGTAAGTCAATTATGTGATAAAGGAAACAAAGTAATCTTCACTTCAAATGAATGTCTTGTAATCTCTATTGATGGTCAAGAAATATTTAAAGGAAATAGAGATATCAATACGTACATAATAAACTTACATGAACTATCTAACCATTCCTCTAAGTGTCTTGTGATGAATCTTGGCTATGGCATAGAAGACTTGGTCATGCTAACATGGATTTAATACAAAGTCTCAGCACAGGAGAGCTAGTAAAAGGATTACCAAGAGTTAAATATGAAAAAGGCAAGACATGTGATCCTTGTAAAAGAGGAAAGCAACACAAGTCATCTTTCAAAGCCAAAAACATAGTAAGTACTTCAAAACCCCTTCAACTCCTACATTTAGACTTATTTGGACCTACTAGGGTTGCTAGCTTAGGAGGAAAACATTATGCATTTGTCATCATAGATGACTACTCTAGATTTACTTGGATAATTTTCTTAGCTCAAAAGAGTGATGCTTTTGAAAATTTCAAAAACTTTGCTAAAAGAGTTCAAAATGAAAAAGGGTACTGCATTTCAAAAATAAGAAGTGATCATGGTAAAGAATTTGAAAATGAAAACTTTGAAAGTTTTTGTCTTGAACATGGCATTTCACATAATTTCTCATCTCCTAGAAAACCTCAACAAAATGGAGTAGTTGAAAGGAAAAATCGAACATTAATTGAAATGGCAAGAACAATGCTTAATGAATATGAATTACCAACTTATTTTTGGGCAGAAGCCACAAACACTGCATGTTATATTTCAAATCGAGTTTTCAAAAGACCTCTTTTAAACAAAACCTCATTTGAGCTATAGAATGGAAGAAAACCCTTGGTATCATACTTTAAAGTATTTGGATGCAAGTGTTTTATATTGAACACCAAGGACAATCTTGAAAAATTCTCCTCTAAGTCTGATGATGGTATCTTTTTAGGATACTCTACAACCAGCAAAGCATATAGAGTATTTAATAAGAGATCATTAACAGTGGAAGAATCCATGCATGTTATTTTTAATGAATCTAGTAAACTTGATCTTGTGAAAGGTAGTGCTCTTGATGATGTTGTAGATGATATGGAAAAACTTGTCATTGAAAATGGAAAAGAAGAAAACGATCAAGAAAATCTACTACCTCAAAATCATTAAACAAATGGAGCAAGAACTTCCAAAAGAATGGAGAATGAACATAAATCATCCAAAAGAGCAAATAATTGGTGATCTATCAAGGGGAGTAAGTATTAGATCTCATTTCAAGCATTTAGTCACTGACATTGCTTTTATTTCACAAATTGAGCCTAAAAACATTGATGAGGCTCTTAATGATGAAAGTTGGGTAATTTCCATGCAAGAGGAACTCAACCAATTTAAGAGAAATAAGGTATGGAACCTAGTACCAAGACCTAAGAATCATCCAATCATAGGCAGCAAATGGGTATCTAGAAATAAGTTAGATGAACAAGGGTTAATAACCAGGAATAAAGCAAGACTAGTTGCAAAAAGATATAATCAGGAAGAAGGTATAGACTATGATGAAACATATGCACCCGTAGCTAGATTAGAAGCTATAAGAATACTCTTAGCATATGCATGTCACATGAATTTCAAACTTTTTCAAATGGATGTGAAAAGTGCATTTCTAAATGGCTATATAGATGAAGAAGTGTATGTAGAACAACCACCAGGTTTTGAAAGCTATGATTTGCCAAATCATGTTTTTAAACTTTCAAAAGCTTTGTATGGTTTAAAACAAGCTCCAAGAGCTTGGTATGAGAGACTAAGTTCTTTTTTACTAGAAAATAGCTTCACAAAGGGAAATGTTGACACTACACTGTTCATCAAAAAGCATAAGCATGAGATACTAATTGTTCAAATTTATATTGATGATATAATATTTGGTTCTACTAATGAGCTGCTTTGTCAAGAATTTGCTAAGTGCATGACTAGGGAATTTGAAATGAGCATGATGGGAGAACTTAAGTATTTCCTTGGTCTACAAATCAAACAAAGCAATGAGGGCATATTCATCAACCAATCCAAATATGCCAAAGACTTAATCAAAAAATTTGGTATGGAAGGATGCAAAAATGCCTAGACTCCTATGAGTACATCAACAAAATTGGACAAAGATGAAAAGGGTAAGATCATTAATGAAAAGCTTTATAGAGGTATGATCGGATCACTTTTATATCTCACTGCTTCTAGACCCGATATTATGTATAGTGTTTGCTTATGTGCACGATTTCAATCATGTCCCAAAGAATCTCATCTAAATGCTGTAAAAAGGATTTTAAGATATTTGCATGGAACATTGCATCTAGGTTTATGGTATCCTAGGAATTCATCTTTCGATATTATAGGATATTCAGATGCAGACTATGCTGGTAGTCTTTTGGATAGAAAAAGCACTTCAGGTACTTGTCACTTCATTGGAGAATGTTTGGTTTCTTGGTTTAGCAAGAAACAAGTTTCAGTTGCTTTATCAACTGCTGAAGCTGAATATGTAGTAGTTGGATGTTGTTGTACACAAATTCTTTGGATAAAACAACAACTTAAGGACTATGGTCATAAGATGAACCATATACCTATAAAATGTGACAACACCAGTGCTATAAATCTTTCAAAGAATCCTATTCAACACTCTAGAAGTAAACATATTGATATTAGACATCACTTTATTAGAAATCATGTTCAATATGGAGATGTTGAATTAGATTTTGTATGAACAGAAAAGCAATTAGCAGATATTTTCACTAAGTCTCTAAATGAGGATAGATTTAATTTCATTAGAAGAGAACTAGGTATGATTGATGGATTAACCTTGTGATTATAAAAATATGAAATTTTTAATTGTTGATCTTAAAACATCTCACAAGTTATAAGATAAAGTTTTTTTATGAGAATTTATGCTTTATGAAGTAAAATCTTTGTTGAAATGATTTAGTCTTGTTGCAGAACTTAATTTCAATCTGATGAAAATTATAGGGGAGTCACGCCCGTGACTTATACTCACGCCCGTGACTTATACTCACGCCCGTGACTTAAGTGGCTCAAAGAGGCAGTGTCGTTCATGACTTTGGTTCACGACATGCTTCATGGCTTCAAGTAGTGAAACATTGTTTCACGGCTTGAGTCACGCCCGTGGATAAGAATATTCACGCCCGTGACGTTTTTTCACTCCCGTGAACCATTACGCCTCAAATACTCACAGAAGCTTTCACGCTTTGGGTCACGACATGATTCACGGCTTCAAGTGGTGAAATATAGTTTCACAGCTTGCGTCATGCCCGTGGCAAAGAACCTTCACGCCCGTGACAGTGTGTCATGCCCGTGATTAATTACACCCAAAAACTCACAGATGCTTTCACGCCTTGTGTCACGGCTTGCTTCACGGGTATAAGTAGTGAAATTCAACAGTTCACGCCCGTGACAATATATTCACCCCCGTGACCTATGATCATTCACGCCCGTGATGTTTATGGATCACGCCCATGAACGCATTCACGCTTTCATTCACGGGTGGAACACTGCTTCAGCAAACCGTGAACAAGACTATTCACGTCCGTGACACCCCAAGCCACGCCCGTGAATGTATCGAATATATAAGAAAACATCCGGTTACAATCTTCATTTCAACTCTCCATCTTCCAAAACCGCTCTCATTTACTCTCATTCATTGAGACATTGAAGATTCCAACTCCAAAGCCTTGATATTTCACTATAAATACCATCAAAAAGTTCGAATCTTCAGCATAAATCATACACTTCTAGGATCTTTTATCAAAATTTATGTCAAAATCTTCTTCAACTCCATCAACTACTAAATTTCTTCAAATATGGAGTCTGCTTCATCAAAGGGAAAGAGAAAGAAGTCTCATGCACCAAAGAGGTATTCAGATTACCTCATGAACATCATTCCCGAAAGTTGCCATCCTCAGTATGCAACTTTGAAGAAGAGACCTATTTTATCATCAAGGTGCTTCGAATGGCAGATAGTCCGTAATCTCGGACTCGAGATGGCTATGACAGAGCAATTTGAAGCCTGTCATCTAAGAGAATTTGTTCAAATTCATCTGCCAACCCTACGGGAGCCAACGTTGGAATTTCTCAGCACCTTGCAGGTTTCACCAATTGGAGTGGTGAAATTCCAACTCTGCAAAAATGAAAACACCCTCAGTGCCATCGCTTTTGGAGAATTATTCAACCTACCATCTGATGGCATTCTGAATGAGACTGAGGTAGAATTTTCTGCCCCTGCAGCATGGACACATTTTGGATATAATTGTAGCTGGGATGTCAAGAAAACTAAGAGCACACATCTCAGGACCCCAGTACATAGGTATTTGCATAGGTTTCTAACCTATAGTATTTTTGCTCGGGGAGAGAGCAATGAAACTATTAGGAAGTCAGAACTCTTCCTATTCGAGATGGCTCGCAGGGGAATCACAGTGGCGCTTTCCAGATGGTTTGCAAACCATCTTCTCTCCATCGCCACCAAGCCTACAGGAGATATCCTGATTGGAGCTTATGTCACTCATATGGCAGTGAAGCTCAATTACTTGAAGCTGGATAACCATCACTTCAACATCATTCCTGCACACCCACGAGATAGGCTGGATATAGAGTCATTCATCAAGATGGGAGCAGCTGTCAGAATCATTTTTCAGAACGATATCTTCTACCGCTTCACTGATACTGCTCGAGAGATTATCTGGGAAGATCATGACACGGAGGATTTTAAAGCAGGCCTCCAGGGAGTCCAGCAGAAAAAGAGGGCTAGGATTGAGGAAGCAATTCCAGCCATCGGGCATGACATTGGACAGTCCTCAGCCTCCACACCATCTTTAGCGCAGCACGTGGTCGACCTCTTGGCACCACGTTTCGAGCAGCTGCAGACTTCTATGGATGAGAGGTTGGAAAACCTCAAGGACTTCATGGAGTCTCAGATAGAGAGTCTTGAGGCTGAATTAGCTAGGGTTCGTGATAGGATGTCTGGCTAGGATATAGGCTAGAGTGTAGCCTAAATTTGTTATGTTTGATCATTTTTTGTTGTTTGTTTGCTTATGTAGGAAATCATAAATTTTCTTTCTTAGTTTGTATCCTTTCCTTCATAGTATATATATTTGCTTTTGTTTACTTTAATCTACATATTCTTTTTGATTGATGACAAAAGGGGGAGAAAACTAGCAATATATGATAGATAATATATGATAAGGGAAAGTAGTATCAAACTAGCAATATAAGAATTATGAATCAAAAAGTGAACAGACTATGAATTGATTTAAAAAATCTTGATTCAACTTTGCAGATGCAAAGTAGAAAAACTGAGCTTTTATAAACTTTAAATATAACCTGAGTATACTTTGCATACATCTTAAGAGCAAGTTACAAATAAAAACATGCCATGATACACCTTACATATACTTTATGTCTTAAAAAGGAATTATGGTATGAATTGGATATACTTCTCATATAATTTGCATATACTTAAAAACTAGTTAAAATGCTTCATCTTTATTTACTATTCTTGCATATTATATTTTTTATTCTAAGTATATTTTGAGGGGGAGACTTCTCAAAATCACATATTGCTAGATTATTTGTCACCATCAAAAAAAAGGGAGATTGTTAACCTTGAGGGGTATTTCTGTCATTTTGATGATAATAAATAATATAGCAATATTGTATTTAACATGTTTTTGTAAGTATATTATACAGGACATGAATTAAAATAGCAAGAATGGTGAATTGGAAGAATAATCCTTGAGAAACAAAAAGCAAGAAGTAGCATGTTCACTGCCGTGACTCTAGGAGTCACTCCCGTGAAGCCAACTAGCCGTTACCAAGAAACCAACATTCGAAGTTCACGATCATGAAAGAAAACCAAACCGTGAAGCATTTCAGTCATCCCCGTGAAGAAAGGTGTCACCCCCGTGAAGCTTCATGCAAATTTCATTCCAGAGAGCTTCACGACCAGAGTCACCACTTGGGTCATGGCTGGGAAGATGTTCACCCCCGTGAAGGCTTCATTCAATTTCATCCAAAGAGCTTCACGACCAGAGTCACCACTTGGTTCATGGCTGGGAAGAGTGTCACGCCCGTGACTGATTAAAGTCACGCCCGTGACTCTATATGTCAAAACATACCAGAAAGCTTCATGACCAAGGTCACCACTTCAGTCACGGCTTGGGAAAAACTATCCCCCGTGACAAGCATATTCATGCCCGTGAACAATGAAAGAGAAAAATGTCAGGCGCGATTTTTTGGTTGGTATAATGGCTAGTTTCTTATTTAATGCACCCCAACGACTATATTCAGCCATAAGAGTATAAATGGAAGTCATTTATGCATTAAGAAATAAGAGAATGACAAGAAAAACAAAAGATTAACATATACTTCAAATCACAAGCTATCTTGTACTTTTATACTTTGAGAACAAATTCATTCTCTAGAAAAATCTTATTGCTCCTCATATTTCAACAATAAAGATTTATAAGTAGTTCTCTCTGTAATCTTTACTCAAGTGAGCATGGGTAGTTCTGGGTTAAGAGAAGAACACTTGTAAGGGTTAGTTGTGTGAACCTCCAAAACACAAATTAAAAGGTTGTTTGTGTGAGCCTGTAAAACACAAAGGAATTGGTTATTGTGTGAGCCATTAAAACACAAGGGATTTCTGGGTTAGGTGTGAGCCATTGTGAGAAACACCATAGTTGGGAGTGAGCTTGTAAAACTCCATTGTAACACTTAGTGTGTTAGTGAAACTCCCAATTGCGATTGGGGAGAGGAGTAGGGTTTGTTAATACCCGAACCTCTATAAATCTTTGTGTCTGATTTTCTCTATCCCTTCTAAAATTAACAATTTTATTTCCACACCTTAAAGTTTAATTTTTTTGAAACTCCAATTCAGCCCCCCTTCTTGGTCTAATATCTGGGCAACAGATGTATTAAGGCAAGATCAACAAGAAATTGAAGCAAAGTGAGCCAAACAAAGGAAGAGGAAGGAAGAAAAGAATAGATAAAGAGAAGGAAAGATTTTGGCTATCTTGAAGATTTACAAAGGTGAGGTTAGATTTTTCATCGACTCATTTTTCTTCTCTTATTTACTTTCATTTAGATGTTAGTCATCATTAAGGTTGGTAATTTGGGGTTATTAGTATATTTATTGTGATTAAGGGTTGATTAGCGTGAGTTAAGGGTTAATGATGGATTAGAAGATTAGTTTGTGGACATAAAAGGTGATTGTTGGTTTAAATGAGCTTATGTGCGTATGTAACATCGAATTATAAGGTAAATTGAAATGCATGTATAAAATTGTTGTTCGGCCAAGGAGGTGACCAACCTTTTGGCCATAATCAAAAAGGAAATAAGGGCAACAAGATAGCTAATTAGGAGGTAGAGAAGGGTGTATCAAGTGGACTTTTTAAGGTATGTACATTTGGCAAAAATTCAATATAGAAAAATATTAATTGCTGATTGTGTTATTATGTTGAGTATGATATCATGTATAATTGTGCATGTAATTATTAATATTTTGATTGAGTGATGAATTGGTGATTAATTTATGCCATGAATATGAAAATAAGATTAGATTATGTTGATGATTCATGAAGATAGGAAAATTGTGTGAATGAAATTACTGGAAATTTGTCTTATGAATAGTGTCTACATTTTAGGGTATAACTTGAGTTTTGGTAAAGATTTTTGAGTTTTTCTTATTGGGTTGGAAAGTTAAGACATAAGAATTCAACTTTCATTTAGACCATTCGATCTGGATATGCCTGAATTTAGGTTTAAAAGTGAATCAAATTTCGAACTGGAAATTTATGCAGTAAAATATTGGGCAGAATAAAATGAACGTAGTTGAGTGAAAAATCCATAATGTTTGCTACAAAATTTGGTTTGATGTGATTTTAGTTGTTAATTAAAGATAAGACATATATTTATATTTTTTTAGGTGATCACTAATTTGAATTCAATTTAAAAATAGATAAAAAAAATGCAAGGCAATATACGATAAATTCTACCTGGAATAGGGCAGCTTGTATATATATGAGTCAATTGTTGAATTTTATGATAGAAAAATATATTATTTGACTTTTCATAAATTTATAAGGATTTAATGAGTGAGTATGATGTTGTAATATATTTAATGGAGATTATTGCATTTATGAGAAATTATATTAGTATTTCATACCCAATTGATGTAAATAATAATAAAGGTAACAAACATGAATAAGCCCTATAACATCTAATCGAGAACTAGGAATTAGGATAAGTCGCATGCCAATAAAAGGGTTGAAATGTAGGCACTAGAAAATAGTATTGAGATTTAATTTATGTGGGCACTAAGAAATAATGTTGAGTTTGAAATTACATAGGCACCGAAAAGGTACTGAGTTATTATTGAAAATATAGGCGTTAAACGCCGAGTTATCAAATAATTAAGTAGGCACCAAGTATACTGCCAAAAAGCAGAAACTCTATATCCAGTGTTTAGTTCCGGTCTATGATGTCGTGGGCTATCAAATAAGTAAAAAGAAAAAAAATAAATTATTAAAATGATTGTCTTGTATTATTATTAATGAATTTTAGTATGCTTAATTAATGAAATGTTATAATTGATTAATCATACATTTTGTATGATTTTTATAGTTTTTATTTAATTTAAATATTTTGGCATACTTAGAAAGTTTATTGTAATTGATAAAAAATTATTTTATAGATGTTTATATAATTATTGGATAGTTGTCAAACGTACCACTAAGGTAGTAGCTTAGCGTGTGTGTTTCACGCGCAGGTTAATAGAAGTAGTTATTGCATCAGGTCCGACCGAAGAAAAGGAAACCCTAAGATTAAATTGCAGCAGTTTATTTTCTTTTTGTATATTTTGGGTATTATATTGTATAATTAAATTTTAAGATTTTATTTTTGTTGTGAATTTGTGGCATGTAGGATTTATAAAAGTGTGAATTTGTATTTAATATATTTGGAATTATTTGTCAATGTATTTCTGAATATTATAGTTTAATGAATGAGTAATTTTAAGTCAAAATATTTACATCACAAGTTACATATTTAAATGATATAATCAATGAAAAAAAATATTACGCAAATAACAAACTTGAAAATTCAAAAAAAATACAATAATTTGAGCACTGGTTTTCAAATAATGAGCTTGGTAGCTCTTCCCTACACTATTAACAGCTAGTAGGTTAAGGGAGCGCTACATTTAGTGGTATCAGAGCATAGACTAATTGATTCTTAAACAGTGGGAGTAAAATAGAAAGTGTGTCTCATGCATATGCATAAAATGTTGCAATGATCTGATTTGTGTCCCTTCTTCTAGTTTATAGGTAGATATAGATTCGGGATCGGAACAAGATTTATCGAAAGATGAACTGAGTAACAGTCTGTCAGACTCAATCAATCTTGGACAACCTCTATTAGTGAGAGATTCTGGGCCAAGTCTAGTAGCTCCACCGAGAGTAGACAGACAGACTAATTTAGGACATGAACCTCTTATGGAGTAGATAGCTAATTTGTTGCAATGGATAGTACAAGCAGTTCCACAACCAGCTCTACCACCTTCTCAACCTCAACCAAAACCCCTAATTGATAAATTGAGAAAATATGGGGCCACATATTTTATGGAAAAGAGAGAGGGCGACCAAGTAGCATCAAAGTTTTGGATGGAATTAATAAAGTGGGTGTTTGAGGAGCTCGGATGTCTAGAGGAATAGAAAGTCAAGTATGCATTGTCCCTTCTAAAAGATCATGCCTATGATTGGTGGAAATCAATTTTATCAAAGCTCCAGACACTGAAACCACCTTCATGGAATTTCTTCAAGGCATAATTTAGCAAGAAATATATGCCTAGAGTCTATGTTAATGAAAAGAAGATGGAGTTTGAAGACCTGAAGTAAGGAAGCATGTCAGTGGTAAAATACGAGATGGAATTCACTAGACTGAGTAAATATGCAACTAGAATAATTGCTAATGAGGCAAATAGGTGCTGCAGATTTGAGGATGGGCTTATTGATGACATTGGAAATATCGTTGTCGCCCATTAGCTTGAAGATTTTGCTACTCTACTGTCCTCAGCCATCAGTGTGGAAAAAAGTCAAAGAGAAATAGAATAGAAGAGCCACCCCAGAGATCGACAACAAGCATGTCCTCGACATCCGACAAAAAGGGGAGGACAACATCTATGTGTTTCCAATCACAAAGTTATGCACCAACCATTTCAGCTAGGTAAAGTCAACAGTCAAGGCCAAAAAGGTCTACAACTAGTACACCAGCTTTAGGTAACAGGAGATTTATATCTGTCACATGTCAGTATTGTGCAAGATCACATACAAGTGATTACTTGTGGATTACTGGAGCATGCTCATGATGCAGATCTATTGAGCACAAATAGATAGATTGCTCTAGAGGAAGAGGTACAGGTGGTGTAGTATCAATTCAAGTTCAGAATTTCACTCGAGCCAAAGGCATGGGACATGGACAGTCTAAAAGAAGCAGGATTGGTCATAGCGTATCAAAATAAGTGAATAGATCAAAAGGTAGTCAAGCCTCAACCTGAGCATATGCGTTGAGAGCTCATGAGGAGTAGGATTGTAATGCCCGATAATTTAGGCCACGGTCGCGGTTGAGCGAAATCTGGCACGCCGAACCAGTCGGGTCTAAATTCGGACATGAAAAAAATAAATTAAAATAATAATAATATGGGAGAAAATATTTTGGATATTATTAATTGAGAATTTTGAAGTTCGGAATTAAAATTGAGAAAAAAATAATTTTTTGCTGAACGAAATTAGAAATTACAGTGTTTTTAGCACAGAAATTATAAGAAGGCATAAAAATAGAATATTCTTTATCTAAGGAAAGGAATATTCTTTTAATTAAGATAAATTGAGAGTGATTAAAATTAATGGACCAATGGGAAGCAAGATTAACCATTAATCTTAGCCACCCACCTAATCCAACTATAAAAAGTCAAATTTCCATTTTTTTTTATCATTCTTCTTTTTCATCATGACCAAACCCATTTTCTCTCCCTTTTCTTCTTCTTTGGCCGTGACTCTCCTCCCCCAATTTGTCTTCTTTTTTTTTTCTTCAATTCAAGTTAAGATTAGATGAAAAAAAGGGGATTAAGGCAAAATCATCAAAGAGAAGTGAAATTTTGCGGTATGTATATTTGGCAAAAATTCAATATATAAAAATATTGATTTTAATTTTGTGATGTGTATGAAATTGTGAATAATTGATTGAGAAATTAAGTGGTGATTAAATGATTCAATGAATATGAAAATAAAAACTAGAATATGAGGTTGATGCAAAAATGGAAATTGTATGATTTAATTGATGTGCTGAAAAATTCATCTTATGAACAGTGTATAGTGTTTTGACCATAACTTGAGTTCTGGAAATAATTTCTGAGTGATTCTTGTTGGGTTGGAAAGTTAAGACATAGGTCTTGAACTTTTATTCAGACCATTAGACATGAATATGCCTGAAATTAGGTGAAAACGTGACTCAAAGTTGACCTAGAAATCTGTTCAAAAAACAAAACTGGGCAGATTTGAAATGAACGTAGCTTAGGGGAAAAATCATAACTTTTACTACACAATTCTTTTTAATGTAATTATAGTTGTAAATGAAAGATAAGACATGTACCTATATTTGGTTAGTTTATCACTTGTCCAATTTCCATCGAAAAAGGGATGAAAAATACAGACCAAAATAAGGCATAATTCTGTCCAGTAAAATACTGGGCAGATTGTAGTGAACGTAGTTTTGCAGAAAATTGGTAACTTTTGCTACAAATTTCATTTTAATAGGATTCCAGTTGTATATTAAATTTGAGACATGTATCTAAATATTTCTAGTTGATCACTTGTTCCAATTCCATATAAAAATGGATTAAAATGATAGAGTAAAATAAGGCATAATTCTGTCCAGTAAAATACTGGGCAGATTACAGTGAACGTAGCTTAGGAGAAAATTTATAAATTTTGCTACAAAATGTCTTTTTAATGTGATTCCAATTGGAAATTAAATATAAGACATATACCTATATTTTTTTAGTTGATCATATGTTCAGAATTGGTCTAACAATATACGAAAAATACAGAGCATCATAAGGAAGAAATACTGTCCAGAATAGGACAACTGGAAGAAATATGTTGATTGTGAATTTATGTGACATAAAATATATTAATTGAATTTTTCTTATAATTATAATGATTGAATGAGCTAGTATTAGGTTTTAAAATATTGAATGTGAATTATTGCATTTATATGGAGTTTACATTAATGTTCTCTACATAATTTATGTAAATATTAATAAAGATAACAAATGTAATTTAAGCCCCATAACATCTAGTCGAGAACTGGAAATTAGGATAAGTTGGCATGCCAATAAAAGGGTAGAAATGTAGGCACTAAAAATAATAGTGTTGAGATTTAATTACGTAGGCACTAAAAAATGGTGCTGAGTTGAAATTACGTAGGCACTAAAAAATAGTGCTGAGTTCAAAAATTACGTAGGCACCAAAAATGTGCTGAGTTGTTATTGGAAATGTAGGCGGTAAACGCCGAGTTATAAAATAATTATGTAGGCGCTGAGTATACTGTCGGAGAGCAGAAACCCTGTATCCAGTGTTTAGTTCCGGTCTAAGATGTCGTGGGCTATTAAATGAATAACAGAAAAAAAATGTGAATTATGAAATTGATATTGTGAATTTTATATCTTGAATTGTTAAGAAATTTTAAGCATGCTTAATGAATGAAATGTCATAATTGATGAATTAAATATTTTTGCATGGAGAATGATTTTATTATTAATTGATATTTGGCATGCTTAATAAATTAATTATAGTTTCAAAATTTTATTTTAGAATTATTTATGCAATTATTGGATAGTTGTCAAACATACCACTAAACTAGAAGCTTAGCGCGTGTGTTTCACGCGCAGATAAATAGAAGTAGCTGTTCTGATAGGGCGACCGAAGAAGAGGAAACCCCCAAGATCAGATTACAGCAGTCTAGTTCTTTTTGTATGTTTTGAAAATTATGTTGTAAAAATTAAATTCTAAGAAATTGTTTTTTTTTATGTGAGTTTGTGGCATGTAGGATTTATAAGGAATAAATTTTGTAATTTTATAAATCTAGTATTGTTTCTAAATATTATGGTTTAATTGCATGAGTTCAATTAAATCAAATTATTTCCATCACTAGTTATATATTTAAATGAAAAAAATAGTAATAAATATTTCGCTAATAATAAACTCAAAAAAAAAATTATTACAATGATTTGTAAATTGATTGTTAAAAAAAAAAAAAAAAGCTTATTAGCACTTCCATATCCTATTAACATTTAGTAGGGTAAGGGAGCGCTACATTTAGTGGTATCAAAGCCCAGGCTAATTGATTCTTAATCAGTGGGTGTAAAATAGAATGTGTCTCATGCATATGTATAAAATGCTGCAATTATCTGACTTGGGTCCCTTCTTCTGGTTTATAGGTAGATATGGATTCGGGATCGGAACAAGATTTCTCAGAAGACGAATTGAGTAATAGCCTTTCAGACTCAGCCAATCTTAGACAACCTCAATCAGTAAGAGATTCCGGACCGAGTGTAGTAGCTCCTCCGAGAGCAGAGGGACAGACTAATTTGGGACATGAGCCTCTTATGGAACAGATAGCAAACTTGTTGCAATGAATAGTAAAATCAGTTCCACAACTAGCTCCACCTCCTCCTCCAACTCAGCCAAAACCCCAAATTGATAAGCTGAGAAAATATGGGGCCACATATTTTATGGGAAGGAGGGAGGATGACCGAGCAGCTTCAGAGTTTTGGATGGAGTCCACAGAAAGGGTGTTTGAGGAACTTGAATGTCCAGAGGAACAAAAGGTCAGATATGCAGTGTCCCTTTTAAAAGATCATGCCTATGACTGGTGGAAATCAATTTTATCAAAGCCCAAGACACCGAAACCACCTTCTTGGAATTTCTTCAAGGCAGAATTTAATAAGAAGTATGTACCTAGAGTTTATGTGAATGAAAAGAAAAGGGAGTTTCAAGACTTGAAGCAAGGAAACATGTCAGTCGCTGAATATGAGATGGAGTTCACCCGACTAAGTAAATATGCAACTGGAATCATTGCAGATGAGGCAGACAGATGTCGTAGATTTGAGGATGGGCTTAATGATGATATTGGGAATATGGTGACCGCCCTTCAGCTTGAGGATTTTGCTACACTAGTATCCTCAGCCATCAGTGTGGAAAAGAGGTCAAAGAGAAAGAGGATAGAAGAGCCACCACGGAGGCCGACAATTAGCATGGCCCAGACATCAGGAAAAATGGGCTGAACAGTGCCTAGGTTTTTCCAGTCACGGGGTGTTAGATCAAATTTTTCTGTTAGACAAAGCCAACAGTTGAGGCCAGAGGGGTCTACAGCTAGTGCACCAGCTTCTGGTAACAAGAGATTCATATCTGTCATATGTCAACATTGTGGGAGATTACATGCAGGTGATTGCTGGTTGATTACTGGAGCATGCTTATGTTGCGGATCTACAGAGCACAAACTGAAAGATTGCCCCAGAGGAAGAGGTACAGATGGTGTAGTATCAGTGCAGGTTCAGAATGTCATTCGAGGCAGAGGTAGGGGACATGGATAGTCTAGAAGCGGCAGGATTGGGCAGAGTATATCAGAATCAGTGAATAGAGCAGAAGGTAGTCGAGCCCCAGCCCGAGCATATGCCATGAAAGCTCGTGAGGAGCAGGATGCCCCGGATGTCATTATCGGTAAATTTTCTCTTTATGATACTGATTTATTTGCACTGATAGATCCGGGTTCTACACATTCATATTTATGCATGTCACCACCTAGTCAGGGGAATATGGTAGCAGAGGAATTAGATTGTGATATATTAGTGACAAATCCTTTGGGTCATGGAGTGAAAGTTAGTCGAGTTTATAAAAACAGTCCAATCAAAGCTCAGAATGTAGAATTTCCAGCTGACCTAATAGAGTTGCCATTTCGTGAATTTGATGCAATCTTGGGGATGGATTGGTTAACTCAGCATAAGGCAGTGGTGGATTGTCAATATAGGAGAGTGACTTTCAAGAATTCAGAGCAGGATGACGTGATTGTCCTGGGTGAGAACCGACCATACTTGACTAATGTCATTTCTGTGATGAAGGCAAGTAAGTTTATCAAAAAAGGATGTGAAGCATTTTTGGCACATATTATACATACCAAGAGAGAAAGTCTAAATCTCAGGGAGATTCCTACAGTATGTGAATATCCAGATATCTTCCCTGAGGACTTGCCAAGGTTACCACCTGTCAGGGAGATAGAGTTTGCCATTGATGTTTTGCCAGGCACAAGCCCGACATCAATCACTCCTTACAAAATGGCACCTGCTGAACTAAGAGAATTAAAAGTGCAGTTGCAAGAGTTGTTAGAGAAAGGGTTTATCAGGCCTAGTGTCTCACCTTGGGGTGCTCCGGTTCTATTTGTGAAAAAGAAAGATTGCACCTTTCGTTTGTGCATTGATTATCGTCAATTGAATAAGATGACAATTAAGAATAGATATCCCTTGCTAAGAATAGATGACCTGTTTGATCAGTTGAAAGGAGCTGGGGTATTTTCTAAAATTGAACTCATATCAGGTTATCACCAATTGAGAATTAAAGAATCAGACATTTCAAAAACAGCATTTAGAACTCGGTATGGTCATTATGAGTTCTTAGTAATGCCTTTTGGCCTGACAAATGCCCCAGCAGTATTTATGGATCTAATAAATAGAATCTTTAGGCCTTATTTGGACCAGTTTGTGGTGGTGTTCATAGATGATATCTTGGTGTACTCCAGAAGCAGAGGAGAGTATAATCAACATCTTCGTATTGTCTTTCATACCTTGAGAGAGAATCAATTGTATGCGAAGTTGTCAAAATGTGCATTCTGGTTAGATGAAGTGGCCTTTATAGGGCATATTGTCTCAGCTGATGGGATCAGAGTTGACACCAGTAAGGTAGAGGCAATCCTCAACTGGAAACCGCCTCAGAATGTGACAGAGGTGAGAAGTTTTCTTGGTTTGGCTGGTTATTATCGGTGATTTGTGAAAGGATTCTCAATGATAGCCTCACCACTGACAAAATTACTTAGAAAGAGACCAAATTTGAGTGGACAGACCGATGTCAGACTAGCTTTGATAAGTTGAAGAAAATATTGACAGAGGCACCAGTGTTGACACAACCTACTGCAGAAAAAGATTTTGTGGTGTACAGTGATGCTTCCCTTAATGGTTTGGGTTGTGTATTAATGCAAAAAGGTAAAGTGATTGCTTATGCTTCCAGACAATTGAAGCCTCATGAGAGAAATTATCCAACACATGATCTGGAACTAGCAGCCATTGTGTTTGCATTGAAAATATGGTGATACTACCTGTATGGTGAGCAATGTTATATCTATACAGACCATAAAAATCTGAAATATTTGCCTTCACAAAAGGAACTCAATTTGAGACAGAGGCGATGGCTAGAATTAATCAAAGACTACAATTGTATCATTGATTATCAGCCAGGTAAGGCCAATGTGGTAGCAGACGCTCTAAGTAGAAAAAATCTTGCAGGTAAATGTTAAAACTTATATTTATTAAGTGAACATGAAAAGAAATGAAATAATAATTTATTTATATATTATTTTGGGTAGAATTGCGGATTCAACCCACATTGATCCAACAACTAAAGAACAATCAGAAGCAGGACACGAAATTAAAGGAAATCTTTGAAATGGTGAAAAAGGGTGAAAAACCAGAATTTACTATTGATTCAGATGGGAGTTTAAGGCAAAAGGGCAGGTTATGTGTGCCAGACATACCAGAATTGAAACAAGATATTTTGAAGGAAGCTCACAATGTTATTTATACAATGCACCCAGGAAGCAACAAAATGTATCATGACTTGAAGGCATATTACTGGTGGCCAGAAATGAAAAGAGATATCACTGAGTATACTACCAGATGTTTAACTTGTCAGCAAGTGAAGGCTGAGCATCAAGTACCAAGTGGATTATTGCAGTCAATTTCAATTTCGGAGTGGAAATGGGAAAGAGTTACAATGGATTTTGTTTCTGGTTTGCCTTTGACACAAAAGAGGCATGATTCAATATGCGTAGTGGTGGACCGGCTCACTAAATCAGCTCATTTTCTACCGATCAAGATGGATTATCCACTTAACCATTTGGCAGAGATCTATGTTAATGAGATAATCCGTTTACATGGTGTGCCAATTTCAATCATTTCAGATCGAGACCCGAGGTTCACTTCAAAATTCTGGAAAAGTTTACATCAAGCCATGGGTACTCGACTCAATTTTAGCACAACTTTCCACCCATAAACAGATGGACAATCAGAAAGGGTCATACAGATATTAGAAGATATGTTGAGGAGTTGTGTGATAGAATTTGAAGGCAGTTGGGACAAACATCTTCCATTGATAGAATTTGCCTACAATAATAGTCACCAAGCCAGTATCGGTATGGCACCATATGAAGCCTTGTATGGGAGGAAATGTAGAACACCTTTATGTTGGACTGAGCTTAGTGAAACGAAAGTAGTGGGTCCAGATCTAATACAGCAGACAGAGGAAAAAGTGAGAGTAATAAGAGATAGGCTGAAAGCTGCTGCTGATAGACAGAAATCATATGCAAATTTGAAAATGAGGGATATTGAGTATACAGTTGGTGATAAGGTATTCTTAAAAGTCTCACCTTGGAAAAGGATTTTCCGATTTGGAAAGAAGGGAAAGTTGAGTCCTAGGTTCATTGGACCTTAGGAGGTACTTGAACGCATAGGTCCTGTGGCGTACAAATTAGCTTTACCACCAGAGTTAGACAAGATTCATAATGTATTCCATGTGTCCATGTTGAGAAGATATCGATCAGATCCATCTCATATCATATCAGCAGAACCTATACAGATACGACCAGATCTAACTTACGAAGAAGAGCCAGTGGAAATTCTAGCTCGAGAAATGAAGGAGCTACGGAACAAGAAGGTACCATTGGTAAAGGTTCTGTGGAAAAATCATAATTCAGAAAAAGCGACTTGGGAAAATGAAGAGGTGATGAAGGCCCAGTATCCACAATTATTCCACACCAGTTAAAAAGGTAAATTTCAAGGATGAAATTTTTGTTAAGGAGGGGAAAATTGTAAAACCCGATAATTTAGGCCACGGTCGCGGTTGAGCGAAATCTGGCACGTCGAACCGGTCGGGTCTAAATTCGGACATGAAAGAAATAAATTAAAATAATAATAATATGGGAGAAAATATTTTGGATATTATTAATTGAGAATTTTGAAGTTCGGAATTAAAATTGAGAAAAAAATAATTTTTCACTGAATGAAATTAGAAATTGCAGTGTTTTTAGCACAGAAATTATAAGAAGGCATAAAAATGAAATATTCTTTATCTAAGGAAAGGAATATTCTTTTAATTAAGATAAATTGAGAGTGATTAAAATTAATGGACCAATGGGAAGCCATTAATCCTAACCACCCACCTAATCCAACTATAAAAAGTCAAATTTCCATTTTTTTTTATCATTCATCTTTTTCATCTTGACCAAACCCATTTTCTCTCCCTTTTCTTCTTCTTTGGCCGTGACTCTCCTCCCCCAATTAGTCTTCTTTTTTTTTTTCTTCAATTCAAGCTAAGATTAGATGAAAAAAAAGGGGATTAAGGCAAAATCATCAAAGAGAAGAGAAATTTTGAGGTATGTATATTTATGTAATTATTGGATAGTTGTCAAACGTACCACTAAGCTAGAAGCTTAGCGCATGTGTTTCACGCGTAGATAAATAGAAGTAGCTGTTCCGATAGGGCGACCGAAGAAGAGGGAACCCCCAAGATCAGATTGCAGCAGTCTAGTTTTTTTGTATGTTTTGAAAATTATGTTGTAAAAATTAAATTCTAAGAAATTGTTTTTTTTATGTGAGTTTGTGGCATGTAGGATTTATAAATAATGAATTTTGTAATTTTATAAATCTAGTATTGTTTCTAAATATTATGGTTCAATTGCATGAGTTCAATTAAATCAAACTATTTCCATCACTAGTTATATATTTAAATGAAAAAAAATAGTAATAAATATTTCGCTAATAATAAACTCGAAAAAAAATTATTACAATGATTTGTACATTGATTGTAAAAAAAAAAAAAAACTTATTAGCACTTCCATATCCTATTAACATTTAGTAGGGTAAGGGAGCGCTACAAGGATGCCCCATATGTCATTATCGGTAAATTTTCACTTTATGGTACTAATTTATTTTCATTGATAGATCTGAGTTCTACACATTTATATTTATGCACATCACCACCTAGCCAGGATAACATGGTAGGAAAGGAATTACATTATGATATATTAGTGACAAATCCTTTGGGTTATTGACTAAAAGTTATTCGAATCTATAAAAATAGTCTAGTCGAAGCTCAAAATGTAGAATTCCCAGCTGACCTGATAGAGTTATTGTTTCATGAGTTTGATGCAATCTTAGGGATGGATTGGTTAACTCAGCATAGGTCAACAGTGGATTGTTAGTATAGGAGAGTGGCTTTTAAAAATTTTGGGCAGGATGATGTGATTGTCTTGGGCGAGAATCGACCATATTTGACTAATGTTATTTCTGTTACAAAGGCATGTAAGCTTATCAAAAAGGGATACGAAGCATTTTTAGTACATATTGTAGATACCAATAAAGGGAGTCTAGACCTCAAGGAGATTTCTACAATATGTGAATATCTAGATATCTTCCCTGAAGACTTGTTAGGGTTACCACTTGTCAAGGAGATAGAGTTTTCCATAGATGTTTTGCCAAACACAGCCCCAATATCGATCACTCCCTACAGAATGACACTTATGGAACTTAAGGAATTAAAAGTGTAGTTGCAAGAGTTGTTAGAAAAAGGGTTTATCAGACCCAGTGTCTCACCTTGCGGTGTGCCGATTCTATTTGTGAAAAAAAAGGATGGCACCTTACATTGTGCATTGATTATCATCAATTGAACAAGATGATAATTAAGAACATATATCCATTGCCGAGAACATATGACTTATTTGATCAGTTGAAAGGAACAGGGGTATTTTCTAAAATTGACCTCAGATCAAGTTATCTCCAATTGAGGATTAGATAATCATACATTTTAAAAACAACATTTAGGACTCGGTATGGTCATTACAAGTTCTTAGTAATGCGTTTTGGCCTGATGAATGCCCCAGCAGCATTTATGGATCTAATGAATATAATCTTTAGGCCTTATTTGGACCAGTTTATGGTGATGTTCATAGACGATATCTTGGTATACTCTAGAAGCAAAGAAGAGCATGATCAACATCTTCATATGGTCTTCCATACCTTGAGAGAGAATCAATTATATGTGAAGTTGTCGAAATGTGCATTCTAGTTGGATGAAGTAGCCTTTTCAAGGCATATTATTTCAGCCGAAGGGATTAGAGTTGACTCTAACAAGGTAGAGGAAATCCTTAACTGGAAACCTCCTCGGAATGTCACAGAGATGAGAAGTTTTATTGGTTTGGCTAGTTATTATCGGAGGTTCGCGAAAGGATTTTCAATGATAGCCTCCCCATTGAAAAAATTGCTTAGAAAGGAAACCAGATTTGAGTGGATAGATTAATGCCATACTAGTTTTAATAAGTTGAAGAAAATGTTGATAGAGGCACCAGTGTTAACAGAGCCTAATGCAGGAAAAGATTATGCGATGTACAATGATGCTTTCCTTCATGGTTTGGGCTGCATACTAATGCAAGAAGGCAAAGTGATCGCTTATGTTTCCAAAAAAATGAAGCTTCATGAGAGAAATTATTCGACACAGGATCTGGAACTAGCAACCATTGGTTTGCATTAAAAATATGGCGACACTACATGTATGGCGAGCAATGTTATATCTAAACACACCACAAAAGTCTGAAATATTTACCTTCACAAAAGGAACTAAATTGGAGACCGAGACAATGGCTAGAATTGATCAAAGACTACAATTGTATCATTGATTATCAGCTAGATAAGGCCAATGTGATAGCTGACGCTCTGAGAAGAAAAACTCTGGCAGGTAAATGTTAAAACTTAAATTTATTAAGTGAATAAGATTAATAACTAAAAATGAAATAATAAGTAATTTATTTATTATTTTGGTAGAATTGCAGATTCAACCCACATTGATTCAACAAGTAAAGGACAATCAGAAGCAAGATACGAAATTAAAGAAAATCTTTGAAATGGTGAAAAAAGGTGAAAAACTAGAATTTACTATTGAAGCAGACGGGAGTTTAAAACATAAGTGCAGGTTATGCGTGCCAAACATACCAGAATTTAAATAAGATATTTTGAAAGAGGCTCACAATGTTATTTATGTAATGCACCTAAGGAGCAACAAAATGTATCATGAATTAAAGGCATATTACTGGTGGCCAGGAATGAAGAGAGATATCACAAAGCATACTGTCGGATGTTTAACTTGTCATCAAGTGAAGGCTGAGCATTATGTACCAAGTGGATTATTGCAGTCAATTTCAATTCTAGAGTGGAAATGGGAAAGAGATACAATTGATTTTGTTTCTGGTTTGCCTTTGACATAAAAAAGGCATGATGCAGTATGGGTAATGGTGGACCGACTCACCAAATTAGCTCATTTTTTACCGATCAGGATGGATTATTCACTTAACCATTTGGCAGAGATCTATGTTAATGAGATAATTTGTTTACATGGTGTGCTAGTTTCAATTATTTCAGATTGAGACCCGAGGTTCACTTCACAATTATAGAAAAGTTTGCAACAAGCCTTGGGTACTCAGCTCAATTTCAGCACAGCTTTTGATCCTCACACAGATGGACCATTAGAGAGGGTTATACAAATATTGAAAGATATGTTGAGGAGTTGTGTGATGGAATTTGAAGGTAGTTGGGACAAACGTCTTCCATTGATAGAATTTGCCTACAATAATAGTCACAAAGCCAGTATAGGTATGACACCATATGAAGCCTTGAATGGCAAGAAATGTAGAACGCCTCTATGTTGGACCGAGCTTAGTGAAAAGAAAATAGTGCGTCCAGAGTTAGTATAACAAATAAAGGAAAAAGTGAGAGTAGTAAGAGATAGGCTAAAAGTCACTTCTAATAGACGAAAATCATACGCATATTTGAAAAGGAGGGATATTGAGTATACAGTTCGTGATAAAGTATTCCTAAAAGTATCACCTTGGAAAAAGATTTTCTGATTTGGAAAAAAGGGAAAGTTGAGTACTAGATTCATTGGACCGTACGAGGTACTTCAACACATAGGTCCTGTAGCATTCAGATTTGCTTTACCACCAGAGTTAGACAAGATTCACAACGTATTCTATGTGTCCATGTTGAGAAGATATCGATAGGATCCATCTCATATTATATCTGCAAAATCTATAGAGATACAACAAGATCTGACTTATGAAGAGGAGCCTGTGGAAATTTTAGCCTGAGAAGTGAAGGAGCTATAGAACAAGAAGGTTCCATTGGTAAATGTTCTTTGGAAAAATCATAATTCGGAAGAGCGACTTTGGAAAATAAAGAGGTGATGAAGGCTTAATATCCACAATTATTCAAATCTAGTTAAAAAGGTAAATTTCAAGGACAAAATTTTTTTATGGAGAGAAAAATTGTAATGCCAGATAATTTAGGTCACAGTCGTGGGTGACCAAAATCCTACGCATTGAACTAATCGGGGTCTAAATTCGGATAAGAAAGAAAAAAATTAAAATAATAATAAAATATGAAAAAAATATTTTTGATATTATTAACTGAGAATTTTGAGGTTCGGAACTAAAATTTTGAAAATAATAATTTTTTGCTGAACGAAATTGGAATTTACGGTGTTTTTGGCACATATATTTTAAGAAAGAATAAAAATAGAATTTTGTTTTATCTAAGAAAAGGAAAAATAAAGCAAGAGTGATTTAAATTCAAGGATAACTAAGGGACAAGATTATCTAATTTATCCTAACCACCCACCTATTCGAACTATAAAAGTCAAATTTCACTTTTTGCCTTTATTTCTTCTCCTTCCTCATCTTAAACAAACAAAATTGTCTCTCATTTTTCTTCTCTTGATCGTGACATACATCTTCCCCTTCCTTCTTCGTTTTCTTCAATTAAAGCTAAGATTTTGGCTAGAAAAGATGGATTAAGGCAAGATCAACAAGAAATTGAAGCAAAGTAAGACAAAGAAAGGAAGAGAAAAAGTGAAGGAAATATTTTGGCTATATTGAAGATTTACAAAGGTGAGATTAGATTTTTCATCTTCTCACTTTTCTTCTCTTATTTACTTTCATTTTGAGGTTAGTCACCATTAAGGTTGGTAATTTGGGGTTATTAGTATATTAAGGTGATTAAGGGTTGATTAGTATAATTAATGCTTGATTAGTGTGAGTTCAGGGTAAATGATGGATTAAAGAGTAGTTTATGGACATAATATGGGGTAGAGGTGATTAGAGGCTTAAGTGAGTTTATGTGCATATGTAATATTGAAGCATAAGATAAATTGAAGTGTATGTACAAAATTGTTGTTAGGCCAAGGAGGTGAGCAACCTTTGGTCCATAATAAAAAAGTAAATAAAGGCAATGAGAAAGCTAATTAGGAGGTAGAGAAGGGTATATCAAGTGGACTTTTTGAGGTATGTATATTTGTCAATAATTCAATATGGAAAAATGTTAATTGTTGATTGTGTTATTATGCTGAGTATGATATTATGTATATGTATGTATGTAATTATTGATATCTTGATTGAGTGATGAATTGGTGATTAATTGATACCTTGAATGTGAAAATAAGATTAGATTATGTTGATGATGCATGGAGATAGGAAATTCTGTAATTGAATGAAGTTGCTGAAAATTCATCTTATGAATAGTGTCTATATTTTAGAGTATAACTTGAGTTCTGAAAATTATTTTTGAGTGTTTCTTTTTTGGTTGGAAATTTAAGACATAGAACTTCAACTTTCATTTAGACCATTAGATCTGAATATGCCTGCATTTAGGTTTAAAATTGAATCAAATTTCACACTAGAAATCAATCTAGTAAAATACTGGGCAGAATGAAATGAACGTAGCTGAGTGAAAAATCCATAATGTTTGCTAAAACTTTTGGTTTGATATTATTACAGTTGGTAACTAAAGATAAGACATATATCTATATTTTATTAGTTGATTACTTGTCTGAATTCTATTTAAAAATAGATAAAAAAAAATAGGGCAATATAAGACATAAACTCTGTCTGGAATAGGGCAGCTTATATATATATATATATATATATATATATGAGTTTATTGTTGAATTTTATGATAGAAAAATATATTGTTTGACTTTTCTTAAATTTATAATGATTTAACGAGTCAGTATGATATTGTAATATATTTAATTGAGATTATTGCATTTATAAGAAATTATATTAGTATTTCATATCCAATTGATGTAAATAATAATAAAGGTAACAAACAAGATTAAGTCTTATAATATTTAGTCGAGAACTAGAAATTAGAAAAAGTTGTGTAACAACACATCTTATACATTTGAGTTCAACCTATCTTTGTATCAAATAATCACACATAGTATACTAGAAAAGCAAAATACCCTATTAACAATGGTAGTAATTTTTTTTATATCCTGTAATATCATTCAATGACTTTGCAAGTCAACTTTGAGGCTTTTGCCACAATATGATATATCACATATATTAAAACATAAACTTTACACATAAGTATTTATGAGTTACTTACCCATTCTAAAATCACTATACATATTCAAACACATAAATACAAAATACATATGACATATTTTCGTGCTTGTATGGAATGCAAGGAGAGAGAGTGATGAGGCTCGGCCAGTGACCTGTGCTCCATGTCTTCTATACACTACTCAAATGAGCTATCACTTTTCTTTACCTGAAAAATAATGCAAATTGATAAGTTGCGGCTCAGTGAGAATAATTATCAAATAAGCTGTAAAGTACCAAACAACTTATAGTAATAAATCACAAATACAACACATGCCATGTATTCCATTTCATTCATCCATATCATATAAATATCAATAAAGTTGAAACACATAATCATTACTCTTTACGTATGCAAATGCTTTGCTTATTTCATTTTGTTATGACTGAGTTAAATAGACATTGCCCCGCCATAGGCCTCTTCTTTTGCTTTACAATATCGATTAACTAGTCACAATGCCTTTTAAGTCCATATGCATATGTACTTGTACTTAAGCATTCATCAACCATTGTATCTCATCACATATAACATACATATACCGCATATATGCCTCATATGCCACGTATATACCTTGCATATATTATACATATACGATGTATATATATCACATATGTCAAACATATACCTTAAATATACCATAAGTATACCACTTATATATACCACAAACATCATAATTTAGATATTACTTACCAATATCAGATTTATTTGGAACGAATTTTTATGCAAATCATGAAAAAGAGGATGCAGATTTTGGGCTGTGATATGGAGAAAGGAAAATGGATGATGAAGAAGAAGAAGGAGAGAGGTGAAGTTGGAAGGAATGGGATAAAGTCTTAATTGACTTCCCCTCCCCTCCCTCTTTCCCGATTTTAGTCTTCCCTCTTTTTTTTCCTGTTGTCCTTTGTACTGTTCACTTTTCTATTTTATTATTATTATTATTATTATTATTATTATTATTATTATTATTATTATTATTATCATCTTCATATATTTACTTGTCTAGTCATTTTTATTTATTTATTTTTTTACCAAAAATACAATTTAATTATGTGGTCTATTTTATTCAAATTCATTATGGCTATCAATTTAATTTATTTTAATTTCTAATTTAATCATTTATTCTATCTATTTTAATCTCTATTATCTATCATATTTTTTCTATTTATACCACATACTTATTCTAATTAAATCCTAATTAATGGATGTTACATAGTATATGCAAGGTATATGCATGGAATATGAGGCATATATGCGGTATATGTATGTTATATGTGATAAAATACAATGGTAGATGAATGATTAAGTACAAGTGCATATGCATATGGACTTAAAAGACGTTGTGACTAGTTAATCAATATTGTAAAGCAAAAGAAGAGGCTTATGGCCCAACAAATGTGCAAATAAAACAAATGATCAAGCTAGCTAGCAAATGCAAATGTTCACATGGAAATTCGGGGCAATGTTTGTTTAACTTGGTCACAATAAAGTGAAATAAGCAAAGCATTTGCATACGTAAAAGGTAATAATTATATATTTCAACTTTATTGATATTTATATGATATGGATGAATGGAATGGAATACATGGTATGTGTTGGATTTGTGATTTATTACTATGAGTTGTTTGGTAGTTTAGAGCTCATTTGATGATTATTTTCACTGAGCCTCAACTCATCAATTTGCATTATTTTTCAGGTAAAGAAAAGTGATAGCTCATTTTGAGTAGCGTATAGAAGACATGGAGCACAGGTCACTGGCCGAGCCTTATCATTCTCTCTCCTTGCATTCCACACAAGCATGAAAATATGTCATATGTATTTTGTATTTACATGTTTGAATATGTATAGTCATTTTGGAATGGATTTTAAAAATGTATAAATGAAAGCAACTCTTAAATACTTATGTGCAAAGTTTATGTTTTAATATATGTGATATATCATATTGTGGCGAAAGCCTCAAAGTTGACTTGCAAAGTCATTGAATGATATTACACGATATGAAAAAAAAATTTCTACCATTGTTAATAGGGTATTTTGCCTTTCTAGTATGTTATGCGTGATTATTTGATACAGGGATAGGTTGAACTCAAATATATAAGATGTGTTGTTACATTTTTGGTGTTAGAGCAGGGATAGGTTCCATGGGAACATGCATATGCATAAGAGCATGATAACATATGCGTCCTACATTTTGAACATTATGTAGTGACATAATTCTATATATATTTTAAGGACATCATAAGACATGATTCACCAATAAGCGAGAGGCCGACCGAAATGCATTCTCATGAGACATCACCTCATTTACATAGAGATCAACCAGCACTAGGAGCTAGAGCTCTAACACATGCATTACAGTCATCTCATGCAGAGGCACCCTATGGAAACCTAGAACAGGAAGTGCATGGTCCTGAAATGTACCAGGAAAGACGTTGTGACAAGCTAAGGAAACATGGTGCAACTAATTTCAATGGCACAACAGACCTAGCAGAAGATGAGACATGGCTAAAAAGGACACAGAGGGTATTGAATATGATGAGATGTACCCCATATGAGAAATTTGATTATGCAGTATCTTTGGTTCAAGGCAATGCCTACGAATGGTGGGAAACAGTCCTTGACAGTGATGCACAACCACTAGTTCTGACATGGAATGATTTCCTTCAGGAATTCCAGAACAATTACATGCCCGAGGCATATAAAAATGAGAAGAGAAATGAATTTCTGAATATGAAACAATGGAAAATGTCCATTGCAGAGTATGAGGTGCAGTTCAACAAACTTTCCCACTATTCCACCTTTATGGTCTCTACTGAAAGAGACAAATGCAGGAAGTTTGAGGAGGGCCTCAAATATGAGATCAGAAATAGAATTACAACTGCTGATCTTGATAGTTATGCCAGACTCAGAGCTACTGCAATTAGAGTTGAACGGTTAATGAAAGAAGTTGGGGAACAACAAATTTAAAGGGCAGCACATGAGTTCTTTGGTGAGTCTAGTAGAAGGTTGGGAAAAAGAGGTAGATTTATGCCAGCACCGTCTAATAACAGAGGTGGATACTCGAGCTCTAGAGGTCATGCTATGACTTCCTTTTACCCAGGCAGAGGGCAAAGCCAATATGTTGAACAAAGGCCTATATGTACTCATTGTGGTAGACAACGTACGAGCAAATGTAGAAGGCTCATAGGAGCATGTTATTTCTGTGGGTCGATGGAGCACATGTATAAAGACTGTCCGGAAAGAGCCAAACTAGCTGAGACCAGTAGAGGTAGAGGAGTGTCTGGGACTACAGTTAAGGCACCGAGGGTTTACCTTACCAGTGGAACACAAGGCAGAGGCAGAGGCAGAACTATTATGACAGGCAGAGGAGTGACCAGATCTGAAGGTCAGAGTTCTAGGCCCCCTACTCAGGCGAGGGTGTTTGCCATTACTAGACAGGAGGCAGTTGATGCTCCCTAAGTAGTCACTAGTAATATTTACATTTATGATATGTTAGCATATGCATTGATTGACCCAGGCTCCACTCATTCATATATATCATTGCACATGGCATCTAAACTGCATCAAAAACATGAGCCTCTAGGAATTGACATAAATGTGAGTACTCCACTGGGAATAGTAGTAGTTGTGAATAATGTCTGTCATGATTGCTTGATATGAATTGATAAAGCTAAGGTAATAGCTAATCTGATTTTATTGCCAATATATGAATTTGATGTGATATTGGAAATGGATTGGTTAACTAGACATCGTGCAATACTAAATTTCTTTACTAAGGAAGTAATTTTAGAATCATCGAACCAACCAAGGGTTGTATTTTTGGGTGAAAGAAAACTTGTGCCTACATGTCTAATCTCAGCTATAAAAGCATTTCGGATGATCAAAGGAGGATGTGAGGCATATTTGGCACATGTGACTGATACTAGAACCACTGATAGCTTGGTTGAAAATATACCAGTGGTTAGGGAATTTTTTAATGTATTCCCATATGATCTACCTGGTTTACCACTAGATAGAGAGATAGAATTCACTATTGAACTAGTACCAAGAACAACACCAATATCAAGGTCAGCCTATAGAATGGCCCCAGTCGAGTTGAAAGAGCTAAAGGCCTAATTACAGGAGTTGCTTGATAAAGGGTATGTCAGACCTAGTGTATCACCTTAGGGAGCTCCAGTATTATTTGTTAAAAAGAAAGATGGAACAATGAGATTGTGCATTGATTACAGGCAACTGAACAAAATGACAGTGAAGAACAAATATATGTTGCCCAGAATAAATAATTTGTTTAACTAGTTGCAAGGAGCCCAAATATTTTCCAAGATTAATTTGAAATCAAGCTATTACCAGTTAAAGGTAGCAGAAGCAGATATTCCAAAGACTGTCTTCCGAACCAGGTATGGACATTATGAATTTTTAGTGATGCCATTTGGATTGACTAATGCTCTAGCTGCATTTATGGCATTAATGAATAAGGTGTTTCAACCATATCTGGATAAGTTTGTGATAGTATTTATTGATGACATATTGGTGTACTCAAAGAATAAGGAAGAACATGAACAACATTTAAAAATTGTGTTGCAAACTTTGAAGGAGAAACAATTGTATGCTAAATTGAGTAAATGCAAATTATGGTTAGATCATTTGGTTTTTCTTGGACATGTGGTATCGGGCAAGGGCATAGAAGTAGACCCAAAGAAAATAGAGGCTATGGTAAATTGGAAAACTCCTAAAAATGTTTCAAAAATGAGTAGTTTTCTAGGTTTAGCCGGATAATATAGCAGATTTATTGATGGATTCTCCTTAATTGCTAGCCTTTTGACTAAATTATTGAGAAAGAATGTGCCTTTCGTATGGTCTCCAGAATGCCAAAGGAGTTTTGAAGAGCTAAAACAGCGGTTAACCTCAGCACCAGTGTTAGCTATTCCTATAGGTACAGATGGATTTACGGTATATAGTGATGCTTCTCACCAAGGCTTGGGATGTGTATTGATGCAACATGGTAAGGTGATAGCTTATGCATCCAGACAGTTGAGGCCACATGAGATCTCATATCCAGTGCATGATTTAGAACTGGCTGCAATTGTATTTGCATTGAAGATTTTGAGGCATTATCTGTATGGTGAGACATTCCAAATCTTCACAGACTATAAAAGCTTGGGTTATTTGCTGACATAGAAAGAATTAAACATGAGGCAGAGACAGTGGTTAGAGCTATTGAAAGATTATGACCGTACAATTGAATACCATCCAAGGAAAGCCAATGTGGTAGCAAATGCATTGAGTAGGAAGTCTAATGGCAGTATAGCTCACTTACATGCATCCTCTTTTCCATATTTGATTCATAACAATTTATTAATTATCTTTCCCTTGTCCATCTACTCATAATTAGACTAAAATGGATATGAAGAACTTAGCTCACCGAAGTGCTCTAGTCCACTAACCTATGGGCTATAAAATATATAACTCACTGAGACGTTCTGGTCCGCTAATCTTTGGACCTTAAAATATATAACCTATCAAGGCACTCTGGTCCCCTAACCTTTAGGCTTTCAAATATATAACCTATCGAGACGCTCTAATATATAACCTATCAAGACGCTAACCTCTAGACCTTCAAATATATAACCCACCGAGGTGCTCTAGTCCACTAACCTCTGAGCCTTCAAATATAAATGACCAATATAGGTCACTTGGTACCGAACTCTCCCCTTAGTGACATGTCATCTATCCTAGCTCTAGTCCTAATCAAAGTATTAGGCTTACAATGTTATCACATGTATATTTATATTATCCATTACCATATTTTATATAAATCTCATGATTTCCACAATTATATATTTCCATACCATATTATAAGCATACATCCGAGGCCTACTAGCTCACAATGAATCAAATTTGATTCAAGACTAAGCATATAAATTGTTTTCATCATAAATAGCTTCACGACCATAAATAATCATTCAAGGCCGTGAAGCACCACTTCACAAGTAGTCCTCCCCCTTCTCCCCCATGACATAAGTTGTGATTCAATCCCTGAATCAACACACGTTCACGGTCATAATCACCCCTTCACAGATATGAACCCAACTGTGAATTCAACTATAAAGCTGCCCATTAACGAGTCTACTTCAGCAATAAGAATGCATCTCACGACATTCACGCCCATGAACCCACCCTTCATGGACGTGAATTTGAAAATTTTTCCAAAAAAATAAAGTATCACAAATCATTTTAATTCCATATGGAATACTCACTACGGTTGACAAATGTCAGCCACGCTATCAACATTCCAACATGCATTCAAGCTAATTATCACGATTATACCATATCTAATCATCAATTGTAATCTGAATTATCCCTCAATCATGTCAATTTAACCATGTTTATAAGATTTCCCATCATACATATTAATCCTACATGTCACCATTTATCTACTCATTTATCATCTAAAACATGCCTTTAAAGCAAAAAACACAGAAAATACAAAAAAAATGACCTTAAGTGTAGTTATGTACAAACTTTACACCTATGATGGAGATTGGCTAAAGCTTGATCTCTTTAAGCTTGTCCTCTCCCATGAGATGGACTTCCAGTACTCCCTCCAAGTCCTAACAAGATAAATAAATGTTCTCTTAGTCTTTGGAAAATGATCAACATCTATAAATATAAAAATATTCTCTTTACTCACAAGCTCATAAGCTTCCTTTCTCACTCTCCTCTCTCACTTTACTCTCTTAAAACTTAGCTTTTCTAGCTTTACCTATGGAGGAAGATAGTTTCTAAAGGTGAAGGAGCTGAAGATATGGTGTGTTAAGTCGATTTTAGGGGTATGAGAGTGGATTTAAAGGGAATAGCAGAGAGAAAAATGTGATTGTCTCATCTGCTCTGTCTGTCTAAGTTTCATGGCTATGAGTCCTCTTTCACGAGCGTGAGCCTCTCCTTCATGGTAGTGAAGCAACTTTTCATGACCGTGAAGAATCTTATCACGGATGTGTACTAAATCTCGATATTCACAGCAGTGACACCCATTGTCACAGGCATGAAATATAATATTTTAGTAACTTTCAATTTTCCAAAACTGCACTTAATTTCCTCATATCCTACTAACCAATAGCATAACTTATATACCCTAATTATGGGCATTACAAAAAATTTGTCTAATATATGAAATAAAAAATGATCATTCAAACAATGTTTGGAACAAATTTATACAGGATCTCAGCAAAGACCCATTTCAAACTGTAACTACCTAAAATTATTTTGTCAATAGATATAAATTTCACAGGGTAAAATACACTTATGGTACTCAAAGTATATGAGCATAATAACTTAGTACCTAAAGTACAATTTGCAACAAAAAACTCAATTTTCTTTTATTTTGTAATAGAAAACTATCTCTGTCACACTTCTTTTATTTTTTTTGTTGCCCAGATATTGGACCAAGAAGGGGGGTTGAATTGGAGTTTCAAGAAATTAAACTTTAAAGTGCGGAAATAAAATTGTTAATTTGGAAGGGATAGAGAAAATCAGACACAAAGATTTATAGAGGTTTGGGTATTAATAAACCCTACTCCTCTCCCCAATCGCAATTGGGAGTTTCACTAACATACTAAGTGTTACAATGGAGTTTTACAAGCTCACTCCCAACTATGGTGTTTCTCACAATGGCTCACACCTAACCCAGAAATCCCTTGTGTTTTAATGGCTCACACAATAACCAATTCCTTTGTGTTTTACAGGCTCACACAAACAACCTTTTAATTTGTGTTTTGGAGGTTCACACAACTAACCCTTACAAGTGTTCTTCTCTTAACCCATAACTACCCAATGCTCACTTAAGTAAAGATTATAGAGATAACTACTTATAAATATTTATTGCTCAAATATGAGGAGCAATAATATTTTTACAGAGAATGGATTTGTTCTCAAAGTATAAAAGTACAAGATATTTTGTGATTTGAAGTATATGCTAATCTTTTGTTTTTCTTATCATTCTCTTTTTTTCTTAATGTATAAATGACTTCCATTTATACTCCTATGGCTGAATATAGCCGTTGGGGTGCTTTAAATAAGAAACTAGCCATTATACCAACCAAAAAATCGCGCCTGACATTTTTCTCTTTCATTGTTCATGGGCGTGAATATGCTTGTCACGGAGATGACAGTTCTTCCCAAGCTGTGACTGAAGTGGTGACCTTGGTTGTGAAGCTCTCTAGTATGTTTTGACATATAGAGTCACGGGCGTGACACTCTTTCCCAGCTGTGAGACAAGTGGTGACTCTGGTCGTGAAGCTCTCTGGATGAAATTGAATGAATCCTTCATGGGGGTGACACCTTCATTCACGGGGGTGACAATATTCCCAGCCGTGACTCAAGTGGTGACTCTGGTCGTGAAGCTCTCTGGAATGAAATTTGCATGAAGCTTCACGGGGATGACACCTTTCTTCACGGGGGTGACTAAAATGCTTACTTCACGGTTTGTTTTTCCTTCATGGTCATGAACTTCAAATGTTGGTTTTTGGTAACGGCTAGTTGTTTTCACGGGAGTGACTCCTAGAGTCACGGCAGTGAACATGCTACTTCTTGCTTTTTGTTTCTCAAGTATTATTCTTCCAATTCTCCATTCTTGCTATTTTAATTCATGGCCTGTATAATATTCTTACAAAAACATGTTAAATACAATATTGCTATATTATTTATTATCATCAAAATGACGGAAATACCCCTCAAGGTTAACATTTTCCATATAGATAATATATTAAAAAATAAATGACATGATTTTCACCTCATCTCTTTTTCTCTTTCTTTCAATTCAAATTATCTTTTTTAATCAATTTAAAATCCTAAAAATTTATCTCTCCTCTATGTTCAATTTGTATATCAAAAAAATAAAGTTTGTTGCAAATGGGAAAGGATCAGTTGTACTATTGCAACAATTTTTGTGCTACTAGGCCAAACGACACCATGGACTATGGTGAGAGGGCTACAGTCATGTATGGTGCCAAAATCAATTTTTGTTTTTTTTTCTTTGTCACTGTCACCTCAATCTCTACATCCTCAAGTTCTCTGCTTGCTCCTATATTTTAATTTGTTTTTTTTAATCTTTTTTCCATATGCTTATAATATTTTAAATCTTTTATTTTTTATTTGATTTTATATTTATCTAAAAACCCATAAAGCAAAAGGCACCCAAACCATGTTTTCACATTACCAAAATCAATTTTTGGTTTTTTTTCTCCTTTGCTACTGTCACTTTAATCTCTGTATACCACCTGAAGTTTTCTACTTTCTATTACATTTGTTTTGCATTTTTTTAAATCTATTTCCATATCTTTCATCATTGTAAATCTTTTTTTTTGGAAAGTTTTTTGGCTTTTGAAATAAAGTTGCAAAATATTGAACAACAAAGGAAGCTTTTGCAAGGATGGGAGACGAGCACTATAAACCAAGAACCGAACTCTCAAATTTTTGTTCTTGGTAATTTTTTTATTTTTTTTAAATTCATATTTGAATGGCTAAAAAAATGAAAAGATTTAAAATGATGAACAATGTTGGTCACGGGGATAAATAAGTAGTTGAATCTTAGAAAAAAAAAGTTGAATAGATTGGACATTGAAGAGAAATAATTTTAAACTGGAAAAAATTAAAGATGAAGGATTCCACTATAAAAGAAAAAAAGGATGAAGTTAAATGATTTTACATAGATAAAAGAAAAATGACTAATTTCATAGTGTTTGGTTATTGTGAAAATGAGGGAAAGTGAGAGAAAGTGAAAAAAAGAATGACTAATTTTATGTTGTTTGGTTGATGAGAAAGTGAAGAGAGGTGAGATAGTAAAAAAATGACTATTTTTATGGTGTTTGGTTATGTTTGGTTGATGAGAAAGTAAGAGAAAATGAGAGAACAAAATAAAAGAAAAATGAGGTTTTTATTACAAATTATACTTTAGGTACTAAGTTATTACACATCATATACTTAGAGTACCATTAGTGTATTTTACTCAAATTTCACATAATAGGTCACGGTTTATCTAGAACAACTATGAACAATAGTATTTTCATAAAAAGCTCAAATTATAGAGTAGATGAGAGTGATTATTATAGTCAACTAATATAAGTTGTTGAGCTAGAGTATCTTGAATTGGCAAACATTAGTAAAGTTTTATTCAAATATGAGTGGTTTGATCCCACACCAAACATGGGCACCAAAATTTATCCAAATTATAAACTAGTCGAAGTTAACTATAAACACATATTTAATCGGTATGAACCATTTGTTTGTTAGAGGAGTGCTCTACAAGCAATCATCTTTGGCACTTATTGTACAAATTTATTTGATCAATAAAAGAATTTTTCGTTAATTTGATGTTCATTTGATATATGAATTGATAATGATCTTAAATCAATTCATGAAGTCTTTGATACATAACATAACATAAAGGAAATCATGATGAGATCATGTATGTTAGTATCAAAATTATCCCTAGTCATAGGATTAATGAGACGGGACATTGTTAATCCGAACAGACTAGCACATGTTACACTCCTTGATTGGATCGAGTAGTAGATCTCATAATATGTAAACATGAGATGTTTAGAGTTAACATGTGGATGCTTACTAAGTGTAGCTAAGTACATTGGATGACCAACTATGAGACAATCATATGGATAATATATTCAAATGTCAATGATAATCTCATCATAGCAATGGTGCAAGTATCCTTAGACTTGAGGTACTCAATGATATCTTGGATACTGATTATGTATTTTGACACTATTCCTTATTGTCTGAGGGAGGTTGCTCATAGGATGGTGATTGGATACAACTTGAGGTATTCGAAGGTAATTGGGTAACCAACAAAGGATTCACCAGTCCAGATAAAATGAGTGCATACCCATGGCCTCTTGTCGTGGTCGTTACTCAGGAATCTCTGGCCGGAGTGGAAATGTTATAAAGATAATCTTCAATGACATATCTAATAGACTTATGGGCCCCATGGATAAGAACTAATAATACTTGGACTAGACGTGACGTAATCAGTCTAGTGGGAGTTGACACATGTCCATACTCTGAACCAAGTGGGGTATAGAATGGTGAAATGAATAACTGCACTGAAATTATCTATAGAAAGGTTCGTAGTCAAACTACTGATTTTCTGGTCAATTAAGGGTCATGATGTGTTGCTAGATACCGCTCATGACTTGCTTAAATTAATTATTTATTTAAGTGGCCAATATCACCGGAAACCTAATGGGTCACACGCAGTGAAGATATGGAGAATGAGTAAAATGGTCTTTGATGGGATCCAAAATATGAGAGAATTATTTCAGGATGGATCGCGATGAGATCGCATGGAAAAATCATTCGGGAGGATCACAGGCCCGTATAGGCAGGCCAGTTAGGGTGTCCAATGGCAGCTCGCAATAGGCCCAGTGCACGCGCTGGTGCCTTCTGTTGGCCAACGGGTTAATTTGACCTTAATTAGGCCAATTGTGGTCATTAAGCACATTCACTATTCATTCAATTCCCTTTTCTCCATTTTCGACTTTTGATCTTTTCTTTAAATTTGATTCAAATAGAAAAGACATCAAGACATGAAAATAATTTTTTGTGAAAAAAATATTTTTAAGATACAATAAAGTTTTATCAAGAATACTTTCAAAGCTAGCACTTTGAATTTATTCAAACCATTTCTTTTGATAGTGTCTTCTTCGTTCTTCACATGGATTATCATTAGAGATATCCTAATGTGGATTGTTGTGGTTTGCTTTAATCCAATAAAGTGAAGATTTGAATAACAAATAACAAATTACAGAGTATAATTTCTAACCTCTATATTTATATAAATTAGTTTGAATGGCACAAGTATGATATTTTGTTTCGGATTTTAAAAATTTTAATTTTCCGCTACATTTATGAATGTGATTTATTCTTCAAAATCCAATATTGTTCTAGTAGTTCAAGCCACTCAGGTCTAATACTGCACATATCCGGGTTTATCTCGTGTTAATAGTGACTGATATGCCATTTGCAAAATAAAATGTCATTCAAATATTGAAGTGTCAAATTCTTCACAAAGTAGTGTAAACTTGGTTATTTCACCACCATTTCAAGAAGATGATATAAATAATATTGAGCTTGTGCATATAAATGAAGATCCACAAAACTTATGTGATTCAAAGGGTGACATGATAGAAATTGAAGATGATCATATTGACATTGAAGATGAGTTGGAAGTTTCATCTGAATTGGATGATATGTCTGAATATTCAATAGAAACTGATAATGATAGTGATAATTAGACTATTATAATCATATAAGAAATGTCTAACTCCAAAGACATACTTTTTTTTTCATTTATTGGGATTACAATATTATAATATGCATGACTATGGTATATACTTATTGTATGCGTTATTTCTTTTATGTACTAGTGTAGATGACACATAAAGGCCACAAATATAGACGTGATGGAGGTAGAGTTGGATACGTATGTGGATGAGATTATGGTGCTACACTTCTTTTTCAGTTGTCACTATCATCACCATCCCTTAGCCCATTACCTTTATCAGATCAGAGACCATCCATTGTCATTCCTATACACACATTGGATCCATCGTCAGTTGCACTAGGTTCTACACCACATTCTACACCATCACCATCAATTATTGTTCGTTCTCTTACAGCACCAGTGACATCATCATCTGTTGCTTGATCTTCTTCAACTGGTGATAAGATTATAGGCATATCTAATAAATATATGTAACAAATGGATGAGCCTAAAGCATTCAGATGGAAGAAAAGTGTATGTCTGGGCTAAACAAACTTAATTTGAATAATTTAAGGTATATAAGCAAAATAAAAATTCAAATTTAATATCTAATTAGTTCAAATATTTTTTTTGTTTTTTTTGGTTCTATAACCATATATAACTATCGTGTTTGTTTTGCATTTTTTTTCTTTTTACAGAAGTATTGTTCATGGCATGCTCAATTTGATGGTCATATGAGAATAGTATGAGAGAGTCAAGCTGCCGAATGATACTCAAATTTGGTCCACACATGGAAGAGGAAAGGAATGAGGTATGATAGCATATCTAAGAAGGACTAATTACATTGGCTTGAGTTTTGGTGTAAGCTAGAAGTAAAAGCAAAATTAGAGGAAGTAAGTAGGAATCGACTGAGTGAGGTAAGTGGACCAAGTACATGCCCCTCTTGCCACGCTAAAGGATCAAAATCGGCCATTGAGCACACAATAGATTTGGTAAAACATTTAACTTTAAAAATCCAAATTATTTACAATTTTAAAATTTTAAGTCCTCCAAAAAATTATATGTTTTGGTATATGTTAATTTGGAATGAACAATTTCTTTTTATAGGCTAGAGAATTGGGTCGAGAGCCCAATACCTATGAGATCTTTAAGAAGCTACACATGAAAAAGTTAGATAGTCAGTTTGTTGATAGCAGGTCTAAGAAGATTCTTGCAAGTATCTCTTATATTATAAAATATTAAAAATGTTGGCATGAACATTCTCGAAAACTTTAATTCCTTTTTGACTATTACTCTAATTTATTTCTATTTTATCCCTGGACTGCATAGAGGAATGTGTGACAGCTGCTTTTTAGCTTGTTGAGGGTTCTATGGAACCTCAATCGATTGATTATACTCAGATATATGTGGACACCATAGGAAACAAGAAGAAGCAACGAATGTACGGTCTCATTTGCAAGTCATCATCTTTCAGTTTCTTAAGTCTAGACTTTAGTTCCTCTACGAATGAACATGAGACAAATGAAGGAGAAGTTGGAGTAGACATAAGATGCAAGAGTTATATGAAGAACGTATCATAGCTATGGAGAAGCAGTTGTAGAAGAGAGACTAGCTAATATCATCTATGGAGACATGGTTGCAGGAGAGTGAGAAGAGAGACTAGGCAATCTCATATTTGTTGACGTAGTTGCAAAAGAAAGACCAGTGAATTTCATGGTTAGAGAACTTGATTTAGCTAGTACTTTCTAGACATCCGAGTGTAGCTCAATAGTCACCATATGGATAGTCTACTATAGATTCACATGCTAATGATGATTAGAGACGTCTTTAGAACTTGAATATTTAACTATAATTTTTATGTACTATATTTTCAATATTGAGACTATCGTAAATAAATTTGACAAATTGTGGTGTTTGTATTTTCGTGGTCTATGCTCTTTTGAAGAATGCATATTTATTTGTTAAGTTGTATCACAAGTGTAACAATAACAACAAAATTATATATATATATATATATATATATATATATATATAACAACAAAATTATATATCACAAGTTGTCGCTATATCTGCTTGTACTAAATACTTTAGTGACATATATATTCATCAATCTATTTCTATTTTAGAAAAAATAAAATCATATAACAGTAGTTTTTTCCGTCATTAATTTAGCTACCTAATTTTTCTATCACTAATTGGTCTCTGACAGTAGACTCTATTGTCCAAAGGACGATAATTTTTACCAATACATATAATTAAATTAACGACGGATTTTTCGTCATTAATTTGAATGGTGAAATTTTTTGTATCACTAAATAATTAGCCAGGAGATTGTCAGTGATAGATAATATATGCCACTAATTTGTTGCTGTTTATAATTAACGATGAATTCTATCTATTTAGCGATAGAATTTTCTTTCACTAATTAGCACTTTTTTGTAGTATTCCTGGATTTATTTCTTTGATTTTTTTTATGTAATCATAAAGTCTTCCAAATTTCATTTTGTAACCTCCCATAAATTTTGATAAAAACTTTGATCTTAGACTTCTAACTAATGTTTTCCCTACTAATAACCTATGATCTTTTCTAACTGACTCCTGGAATTCCCACAACTTCAGACCCAGTTGTGATAGAATTATTCCTTTATACAAATTAGCAAGGTAGATGAGCATAAAGTGGTTTATTTGTTTTAGAGCATTTATGATGACTAGATATGTATGCTTTCACCATAATGTCACCTGATTGGCCATCTATATTGTCAAATATATGACATGGACAGCCTGGTTTAGTGCATCTTGCTCTAATCGTATGCCTAATTTTGGGTCTAATCTTCAGTTGGTGCTTATTCTCAACTGTATACCTAGTAATTACTTTGCTAAACTATTTAGCATTTTAAAATCTCAATTCAAGTTGAAAAGTTACAACTTGACATGTTGGATCATAATATATGTTTTTAGTGTGCCTCCTTCTAAGCAACTCATGATCATCCCCCAATTCCTTATCAGTGTCCTCACTTGCATGATCATTCAAGCCCAAAATGACTTCATCACCACCAACTAAACCTTCATAATTCCTTTTCCCATTATCAATATCTTAAAAACCCCTATCTATCCCAAGTTCCCTTAAAGCTATGTCATCAACTACCTTTTTATCTTTTGCGTTTTTTTTCTTTTTGGCATTCTTAATATTAATTCATGCTTCAATTAATTTCTCATCCTCGTCTTAAGTCTTTATCCTCAACTATTGGACCATCAAATTGATAATCGTCATCACCACTATCAACCACATCAGGTGAGAAAGGAAATTTCTCTATTTTAACACATATAAATACAATAGAGAGATTCTATATAACACATATAAATACAATATAGAGAATAAATACCTTTTTCAACCTTCAATGGGAAAAAACCCAGTGGCATGCACTGTTATTTCCCTCAACCAAATTTGATTCACCTTACCAGAGATAAAAATTGCACGTTAAATATTGATTTCTAGGTTATTTATATTTCAATGTAATAGACATTTACACAATATTCACTATATGTTTATGAGAAAGAAGAACATTGGGAGGAACAAGCTGAAGAACACTTCATAGACAAAAAAAAAAAAAAATCAATATCAAGCAATTAAGCAATTGTAAAAAAAATTAATTGTTAATTTTTTTTTTCCGGTAACGTGTAATTATCCTATTGGAGATAATTGCCAAGTGAACTCACGCTCTGACCAAATTTTGATAATGTGTTTTATGAGTGGCGGAATCAAAAAAAATTTAAATAATATCTAAGGGGGATAAAACGAAAAACCAAGATCAAGAAGCAATTGAAGAAAAAAACCGATACGGGAGCAAAATAAAAAAACAAGACAATACAAGAGGCGACAGACTACAGAGGTATTATGTCACTTTTGACTAAAGCATTAGTTACCTAGGATATGTTTTTACTGCATTCTAATACCATTAAGCAAGATGGTTATTGAGCGTATGAACATGGAACACTCATAGGAAGAGAAGCTAAGGTCGAAATCTCATGATTAGTATCCTCTCTAGATTAGAAGAAATATATATAATATATTTGAAGCATAATTTATTTAAATTTGTAACTTCATATAGTTGTTTGCATTTCAAATTCTTATTTGAATTCATTTTATTCCGATTTGATATATGCATACAATAAATAAATACTAAGTGAATTAAAGGAAGTTAATCTGTACAAGAAATGAAGATGAAGAAGATGAAGAAGAAGATAGGAAAATCAATATTTTGATTTTAAAAAACTGATTTCGCATGCCAAGTCAAATATTAGTTTGTTGCTCAAAAGGATGATAGTTGAAAAAAAATTAAAATTTTAAAACTTTATCGTTAAAAATCAATATTTAAAAATAGTTGGATTACAAGATCCAAATGTTCCTTTAGCGAGTCCAAGAAATGCATGTAAAGTCATATTAACTTTGTAAATGGTAAGCTATACATATATTTTTTTTAACTTTATATATATATATATATATATATATATATATATATATATATATATATATATATATATATATATATATAGTTACGGCTCATTGAATAATTATTATAAACTTTATTATTAAATAATATTAAATATTATAATATTAAATTATTGTAGAATTAATTATGACCATTAGATTCTGGTTCTAATGGTTGAAAAATTGTATCTATTAATAAATGATGCAGTAACCATTAATATATATATATATATATATATATATATATATATATATATATATATATATATATTCTCACATGACAAATACCAAATCATTTTCTAACATCAGAATGATTTGTTGGTTAGAAGGATAACAGTGGAAAATAAATTAAAATTTTAGAACTTTATGGATAAAAATTAATGTTATAAGACCCAAATGATCAAGAAAGGTGGGTGCAATTATTAAAAAAAAATCCTCAAAGGATTGTAACATTATGCACCTCAATTAAAAACACCATTTTAAAATACGAACAAGCTCACATTTAATTTTTTTAATTTAGCATTATGAAAAATTTCAGAAAAATAAACATAGAGTAATTAAAATTAAAATTAAAAACTATGTATTCAAATTTTAATTTATGAATTGTAAATTTAATGAAAAAAATGAATGCCATTGAGAATTTACAGGTTTTTAAATTTATCTTATAGGTATTTGTCATAATAATTACCATTTAAAATGTTTAAAGTATTATTACTGCATAAATTTCAATTATTTTTCTGTTTAGGAGTTGACTTAATTTTCTTATTCTATGTTTCTATTTAGGCACCAATAATTCAAGAATTGACCATAGACATTTCATTTTTTATTCCTTTTTTTTTGTCTATTAATTTGGCAATTTTTTATATAATTAATTCAGCTTATTTTTAATTGGACATCAAATTCTAGTCTATTCCTTTTTACAGAACTTAATAATTTGGCGGGAATATATCCTTTCCAGTTTGAAATATAATCAAATTCATTTTTTTTCAATATTAACTTGAATTTTGTAGTTAAAATTATTTTAGTCATAAACATTAAATTTGTATACATATATATTATAGTATAAAAAAAAATTCTATGGTCATAATTTGATTTTTAGTATGATATGAAAACCATACCTGGCCCCCCTCTATGCTCTAATTTCAAAGAAATATTGTTAAGAAAAAAAAAGACATTCAATACCTTATTCTTAAAACAAAAAAAAAATTCATACACAAATATCTTTTTGGCATTTTACTTCTTTTCATTTTTATTTTTTTATTTTAATAATGGTAAGAAGTGAGAGATATTATGGTAGATAAGGAAGACCAAGTAATGACAACATGCGTGAGATTGTTGTATGGCTAGGGTTGTAAACAAGTCGAATAATGGTAAGTTCAAACTTGACTCATTTAAATTTATCACAGACTCGAACTTGGCTCGAACTCAATTTGAATTTTTATACTTCAGTTCGAACTCAGTTCGTTTAAAAATTATTAAGTTTGAGAGCAATTCGAGCTTAATTCATAAAAAAAACTCGTTTATTATATTTAATGAGTTTAGCTCAAGTTCAGCTTGTTAACTAATAATGACAAAAGCTCGAGTTCAGTTTGTTAAATAATAATGATAAAAATTCGAGTTTGAATTCGAACTTGAGTTTGATTTTGAGCTTGATAACAAATATGAAATAAATAAGTCCTAAATAAATATGTTTACGAACTTTTAAAGAACATGTTCGCAATATAACACCCTTAGACATAATTAGGAATAAACCTAATTATACCATGTTAACCTTGAGGGGTATTTCCGTCATTTTGATGATAATAAATAATATAGCAATATTGTATTTAACATACTTGTTTTTGTAAGTATATTATACAGGACATGAATTAAAATAGCAAGAATGGAAAATTGGAAGAATAATCCTTGAGAAACAAAAAGCAACAAGTAGCATGTTCACTGCCGTGACTTTAGGAGTCACTCCCATGAAGACAACTAGCCGTTACCAAAAATCAACATTTGAAGTTCATGACCATGAAGGAAAAACAAACCATCAAGTAAGCATTTTAGTCACCCCCGTGAAGAAAGGCGTCACCCCCATGAAGAAAGGTGTCACCCCCGTGAAGCTTCATGCAAATTTCATTCCAGAGAGCTTCACGACCAGAGTCACCACTTGGGTCACGACTGGAAAGATTGTCACCCCCGTGAAGGATTCATTCAAATTCATCTAGAGAGCTTCACGACCAGAATCACCACTTGTCTCACGGCTGGGAAAGAGTGTCACGCCCGTGACCGATTAATGTCACGCCCGTGACTCTATATGTCAAAACATACTAGAGAGCTTCACGACCAAGGTCACCACTTCAGTCACGACTTGAGAAGAACTGTCACCCCCGTGACAAGCATATTCACGCCCTTGAACAATGAAAGAGAAAAATGTCAGGCGCGATTTTTTGGTTGGTATAACGACTAGTTTCTTATTTAATGCACCCCAACGGCTATATTCAGCCATGGGAGTATAAATGGAAGTCATTTATGCATAAAGATTGTCACCCCCGTGAAGGATTCATTCAAATTAATCTAGAGAGCTTCACGACCAGAGTCACCACTTGTCTCACGGTTGGGAAAGAGTGTCACGCCCGTGACCGATTAATGTCACGCCCGTGACTCTATATGTCAAAACATACCAGAGAGCTTCACGACCAAGGTCACCACTTCAGTCACGACTTGGGAAGAACTATCACCCCCGTGACAAACATATTCACGCCCGTGAACAATGAAAGAGAAAAATGTCAGGCGCGATTTTTTGGTTGGTATAACGGCTAGTTTCTTATTTAATGCACCCCAACGGCTATATTCAGCCATGAGAGTATAAATGGAAGTCATTTATGCATTAAGAAACAAGAGAATGATAATAAAAACAAAATATTAGCATATACTTCAAATCACAAGCTATCTTGTACTTTTATACTTTGAGAACAAATTCATTCTCTATAAAAATCTTATTGCTCCTCATATTTGAGCAATAAAGATTTATAAGTAGTTCTCTCTGTAATCTTTACTCAAGTGAGCATTGGGTAGTTCTGGGTTAAGAGAAGAACACTTGTAAGGGTTAGTTGTGTGAACCTCTAAAACACAAATTAAAAGGTTGTTTGTGTGAGCCTGTAAAACACAAAATATAGGTTGTTTGTGTGAGCCTGTAAAACACAAAGTGTAGGTTGTTTGTGTGAGCCTATAAAACACAAAAGAATTGGTTATTGTGTGAGCCATTAAAATACAAGGGATTTCTGGGTTAGGTGTGAGCCATTGTGAGAAACACCATAGTTGGGAGTGAGCTTGTAAAACTCCATTGTAACACTTAATGTGTTAGTGAAACTCCCAATTGTGATTGGGGAGAGGAGTAGGGTTTGTTAATACCTGAATCTCTATAAATCTTTGTGTCTGATTTTCTCTATCCCTTCCATATTAACAATTTTATTTCCGCACTTTAAAGTTTAATTTCTTGAAACTCCAATTCAACCCCCATTCTTGGTCTAATATCTGGGCAACAATTGGTATAAGAGCCTTGTCTAGCATCGAAGCCTAAAAAGCGCTAGTAAAGAGTAAGATATGGCCAGTGAAGGATTCCAAAGTCTCAAACCTTACTTTGATGGAACAAATTATGCCCATTGGAAGTTTCAGATGGAGACATATCTAGATAATGAAGGAATTGAAGTTTGGGATAGTATTCGAAAAGAATGGACACCACCAATTAGAAGAGGAGTTAATGGTAAAGAAGAAATCCTGTCAAGAGATGATTGGACATAGCCTCAAAGAAGAGCAAATTTCAAAAATAAGAAAGCAATGACAATTCTCTCAAGTTCATTATCTATTGAAGAATGTGGCAGGATACAATACTGTTCAACTGCATATAGCATGTGGAAAATATTAGAAAACTATCATGAAGGTCACAAAGCCACATGGGATGACGAAAGTTTTTCAAGTGAAAAAGATGATAATGAAAGTGAAGAGATCAACCTAATCTTCATGGCTATTGAGGATCACGTCTCGGACAAAGTAAGATCACTACACTCATACTCTTTCAATAATGATAGTAGTGATAATGATAGTGATAATGATGATGATGATGATGAGCAAAGCCTAATAGAAGAATTAAATATAGAATTAGAGAAATATAGAACTAAATTTAGTATCTATAGAAATAATATCTCTAATTTGAAAAATAAGATAGATGGCTTAGAAAAGGAGAACATAAAGCTTAAATCATCTAATGAATTTCTTCAAAAGTCATTGGATGAATACTCATCAAAACCCTCAACAACTTCACTATTAAAAGAAAATAATACTTTGAAAAATGAAGTTGAAGAACTTAGAAATTCCATTTCTAAATTTCTTAAGGGTAAAGAGAGCTTAGATACTCTCATTGTGTCTCAAAGACCACCTTTAGTTAGACATGGTCTAGGGTTTAAGGACATATCATCATCTTCTAACAAAATAGTATTTGTTAAGTCTAAAGAACATAACATCTCCACACCTGTTAGACCTGCACCCAGAAATAAGAATGTTAAAACCTCTATACCGAAAAAGAATCATGCCTTTATTTATAGGAAGAATGTATCTAGAAAAATGCAAATTAATCATGATTGTGCATGCCATTGTTCTCAAAATCAGCCTAATCAAATTATGGGATTCAAATACATTATAAGACCAAAAAACAAGTTTACACCTAAATAATGTAACTACTGTATGAAAATGGGTCATATAAAATGGGTCATATACTGTATGAAAATTTCAAAAACTTTGCTAAAATAGTTCAAAATGAAAAAGGGTACTTCATTTCAAAAATAAGGAGTGATCATGGGAAATAATTTGAAAATGAAAATTTTGAAAGTTTTTTTCTTGAACATGGCATTTCACATAATTTCTCATCTCCTAGAACACCTCAACAAAATGGAGTAGTTGAAAGAAAAAATCGAACATTAATTGAAATGGCAAGAACAATGCTTAATGAATATGATTTACCAACTTATTTTTGGACAGAAGCCACAAACACTGCATGTTATATTTCAAATCGAGTTTTCAAAAGATCTCTTTTAAACAAAACCTCATTTGAGCTATGGAATGGAAGAAAGCCCTTGGTATCATACTTTAGAGTATTTGGATGCAAGTGTTTTATATTGAATACCAAGGACAATCTTAGAAAATTCTCCTCTAAGTTTGATTATGCTATCTTTTTAGGATACTCTACAACCAGCAAAGCATATAGAGTATTTAATAAAAGATCATTAACAGTGGAAGAATCCATGCATGTTGTTTTTAATGAATCTAGTAAACTTGATCTTGTGAAAGGTAGTGCTCTTGATGATGTTGTAGATAATATGAAAAAACTTGTCATTGAAAATGGAAAAGAAGAAAACGATCAAGAAAATCTACTACCTCAAAATCAAGAACAAATGGAGCAAGAACTTCCAAAAGAATGGAGAATGAACAGGAATCATCCAAAAGAGCAAATAATTGGTGATCTATCAAAGCAAATAATTGGTGATCTATCAAGGGGAGTAAGTACTAGATCTCATTTCAAGCATTTAGTCACTGACATTGCTTTTATTTCATAATTTGAGCCTAAAAACATTGATGAGGCTCTTAATGATGAAAGTTGGATAATTGCCATGCAAGAGGAACTCAACCAATTTGAGAGAAATAAGGTATGGAACCTAGTACCAAGACCCAAGAATCATCCAATCATAGGCAGCAAATGGGTATTTAGAAATAAGATAGATGAACAAAGGTTAATAACCAGGAATAAAGCAAGACTAGTTGCAAAAGGATATAATCAGGAAGAAGGTATAGACTATGATGAAACATATGCACCGATAGCTAGATTAGAAGTTATAAGAATACTTTTAGCATATGCATATCACATAAATTTTAAACTTTTTCAAATGGATGTGAAAAGTGCATTTCTAAATGGCTATATAGATGAAGAAGTGTATGTAGAACAACCACCAGGTTTTGAAAGCTATGATTTGCCAAATCATGTTTTTAAACTTTCAAAAGCTTTGTACGGTTTAAAACAAGCTCCAAGAGCTTGGTATGAGAGACTAAGTTCTTTTTTTCTAGAAAATAGCTTCACAAAGGGAAATGTTGACACTACACTGTTCATCAAAAAGCATAAGCATGAGATATTAATTGTTCAAATTTATGTTGATGATATAATATTTGGTTCTACTAATGAGCTGCTTTGTCAAGAATTTGCTAAGTATAATGACTAGGGAATTTGAAATGAGCATGATGGGAGAACTTAAGTATTTCCTTGGTCTACAAATCAAACAAAGCAATGAGGGCATATTCATCAACCAATCCAAATATGCCAAAGACTTAATCAAAAAATTTGGTATGGAAGGATGCAAAAATGCCAAGACTCCTATAAGTACATCAACAAAATTGGACAAAGATGAAAAGGGTAAGAGCATTAATGAAAAGCTTTATAGAGGTATGATTGGATCACTTTTATATCTCACTGCTTCTAGACCCGATATTATGTACAGTGTTTGCTTATGTGCGCGATTTCAATCATGTCCTAAAGAATCTCATCTAACTGTTGTAAAAAGGATTTTAAGATATTTACATGGAACATTGCATCTAGGTTTATGGTATCCTAAGAATTCATCTTTCTATATTATAGGATATTCAGATACAGACTATGCTGGTAGTCTTTTGGATAGGAAAAGCACTTCAGGTACTTATCACTTCATTGGAGAATGTTTGGTTTCTTGGTTTAGCAAGAAACAAGTTTCAGTTGCTCTCTCAACTGCTGAAGCTGAATATGTAGCAGTTAGATGTTGTTGTACACAAATTCTTTGGATAAAACAACAACTTAAGGACTATGGTCATGATATGAACCATATACCTATAAAATGTGACAACACCAGTGCTATAAATCTTTCAAAGAATCCTATTCAATACTCTAGAAGTAAACATATTGACATTAGACATCATTTTATTAGAGATCATGTTCAATATGGAGATGTTGAATTAGAATTTGTATGCACAGAAAAGCAATTAGCAGATATTTTCACTAAGTCTCTAAATGAGGATAGATTTAATTTCATTAGAAGAGAACTAGGTATGATTGAAGGATTAACCTTGTGATTACAAGAATATGAAATTTTAATTATTGATCTTAAAACATCTCACAAGTTATAAGATAAAATTTTTTGTTGAGAATTGATGCTTTATGAAGTAAAATCTTTGTTGAAATGATTTAGTCTTGTTGCAGAACTTAATCTGATGAAAATTATAGGGGAGTCACGCCCGTGACTTAAGTGGCTCAAAGAGGCAGTGTCATTCACGACTTTGGTTCACGACATGCTTCACGACTTCAAATAGTGAAACATAGTTTCATGGCTTGAGTCACGCCCGTGGATGAGAACATTCACGCTCGTGAAGCGTTTTCACTCCCATGAACAATTACGCATCAAAAACTCACAGAAGCTTTCACGCTTTGAGTCACGACATGATTCACGGCTTCAAGTGGTGAAACATAGTTTCACGGCTTGAGTCACGCCCGTGGAAAAGAATCCTCACGCCCGTGACAAAGTTTCACGCCCGTGACTAATTACACCCAAAACTCACATAAGCTTTCACGACTTGTGTCACGGCTTGCTTCATGGGTATAAGTAGTGCAATTCAACAGTTCACGCCCGTGATAACATATTCACCCCCGTGACCTATGATCATTCACGCCCGTGATGTTCATCGATCACGCCCGTGAACGCATTCACGCTTTCATTCACGGATGGAACACTGCTTCAGCAAACCGTGAATACGACGATTCACGCCCGTGAAACCCCAAGCCAAGCCCGTGAATGTATCGAAGATATAAGAAAACAGTCGGTTACAATCTTCATTTCAACTCTCCATCTCCCAAAACCACTCTCATTTACTCTCATTCATTGAGACATTGAAGATTCCAACCCCAAAACCCTGAAATTTCACTATAAATACCATCAAAAGTTTGAATCTTCAGCAGAAATCATACACTTCTAGGGTCTTTCATCAAAATTTCTGTCAAAAATTTTCTTCAACTCCATCAACAACTAATTTCTTCCAATATGGAGTCTGCTTCATCAAAGGGAAAGAGAAAGAAGTCTCATGCACCAAAGAGCTATTCAGATTACCTCATGAACATCATTCCCGAAAGTTGTCATCCTCGGTATGCAACTTTGAAGAAGAGACCTATTCTATCATCAAGGTCCTTTGAATGGCAGACAGTCCATAACCTCAGGCTTGAGATGGCTATGATAGAGCAACTTCAAGCCTGTCATGTAAGAGAATTTTTTCAAATTCATCTGCCAACCCTACGGGAGCCAACGCTGGAATTTCTCAGCACCTTGCAGGTTTCACCAACTGGAGTGGTGAAATTCCAACTCTGCAACAATGCAAACACTCTCAGCGCCATCGCATTTGGAGAATTGTTCAACCTACCATCTGATGGCGTTCTGAATGAGACTGAGGTAGAATTCTCTGCCCCTACAGCATGGACACATTTTGGCACAGATTGCAGCTGGGATGTCAAGAAAACTAAGAGCACACATCTCAGGACCCCAGTACACAGGTATTTGCATAGGTTTCTAACCTATAGCATTTTTGCTCGGGGAGAGAGCAATGGAACTATTAGGAAGTCATAACTCTTCCTATTCGAGATGGCTCGCAGGGAAGTCACAGTGGCATTTTCCAAATGGTTTGCAAACTATCTTCTCTCCATTGCCACCAAGCCCATAGGAGATATTTTGATTGGGGCATATGTCACTCATATGGCAGTGAAGCTCAATTACTTGAAGTTGGATGACCATCACTTCAACATTATTCCTGCACACCCACGAGATAGGCTGGATGTAGAGTCATTCATCAAGATGGGAGCAGCTGTCAGAATCATTTTTCAGAACGATATCTTCTACCGCTTCACTGATACTGCTGGAGAGATTATCTGGGAAGATCAGGACACGGAGGATTTTAAAGCAGGCCTCCAAGGACTTCAGCAAAAAAAGAGGGCTCGGATTGAGGGAGCAACTCCAGTCATCGAGCACGACATTGGACAGTCTTCAGCCTCCACACCATCTTTAGCGCAGCAGGTGGTCTACCTCTTGGCACCACATTTCGAGCAGCTGCAGACTTCCATGGCTGAGAGGTTGGAAAACCTCAAGGACTTCATGGAGTCTCGGATAGACAGTCTTGAAGCTGAAGTAGCTAGGCTTCATTATAGGATGTCTGGCTAGGATATAGGCTAGAGTGTAGCCTAAATTTGTTATGTTTGAGCATTTTTATTGTTTGTTTTCTTTCTTAGTTTGTATCCTTTCCTTCATAATATATATTTGCTTTTGTTTACTTCAATCTACATATTCTTTTTGATTGATGACAAAAGGGGGAGAAAACTAGCAATATATGATAGATAATAAGGGAAAGTAGTATCAAACTAGCAATATAAGAATTATGAATCAAAAAGTGAAACAGACTTTGAATTGATTTAAAAATCTTGATTCATCTTTTCAGATGCAAAGTAGATAATTGAAAAACTGAGTTTCTATATACTTTAAATATACTTTAAGTATACTTTGCATACACCTTAAAAGCAAGTTACAATATGTCATGATATATCTCAAATATACCTTACATATACTTTATGTCTTGAAAAGGAATCATAGTATGTCTTGGATACTCTTCTAATATAACTTGCATATACTTAAAATCTAGTTAAATGCTACATCTTTATTTACTATTCTTGCAAATTATATTTTTTATTCTAATTATATTTTGAGGGGGAGACTTCTCAAAATCACATATTGCTAGATTATTTGTCACCATCAAAAAGGGGGAGATTGTTAACCTTGAGGGGTATTTCCGTCATTTTGATGATAATAAATAATATAGGAATATTGTATTTAACATACTTGTTTTTGTAAGTATATTATACAGGACATAAATTAAAATAGCAAGAATGGAGAATTGGAAGAATAATCCTTGAGAAACAAAAAGCAAGAAGTAGCATGTTCATTGTCATGACTCTAGGAGTCACTCCCATGAAGACAACTAGCCGTTACCAAAAACCAACATTTGAAGTTCACGACCATGAAGGAAAAACAAACCGTGAAGTAAGCATTTTAGTCACCCGCGTGAAGAAAGGTGTCACCCCCGTGAAGAAAGGTGTCACCCCCGTGAAGCTTCATGCAAATTTCATTCTAGAGAGCTTCACGACCAGAGTCACCACTTGTCTCACGGCTGGGAAAGAGTGTCACGCCCGTGACTCTATATGTCAAAACATACCAGAGAGATTCACGACCAAGGTCACCACTTCAGTCACGGCTTGGGAAGAACTGTCTCCCCTGTGACAAGCATATTCACGCCCGTGAACAATGAAAGAGAAAAATGTCAGGCGTGATTTTTTGGTTGGTATAACGGCTAGTTTCTTATTTAATGCACCCCAACGGCTATATTCAGCCATGGGAGTATAAATGGAAGTCATTTATGCATTAAGAAACAAGAAAATAATAAGAAAAACAAAAGATTAGCATATACTTCAAATCACAAGCTATCTTGTACTTTTATACTTTAAGAACAAATCCATTCTCTGTAAAAATCTTATTGCTCCTCATATTTGAGCAATAAAGATTTATAAGTAGGTCTTTCTGTAATCTTTACTCAAGTGAGCATTGGGTAGTTCTAGGTTAAGAGAAGAACACTTGTAAGGGTTAGTTGTGTGAACCTCCAAAATACAAATTAAAAGGTTGTTTGTGTGAGCCTGTAAAACACAAAGTATAGGTTGTTTGTGTGAGCCTGTAAAACACAAAGGAATTGGTTATTGTGTGAGCCATTAAAACACAAGGGATTTCTGGGTTAGGTGTGAGCCATTGTGAGAAACACCATAGTTGGGAGTGAGCTTGTAAAACTCCATTGTAACTCTTAGTGTGTTAGTGAAACTCCCAATTGCGATTAGGGAGAGGAGTAGGGTTTGTTAATACCCGAACCTCTATAAATCTTTGTGTCTGATTTTCTCTATCCCTTCCAAATTAAAATTTTATTTGCGCACTTTAAAGTTTAATTTCTTGAAACTCCAATTCAACCCCTCTTCTTGGTCTAATATCTGGGCAACATACCAAATAATAATATGATGCATATGATTTTAAATACCATAAATTTAAAACTTTAATGTACTATGGTCATAATGACTTGTAAAAAATATAAAACATTATACAACATTAAAAGACTTGATAAAATTAAAATATTTAAATATAATATTTATATAGGCATATACAAGCCCAATGTTTTACAAAATAAATACTTACAATACAACATGTCTCTAAGAATAAAAATATATAAATTTATAACTATCCAAACCCAACAAAAATAAAAAGTACAACAGCTATATCACACACTCCAAGTATGTATCATCAACTCTAATCTGTAGGCACTCTCATCTATCGTTCCACTTCTAAGCTCTGAATTTGCGCATGGGAGGCTTATACGCTAAGAAAACTAATACTTAGTGGTACATAATAACATGCAAAGCACCACATAAAAATACAATATACATGATATTCTTACCAATATACCATAACGACTTACCACAAACTTCGTACATGCATTAACTCATATACTACATAACATACCAAAATGATTTCACACATTTTATATCAAAATGAACATGCCATATCAACATAATCAATCGTACAAGTGTATACTATACATAGAAAGTTAATTAAATCATTCCATTGCTTGTTTTACTCATGCCTAGACTAAATTGGATAAAAAAATAGTATACGACTCTCACTCGAGCCTTTAGGACACCTGTCTAAGCTTTCCAGATCATCTGTTTGAGAAAAATAGTGTGCAAATAATATATACTAAGGGAAGCTCACCTAGCTTAAACCCTTGGTCTTCAAGAATCTCAAATGTGACCAACCTAGGTCACCCCGTACTGATCTCCCCTCAATGGCATGTCATCTATCCTAGCTCTAATCCTAGTTAAAGTATTAGGCTTAACCATTTATCTCACTTACCTTATATCATTCATATATTAACCGTGATTCTCATATCATGGTATAACCATACAAATAGAGGTCAACCACCTCAAAATGAATCAACCTAGATTCACATGCAAACATACAAAATTTTTAAGTTAAGTAGTTTCATGCTTGTGAACTACCTTTTACGATCGTGAAGCACCCCATCACAGGTAGTTTACCTATGAACCAAACCTTAATTCAACCGTGAATCAACAATATATTTTATGACAATGATCACTCTTTCACTGGTGTGAACCAAGCTGTGAAGCAAACTCTGAAATAGCCCTAAAAAGGCATGTTCCATGCAAAACCCAGAAACACGACATTCACTCCTATGAACCAACAATTCACAGTTGTGAATTTAGAAAATTTTCCAGAAAATAGAACATACTATTTTCACATGCAATAATCTCTACGGTTGAACAACGTGAGCCACCCTATTAACACTTCAACATGCATATAAGTCATATATCATATCCATAATATCTCTAAATATCAACATTAATCAATGTAACCCATTTAATATCTCAAATCTACCATTTTAGTATATTTACTCTTAATGCAATATAATCCAAAAATATATCATTTATCACCTCAATGACCACTCACAACATACATTAGAGGCAAATAATACAAGAACATGCAACTTAAGACTTTGAATATAGTCATACAAAAATCTTACACATAAGATGGAGCTTAGCCAACACTTGAACTCTTCAAGCTTGTCCTCTCTCTTATGAAGGACTTTTAGCTCCTCTACCAGTTCCTAGAACAACAAAACATGTCACTTAGCCTTTTGGAACTTGAACCAAAAGTAAGAACACTAAACCGATGTTTTTCTTACAACTCATAACCCTATCTTTCTCACTCTTCTCTCTAAATTTTCTCCAATAAAACTTGAGTTTCGAAACTCCAAAAATGGAGAAGAAGGGTTTTTGATGAAGGAAGAAGATAGAGGTGGCATGTTTGGTTAGGTTTCAGAGAGTGGAGGCAGATTTAAAGGAATGGCAGAGAGAAAATCACGGTTGTTTCACCTATCCTGTCTACCTAGGATTCACGACCCTAACTCATCCTTCACATTTTGTGAATTGAAATCTCAATATTCATGGTTGTGACACTATTCGTCATGGATGTGAAACAAAAAATATCTATAACGTTAAAACTTGTAAAACGCTTTTTAACTCATAACTCTCACCAACCATTAACATAACTTATAAACTCTATTAAGAGATTTTGTCCTTTGAAATTACCTGATACATCATCTTGGAACAACTGAAGGTATTGTGCCTTCATTACTCCCTTGTTTTTCCAAATTGCTTTCTCAACTGTATAACTCTTTCATAAGACTTTCACTAGCGACACTTGCTTGTCCCTGAGCTCCTTAATCTTATGATCTAGGATCTCAAGTGGCTCCTCTTCATAAGACAAATATGGTCTCAACTTTATGTTCTCAATTATAATGAACGTAGGGCTTAACTTGCCCTTTTTTCCTAATATGAGAATCTTCTTCCACGGAGATACCTTGAGAAACACCTTGTCTCCCACTAGGTATTCCACATCCTTCCTCTTGAGATCCACATAGAATTTCTTTTTGTCGGAAGTTGCACTTAACCGATCATGAATAGTCTTCACCTTTTCTTCTGTCTCTTGTACTAAGTCTGGCCTCAATAACTTTTTCTCACTAAACTTAGTCTAGAACAATGGTGTCTGATACTTTCTACCATAAAGTGCCTCATAAGGAGTCATTTGGATACTAGACTGATAATTGTTATTGTAGGCAAGCTCCATCAACGGTAGATACTTATCCCAATTTCCTTCAAATTCAATCACGCAACATCTCATTATGTTTTCTAGGATCTTGATAGCTTTCTTTGATGATCATCTATCTAAGCATAGAAAGTCATGCTAAAGTTGAGCTTGTTATCCAAAGCTCATTGTAGACTACCTCAAAACTGATATGTGAACCATGGATCTCGATCTAAAATAATGGAGACTAGAACTCTATGAAGCCATACTATCTCATTCACATACAACTTGCCAACCTATTCAATGGATAGTCTCCCCTGATAGGTAAGAAGTGAGTCAACTTCGTTAACTTATCCATAATCACCCATATAACGTCATACTTCTTTGTCATCAACGTTAATGCAATCACAAAGTCTATAGTGATTCTCTCCCATTTTCATTGTGGAATTGTGATTGGCTACAACAATCCTGAAGGTACTTAGTGTTTGGCCTTTAACTATTGACATGTAAGACATCTAGTAATGAACTCTGTGATGTCTTTCTTTATATCTGACCACCAATACTTTTCTGTTAGATTCTAATTCATCTTGTTGCTCCTAGGGTGCATCAACCACTACATTGGCCTTTTCTAGATGATAATCAATCATGCAGTCATAGTCTTTTATCAACTCTAGCCATCTTTTTTGTCTTAAATTCAAATTCCACTGTGTAGGAAGATATTTTAAACTTTTGTGATGAGTGTAAATGTAACACTTCTCTCTGTATAGATAATGATGTCAAATCTTCAATACAAAAACAATGTCCAATTCTAAATCGTGCGTCAGGTAGTTCTTCTCATAAGACTTCAACTGTTTGGATGTATAAGCGACAAATTTTGCTTCTTGCATTAACATGAAACCCAACCCATTATGAGAAACATCGCTATACATGATATATTCTCTATCTGATATTGGTTGTGTCAAAACAGGAGCTTATGTTAAAAGACTCTTAAGCTGATTGAAATTGTGTTGATATTTATCCATCCATTCAAACTTGATTTCCTTTCACAACAACATCGTCAATAGAGAAAATAAATCATAGAAAACCTTTTGATGAATCTCTTTAGTACCCTACCAAGCCGAGAAAACTCATAATTTCGGTCACATTTAGCGGGGGTTTCCAATTCAAGATCGCCTCAACCTGCTTGGATCTACTCTAATCCCATCGACTGATATCACATACCCTAGAAAGGCAACGTTATCAAGCCAAAACTCACACTTGGAGAGCTTAACATACAACTTTTGTTCCCTAAAAGTTTGTAAGCCTTTCCTCAAGTGCTACTCATGCTCATTCTTACTTCTCGACTACACCAAGATATCATATATGAAAACTACTACAAACTGGTCTAGTTGTAGTCCTGGTAAATCATCTAGAAACGTATTTAAGAATTCTTCCACTATCGAAATATCCTCTAAGTCTGGGCTTCCTCTCCTAGTGTCGACCATGTGAGCCAAGTTGGCCTTATACCTTTTTTTTGATCATCTTTTGAGTCTTCATATAGAGATGACCCCTAACTACTGTGAGGATCTCTTACATTGAACAACAACGATCTTGCCTTTTAATGCTTTTAATTCAACTGTCTTCACCCTGCAGTCGACCACTGTACCCTGCTAAGAGAGTCAATCCATGCCTAAGATATCTCCATGCTCATGGAAGGATAGTTCAATCAAATCCATTAGAAATTCTTTCCCTTGGACTACAACGAGACATTTTTTATACAATTGGTTCACCACTATGCTATACCCCAAAGGGCTAGTCACTTATATCTCATAATCTCATCTCTTAACTAACATATTATACGGCTTAACTATATGGGTACGTATATAAGAGTGCATAGAATCAGAATCTATCAAAGCAATCAAAACTGAATCAAAGAGAAGAAATGTACCAACAACCACATCTGAAACACTCGGATCCTCTCTAGCTTTCATAGCATAGGCCCTCGCTAGTACTCTTGTAATGGCCCTAATACCTAGTTAGTCGTAAACTATAGTTTCCGAAATTGATCAGCATATCCCGGAGATTAAAAATACACCCCTAGATGAAAAATATTTTATTTAGTCATCGGAAAATATATGTTATGACTAGTCCAAAAAAAAATTTGGAGTAAAAATGAGATCAAATAAGTCCTCAAAAGTCAAAATTAAGAAAAAAATTGGATCCGATTTAATTAAATAATGGGTTGACGGTACTTTGACTAGGCTATGAAAAATAGCAAACGATATTCAAAATTTTATTTTAACATATGGATAAACTCTAAATAATATTTAGGATTATTTGACATTGAAAAATGAATTTTACAGTAACACCGAAAATTGAATCATTAGTCCGATTTAAGTGAGCTAGACAAAAAAGAACTCTGATTGAGTTGAAAATTTTTTTGTAGATATATAAAAATATTTTATGAATTATGGAATCAAATTTGGATCAAATTGAGCTTGGAAAGTGAGAGAAATAATTTATAGTGTTTAATTGGGCCTTAAATTCACAAATGGCCCTAATGGGTTGGATCACTTGTCTTGGCCCAAGTCCAGCCCATTCCAGCCACCTATATAAGCTCAAATATTAGAATTCTCTAGAGAATTCAGCATCTTCTCCTCCCTCTCATGCTTCCCCATTGGACAAATGGATTTCCTCCATTTTCTCCACCAAATTTCTCTCATTTCTCCTAATTTTTACACCAAAATCAACCACCCTAATATAAATTCAGCATCTCTAGTAGCTAGTAGAAGCTTTTGATCTTCATTTGAAGGGCTGAGTGGAAGAAAATCAAAAGAGAAAAGTTGAGACACAAATTGGAGGTAAGTGAAATTTATAGTTTTAAATTAGTTTAATGGTTCAAATAGGTAGTTTAAGAGATGTAGATGATAAATATGAAATTTAATTGAGTTAAGGAAGTAAAATATTGGTGGATTAATGAAGGGAAAATTTTGGTCATGGTAGGTTCAAAGCAAGGTGAAGGTGCTTCCAAAGGAAATGATAAGGAAAAGGAAGATTAGGAAGGTCTAAACAAGAAATTAAGGTTAGTGATTTAAAAATCTACTTATTTCCATTGATTAAGCATGAATTAATGTTATGGAAATTAGGAATTTTGTGTGTTTTGCATGTAATTGATAATTGATGCTTAAATTATGATTAAGGAAATATAAAACGTTAATTAGAATGGTTAATTTCAATAAACAAAATTAATTAGTGAAAAATGGAAAATATGACCATATTATGTGAAAAATATAAATTAAGATATAAATACATTTTTATTGTAATATTATGATATATATGGAACAAGGAATGTATAAATTAGTGAAATGAATATTTAGAGGACGAAAGAAAAATTTTAATGATGAAAATTAATTATAGGTCAAAATATGAAAAAGAAAAAATTAATATTTTTCTTGCTAACTAAATGAAAATTTAGTTATGCAATGCAAGAAAATGTGATTTTGTGTGTGTATAAGTTTATTGAGAATTTTTAAATGATATATTGTATATTTTTCTAATTATTGATTATATTATGCATGAAATGAAAAATAATGAATAAAGTGTGTTTAGTGATGATTAATGACTTAATTGAATGTTCATAATGAATTATTGATATATTAGAATGCAAAGTGTGAAAAATTATGGTAGTGATATAATTGTTATGAATGAATAAAATATTAAGTGATTAATAATATAAAATATCGAATTTATGAAATTAACGAAAATTGAATTAAAAGAAAAAAAATAATGTATTTAGTTATTTTCCTGATGGTTAAATCTAGCCCAGGATATAATTGACTAGCCATAAGGACACCATTACTACGGTGAGGGTTATGAAAACTCGTTTATGTAGGCCAATGATGGTCTACATCAGTGATAGTGATTCAGTGATCAGTTTCTAGTGTAGTGCTCAGGTGGTCTTTCAAGATTACTCTTTAGTATAGTGGATTTTTGGGTCCACGTCCCATGTATCCGTGTTACGGCTGAGCCCAGCTTGGAATCAGGGTCTCGGCCTGTTGCCACAAGCCTGAGCCCACCCGCCGCCTCACTGAGACTAATGGGCTGCCGGAGTCCATGGCCCAATACCTCCAACCCATCACCTGGAAATCCGGTCCATGCCGTTTGCCACAGGTAGGTTGTTGGAGGCAAGAGTCGAACCCTTGACCTCCTTTTAGCCTCAGTAAGAGACTACCAATTGTACCATGGTACAATTGGTAGTCTATGATTCATATTTGTCACTTTTATCATTTATTGACATTTGTCACTTAAATCATTTGTACTTCTTTTATTCACATTTGCCCCAAGTTTCAATCCGATAGAAAATTTTCAGACCGGATTGTAACGGCTGGGCTCTCTTGGAATCAGGGTCTCAGCCCGTTGCCACAGAGCAAGCCCACCCGCCGTGTCACTGAGACCAACGGGCTGCTGGGGTCCATGGCCCAATACCTCCAACCCATCACTAGATACACGGTCCATACTTCTTGTCACAGTAGGTTGTTGGAGGCAAGTATCGAACCCTTGACCTCCCTTTAGCCTCAGTAAGAGACTACCAATTGGTGAATTATTATGTGTAAAGAATACAATGTTGAATTGTGATTGAATGGAGAATATGTTACATTACATATGTACTGTTGTGCCTAAATATGGGCTGGAGATTGTTTGCTTTGTAGATGAATAGATAATTTACTGCCGAAATTTTTGGATAATCAAAAGGATTAATTAAGTATTAATAACAGAATGATCAATAAAGTAAATTAAAATAAGAAATTTTTTTTAGCACACATCGGCTATACTCGCATAAGTACGTAACGTACGTAAAGAATGATTGTTATAAGGGTGTCACAGCTCTACTAGATCTCGACCTGTTCACCATTTCTGACACGACCTGTCTAGATCCACCTCAACCATCACAGGTATGTTCCTATCATCTGGCCTAAGTCAACACTAAATTATGAGTCTGAATAGGTGTTTCAACTGTCTATAACAAACAATCTCTCTAGTAGTGGTCTTGAGACCTACACTTGTCGCAAGCCCCTGAAGGTCCCCAACACTTTTCCCCGTGGTGTGGTGCTGTCTCTCTCCATATATGTGTCTGACTTTTAGCATGTTAAACCTTGAGGGGTATTTCTGTCATTTTGATGATAACAAATAAAATTGCAATATTGTATTTAACATACTTGTTTTCTAAGTCTATTAAACAGGACATTGAATAAAATAGCAATAATGGATATTGGAAGAATAATCCTTGAAAGACAAAATTAAAGAAGTAGCATGTTCACGCCCGTGAAAGAGCTAACCGTTACCAAAACCAACATTTGAAGTTCACGACCATGAAGGAAGAACAAACCGTGAAATGGACATTTAAGTCACGCCCGTGAATCAAAATGTCACGCCCGTGAATGATCATGGTATTTTCATCTAGAGAGCTTCACGACCAAAGTCACCACTTGGATCACGACTGGGAAGTTTGTCATGCCCGTGAATATATATGTCACGCCCGTGACTTAATGTTTCAAAACATTCTAGAGATCTTCACGACCAAGGTCACCACTTCAGTCACGGCTTGGGAAGAAATGTCATGCCCATGACAAACATAGTCATGCCCGTGAAGGATGAAAGAGCAAAATATCAGGCGCAATTATTAGGTTGGTACAATGGCTAGTTTCATATTAAATGCACCCTAATGGCTATAATCAGCCAAGGGAGTATAAATGGAAGTCATTTATGCATTCAGTGCAAGAGGATAGCAAATACTTTGAATCAAAATCTTATTATAATCCATTTGTACATTCAATACTTTGAGAACCAAAATCTATTCTCTATAAAAATCTTTTTGCTCTTCATTTATTGAGCAATTAAAATTTGTGAGTGTTTCTCTCTGTAATCATTACTCAAGTGAAGAGTAGAACACTTGTAAGGGTTAGTTGTGTGAGTCTCTAAAACACAAATTAAAAGATTGTTTATGTGAGACTGTAAAAACACAAAGTGAAGGTTGTTTGTGTGAGCTTGTAAAAACACAAAGTGAAGGTTGTTTGTGTGAGCCTGTAAAACACAAGGAATTGGTTATTGTGTGAGCCATTAAAACACAAGGGATTTCTGGGTTAGGTGTGAGCCATTGTGAGAAACACTATAGTTGGGAGTGAGCTTGTAAAACTCTATTGCAACACTTAGTGTGTTAGTGAAACTCTCAATTGCGATTGGGGAGAGGAGTAGGGTTTGTTAACACCCGAACCTCTATAAAAATCCTTGTATCAAATTTCTCTATCCCTCCTAAAATTAACTTTTTATTTCCCTATTTTAAAGTTTAATTTTTGAAACTCCAATTCAACCCCCCTTCTTGGCTTAATATTTGGGCTACAATTGGTATTAGAGCTTAGTCTAGCATCAAAGCCTAAAAAGCACTAGTAAAGATTAAGATATGGCCAGTGAAGGATTCCAAAGTCTCAAACCTTACTTTGATGGAGAAAATTATACCCATTGGAAGTTTCAGATGGAGACATATCTAGATAGTGAAGGAATTGAAGTCTGTGATAGTGTACGAAAAGAATGGACACCACCAACCAGAAGAGGAGCTGATGGTGAAGAAGAAATCCTATCAAGAGATGATTGGACAGAGCCTCAAAGAAGAGCAAATTTCAAAAACAAGAAGGCAATGACAATCCTATCAAGCTCATTATCTATTGAAGAATGTGGGAGAATACAACACTGCCCAACAGCATACAGCATGTGGAAGACATTGGAAAATTATCATGAAGGAACTAAGCAAGTCAAATCCAAAAAGATTCAACTTCTGACCTCAGAATATGAGCTCTTCAAGATGAAATCCAATGAGTCAATCACTGACATGACCAACCAACTTCTAGCCATTATAAATGGAATGTGGAAACTTAGGAAGCATCTGAGTTTGGAGGATGTAAACAACAAAATCCTGAGAAGTCTTCCTCTTAAAGACTATGGCTCAAGAGTTGCTGGCATAAAAGAAGCAAATGAAGATATGAGCATCATGAATATTGATGTGCTGATTGGCAAACTTCTCACATATGAAATGGCAGTGAAAAGAGATAGAGAGCTTGAAGCAGAGCCAGAGAAAAGAAAGCCCTTAGCACTAAAAGCCTCTACTTCAAAATCTCAAGAAGAAAGTGAAGATGATGAAGAAATAAGTGATGATGAAAATGAGGACATTGCTATGCTTTCAAGAAGATTAAAAAGAATCATTGAGAAGAAAATGAGCAACTCCAGAAAATTCAGGCAAAGAAACCTCAAACAAACTTCTAATGATGCACAAAAAAGTAAGGAAGAGGTAAAGTGCTATGAGTGTGGAAAGAAAGGATATATCAAACTAGAATGTCCAAGGCTCAAGAATTATAAGAGCGAATACCAAAGAGACAATGGAGAGAAAGGTCACAAAGCCACATGGGATGATGAAAGCTCTTCAAGTGAAAAAGATGATAATGAAAGCGAATAGGTCAACCTATGCTTCATGGCTATTGAAGATCATGTCTCAAATAAGGTAAGATCACTACACTCATACTCTTTGAACAATGATAGTAGTGATAATGATGGTGATAATGATGATGATAATGATGATGATGATGATGATGAGCAAAGCCTAATAGAAGAATTAAATATAGAATTAGAAAAATATAGAAGTAAATTTAGTACTTATAGAAATAACATCTCTAATTTAAAAAATAAGATAAATGGTTTAGAAAAGGAAAACATAAAGCTTAAATCATCTAATAAAACTCTCCAAAACTCATTAGATGAATACTCATCAAAACCCTCAACTACTTTCTTACTAAAAGAAAATAATGCTTTGAAAAATGAAGTTAAGGAACTTAGAAATTCCATTTCTAAATTTCACAAAAGTAAAGAAAGCTTAGATACTCTCATTGTATCTCAAAGATCACCCTTAATTAGACATGGTATAGAATTTAAGGACACATCATCATCTTCTCACAAAACCATCTTTGTTAAGTCTAGAGAACCTCACATCTCCACACCTGTTAGAATAGTACTAAGAAATAAGCATATTAAACCCTCTATACATAAACAGAATAATCATGCATTTATATATAGGAAACATGCATCTAGAAAATCTACAATTAATCATAACTATGCATGTCATCATTCTCAAAATAAATTTGATAGAAAAATGGTATTAAAAAATATTGTAAGACTAGAAAACAAATTTAGACCAAAACAATGTAATTATTGTTTAAAAATGGGTCACATAAATAAATATTGCTGGATAAGGAAGGCTCATTGGGAACCTTCATGTGCTAACCCCCAAGGACCCAAACGCATTTGGGTACCTAAAAATCATACTTGAATTGTGATTCTATAGGTATACCTCAAGTCCATAATAAACAAAAATGATTGGCTAGTAGACAGTGGATGCTCAAGGCATATGACAGGAGACAAAGAACTCTTCAATGAAATCAAAAGTATTGATGGAGGTAAAGTTACCTTTGGAAACAATGAAAAGGGTAAGGTAATTGGCATTGGTTCTATTGGTATTAATGGTACTACTTTTATTAAAGATGTCTTACTTGTTGATGGCTTAAAACATAACTTGTTAAGTGTAAGTCAATTATGTGATGAAGGAAACAAAGTAATCTTTACTTCAAATGAATGTCTTGTGATCTCTATCGATGGTCAAGAGATATTTAAAGGAAATAGAGATGTAAATACATACATAATAAACTTACATGAACTATCTAACCATTTCTCTAAGTGTCTTGTGACTACTAGTGATGAATCTTGGCTGTGGCATAGAAGGCTTGGTCATGCTAACATGGACTTAATACAAAGTCTCAGCACAGGAGAACTAGTAAAAGGACTGCCAAGAGTTAAATATGAAAAAGGCAAGACATGTGATCCTTGTAAAAGAGGAAAGCAACACAAGTCATCTTTCAAAGCCAAAAACATAGTAAGTACTTCAAAACCCCTTCAACTCCTACATTTAGACTTATTTGGACCTACTAGGGTTGCTAGCTTAGGAGGAAAACATTATGCATTTGTCATCATAGATGACTACTCTAGATTTACTTGGATAATTTTCTTAGCTCAAAAGAGTGATGCTTTTGAAAATTTCAAAAACTTTGCTAAAAGAGTTCAAAATGAAAAAGGGTACTGTATTTCAAAGATAAGAAGTGATCATGGGAAAGAATTTGAAAATGAAAACTTTGAAAGCTTTTGTCTTGAACATGGAATTTCACATAATTTCTCATCTCCTAGGACACCTCAACAAAATGGGGTAGTTGAAAGGAAAAATCGAACTTTAATTGAAATGGCTAGAACAATGCTTAATGAATATGATTTACCAACTTATTTTTGGGTAGGAGCCACAAACACTGCATGTTATATTTTAAATCGAGTTTTCAAAAGGCCTCTTTTAAACAAAACCTCATTTGAGTTATGGAATGGAAGAAAGCCCTTGATATCATACTTTAGAGTATTTGGATGTAAGTGTTTTATATTGAACACCAAAGACAATCTTGGAAAATTTACCTGTAAATTCGATGAACGTATCTTTTTAGGATACTCTACAACCAGCAAAGCATATAGAGTATTTAATAAAAGATCATTAACTGTTAAAGAATCCATGCATGTTGTCTTTAATGAATCTAGTAGACTTGATCTTGTGAAAGGTAGTGTTCTTGATGATGTTGTAGGTAATATGGAAAGACTTGATCTTGGAAATGGGAAAGAAGAAAATGATCAAGAAGATTCACCACAAAATGATTCTCTACCTTAAACTCAAGAAGAAAACGAACAAGAACTCCCAAAAGAATGGAGAATGACGAAAGATCATCCAAAAGAGCAAATCATTAGTGATCTCTCAAGGGGAGTAAGTACTAGATCTCATTTCAAACTGTTAGTCACTGACATTGCTTTTATTTCTCAAATTGAACCTAAAAATGTTGATGAGGCTCTTAATGATGAAAGTTGGGTAATTTCCATGCAAGAGGAACTCAACCAATTTGAGAGAAGTAAGGTATGGACCCTAGTACCTAGACCCAAGGATCATCAAATTATAGGTAGCAAATGGGTATTTAGAAACAAACTAGATGAACAAGGTTCAATAACTAGAAATAAGGCTAGATTAGTTGCAAAAGGATATAATCAGGAAGAATGTATAGATTATGATGAAACATATGCACCTATAGCTAGATTAGAAGCCACAAGAATACTTTTAGCATAAACATGTCACATGAATTTCAAACTTTTTCAAATGGATGTGAAAAGTACATTTCAAAATGGTTATATAGAAGAAGAAGTGTATGTGGAACAACCACCTATCTTTGAAAGCTATGATTTGCCAAATCATGTTTTTAAACTCTCAAAAGCTTTGTATGGTTTGAAACTAGCCCCAAGAGCTTGGTATGAGAGGCTAAGTTCTTTTCTATTAGAAAATAGCTTTACAAAGGGAAATGTTGACACCATATTATTCTTTAAAAAGCATAAGCATGATATACTAATTGTTCAAATTTATGTTGATGACATAATATTTGGTTATACTAACGAGTTGCTTTGTCAAGAATTTGCTAAGTGTATGACTAGAGAATTTGAAATGAGCATGATGGGAGAGCTTAAGTATTTCCTTGGTCTACAAATAAAGCAAAGCAATGAGGGCATATTCATGAACCAATCCAACTATGCCAGAGACTTAATTAAGAAATTTGGTATGGAAGGATGCAAGAATGCCAAGACTCCTATGAGCACATCAACAAAATTGGACAAGGATGAAAAGGGTAAGAGAATTAATGAAAAGCTTTATAGAGGTATGATCGGATCACTTTTATATCTTACTGCTTCTAGACCCGATATAATGTATAATGTTTGCTTGTGTGCACGATTTCAATCATGTCCTAAAAAATCTCATTTAAATGCAGTAAAAAGAATTCTAAAATATTTACATGGATCTTTGCATCTAGGTTTATGGTATCCAAGAAATTCATCCTTTTATATTATAGGATATTCAGATGCAGACTATGTTGGTAGTCTTTTAAATAGAAAAAGTACTTCAGGTACTTGTCACTTTATTGGAGAATGCTTAGTTTCTTGGTTTAGCAAGAAACAAGTTTCAGTTGCTCTTTCAACTGCTGAAGCAGAGTATGTAGCAGCTGGATGCTATTGTACTCAAATTCTTTGGATGAAACAACAACTTAAGGACTATGGTCATGAAATGAACCATATACCTATTAAATGTGACAATACAAGTGCTATAAATCTTTCAAAGAATCCTATTCAACACTCAAGAAGTAAGCATATTGACATTAGACACCACTTTATTAGAGATCATGTTCAATATGGAGATGTTGCATTAGAATTTATAAGCACAGAAAATCAATTAGCAGATATTTTCACTAAGTCTCTAAATGAGGAAAGATTTAATTTCATTAGAAGAGAACTTGGTATGATTGATGGATTAACCTTGTAATTGCTAAATTATGAAATATTAATTGATGATCTTAATTTTGTATCATATCACTAAATATAAGATAGTAATTTTGATAAACATTTATGTTATAAGGGATAAAATCTTTATTGAAATGATTTAGTCTTGTTTTTAGGACTTAATTTTATTTGATGAAAATTTTAAGGGAGTCACGCCCGTGACTTAAATAGCCAAAAGAGGTAGTGTCGTTCACGACTTGATTCACGACATGGTTCACGGCTTCAAGTGGTGAAGCTTATTTTCACGGCTTCATTCACTCCTGTGAAAAGACCTTTTCACGCCCGTGACAAATTTTCACTCCCGTTAACGTTTTCACCCCAAAACTCAGAGAGGCGTTCATGCCTTGAGTCACGGCTTGCTTCACGGGCATAAGTAGCGAAATTCAACCTTTCACGCCCGTGACTACTCTTTCACCCCCATGACAGTTCATCATTCACACCTATGATATTCAAAGGTCATGAATGTGAACATATTCATGTCTTCATTAATGGGTGGAATACTCCTTCAGCAAATTGTGAACACACGTTTCACGCCCATGAACACACGTTTCACGTCCATGAATTCATCGAACATATAAAAGAACAACCAATTATTTTTGTCATTTCAACTCTTCAACTCCCTAAAACCGCTCTCATTTACACACATTCAATGAAACATTGAAGATTTCGGCCCCCAAGTCACAAACTTTTCCTATAAATACCATCAAAAGTTCACTTCTTCATCAAAAATCATACATTCTTAGGGTTTCCTTAATTTTTTTTTTCTGTCAAAAAATTGTCTCAATCCCTCACAAGTTCACTTCTTCAAATCAAATGGAGACTACCTCATCAAAGGGAAAGGGAAAGAAGTCTCATGCTCCTAGGAGGTATGCAGATTACCTCATGAACTGAATTTCGAAGCAATGTCATCTCCGGTACTCCACTTTGAAGAAAAGGCCTTTACTGTCATCGAGGTTCTTCGAATGGCAAATGGTCCGAAGTCTAGGGCTCGAAACGGCTATGACAGAGCAACTCCAGGCCTGTCATTTGAAAGAATTTATGGAGATTCACTAGCCGACTTTGAGGGAGCCAACACTGGAATTCCTTAACACTCTGCAAGTGTCACCTACTGGAGTGGTGAAATTCCAACTCTGTGACAATCCAAACACCCTCAATGCCACAGAATTCGGGGAATTGTTCAATCTACCATCAGATGGCATCCTAAATGATAGTGAAGTAGAATTCTCCACTCCTCGAGCTTAGACTCATTTTGGCACCGATTGCAGTTAGGATGTCAAGAAGACCAAGAGCACTCATCTTAGGTCCCCAGTGCACAAGTATTTACATAGGTTCTTGACCTATAGCATATTCGCTAAGGGAGAAAGCAATGGGACCATCAGGAAATTGGAGCTCTTCCTACTTGAGATGGCTCAAAGAGGACTCACCGTGGCACTCTCTAGATGGTTTGCAAACCATCTTCTGTCCATTGCTACCAAACCCACAGGAGATATACTGATCGGTGGATATGTCACCCACATAGCCGTGAAGCTTGGCTATTTGAAGCTGGATGAGCATCATTTCAACCTCATCCCTAGGCATCCTCGATATCGTTTGGATGTAGAGTCCTTCATAAAAATAGGAGCGGCTGTCAGAATCGTTTATGAGAACGATATTTTCTACCGCTTCACAGACACTGCTGGGGAGATCATTTGGGAAGATAATGACACGAAGGACTTTAAAGCAGGCCTCCAAGGAATCCAACAGAAGAAAAGGGCTCGGGTTGAGGAAGCACCTCCAGTGGCTGAGCAGGACATCAGACAGTCTTCGGCTTCCACACCGAATTTAGCACACCAGGTGGTTGACCTCTTGGCACCACATTTTGAGCAGCTGTAGGCTTCGATGGATGAGAGGTTGGAGAACCTCAAAGACTTCATGGAGTCTCGGATGGACAGCCTTGAGGCAGAAGTTGCTAGGATTCGAGATAGGATGTCCGGCTAGGAGTTAGGCTAGATTGTAGCCTTAATTTGCTTGTTTGCTTGTTTATTTATTTATTTTTTGTTTTTTTGTTGTGTGTAGGAAATTTTAAATTTATTTTCTAAACTTTATTTAACATTGTTTCTATTTTCCTTTATTAAATATATTTGCTTTTGTTTATCTTTTTGATATCCTTATATCCTTTTTGATTGATGACATAAGGGGGAGAAGAAACTAGCAATATAGGAAAAACTAGCAAGCAATATATTAAGATAAATGAATTTTGAATCAAAAATTAGAAATGAATTGACATTGAAATAAGTTAAAAGGGATTAGAAACTTTGATTCAAAATTAATATGCAAAGTATAAAATTGAGAAATTAAGCTTTATACACATTAGATATACCTTAAGTATACTTTGCATACACCTTAATGCATGTTATGAAAATGAATATGCCATGATATACCTTAAGTATACCTTACATATACTTTATGTCTTAAAAAGGAATTATGGTATATATTGGATATACTTCACATATAACTTGCATTTAATTAAAAACTAGTAAGTTTATTTCAATGCTACATCATTCTTTAAAATTCTTGCATTTTATAAATTTTTTATCCTAAGTATCTTTTGAGGGGGAGACTTCTCAAAAGCATATATTGCTAGACTATTTGTCACCATCAAAAAGGGGGAGATTGTTAAACCTTGAGGGGTATTTCTGTCTTTTTGATGATAACAAATAAAATAACAATATTGTATTTAACATACTTGTTTTCTAAGTCTATTAAATAGGACATGGAATAAAATGGCAAGAATGGAGATTGAAAGAATAATCCTTGAAAGACAAAATTAAGGAAGTAGCATATTCACGCCCGTGACTCTCTGTGTCATGCCCGTGAAAGAGCTAACTGTTACCAAAACCAACGTTTGAAGTTCACGACCATGAAGGAAGAACAAACCGTGAAATGGACATTTAAGTCACACACTTGAATCAAAATGTCACGCTCGTGAATGATCATGGTATTTTCATCCAGAGAGCTTCACGACCAAAGTCACCACTTGGATCACGGCTGGGAAGTTTGTCACGCCCGTGACCCAATATTTCAAAACATTCTAGAGAGCTTCACGACCAAGGTCACCACTTTAGTCACGGCTTGGGAAGAAATGTCACACCCGTGAAGGATGAAAGAGAAAAATGTCAGGCGCGATTATTTGGTTGGTACAACGGCTAGTTTCATATTAAATGCACCCTAATGACTATAATCAGCCAAGGGAGTATAAATGGAAGTCATTTATGCATTCAATACAAGAGGATAGCAAATACTTTGAATCAAAATCTTATTACAATCAATTTGTACATTCAATACTTTGAGAACCAAAATCTATTCTCTGTAAAAGATTTTTTTGCTCTTCATTTATTGAGCAATTAAGATTTGTGAGTGTTTCTCTCTGTAATCATTACTCAAGTGAGCTTTGTGTATTTCTAGATTAAGAGTAGAACACTTGTAAGGGTTAGTTGTGTGAGCCTCTAAAACACAAATTAAAAGGTTGTTTGTGTGAGCCTGTAAAAACACAAAGTGAAGGTTATTTGTGTGAGCCTGTAAAAACACAAAGTGAAGGTTGTTTGTGTGAGCCTGTAAAAACACAAAGTGAAGGTTGTTTGTGTGAGCCTATAAGATACAAGGAATTAGTTATTGTGTGAGCCATTAAAACACAACGGATTTTTGGGTTAGGTGTGAGCCATTGTGAGAAACACTATAGTTGGGAATGAGCTTGTAAAACTCCATTGTAACACTTAGTGTGTTAGTGAAACTCCCAATTGCGATTGGGGAGAGGAGTAGGGTTTGTTAACACCCGAACCTCTATAAAAATATTTGTGTCAAATTTCTCTATCCCTCCAAAAATTAACTTTTTATTTCCGCACTTTAAAGTTTAATTTTTGAAACTTCAATTCAACCCCCCTTCTTGGCTTAATATCTGGGCTACATAGCAGTAGTAGAAATGACTCTTGATGATAGTGCATATCTAGTATACCCCGATTGACCCTGACCTTTACCCTGTCTTCTAGACTGGAAAGGTCTAAAACTGGTACGAGCCTTTTTGCTCGATGTTTGTGTAGCATTGTAAGTTGACCCCCTAAAGTCTCTCTTGGATGACTCGTATGATCTCTTTAGCTTTATTCTATTCTCAATACTGATAACAGTCAACACTAACTTCAAAAAGTCCTTCAACTGGAGTGAAAGCATATGAACCCCTATCTTTTCTCTCAAATCATCCTCAAATCGGTGACATTTATCCGTCTTATCCCTAATAATGCCAGATGTATACCTACTCAGTCTAGTGAACTCTTTCTTATACATCATTGTTGTCATGTTCCTTTGCCATAGATTTCAAAACTCCTTTTTCTTCTCATCAATATACATTATCGGTACATATTGTTTCTTGAACTCAATTGCAAAAAAAAGTCAAAATAAGTGGCTCTGGAATTTGAGGCTTCCGAAGAATAGACTTTCAACAATTATAGGCATGCTCTTAGAAAAGGGAAACATCATACCTAACCTTCTGCTTCTCGGCACACTCAAGCTCCTCGAAAAAAAATCCTTTCAGTCTTTTCTAACCAATACTCTACCGCCTCAGGGTTACCATCCCTATTTCTTGTGAAGTTTATGGTCCCATACTTCTGGAACCTTTCAATCTGCATCCTACACCTCAGTAGTGAAGAAAGAGGTGGCAGCGGTGGCAGTGGCAGTGGCGGTGGTGGCATAGCCTATACTAACTGCTGTAACAAAGCAGTTAGATTCTACATTAGAGGATCCTAAGCCTGATTTGCTTGACCAAACGTCGGCTGCTGTGGAGGAGGACCAACATCGGGCCAATGAACACTAGTTTGGCTTTTTCTGATTCTGAGCCTATATAATGGGTGGACTGTTACTCTTAACAACATCATGTGGTTCAATCTCCATACCTGCTATATAACCTATACATTGATAGAGAATAACCCATAGAAGAGTCATATAGGATAACACTTACACACATGAAACAATCTATCCCACTAGGTTGAAGATCACCTAATCCTAACTTTTGATACCGATAAATATAACGTCCTTCAATATAATTAAGAATAAACTCAATTATACCAAAGAATGTTACAATGCATATGATTTAAAATACCATAAATTTAAAACTTTGATGCAGTATGACTATGATGACTTATAGAATGCATAAAACATCATACAACATTAAAAGACATAACATTCACAACTGTGACACCACTTAGCAACTTTAAAGCTTTTAAAACTCTTTTTAATTCTTAACTCTCGCCAACCATTAACATAACTTATAGCACTTATATACGGGTGTCACACAAACTTTTAAACAAATACGTTTGCGAGCTTTGAAATGAACATGTTAGCGAATGTATTTGCAGGCTCATAAACGAATATGTTCGCGGACTAACAAACTAAACAATATTAAGCTTAAGCTCGACTCGTTAACAGTAATATATGATCTCAAATAATTTTTTTAAATAGAGATCTGTATGGTTCGCGAATGGCTTGATTCATTTACAACCTTATGTATGAGGCCCAGATGCTTTGATTTGCCCATGCAAAGCCATATTTCATGTGGTGTGGGTCTTGTATCTCTATTAACAATAAATTGTATATTTTAGAAGTTAAAATTCTCTCAAGGTAAAAATGGATAGTGAATATAGGAAAAGGGATATTTTTGGAAGAATATAATTTTGGAGGTAAGACTCCATTTGTTTTGAAAAATATTATTTTGAAAAATATTTTTTCTTATTTTTTAATGTTTGGTTTATCTCTGAAAAACAAGTCAAAGGAAAATATTTTTCAAGTCAATGGAAAATATCTCAAAAATAAGAGAAAACAACTTCCTATTTTAAGAAAGAGAAGTCATTTTCCAAGGCTTAATAAATATAAATAAAAAAGTATAATTTTAATTTTTTTTAATTTTTCTAGTGTTACAGCTAAACATAGAAAAATATTATATTTTTCAAAAATAAATTATTTTTCTTGAAACAAACGAAGCTTAAAAGTGGAAATCTTATTCACCATCATATCTATCTCTCATCTTAGAGCTTAGGGTATCTCCAATAATACTTTTATTTTAAAGAGCAATTTTGATAGAATAAAAATATCTTAGTAAAGATGATAAATTTTTTTATAATTGTATATACCGTCCCAACCTTGTCCTGAATGAGAAAGATTTTTTTATAATTTTTATTTTCTGTCCCGATCCAGAAATGTTTTGTAATTGCAACAGTATATATATCTCCCGTCCCGAATATTATATTTATATATTTTTATTTTATATATATATATAAGTATTTATATTTTAACATATTTAATATTTTAAAAAAATAATAAAATGAAAATATAACATTTATTTAAATTAAAAAATATCATTTTTATTTAAAAAATTATATAATTAACTAATTAATTAAAATAAAAAATAGTTTTAACATTAAAGTAAAATAAAAATAGGAGAATGGGGAGGAGTTAGGATCCAAAAAAATTTTCCGGTAGGGTACGGGGTCGGAACAAGGATAGGAAACTCTGTTCTGAACCCGTTCCATTATCATTTCTACATCTTATAGCATATTTAAATATAGAGAATAAATTTTTTTTATAAGCCCAATAAATTTTTATATTTTTACTCTTTATTTTACTTTGTCTCATATAAATTAATATTTATCAAAAGAAAATGTAAATACCTTTAATTATAACAAAAGATAAAATTATTTTTTTTAAAAAATACCAATAAAAAAATAAAATATGCATAAAAAGTGAATGTGTATTAATTATAATTATAATAGATAAAAATGAATGTGCATTAAAGATAAAGAAGAGTTTATTGAAGATTTGTTTTTATGAATTTACTCTTTTTAAAGAGTCTTATGAAGATATTCTAATTGAGGTATTTGTGTTAATTCATTGACTGACTTTGCTCAATCCAAAGTCAATACACGTTTTTAGCCGCAGATTCCGAATACTTTGTTAAGTAGCTAGCTGTTCTTCTTTTCGCTGTAAGATTCCTAGGCGACTTTGTTATAGTCAATTCAACTTTATATAGATAATACTAATAACTATATAGGCATAATGGCAATGGAAATCCCAAATTTAAGAATTATTGGTGGACAGACATAAATTATAAGAAATCCTTCTTATAAATATAAATATTATCATTTTTTTCAATAATAAAGATAACATTCTATTATTTTCATAATTGTGATTACATTCTAACTCTATCGATCCCATAATGATATATTTATTTTATTTTCACACATCTTAACAAAATTTAGTTAATAATAATTCAAACATACATGTTTCTAGCTAAGTATATATACAGAAACTAGAGGTATATTAATTTATTTTATTTCATATTTGTTAATGAAAAGTCAGTTTAAATAGGGACATATGGAGATGCAAATAATAAAAAATATTTAGTTAATATAATTATAATTATATATCTTTTGCAATATATATACTCTGCTTTAGTTGGTACCACATTGAAAACTAAAAAAAAATAATTCTTATTTGTTAATATATAATAAGATATATTAAATAAAGACATATTATACTTTCAAGGGGCGAAATATGATCATTGAAATCTATTTTCTTTTAACTAGATATCTCAATTTTGAGATTTAAACATGAAATATTTTTAAAATTTGAGAAAAAAATATTTTATTATCTTAATAAGTATGTCTGGTTCGAATCTAGATTAATTTGCACATTGAATTATAGAATACTGGATTTGAGATTTAAAAAAATAAAGGCATAATAATATGAAACATAACAAATCAATTATATTTTCAAAATGATAAGAGGCTTATAATTTGAGATAGATGTAATATATAATAGAGATTTTTATTATTTACATCAAAGTAATATATATAAATTATTCAATATTGTTTCAAAATTGAAATGTTAATATATTTATCATAAACATAACACTATAATCTTAGCTATAATATTAAACATTATTCTGATATTAAATATTGAAAGTATGGTAACTATTATTTTCCCTTATATTACTTGGTCAACTGCACTCCAATATCAATAAGTTTTTCTCTGACCTACATAGACAACTTTAAATGATATATAAAATTAATTCATGTTACTTAAATAATTTCATAGATGAATTATAAATAATTAATTATGAATAAAATGATAATGTATAGAAATTTAAAATTTAGAATGATGTGCTTCAATTTTGGTCTATTTAGATCATGAGAATCTTACATACAAGTTTAAAAGTCAAAATTAAAACCGTTGTGTGTGTGTGTGTGTGTGTATATATGAATGAGGCTAGCCTCATTCTATATCTCTCAAAGGCTCAAATTCTGCGTCTCTTCATGGCTAGGACTAGGAGCTTTGCATTTTTCCTCCTAGCTCTCTCCGCTTCTTCAGCGTATGCAGATGGCAAGTTCATAAATATACATTTTTTCTTAATTCTTCCATTCTTTTATGTATTTCTAGTTTTGCTGTCTGACCCATTTTTTAAAATTCTACAATAATTACATTGCAGTTTTTGAAAGCATAGATTGTGGAGCCTCCGGTGCCTACACCGATGAAAATTTAATAGTATGGACAGGAGATGAGAGCTTCATCCAAAATGGCCACTCTACAGATGTTCAGTCTGGCAATGGAGTGTCTCTTGTAATGAGAACTCTTAGATTCTTCACTTCAAGGAAAAAAAATTGCTACTCTATCAAAGCAGATAATGGCGGAAAAGTTCTTGTTCGAGCAAGCTTCTTCTATGGAAATTACGACAAAAAATCTTCACCTCCTACGTTTGATCTTCATTTTGATGCCAATTTTTGGGTCACAGTTCAGACATCACTTGACCAACTTGTCTACTATGAAGTTGCATACGTTGTTAAGGATGACTACGTGAATGTTTGCCTTGCTCAAACACATCCTAACCAGTTTCCGTTTATATCTGCCCTTGAGGTTAGGAGTGTCGGTGACAACACTTATGGTGATGTCAATTCTAGCTATGCCTTGCATTTGATATCAAGGTTTGCTTATGGTGCAAGTCAAACTATAAGGTAACAGCCCTATTTACCTACATATGAATTAAGGAAAAAAACAATGGGATAATTTTTTTTTAAAAAAAATCAAATATATATAACTTGTTTTGTAATTCTCTCTCTAATTTTTTTCATAGCAAGAATTTAAAATGTTTGCAAAAATTAAAATTAGGTCCCTCCGTCAACTTTTTTAATCATAGGAAACATATAAAATTTAGAACTCATCTATGAAGCCCATTGATATCACTTGACACATGCTTTCCTTACACTAAGAAAATTGCAGCTTAGGATGGATTTTGCTCTAGTAAATCTATTCCTAACTTCAAAAAATTAGATCACATTTTTATTGATACATTTGAAATTGAGGAATGGATTGATCCATTAAAAACTATAGTTTTCTAGTAGTGTGAGAAGAAATAGGACCAAAGTGGATTAGTGTGTCCAACAGCTAACTGCCACCCAAAAATTTATATAGGAAGGACCTAATTATAAATTTTGCAAATATTTGGGTCCAATTAATTAAAAAAAAAGTTGCAATTTTTTTTTTTGGGGGGGGGGGGGGCATTATACGATAGGATTTTCCTTTTTTTTTTTTTGGTTATCCCAGACAACTAATAGATATCTCTAAATAGCTGAATTTGTGAATTCACAGGTTTCCTGAGGATGGATATGATAGGATTTGGGTTCCAGCAAAAGTCGGCAATGGATTAACCATTGTATCAAGTGATGCCATAAGCATTAACACAACTATTGCTGATAACCCTCCAGAAAAAGTCTTACTCAATGCTATAACCACCTCAAGCACATCTGAGAGGATCCTTTTGGGAACTGATCTTCCTGCTGCCGCTGCTGCAGTTCCTGCTTATATTAACATGTATTTCTCCGAAGTGACTCAGCTCGATACCAATCAGATTAGATCCTTCGAGACTTATATTGATAACACGAGTGTTTCGGATCCTATTCTCCCAAATTTTGGAGGAGTAAACGAAAGAATATTTAGCAACATCACTGCTTCTGGGAAAACTTCTATTTCTCTTGTTGCCACCACTGATTCTACACTTCCTCCTCTCATTAACGCAATGGAAGTTTTCTATGTTAGTGGTCCAATTGCAGATGGAACAAACTCCAATGATGGTCAGTATTCAAATTCAGAAAATATACATTCAGTTTTTGTCGGTTATATTAGGCTCTTAGCTAGATAAAATTCAACTTACTAATATGGCCACTAGAGCTGTGAAATATCAAATTTAAACTCCAGTCAAATCTAGTAAAAAAAGAAAAACTCACAATCTCACAGTTTTAAATTTAGATTCTTATTAAGATTTGAGTTCGCAATCATGCAGTTCAGGAAACTGACTATATTACTTCTGAGTTAAAAGTTCATCACACAAAATATGTTAATTTTAAGTACCCATTTACTAATTTGTCATGATAAATTGGAATTTTTACATAAACTGATAAATGTCTTGCTATATATGTTAGTGGATGGCTTAGGTGAACTGCAAAATGCATTCAGTATATTACAGGACTGGTCTGGTGATCCATGTCTTCCATCTCCATACACATGGGATTGGGTTAATTGCAGTAATGATGCCATTCCTCGTGTAACGGCATTGTATATGACTCTCTTCTCTTTCTACCCTTTTTTATTTTTTAAATATGAAATAAAATGTTTTTAAATTCTGAAGAAGTTGATCTGGTCATGGTTTTTGCAATTTCAGGTATCTTGGTAGCTATGATCTTTCAGGTTCACTTCCCGATTTCAGTTCCATGGATGCTCTTGAAATAATGTGAGTGATATTTTAACGACTAAGGCAAGACCAAACAATTTCAGATGCCATTTTTTTATGTTATTTTTTTCTAACAGCACTCTGAAATTGCAGAGATTTGCACAATAATAGCATTGAAGGAGAAATTCTTGATTTCCTTGGCACCTTGCCGAACCTTATAGAATTGTAAGACCTGAGAACTTCCTGTAAAATATACTAATATAAGGCTTTCCTGAGAATTAACCAAAAATTATTTTTCTTAATTTCTTTTTTTTTTTTTTTAAAAAAAAAATCTCTCATTGCAGGAACTTGGAGAATAACAAATTCAGTGGACTAATACCTACCTCAATATCCAAAAATAACAAGTTGAATTTAATGTAAGTCTAGCCGGTGCCGTTTTCTTTTGTTAAAATCTATACTTTCTATCAGACACAAATGTCAATCTCTAAGAACACCACTATATTAATAAATTGATTTCCTTGCCGAATAGTCAATATGGCAACAAATAGTGGCTGTCAATATGTTGTCGTAGACTAATTAATGGCAATAATTTTAATGCAAATTGTACAATTTTATGATGTTAATCTAAATTATTTATGTGGTAGTAAAAATTTGTATAAATTCTAATTGGATATATGTTGTAATGTAACATGTCTCAGGGTATCAGGCAATCCAGATTTATGCGTCTCTGGTGAGAATTGTCAGACAACTAGCATCAATGATGATGGTACAGGAACTTCATCTGCAACTCCTAGCGAGGGCAACACGAGCAGCAAGGTTCCAGTAATAGTTGGAACCACAATCCCAGCCTTCTGTATATTTTGGGCTATTGTGGGAGTTTTAGCTATATTGCACCAAAGGAGAAAAAGAGCAGCCGTAGCTAATGCAGGTTAGCAAGTGCCTTACGGGCAATGCAATTATTATTATTATTATTATTATTATTATTATTATTATTATTATTATTATTATTATTATTATTAATTATGAAAAACATTCCGCATTTAATTCATTTTTCAATTTAACTTCAAAATTGGATCTATAACATTTTCCGAAAATTTCAATTAAGCCTCTTCGTTAATTTTTCCATTCAAATTATCGGATTTCCGTTCTGTGACGGATTTGTTTTCCTTCAAATCTGTAGCTATTTATTTTAAATTTAATAAAACACATTTTCTATTTTTTCCTTAATTTTTTAATTTGATATTTTATTTAATTCAATATTTTATTTGATATATTATTTTATTAATAAAATTTGAATTTATTATCATAAGTTTTTAATTTTTAATTATAATAAATAAATTAATATTTATAATTTTTTAAATAAGAATTGTGAAACCTTAAGACCATGACTCAGCCTAACAATTGTGCTTATACTAATAAATTATATAGGAATGGTAAACGGGAGGGTTTGGGACAGATTTTTCCATCATTTTTTATATTGAAATCCTGCCCCATCCTCATCCCACTCTCTATTGGGAAAAAAATACAGTATCTCTTTCTCGCACCATACGGAGATAAAAATCCCTGATCCCGATCCAATTTCTGATTTTTATTAAATATTAATATTTAAAATATTTTTTTATTTTAATTTATTACTTAATTATATAATTATTTTAAAAAAATATTAATTATGTTAATATATATATATATATATGTCGTCCTAATCCCATCACCGTTACAAAAAAATCAGAGTCAGGAAGGAGGAGGGAGAGAAGGAACTCTGGATGGGACATAAATATTATAAAAACATAGCCCCAGTTGGAGCGGGGTTGAGCTCATCATCTCTAAAATTATTATTAACTTTATGAAATTAAGAATATAATCAATCTTTATTAGTATTTTAAATTATAATAAATTATTATTTATAATTATAATAGCTTCATTATAATTTCAATTTACAAATTATAAGTTATTTTTTGTTTTTAATTCTAATTTTTACTTTAATTTTTATTTAATTTAATATTTTATTGAATTTTTATTTTATTGATATATTTTTAAAATTTATTATGATTAACTTTTGATTTTAAACTATAATAAATAGTGATGGATTTATGAGGCAAAAATCATCATAAAACTGAAAATTGCTAATTTGGATCGAAAAACTAACAAAGAGATCTAATTAAAATTTTATGAAATCGTTGTAGCTCAATTGGTATTATAAAAAATTGGAGATTGAATTGAAAAATGAGTCAAATGTAAGAGATTTTTTTGCAGTTACCCTTTTCTTCGAACAAGAAGTTGAAATGTTTCTGAGATTTCACTACTCTAATCACTAAAAGTTATTGTTTATTAGACTTTTCTTTCTTTCTTTCTTTCTTTCTTTCTTTTTTTTTTGTTGATAAAATAAGTATTTAATAGGTTAATCTCATATTTAGTATTCAACACAAATTGAGGTTTTCTTCCCTTTTCACCCTGGTTTTAGGAGGTGGAGCTAATGGCACACCATCACAAGCACAAGGTGCAGCAAACAACACGTTGATGGGGAAAATTGGTGAAATTGTGATGAATGAGATAAAGACGAACATTGAGAATAAAATAACTCCGGAGGTTAATGATCAAACAAATTCACAAATGCAGCAGCAGCATGTCAACCAGTGATAATAATTCTTCTTACTTGTATCTTCTTCCTGTAACTAATTTACAAGTGCATCTCCTCGAAGTCAAAGTATTTGTTTCCACTTTCAAGCAAGTTTTATTAAAGTTCGCATCCTAAATTTTTTTATAACTAGTTGAATCCCTTTTCAATTATTTGTTTCCAAATAAGAATTTGGTCAACTAACAAGTTGTTTCTATAGGTCAACTACTTTGTTTCCAAAATTCTATTGTCGAATCTATTTTGTTAATATTAGAGTTATCAGGTTTGAACCATTTACCTGTTGCATTACAAGGCAGATATTCGACCTCAAGTTACTTGTCCACAGGCATCTAATCTCTTATTTCAATGAACTTGAAGTGGAAATGGAAAAATAAATAAATTGATGCCAAAATATAGGGAATTAATGAAGAATTACTCTGAAATATATAAATTGACACTTGAATTTGTTAAAAGACATTTATTAACTCATTATACTTTAAGTTTGACTTTCATACTTTTAAAATATTTAGAATTGATTATTTATGTAGGTTTAAACTTAAAACGATAGTTATTATCCATGTCCTTGAAAGTTCATTGTTTCTGATTTTTGTAAAGTTGAAGTATGGAATTTTAATCTCCATTTGCAGGATGTCTAAGTAATCCACACTTTGTATGAAACTAATCGTGCTATCTCATATTATTTGCTTTTTTGGTCAAGAAAAACAACTTTTAAACCTAGGAACTGAAGAAATGTATCTAAAAAACCAGTAATATTATCTTTACCTTTATTTATTGCCAATTATGTTGAAGATTCACAAACATGGCAGGATTCTAGATTTTTTTTCTGTCACTCCAATAAATAACGTAAATTTTTTGGAGAATAACGAATCATATTATATATATAAAAGAAAATTACATAATTTATCACTTTCTAAACTTACTTTTCAACAACACCATACTGTTTTTGAAAAGTTTTAAAAACATATATATATATATATATATATATATATATATATATATATATATATATTTTTTTTTTATTTTTAAAAAATGCTTGTTTTGAAAAATGCCTCTTTTAAAATAAGGATAAAGCCCAAAAATTCCAAGATTCCAATTTCAAAATTTGAACTTGTTGCTCTTCACCACAGTTTGGTGATTTCTTTTCTTCTGGATCCTCAAATCTTATAGCTTATTTTTCTCAATTTTGTCGTTAGATCATGGGCCTGGTCCAAGATTGGATTAGGAGAGTCAAGACCAAATCGGCAATTTAGACATCGAGTGAAGGACTTCTAGCCATTTTAGATATTTGCTCCCAACTCTTATAAATTACCCATTCTTTCTCTATCTCACCAACAAGGGATTTGTTAGAGGAGTGCTCCAAAGTCAATCACCTTAAACACTTATTATACAAATTTATTTGATTAATAAAAGATTTTTCATTAATTTGATGTTCATTCAATATATGAATTGATAGTGATTTTAAATTAATTAATGAAGTCTTTGATATATAACATAATATGAAGGAAATCATGATGAGATCATGATATTAAGATTCTTATCATGTATAATTATACTAGTATCTAAATTATCCCTAGTCATAGGAATAATGAGACAAAACATTATTAATTTGGACAAACTAGCACATATTACACTTTTTGATTAGATCGAATAGTAGATCTCATAATCTGTAAATATGAGATGTTTATAGTTAATATGTAGATGCATGCTAAGTGTAGCTAAGTACATTAGATGCTCAAGCTGTATCCAATCGCCACCCTATGAGCAACCTCCTTGAGGCAATAAGGAATAGTGTTAAAATACAGAATCAATATTCAAGATATCCTTGAGTACCTTAAGTCTAAGGATACTTGCACCATTGCTATGATGAGACTATCATTGACATTTGAATAGATTATCCATATGATTGTCTCATAGTTGGTCATCCAATGTACTTAGCTACAATTAGCAAATATCCACATGTTAACTCTAAACATCTCATGTTTATAGATTATGAGATCTACTATTCGATCCAATCAAGAAGTGTAACATGTGCTAGTCTATCTGAATTAATAATGTCTCGCCTCATTAATCCTATGATTAGGAATAATTTTGATACTAACATAATTACACATGATAGGAATCTCAATATCATGATCTCATCATGATTTTCTTTATGTTATGTTATGTATCAAGGACTTCATTAATTGATTTAAGATCACTTATCAATTCATATATCAAATGAACATCAAATTAATGAAAAAACCTTTTATTAATCAAATAAATTTGCACAATAAGTGCTAAAGGTGATTACTTTTAGAGCACTCCTCTAACACCTTCATATCCATATCCATACCACATTAGACCTATTAGCACACCTAGGAAACCATCATTAGAAGAAACATTAAATATTTTCATACTAGCTACTCAAGACGAGCAGGAAAAAAAAATAAAAGGCTTGGTTCAATTGAAGTTTTATTCAAAAGGTTGGAAATTCAGATTGGCCAAACAACAGAGGTTGTAACACCTATAAGTAAGCCTATGAGTTATGTGTTTGGAAAGGGAAAGATTGGGGTTAAGGTGTTTTAAATTTTAAGTTTAAATTTGTGAAATGGGAAGCTTTCACATCCATGAATGGTTATTCACATTCGTGAAAGTCATGCTATGGTTCAAATGACAGAGTTGTGAAGATGGTAGAATCTTTTTGAGAAGAAAGAATGTTCACGACCGTGAAGGATTTTTACGACTGTGATTGAAGTTTCACATTTGTGAAAGTAAGTGTCAAACCCATGAATGCAGGTCGGTTGGCCATAAGCAGCCGCACTTTTCTCTTTCCTATACACCATATGTAACACCCCCTCACCCCAGTAGCTTGTGCCCGAATGAGGGTGTGTTACATTGACTTCATCAATTAAAATATCATTATATAAGTTATATATAAAGCAAAATCACTCGTACATTTTTTTTTCATTTCCAATATTCACTATTTATTTACTTTGCATTTATAAAAGAAATAAAACATAAAAGTTAAACTACCTTTTTATATAGTAATATGTTCTTTACAAAACATACTGTTTATTTTACAAATACTACAAAATAAAATTTACAAGATAATACACAAAAGTTATGTAACCCACGACGTGTGCAACAGGGTGCTTTACTGGATTAGGTCACCGCTGGCTTTGTCTACTATTTTCTTTTTATTCTTTACTAAATCTGTGTGAGAAAACTCTCACGCTAAGCTCTTGGCTTAGTGGTGCATATAGATAAGGCAATAAACTATTTTTAATGTCACATGCATTGTCATATAACAATTTATGATCAAATCATGCAAACATACATTTCATAATATTCTAGTATGCATAACATCAATTTATTGTATCTCATTTTGTTTAACATAATCAAATCATCATTCTCATGCAAATCATGGTATTTTAGCATGTATAGACATAAAATTATATTATATTATCTCATACTTATTTATTTTATTACCACCTTATTGTATAACACTAAACCTTCTTTTTATCCATGACACAATTCATAATTCCAATTTTATTATTCATGTCACAAATCATAATTCCCGTTTTACTTTCAATAATTCTTTTATGTTCCATAACTTCTTTATTTATGTTTTCATTTATGCCCAGGACACCTATGAACCACTGAATAGGATAACGGAGTTGCCATCCAGGCACTTAGGAGTATCACCTAGGCAATATGATGTGCGCATATAAGTGCCAAACCCGACATAGATAACCGTGCCAAACTCGGCGTAGATAATAATGTCATACCCGGCATAAATAATAGTGTCAAACTCGGCGTAGATAACATTGTCAAACCCGGCGTAGATAATCATACCATTAATGAATTTAATCATTTTCATCATACTCCCCCCTATTTGGCATGCCAAACTATCCTAAGTTAGTTCTAGTTAGGTGTTCTAGGGCTTATACAATTTCTTTAAATTTCATAACAATTAATTTAATACTTTTCATGCATGTAATATCTCAAAATAATCACATAATCACTCAAATAAAATAATATTTACATAATATAACAAATTTCTCATCATTTTACTCATTTCATTTCTCAATTCACATGTTTCCCTGTCACTGGCAGATTCTGTTCTCTGTTTTGGCCTTTAATATTAGTCCTGTTAGGTTCTAAATTTGGTTACCAAATCTTCATAAAACTTTTAGATATGGATCTTAGATTTAATATGCAATTTGAATCACATTATTATGAGTTATGTATCAAAAGATATGATAATATTAACACTAACTGGTCACTGATAATTCTGCCCAGAATTTTCTGGACAGATTCTAAGTCTAACTTTTATGAATTTTTCTGGACAATTACAGACATATTCAAATATTATGGTCATAATTCAAATTGTAGCCCTATGTCTTAGCTTTCATACAGAACAAATAACACATAAATCGAAGCTCCAGAACTCAAGTTATGACAGTTTAAGTACTTACTGCTCATTATTAACAATTATGCCCAGAATTTCTGGACAGATTCTAGGTCTGAGCTTTATGACTTCTTCTGGATACTTACAGACATATTCAGGTTTTATGGTCTAAATGAAAGTTATATTCCTATGTCGTATATTTCCAACCCAATAAAGAACATACAAAACCGAGCTCCAGATATTAAGTTATAACAGTTTAAGTGAACACTGCTCATCAATTTCTAGCAAGGAACATACAAGATAATCACATTCAATTTTTACCAAATTAAATTCTAAGTCTAGCAAACATGCATCCCCAAGATTTTCATCACAAAATAATATCAATTCAGAATCATCAACATGCCAAATAATTAAATCATGCAAATAAAAAAAAATAAAATAGGCTATTACCTTAGGTTATGCACAAACCTCTCTTTTTCTCTTTTCTTTCTCTTTACTTCTCTTTCTCCTTTCCTTTGCTCCTTTGATCTAACTCTTTGTCACTTTGAGTTCCTAAAGTTCATAAAAAGATTTTTAAAAATTCATAAACCTAATTTCTCCATTCCTCCTTACTCTCTTAAGCTTCCTTAAGCATGAGAATGGGATTTTACCTTACTTTTTCTCTCTTTTCTCACTTTCTCTTTCTAAAATCAAGCTTTAGCTATGGAGGAAAAAGGGAAAATGTGGCTGGTTTGAGAGAACATAATTTTCCTCAATGAAAATGGATAAGGAAGAAAAAGAAGCAATCAAGAACAAAGTGACAAAAGTCATTAAAATGGGGGGACAAGTAAGTTTCATCTAGAAGCTTTCATTAATTTTATATGCATGTATCTTAATGAGCTTATTAAACTTTGCCATTTGGTGTGTTATGCTTCAAGAAACGTGGGCTGATTTGAGAAAAAGATAAAAGTCTTATAGATGTTTAAGTGATAAGGAAGAAGAGAGGCAATTAAGAGAAAATGACAAACTTAATCAATTATGGGACACCTAAGCTTATATACATTAAATGTCTCATTCATGCATGTTATATGTCCAATTAAGGGTTGCCACTTGGTGTGGCTGGCCTCCATATTCATTTTATTTCCCAATTCATGCATTTAATATATGATTATCCCATTTAATCCTTCAATTTCCAATAAATTGCAAACTGACCCCTAAACTTTTCAAAATTTGCAATTTAGTCCTTTATCAAAATTTAACATCTTTAAATATTTTGAACACTTTATTAGATATTTTCCATACTTAATTACCATTATTTTCATTATTTTTCGATAAAAGTCCAAATTTAGATTTCGGTCAAACCGACGAGTCGATTTAACAACTCGGTTGACTTTAGTCTAAATTAGCGGATATGACATTCTCTCCCCCTTAAAATAAATTTCGTCCTCGAAATTTTTACCTGTTCATTCTTTGTTGAACATCTGAGGATATTGCTTCTTCATGACTTCTTCGCTCTCCCATGTGGCTTCTTCAGTAGCATGATTTCGCCATAGCACTTTAACTAGTGGAACTTTCTTGTTTCGTAAAACTTTTTCTTCCCGTGCTAGTATAGCCACTGGTTCCTCTTCATACGTCAAGTCGGTCTGCACTTTTATCTCCTCAGTTGGAATAACATGAGTCGAATCAGACCTATATCTCCTTAGTATCGACACATGGAAAACATTATTGATTTTATCCAACTCTGGTGGAAGTGCTAACCGATATGCCATTGGTCCGATTCTTTCCAAAATCTCATAAGGACCAATGCACCTCGGACTTAACTTTCCCTTTTTACCGAATCTTAATACTTTCTTCCAAGGTGAAACTTTAAGAAACACCTTATCTCCCACAACATACTCTATATCTCGCCTCTTAAGGTCATCATATGATTTCTGTCGATCTTGAGCTGCTTTCAATCATTCTTGGATAATTCTAACATTTTCATCGGTTTGTTGCACTAACTCTGGCCCTATCAACTTCTTTTCACTCAATTCAGTCCAACAGATTGGTGTCCTGCATTTTCTTCCATACAATGCCTCATACGGAGCCATGCCTATGCTCGTCTGATGGCTGTTGTTGTAGGCAAACTCCATAAGAGGTAAATATCTATCCCAACTTCCCTCAAATTCAAGCACACAACTTCTCATCATATCCTCTAGCAACTGAATAACTCTCTCTGATTGTCCATCCGTTTGCAGATGAAAGGCCGTGCTGAAATTGAGTCGAGTCCCCAAAGCTTGCTGTAGACTTTTCCAGAATTGTGAAGTAAATCAGGGATCTCTATCAGATATGATGGACATTGGCACTCCATGCAATCTCACTATTTCACTTACATAAATTTCAGCTAGCTTGTTCAATGAGTAGTCCATTCTGACAGGTAAGAAGTGTGCCGACTTTGTCAATCGGTCCACTATCACCCACACTGCATCATGCTTCCTCTGAGTCATCGTTAAACCGGACAAAAAATCCATCGTGATTCTTTCCCATTTCCACTATGGAATCAGTATTGGTTGCAGTAATCCTGTGGCCAACTGGTGTTCTTCTTTCACTTGTTGACAAGTTAGACATTTAGCAACATATTTAGTGATATCCTTCTTCATCCCTAGCCACCAATATTGAGTTTTCAAATCTTGATACATCTTGTTCCCGCCTAGATGCATGGTATATACTGTTTCATGTGCTTCTTTTAAAATATCGGACTTAAGCTCTTCTACACCAGGCACACAAATCCTATTTTTGAAGTACACTGTGCCATCCTCTGTCAATGAAAAATCAGGCTTTTCTCCCTTTTTCACTGCCTCGACTATCTCTACTAACTTTTCATCTTGCTTCTGAGCATCTTTGATCCTCTGTATCAAAGTAGATTGTATTCATATCTCAGCTAAAATCTTCCTACTTAATGCATCTGCAACCACATTAGCTTTTCCTGGCTGGTAGTCGATGACACAATCATAATCTTTAATCAACTCCAACCATCTTCGTTGTCTTAGATTCAACTCTTTCTATGAGGGAAGGTACTTAAGACTTTTATGATCTGTATAGATATAACATTTTTCCCCATACAGATAATGTCTCCAGATCTTAAGAGCAAAAACTATTGCAGCTAACTCCAAATCATGTGTCGGATAGTTAAGCTTGTAAGGCTTAAGTTGTCTTGAGGCGTAAGCAATCACCTTTCCTTCTTGCATAAGAACACAACCTAAACCATTATGACTAGCATCACTGTACACAACAAAGTCTTTTCCTGGAATAGGCTGAGTCAAAACTGGTGCTTCAGTCAACATTGCCTTCAGCCGATCAAAACTTGCTTGACAGTTGTCTGTCCACTCAAATCAGACCTCTTTTCGTAGCAGTCGTGTCGAATGAGTCGCTAATGATGAAAATCCCTTCACAAACCTCCTATAATATCCGACTAATCCGAGGAAACTTCTCACTTCTGTCACATTTCGTGGTGGTTTCCAATTAAGAATAGCCTCAATTTTACTAGGATCAACTCGAATACCTTCTGCTGAAATTACATGACCTAGAAAACTAACTGATTCAAGCCAAAACTCATACTTAGATAGCTTTGCATACAACTGCTTCTCCCTCAATGTTTGCAGCACTATTCTGATATGTTGATCATGTTCTAATCGGTCTCTAGAGTAGACAAGAATGTCATCAATAAACACTACTACAACTTGATCAAGGTATGGCTTAAACACTCGGTTCATTAGGTCCATAAGAGCTGCTGGTGCATTCGTCAATCCAAAGGGCATAACCAGGAACTCATAATGACCATAACGAGTACTGAATGTCGTCTTAGGTACATCTGACTCTTTTATCTTCAGTTGATGATACCCCGATCGAAGATCTATCTTTAAAAATATGACTGCACCTTTCAATTGGTCAAATAAGTCATCAATCCTAGGAGTGGGTATTTATTCTTAATAGTCACCTTATTAAACTGTCTGTAATCGATGCAAAGATGAAGAGTGCCATCTTTCTTCTTGACAAATAATACTGGTGCTCCTTATGGTGATACACTGGGTCATATAAAACCCTTATCTAACAACTCCTACAACTGTACCTTCAGCTCTTTCAACTCTACTGGTGCCCTCCTATATGGTGTAATGGAAATAGGGGTGGTGTCGCGTACCAAATCGATAGAAAATTCAATTTCTTTATCCGGCGATAACCCTGAAAACTCCTCTAGAAACACATCGGGAAACTCACTAACAGTAGGAATATCCACCAACTTCACACTTGCTTTTTCCATATCAACCACATACGCTAAGTATGCTTCACATCCCTTAATGATGAGTTTTTGGGCTTTCAACACTGATATCATATTGTCTGGGTATCTTCTATCCTCACCCATCACCACTATCTCATCTTGTTCTGGAATTCTGATGATCATCTGTCTTCTTCCACAATCCACTACCACTCCATAACGAGCCAACCAATCCATTCCCAAGATCACATCGAACTCATGGAATGGTAATTCTATCAATTTTGTTGGGAATTGCCTTCCTTGAATTTCAACTGGGCAACCTCTAAACACCTTGCTAACCCTCACACTGTGCCCTAACGGGTTAGTCACAATAATCTCAAATTCTAGAGTCTGTGGTTCTAAACCCTCTTAACCTGGTGGTGGTGTGCATATGTATGAATGCGTCGACCCCGGATCTATCAATGCATGTATGTCAGAGCCAAAGAGAAGGAATTTACCAATTAAGACATCTAGTGCATCCTGCTCCTCTCGGCCTCGCATGGCATATGCTCCAGCTGGGGCAGCTCTACTACCTTCTGGCCTCTCAACTGTCTCTGATCCAAACTGACTGGACCCTGATCGGCCTCCTCAGCCTTGCCCTCGGCCTCAGCCTTGCCCAGAAGCCTGTGTCTGTATCAGCTCAGTGCTCCCCGAACCTCTGCCATACTGTAACAAGGGACAATCTCTCCTCATATGGTCTTTAGAGCCACATCTAAAACATGCTCCTGTCATCCACCAACACTCTCCGAGATGAGAACGGCCACAATGTTGGCATTCTGGTAGGGGTAGAGATCTATATGGTGTCTGTGTCGGTGCACTGGCTGCCGAAGAAACAGATCTCGCGGGTTGTCCCCGCCTAAAGGAAGAAGGCCTGTTGGAACCCCCAGCCTAAAATCGGCCACTGAAAGATCTAGCTCTTTTTCCACTTGATTGTACTCTACTCGGTTGTGATATAGGCCTCTTGAACCCTCTATCTTGTGTTGACTGTTGTGTGGTTAGAAATCTCTCAACTGTTCTGGTAGATGCTAGCAAACTAGGAAAACTCATCAGACATAGAGTTGAGACTTGTAGCTTGATTGGGTCTCTCAATCCATCTTCAAATCGTTGGCACTTATCTGCCTCAGTGGATACAATGCCTCCAGCATACTTGCAAAGATGTGTGAATTCTCTTTCATATTCTGTTACAGATAAGTTTCCTTGTTTTAGCATAAAAAACTCTCTTTTCTTGTCATCTGTGTAGATAGGAGGAATATACTGCTCCTTAAACTTCTCTAGAAAGAACTCCCACGTCATAGGGTCAGGAGCCTATATGCTCTGTGATTCAGATCGCCACCAGTCATATGCATGCTCCTGTAGTAAAGATACTGCATACTCATATTTATGCTCGTTTGTGCAATGCAGCTGATCAAAAACTCTCTCTGCCCGTTCTAACCAAAACTCTGCCACTGAGGGGTCATCTTCCCGTTTACCGTAGAAATCGGGTGCCCCTAACTTCCTCAGTCTCTCAAATTGTAATCCTGATGAGGCTGGTTATGATGCTCTTTGTAGCAAATCTAGCATGTTCCTCATAAGCTCTGTTTGTCCTGTGCCAGAAATAGACTGCCCTCTTGATTGGCTAGCACTGGATCTAGATACATTAGCTTGGCGACGACTGGGTTGCGAGGAAGCCTGTGTTTCAGTAGGCTCATTACTTTCGCCTCCTTCGGCCACAATATGTTGTGACCCAGAAGCCATACTATACCTATATCATAAAATAACGACCCCAATCAGTAAGCAGCAACTTTAATACTTAATTGTGGGTACACACATATCAAAATTATATTTTTTAAAATCATTTCAAAATCCCAAAACCGCCCAAAACAGGCTTTAATACCAAAATCTAGAAACACCAACCTGGTGCTCTGATACCAAAACTGTAACACCCCCTCACCCCAGTAGCTCGTGCCGAATGAGGGTGTGCTATACTGATTTCATCAATTAAAATATCATTATATAAGTTATATATAAAGCAAAATCGCTCGTACATTTTTTTTTCATTTCCAATATTCACTATTTATTTACTTTGCATTTATAAAAGAAATAAAACATAAAAGTTAAACTACCTTTTTATATAGTAATATGTTCTTTACAAAACATATTGTTTATTTTACAAATACTACAAACTAAAATTTACAAGATAATACACAAAAGTTGTGTAACCCACGACGTATGCAACAGGTTGCTTTACTGGATTAGGTCACCGCTGGCTTTGTCTACTATTTTCTCTTTATTCTTTACTAAATCTGCGTGAGAAAACTCCCACCCTAAGCTCTTGGCTTAGTGGTGCATATAGATAAGGCAATAAACTATTTTTAATGTCACATGCATTGTCATATAACAATTTATGATCAAATCATGCAAACATACATTTCATAATATTCTAGTATGCATAACATCAATTTATTGTATCTCATTTTGTTTAACATAATCAAATCATCATTCTCATGCAAATCATGGTATTTTTGCATGTATAGACATCAAATTATATTATATTATCTCATACTTATTTATTTTATTACCACCTTATTGTATAACACTAAACCTTCTTTTTATCTATGCCACAATTCATAATTCCATTTTTATTATCCATGTCACAAATCATTATTCCCGTTTTACTTTCAATAATTCTTTTATGTTCCATAACTTCTTTATTTATGTTTTCATTTATGCCCAGGACATCTATGAACCACTGAATAGGATAATGGAGTTGCCATCCAGGCACTTAGGAGTGTCACCCGGGCAATATGATGTGCGCATATAAGTGCCAAACCCGACATAGATAACCGTGCCAAACTCGGCGTAGATAATAATGTCATACCCGGCATAGATAACAGTCCCAAACCCGGCGTAGATAATATTGCCAAACCCGGTGTAGATAATCATACCATTAATGAATTTAATCATTTTCATCATACTCCCCCCCTATTTGGCATGCCAAACTATCCTAAGTTGGTTCTAGTTAGGTGTTCTAGGGCTTATACAATTTCTTTAAATTTCATAACAATTAATTTAATACTTTTAATGCATGTAATATCTCAAATTAATAACATAATCACTCAAATAAAATAATATTTACATAATATAACAAATTTCTCATCATTTTATTCATTTCATTTCTCAATTCACATGCTGCCCTATCACTGGCAGATTCTGTTCTCTGTTTTGGACATTAATATTGGTCCTTTTCCTTTCTGAATTTAGTTACCGGATCTTCATATAAATTTTAGACATGGATATTAGATTTAATATGCAACTTGAATCACGTAATTCTGAGTTCTGTATCAAAGGATATGATAATAGTAACACTAACTGGTCACTGATAATTCTGCCCAGAATTTTCTGGACAGATTCTAAGTCTAACATTTATGAATTTTTCTGGACAATTACAGACATATTTAAATATTATAGTCTAAATACAAATTGTATCACTATGTCTTAGCTTTCATAAAAAACAAAGAACACATAAATAGAAGCCTCAGAACTCAAGTTATGACAGTTTAAGTACTTACTGCTCATTATTAACAATTTTGCCCAGAATTTCTAGACAGATTCTATGTCTGAGATTTATGACTTCTTTTGGATAATTACAGACATATTCAGGTTTTATTGTCTAAATGAACGTTATATTCCTATGTCTATCTTTCCAACCCAATAAAGAACATACAAAACCGAGCTCCAGATATTAAGTTATAACAGTTTAAGTGAACACTGCTCATCAATTTCCAGCAAGGAACATACAAGATAATCACATTCAATTTTTACCAAATTAAATCCTAAGACTAGCAAACATGCATCCCCAAGATTTTCATTACAAAATAATATCAATTCAGAATCATCAACATGCCAAATAATTATATCATGCAAATAAAAATAAAATAAAATAGGCTATTGCCTTAGGTTATGCACAAACCTCTCTTTTTCTCTTTTCTTTTTCTTTACTTCTATTTCTCCTTTCCTTTGCTCGTTTGATCTAACTCTTTGTCACTTTGAGTTCCTAAAGTTCATAAACAGATTTTTAAAAATTCATAAACCTAATTTCTCCCTTCCTCCTTACTCTCTTAAGCTTCCTTAAGCATGAGAATGGGATTTTACCTTACTTTTTCTCTCTTTTCTCACTTTCTCTTTCCAAAATCAAGCTTTAGCTATGGAGGAAAAAGGGAAAACGTGGCTGGTTTGAGAGAATAGAATTTTCCTCTATGAAAATGGATAAGGAAGAAAAAGAAGCAATCAAGAACAAAGTGACAAAAGTCATTAAAATGGGGGGACACCTAAGCTTCATCTAGAAGCTTTCATTAATTTTATATGCATGTATCTTAATGAGCTTATTAAACTTTTCCATTTGGTGTGTTATGCTTCAAGAAACGTGGGCTGATTTGAGAAAAAGATAAAAGTCTTCTAGATGTTTAAGTGATAAGGAAGAAGAGAGGCAAATAAGAGAAAATGACAAACTTAATCAAATATGGGACACCTAAGCTTATATACATTAAATGACTCATTCATGCATGTTATATGTCCAATTAAGGGTTGCCACTTGGTGTGGATAGCCTCCATATTCATTTTATGTCCCAATTAATGCATCTAATATATGATTATCCCATTTAATCCTTCAATTTCCGATAAATTGCAAACTGACCCATAAACTTTTCAAAATTTGCAATTTAGTCCTTTATCGAAATTTAACATCTTTAAATATTTTGAACACTTTATTAGATATTTTCCATACTTAATTACCATTATTTTCATTATTTTTCGATAAAAGTCCAAATTTAGATTTCGATCAAACCGACGAGTCGATTTAACAACTCGCGTGACTTTGGTCTAAATTAGCGGAAATGACACCATATCTTGCTTTAAAATCATCTCCATTTCCCCATATCATCCTCAACCACTCTCAGAAACTTCTTGATCATCTTCTCCACTCCTTCTAACTCTAAAACACCATTGTTGAACCTTGAAAGGTTGAGAAACACGAAAGTTAAGTGAGCTTTGCCAAGTTTGAGGTAGAATTTAGTTTTTAGGGTTGTTTTAGGTTGTTCATGTTTATGTGGTTCTTATAGGAACATTTTGTGATGATAGGTTGGACTAGTGAGTAGAGGAACACATCACAAAAGGGGAAAACAAGCTTGTAATGTTAGTTAAGGCTCCATTTTGGTAAAAAAGGTTATTACATATGGACATATTAATTTTTTTTCCATGCATATTAATATGTTTTGTATGCTTTAATTATGAATGAAAATATAAAGGCTTGTTATGGATGATAAATAATATGGATAAATGGGGTTTAATTGTTAAAATGGTATATGTGGTATGTTATGGTTTAACATGACCTAGAAATTCATTTAATGATCTAAATTTTGTTTAAACTTGTTGTAGACATGGTATAAGTATGATAGTGTTGATAAGAGTGATTAACACTGGTCAATATTAGAGATTTTGCATGAAATGCATGAGATACTCTATTTTGAATTGTGTTTTGGTTGTACGAAATGCATGATTTATGCTTGTGAACAAGGGTGTTACAGCCATGAATGTTGAGGCCGGATGAACTTGCATGAATCTAGAATTTCACGATTTGGTGTCATGGTTAGAAAGCTGTGATGATGTGGTGTCACACTCGTGAATAGGTAATTCAAACTCATGAATGCTCTATTTCTTTCATGTGATGGTTGACATATAAGTTAACTGTGAAAGTATACCTTCATGATCATTAATAAGTAGTTCAGGCTAGTGAAGCATGATTAATGTATTATATGTACATTTTGGTTTATGATTTTAGTTGATGTTTTGTTAAATACATGTTATGGGATGTATGTATACATAGAAAATAACATGTGGAATATATGACTTGACATTTATGTATTAGTATGAGAATGCATAAATTGGAAAGTAATGGTAATAACATGTGATGAAATAAATTGAAAGACAAATAGTCATGAGTTAAATGCCCAATTCTCTAGTCTTAGACTTGACATAGGATAAATCGTATAACATTGAGGGAGGTGAATAGTACTATATGAGCTACTTTGATATGATATAAGTATAAGTGGTTAAAGCTTGGTATATGAATGCATTTGATCTTGGATTTGCTAGCATGGTATATTATGTTAGGTTTTGAAAAATGAATCATATTCATAAATGCAGTGGAAAAATAAAATTTTCAAAACCCGAAACAAAAGATCATACTTATGCCATTAAAACTCATTTATATAAATATAGAGGTTAGAAATTATACCTTGTAATTTCTTATTTGTTATTGAAATTCTCACTTTGTTGGGTTTTAGTAAACCATAACAATCCACACTAGGATGTCTCTAATGATAATCCACGAGAAGAATAAAGAAGAAATTATCAAAAGAAAATGGTTTGAACAAATTCAAAATGCTAGCTTTGAAAGTGTTCTTGAGAGAATTTTGTTGTGTCTTAAAAATAATTTTTTTCACAAAAAAATATTTTCATGTTTATATTCTGCCATTTGATATCTTTTATATTTGAATCAAATTCAAAGAAAAGATGAAAAGTTAAAAATGGAGAAAAGGGAAATGAATGAATAGTAATTGGCCTAATTAAGGCCAAATTCTGTCATTGGCCAACATGAGGGAGGTAGCAGCGCGTTGGGCCTGCTGCGAACTACCATTGGGCAGCCCAGCTGGCCCGTTAGGCAGGCTAGCAGTCTGCCTAACCCGTGCGGGCCCGTGACCCTCCCGAACGATTTTTTCTGTGCAATCTCATCCTGATCCATCCCGAAATAATTCTCTCATATTTTAAATCCTATCCAAGACCATTTTACTCATTCTTCATATCTTCAATGCATATGACCCATTAGGTTCCCGGTTATGTTGGCCACTTAAATTAACAATTAATTTAAGCTAGTCATAAGCGATATCTAGCAACACATCATGATCCCCAATTGACCAGAAAGTCAGTAGTTTGATTACGAATCTTTCCATAGACAATTTCCATACAATTATTCCTATAAAATTCAGTAATTTAGGTCTTGATTGCGTGTGACTGTAATGAGGCGTGCATGTTCAATCGGAGTCCAAATTTGAACCCATAAAAAATGACTAATAATAAGGAAAAATAATTAATGGTATTATTACTTGGGAATTAAAAAGATTAGTGCTAGAATTAGAAAAAAAAATAAAATTTCCTATGGACAAAATTTGTATTATGGCAATTGTTGGGTAAAAAGTGTGAATATGGAGGAAGATGTGGCAAATAAGGAATTTTTCAAAGTTTAAATGTTAATCAATATTAATTAGCTTAATGAAGCAATGAGAATTAGGATTAATTTTAATTAGAGAGACCCACTCCTTAATCAAAGTATAAAAGTCAAAAATGGGAGGAATTCTCCATTCTTCCACCCAAAATATCTAAGTCATCTTCATCTTCTTTTCTCCTCTCTTTGGCTGTCCACTTTAGCCTTCCAAAGCCACCATTTTTGCTTCATTTCAAGATTGAAAAGGAGAGAAAAAAAAGTAGTTTTGAGTGAGAAAAATTCGGAATTAAGGAGTTCTTGCTATAAAAGGAGCAAAGGAGCAAGAAAGAAGGAAGAAGAAAGACAAGAAAACGGAGAAATTTTTGGGGGAATTTCGGCCACCTTGGAGAACCCTTAAGGTGAGTGTATTCTTCTTAAATTCAACCTTTTCCCTTCCATTTGAGACCCATAAGGATGATAGATGTGCTTAGGTTTGGTAGATTGAGCTTATGTTGCAAGATTGAACTTAGAAATTTAAAGTTTGCAACTAGTTGATGAAATTGTAGTTAAACTTTGAATTAATGATAACTGATATTAGTTAATTATTTATGACTTAAAAAGTAAAGACCTATGATGTTAATGGATGAATGAGGGGCTGCCTTGGTTAAGTGAATTTGGGAAAAATTGAAATTAACATAAAAACAACACAATTGGTGATAAGTGAAATATGAATTAAGTGTTGATTTGAAGAAAATGAATTGGGAACTATGGTAAGGTTTTTGGGCAGCCATGATATATTAAGAAGGAAGTTTAACCTTAGTACATTTTGGCTAAAATAAGGTGTAAAATATATTAGGAGATTTAGAATATTATGTAGACATGAAAAACTTTGAAAATGGATGATAGGATGGAGATATGGTATTGGTTGTGTAGGAAAATCAAATGAACAAATGAAAGGCCTTCAAGAGTGTGACAAAGGCAAGGAGAAAGCTAACTAATAAAGGGAGGAAAAGATGGATTAAGGGAAGATCCAAGGCTGATTAGGTATTTACTTCATTGATAAAAATCTTACATGTTCATATGTATGTAATTATGTATTAAAGTTGGATATGATTGTGTTTTTGATATGTTATGTGATTAGTTGTTTCTTTTGATATTTTATATGGAAATGAGACCAAATGGTGTGAAATAATTGAGGCATATGAATGTATTTGTGATTTGGAAATTTTAGTATCAAAATGAATGCAAATGATGAATGTGGTTGAAAAGTAGATCGATGCCTATTTGATGATTTGTTACATAATTCCAGGAACAGTCTTGACTATTTTAATTATAACTTAAGTTCTGGAATTCCGTTTTGTATGTTCTTTATTGGAACTAAAAGCTAACACATAGGAATATAATTTTTATTTAGACCATAAAATCTAAATATGTCTGAATTTTTCCAGAAAAATACATAAAGTTCAGACCTAAAATCTGTCTAGAAAATTATGGACAGAAATTGTAGTGACGATTCAGTGTTCATTTGGACATAACTTTTGATATAAAATAGGAATTTGAGCAATTTGTGATGAATATGAAAGATGAGACAATAAGATTCAAATTATTAGAAGATCATGACTTCAAATTCAAATTATAAATAGACTAAAAATGAAGCCCAAAATCAGGGCCGAAATATGCTATAGGTAAACACTTGAAATATTGGGTTTGTGCATGTGGTGTGATAGTATATGTAATAATTAATGTAAATTTTTACTTTAATGGTAATTATAGATGTTCAATAAATTATTTATGTGTGAGATTTTAATGCAAGAATAATGGGAATAAAGAACAAAAAAATAAATAGGCATAATTGTGATAATTTAATAATATTGTTATTTTTGGAATTAATGTAAATTAAAATAAAAATAGTTAAGCCCTATGACACATAATCTAGAACTAGAATAGAGAATAGTCTGGCATGCCAATCAGGGGATTTAAGACACTCAGTGCCAAATATAAAAGCCGAAAATGACAAATTTATAAATGTGCTTGGCGCAAAATTATTAAGCCGGTAATGACAATATTATGAAAGCCGGTAATGATATTATTATCAAGCGCTCTGCGCAAATATTATGAAAGACGGTAATGACAACCCCCTTATTCCTATTAGTTAGTTCGGTTATAGGTGTTATGGGCACAAGAAAGAAAAAAAAAATAATATTAAAGTATGTCATTTTGGTAATGTTATATTAATTAAAATTGTTAAATATTACATGTTTGATAAAATTTATTTGATTTTATATAATTCTTTAGTTTATGCCTTATTTATGAAATGATTAATTAATATGTGAGAATATATATATATATATATATATATATATATATATATATATATATATATATATATATATATATATATATATATATATATATATATATATATATATATATATATGTAAAATTTTTATCATTGAAGCATCATTAAGCTAGTAGCTTACTTTCGTACAGGTTTAGAAGGGTAGTCGTTAGATAATAGAATTGTCAAAAGAAAAATAGTACCCGGACGAAAGCAGCTCAAAGATTTGAATTTATTTTGGTATATTTTTATCAAAAATTTTGTAAATTAAATTATAGTTTTATTTCATCTAATGTGAATTAGAATTGTGAACTTGTAATGTACTAAACATAGTTTGAATGTAAATTAATGTATTTTATAAATAAATAAAATTATAAATATTGATGCTTGTATTAAATTTTATTTTGGGTATCTGCAATATTTTTACAAACAAAAAAATTTATACTTTATTTTTTTAATTTTATAAAATAGTTAGACGGGTAATGCTCACTTACCTTACTAAATGGAAGTAAGGTAAGGGGGTGTTACACTTTTTTCATTTCATTGATTTTATGAAACAGTTAGACAGGTAATTCTCACTTACCTTGCTGAACGGAAGTGGGCTAAGGGGGTGTTACAATTCCTTTCACCATTCTATACCCCACTTGGTTCAGAGTATGGACATGTATCAACTCCCACTATACTGACTATGTCATGTCTAGTCCAAGTAATGTTAGTTCTTGTCCTTGAGGCTCATTATGCTATTAGATATGTCATTAAAGACTATGTTTATGACATTTCCACTTTGGCCAGAGATTCCCGAGTAACGACCATGACGAGAGGCCATACACTCCTTCTATCAGGAGTGGTGAATCCTTTGTTGTTTACCCAATTACCTTCAAGTGCCTCAAGCTATATCCAATCACCACCCTATAAGCAACTTCCTTGAGGCAACAAGGAATAATGTCAAAATACAAAATCAATATTCAAGATATCATTGAGTACCTCAAGTTTGAGGATGCTTGCACCATTGCTACGGTGAGACTATCATTGAGATTTGAATAGATTATCCATATGATTGTCTCATAGTTGGTCATCTAATGTACTTAACTACACTTAGCAAGCATTCATATGTTAAGTCTAAAAATCTCTTGTTTATAGATTATGAGATCTACTACTCGATCCAATCAAGGAGTGTAACATGTGCTAGTCTATCTGGATTAATAATGTCTCATCTCATTAATCCTATGATTGGGGATAATTTTGATACTAACATAATTATACATGATAAGAATCTCAATATCATGATCTCATCATGATTTCCTTCATACTATATTATGTATCAAGGACTTCAATAATTGATTTAAGATCACTTATCAATTCATATATCAAATTAATATCAAATTAATGAAAAATCATTTTATTAATCAAATAAATTTGTGCAATAAGTGCTAAAGGTGATTGCCTTTATAGCATTCTTTTAACAAGCTCCCACTTGCACTAAAGCCAATCGTCTTTGTATTGAATTCCATAGGTGAGTATATGGAAATCATATTTCTTTTAGGGAATTGGCTTAGTTAAAGGATCAACAATATTCTGATAAGTGGGCACTCTTTTTATCTTTACATCATTCCTACCAATGATTTCTCTAATCAAATGGTATCTTCTGAGTACATGTTTGGATCTAGGATGAGACCAAGGCTTATTTGCTTGTGCAATGGCTCCATTATTATCACAATACAATTGTATTGGATCAATAATTCTGGGAACCACTCCAAGTTATGTGATGAATTTCTTTATCCAAACTGCTTCTTTTGCTACTTCAGAATCTGCAATGTACTATGCTTCAGTTGTGTAATCAGCAGTCATTTCTTGTTTGGAACTCTTCCAACTAACTACTCCACCATTTAGTGTGAATATATAACCTGACTGAGATTTTGAGTCATCCTTGTCAGATTGGAAGCTGGCATCGGTATACCCACTCAAAATAAGATCTCCATCTCCATATACCAAGAATACATTCTTAGTTCTTCTTAAGTACTTAAGGATATTCTTGACAACCACCCAATGACCCTCACTAGGGTTCGATTGGTATCTGCTCGTGACACTTAGAGCACATGATACATCGGGTCTTGTACATATCATAACATACATGATTGATCCTATAACTGAAGCATATGGAATCAAACTCATGTGTGTCCTCTCATCTTGTGTCGTTGGATACAAAGACTTTGAGAGAGTAATCCCATGGGTCATCATAATATATTCCCTCTTGGACTGCTCCATGCTAAACCTCTTTAATATCTTATCTATGTATTAGACTGTGAAAGACCAAGCAAACTTCTAGATCTCTCTCTATAGATCTTTATCTCCAAAATATAGACTGCTTCTCCAAGGACTTTCATAGAGAAATTCTTGGATAACCAAATTTTGATTGATTGTAAGGTTAGGACATCATTTCCCATTAACAATATGTCATCTACATATAACACAAGAAATACGATTGCACTCCCACTAACCTTCTTGTAAACACAAGGTTCATCTAGATTTTGTAAAAAACCAAACTGTTTGATTGTCTCATCAAACCGAATATTACAACTCCTAGATGTTTGCTTTAATCCATAAATGGATCTTTGAAGCTTACATACCTTTTTGCCATCTTTGGATATGAAGCCTTCTGGTTGTGTCATGTACACATCCTCAGTCAGATTTCCATTAAGGAAAGTTGTCTTCACATCCATTTGCCATATCTCATAATTGCAATGGCTAGGAGTACCCTTATGGATTTAAGCATAGCTACTAGGCTAAAAGTTTCATCATAGTCAATTCTTGGTCTTCGATGATAACCTTTAACAACAAGTCTAGCTTTATAGGTAATCACATTACCATCCATGTCATTTTTCTTTTCGAAAACCCACTTGCACCCTATAGGCTTTATCCCTTTGGGTGTCTCAACCAAAGTCCATACTTGGTTTTCATACATGGAATCCATTTCTAACTTCATGGCTTGAAGCCATTTGTCAGATTCTGAACTATTCAAAACTTCTTCATAGGTTGTAGGATCATCTGTTCACTAATGATAAATCCATATCTCTGTAGAATAGTACGTATCCTATTTGTCCTACGAAGCTCTTGTGCTTCAGAAGGTTGAGCTGTTATATCATCTGCATTAGTAACAAGATCGGGTTTTGGTAGGTGATCAGCATTTGTTTAAGCATCTTGAACTTCCTCAAGTTCAATTTTTCTCCCGCTATCTCATTTTAAAAGGAAATCTCTCTCTAAAAAGATAGCATGTCTTGAAGCAAAAACCTTTTGTTCCAAGGGGTGGTAAAATTGATATCCATATGATGCTTTTGGATATTCCACAAACAGACATCGATCAGACTTAGCTTCCAGCTTATCTAACATTGTCCACTTCATATAAGCAGGACAATCCCAAATTCTCTTGTAAGAAAATGTGGGCCTTTTGTTATACCATATCTCATATGGAGTAACATCAACTAACTTCGAAGGAACTCCATTTAATATATAAATGGCAGTCTCTAATGTATAACCCCAAAAAGATTTAGGCAGTTTCACAAAACTCATCATAGACCTTACCCATGTATAACAAGGTTCGGTTTCTTCTTTTAGCCACACCATTGTGTTGTGGCGTGTAAGGTGGAGTCCATTGAGATAAAATCCCATTATCCCTAAGATAATCTAGAAACTTTTGGCTCAAGTATTCACCTTCTCAATCTAATCAAAGTGTTTTAATACTTTTGCCAAGTTGTTTCTCTACTTCATTTCTGAATTCTTTGAACTTTTCAAAAACTTCAAATTTGTATCTCATAAGATACAGGTACCCATATTGTGAGTAGTCATCGATAAAAGTAATGAAGTAGATGAAACCACCTCTGGCGTGTTAGACATTAGACCATATACATTTGAATGTATTAAGTCTAAAAGTCCATTAGAACGTTCACCCTTTCCCTTAAAGGGTAATTTAGTCATCTTGCCTAAGAAGCAAGATTCACATGTCATATGATTCATAATCAAATGACCCCAAACTACCACTTTTGTATAGCTTAGCCATGCGTTTCTCACTTATATGACCTAGGCGATAATGCCATAAGTAAGATCATTTCAACATATCTTGTTTTTGCCTTTTATTATTATTGATGTTTAAAATTGGATTTGAAATATCTAATATGTAAATTCCATTTCATAATGTACCACTGGCATAAGGAATTCCATTCAACATAATAGAACAACAATTGTTACTAAAATCTAAAAGGAAACCATTTTTATTTAGACTTGAAACGGAAATAATATTTTTAGTCAAAGCAGGTCGAAAATAACAATTATCCAAATTTAATATAAGCCCACTAGAGAGGGTCAATACGATTGTTCCTACAGCTAATGCAGCAACCCTTGCTCCATTTCCAATGCGTAGGTCTGACTCTCCCTTATTGAGTTGCCTACTGTTCCTTAGGCCCTGCATATCAGTGCATATGTGTGAGCCACAACCAGTATCTAATACCCATATATTATTATCAGAAACAATATTAATTTCAATGTGTTAGAGGAGTGCTCTAAAGGCAATCATCTTTAGCACTTATTGTACAAATTTATTTGATTAATAAAAGGCTTTTTCATTAATTTGATGTTCATTTGATATATGAATTGCTAAGTGATCTTAAATCAATTAATGAAGTCCTTGATACATAACATAGCATGAAGGAAATCATGATGAGATCATGATATTGAGATTCTTATCATGTGTAATTATATTAGTATCAAAATTATGCCTAGTCATAGGATTAATGAGATGGGACATTATTAATCCAAACAGACAAGCACAGGTTACACTCCTTGATTGGATCGAGTAGTAGATCTCATAATCTATAAACATGATATGTTTAGAGTTAACATGTTGATGCTTGCTAAGTGTAGCTAAGTACATTGGATGACCAACTATGAGACAATCATGTGGATAATCTATTCAAATGTCAATGATAGTCTCATCATAGCAATGGTGCAAGTATCCTTAGACTTGAGGTACTCAAGGAAATCTTGAATATTGATTCTGTATTTTGATATTATTCCTTGTTGCCTCAGAGAGGTAGCTCATAGGGTGGTGATTGGATACAACTTGAGGTATTCAAAGGTAATTGGGTAACCAATAAAGGATTCACCACTCTTGATAGAAGGAGTGCATACCCATGGCCTCTTGTCGTGGTCATTTCTCAGGAATCTCTGGCCGGAGTGGAAATGTCATAAAGATAGTCTTCAATGACATATTTAATAGAGTAATGAGCCTTAAGGACAAGAACAAACATTACTTGGACTAGACGTGACGTAGTCAGTCTAGTGGGAGTTGACACATGTTCATACTCTGAACCAAGTTAGGTCTAGATTGGTGAAAGGAATAATTGCACATAAATTATCTACGAAAAGGTTCGTAGTCAAACTACTGACTTTCCGGTCAATTGGGGGTTATGATGTGTTGCTAGATACCACTCATGACCTGCTTAAATTAATTATTAATTTAAGTGGCCAACATAACCGGGAACCTAATGGGTCGCACGCATTGAAGATATGGAGAATGAGTAAAATGGTCTTGGATAGGATCCAAAATATGAGAGAATTATTTTAGGATGGATCGCGATGAGATCGCACGAAAAAATCGTTCGTGAGTGTCACAGGCCCGCATGGGCTAGGCAGGCTGCTGGCCTGCCTTGCGGGCTAGCTGGCCTACCCAGCTGCAGCCCGCAGCAGGGCCAGCGCGCTTGCAGCTTGCATCCGTTGGCCAACTGCTGTAATTGGCCATAATTAGGCCAATTATGGCCAATTACTATTCATTAGTTGCCATTTTCTCCATTTTTGACTTTTCATCTTATTTTTGAATTTGATTCAAATTGAAAAAATATCAAATGGCATAAAATAGACATGAAAATATTTTTTGTGAAAAAAATATTTTTAAAACACAACAAAAATTCTCTCAAGAACACTTTCAAAGCTAGCACTTTGAATTTGTTCAAACCATTTTCTCTTGATAGTTTCTTATTCATTCTTCGCATGAATTATCATTAGAGACATTATAGTGTGGATTGTTGTGGTTTGCTACAACCCAACAAAGTGAAGATTTGAAGAACAAATAAAAATTACAAGGTATAATTTTTAACATTTACATTTATATAAATTTATTTTAATGGTATAAGTTTGATCTTTTGCTTTGGGTTTTGAAAAATTTTATTTTTCTCTGCGTTTATGAATATGATTCATTCTTTAAAACCCAACATTGGTATCAGAGCCAGGTTGTATCCATTAAAATTAATTTTAATTGACAATGCAATGGGATTGTATGTTTCTGATGATTTTGGATCAATAGGTTTCGAAAAATTGAAATTAATTTATAAAATATATTTTACACATTTTTCTTTCTTTAATCTGATCATGGGATAATTAAGAATGATTATTTGGATTGAAAAATGATTTGAATGTGATTCAAATAATTAATTTCGAATTTATTTCAAAAATGCCTAAAATTGCCTTGTTTATGAACATGTGTTGTTGTTTGGCTTAATTGAAGGGGTTGATTGCATTTTTCTTGTAATTTAATTATGAAACAATTATTTAGACATATTGAGAATATTTTTATACCTTTGGAAGTGTCTAGTAATTAATTAAAAATTATTTTAATTAATTTTTCAAACAAACACAAAACAGGACTATTTTAGCTTACCCGATGTGGCTGTTTTGTTTGATTTTTTTCTATGTGTTTATTTTATTTCCAGGACCATGAAATACTTTTTATGTGATTTAAAATATGTTATTTTGATGTTATATTCATGCCAAAATTAGTTTGCAAGTATTTGAAATTTTAAAAAATTATAGATATTGAATTAGTCATTTTGAGCATCTAAGTGTGTTGGTTCGTTTGTCTTAGTAATTTTGGATTGTGCCAAAACTATTTTGATGAACTTGAGCTGACATAAAGATAATTAGAATGGTGATTTAATTTTCTGAAATTTTTTAGAATTTTGGAAAATTAAGTTTCAATTAATTTAAGTTGTGCAATTGTAATTCTAGTATGACTAGAAATTGGTATGTATATTAAATTTAAATTGTTTAATTTTAACATCATAATATTATGATTTTAAGGAGAATTAATTTTGAATTATTTCTGAAAATATGGAATTTAATTTAATTTGATTAAATATTAAATTCTACTTTAAACTGACATACAAAATTAAATTAACCGAAAGAACACATACAGGCAATTTCGATTCAAGTGTTGAATCGATTTACAAATTGAAATCTAAAATTGTCATTTTTATTTTGTGCATTAGAGAATGCATGTTAGGGGTGTATGAAAAGGCATGATAGATTATTATGGACTTAGGCCCAATGTTATTGAGCATGCATGGAATTATTTTGTCTTATGGTAAATAGGGCCTGCCTGTCCCTACCTCTTCTTCTTTCTTATGTATTTCTCTTCTCATCTTACTCCTCTCAAATGTAAATTGAGGTTTTCTATAATTTGAAATATGTAATTAGATTACATAGGATTAGGATAGAATGAAGATACAAAGGAGCAAGAAGCAAATGAGATGGTACCATACACAAGAAGACTTAGAAATAGGAATTTGATTTCTATTTTGGGTTGTAAATTCATGCATATACCTAGGTAAGACCTAGTCATTTTCTCTTTGGCTCAAGAGATTGACTTTAGTATGTCCATAATCATACCATATAGTTAATGTAACTATCTTTATATATCAATGTGATGAATGTATGATATATAAAAACATGAAATAATAACTTGATAAGACTTAACAAAGAAATCCCTCACTAAATAAACAATTAAGTCTTACGTCTTCCATTAAAATGGGGAGAACCAGAGTTCTTCTAGAGTTAGGGTTATTGAGTTGCCTCAAGCTCACTCTATAAGAATATGTTCAATCCATTGAAATTAGATTTCACGATTAATGGGTTAGACTTAACCGATATTATTAACTTGTTGGATTTGCGCCAAGGTTAATGTATATTAGAGGTGAAGTTGGGTTTGTATACATGAGATGTACACATATCAAGAGTTGATAGCCCAATGTATGTGAACACATCAATAAGTTGATAGCACAAGATTCGATAGTTGCATGAATAATGCAATTGGTATGAATTAGATACCTACCAACCAAACTAAGGATAGCTTGTTGAGTTGCCTCAAGGTTATTCTTAGCTAGTTGGATATCGACCCACTAGGAGAACTTCCATATAAGTTCTCTCAGGTTCATAGTGAGGGCTATGGATTCGCTATAAAATAATGGGAGCCATAATGCGATTTATTAAAGACATAATAAACATGCATTTTATGTACATTCTAACATGTTCTATTTTACATCTAGGTTACAAGAATCATCATCATGACAAGTGTGAATTTGAGATCGCTAATGGAATCAAATAAGTTGACTGAGCACAATTTTTTGGATTGGCTAAGGAATCTGAGAATAGTTCTCAAATCCAAAAAGATTAGCTATGTCCTAGATGAGGCACTCCCTAATCCCCCTACTGCTAATGCTTCTGAAGATTATCAGAAGGCATATCAAAAGCATCTCGATGATAGTGAGATGGCAAGCTGCATTATGCTTGATACTATGTCAGCTGAGTTGCAAATGCAGCATGAGGCTATGGATGCTAATTCCATAGTATACCATCTAAGAGAGATTTTTGATGAGCAAGCACGTTCCGAAAGGTTCGAAACTTCAAGCTTGCTCTTTCGCACTAAGATGGTTAAAGGGACATCTCCAGTGCAATATGCAATGAAGATGAATGGCTATATTGAGAGGTTGGCCACCTTGAGATTTGTGATGGACCATGAATTAAGTATTGACTTAATTCTAACCGGTTTGTCTGATAGTTATTCACATTTTGTGCTTAACTATAGGATAAACCAAATATCTACCACTATTCCTGAGCTGATTAACTTGCTTAAAACAGCTGAGCCATCTGTCAAGAAGGACAGTAAGGCTGTGATGCTGGTGGACTCTTCAAGTTCTAAAAGGAAGAACCTTAAGAAGAAGAAGATGTCCATGAAGCCTAAGGGAGGCGTGGCTAAGAAAAAGGCCAAGGAGATTGCTCCAAAAGGGACATGCTTCCATTGTGCAAGGATGGCCATTGGAAGAGAAACTGCAAGGCTTACTTGGAGTCATTGAAGAAGAAAGCATCTGATGCCCCATATACTTCAAGTATTTTTGTCATTGAAATTAATACTATTTCCAATAATAATATATGGGTATTAGATACCGGTTGTGGCTCACACATATGCACTGATATGCAGGGCCTAAGGAACAGTAGGCAGCTCAATAAGGGAGAGTCAGACCTACGCATTGGAAATGGAGCAAAGGTTGCTGCATTAGCTATAGGAACATATGTATTGACCCTCCCTAGTGGGCTTATATTAAATTTGGAGAATTGCTATTATGTACCTGGTTTGACTAAAAACATTATTTCTATTTCAAGTCTAAATAAAGATGGTTTCCTTTTAGCTTTTAGTAACAATTGTTGTTTTATTATGTTGAATGGAATTCTTTATGCTAATGGTACATTATGCAATGGAATATACATATTAGATATGTAAAATCCATATTGATTATGAATCATATGACACATGTGAATCTTGTTTACTAGGCAAGATGACTAAAGTTAGTCTTCCATTCTTGCATTATATTCCATACCTTGTTCAATAAACTTAGAACACAAGTATGTTAAATACATTATTGCTATTTTATTTGTTAGTATTAAAATAATAGAAATACCCCTCAAAGTTCAACACACATGTTAACTCTAAACTTCACATGTTTATAGATTATGAGATCTACTACTCGATCCAATCAAGGAGTGTAACTTGTGTTAGTCTGTCCGTATTAATAATATCCCATTTCATTAATCATATGACTAGGGATAATTTTGATACTAACATAATTATACATGATAAGAATCTCAATATCATGATTTCCTTCATGATATGTTATATATCAAGGACTTCATTAATTGATTTAAGATCACTTATCAATTCATATATCAAATGAACATCAAATTAATGAAAAAGCCTTTTATTATTCAAATAAATTTGTACAATAAGTGCTAAAGGTGATTGCCTTTAGAACACTCCTCTAACATATTATTCTCAGTTAATATGGATTTAGCTCGGGTTGTTAAGAACCATTGACTTGAGGGGCTCAGATGTGCTCATATTTTATGAGCAGGGTAGCTTAAGCCTAGGTTGTTGAGCACCCCTGTCTCATCTCCTGTATCTGGATAGTCAAGCTTAGAATTCTCGAGCAGGAACATGTGTAATAATGAAAGCTTAGAGAGTTTTCGACTAGCTAATGAATGATAAACAATTAAAAACTAATAAAATGTATTGATTATTTCCCATAGTTCTCAGGCAAGAATATGTGTAATAATTATGATCGTATTCTAAAAAGGAAATTTATGGTTGTTACAATATGTGCTAATGTAATGCTAATATATATCAGGAAAATGACAAAGTGTAATGCCCGATAATTTAGGCCACGGTCGCAGGTGTCCAGAATTCGGTGCATCGAAGTAATCGGGGTCTAAACTTAGACATGAAAGAAAAAAATAAAATGATAATAAAATATGAGAAAAATATTTTGGATATTATTAATTGAGAATTTTGAGGTTCAGAACCTAAATTTATAAAATAATAATTTTTCATTGAACGAAATTTGAATTTAAGGTGTTTTTGACATATATTTTTAATAAGGAATAAAAATAGAATATTCTTTATCTATGAAATGAATATTGTTTGGATGAAAATAAAGTAAGAGTGATTTAATCCTACTATATTTAATCCTAACCACCCACCTAACCCTACTATAAAAGTCAAATTTCACTTTTTGCCTTTATTTTGTCCACCTCATCTTAAACAAACAAAATTTCTCTCTTACTTCTCCCTTCTTGCTGTGACCTTCATATTACAATTCGTTCTTTTTTTTCTTCGATTAAAGCTAAGACTTAGATAGAAAAAGATGGACTAAGGCAAGATCAGTAAGAGTATAAAGCAAAGTGAGCCAAACAAATGAAGAGAAAGGAAGAAAAGAGAAGGAAAGATTTTGTCCATCTTGAAGATCTACAAAGGTGAGGTTAGATTTTTCATCTTCTCACTTTTCTTCTCCTCTTTACTTTCATTTTGAGGTTAATTACCATTAAGGTTAGTAATTTGGGGTTATTAGTATATTAATGGTGATTAAGGATTGATTAGTGTAATTAATGCTTAATTAGTATGAGTTAAGGTTTAATGATGGATTAGAAGAGTATTTTATGGACATAAGATGGGGTAGAGGTGATTAGTGGTTTACATGAGTTTTATGTGCATATGTAACATTGAAGTATAAGATAAATTAAAGTGTATATGTAAAATTATTGTTAGGGGAAAGAGGCAAGCAAAATTTGGGCCGTATTGAAAAAGGAAACAAGGGCAAGGAGAAAGCCAATTAGGAGGTAGAAAAGGGTGTATCAAATGGACTTTTTGAGGTATGTACATTTGGCAAAAATTCAATATGGTAAAAATGTTAATTGTTGATTGTGTTATTATGTTGAGTATGATATTATGTATAATTGTGCATATAATTATTGATATTTTGATTGAGTGGTGAAATGGTGATTAAGTGATGCCATGAATGTGAAAATAACATTTAGATTATGTTGATGATGCATGAATATAGGAAATTGAGTGATTTAATGAAGTGACTGGAATTTCGTCTTATGAACAGTGACTACATTTTGGGGCATTACTTGAGGTTTGGAAATGCTTTTTGAGTGTTTCTTATTAGATTGGAAGGTTTAGACATAGGTCTTAAACTTTCATTTAGACCATTAGATCTAGATATGCATTCATTTAGGTTTAAAATTGACTTAAAATTCGAACTGGAAATTTGTTCAGTAAAACACTGGACATAATGAAATAAACATAGCCAAGTGAAAAATATATAACTTTTGCTACAAAATTCGGTTTGATGTGATTGTAATTAAATATAAGACAAGTATTTATAATTTGTTTTATGATCATATTTCTGAATTCTATTTAAAAATAGATGAAATATGCATGGCAATAAGAGACATAAATTCTTCCTAGAATAGGACAATTTGTATATATGTGTTTATTGACGAATTTTAAGAAAACAATATTATTTGACTTTTCTTATATTTATAATGACTTAATGACTGAGTATGATGTTTTAATATTTAATGGAGATTATTGCATTTATGTAGCATTACATACATAATTGATGTAAATAATAATAAAGGTAACAAATATGATTAAGCTCTATAACATCTAGTCGAGAACTAGAAATTAGGATATGTTGTCATGCCAATAAAAGGATAGAAATGTAGGCACTAGAAAATAGTGCAAAGATTTAATTTATGTAGGTATTAAAAAATAGTATTGAGTTTGAAATTACGTAGACAACGAAAAAGTGTTGAGTTATGATTGAAAATGAAGGCGTTAAACTCTAAGTTATTAAATAATTAAGTAGGCGCCAAGTATACTGTCGAAGAGTAAAAATTTTGTATCAAGTGTTTAGTTCCAATTTAAGATATCTTGAGTTATCAAATAAATAAAGAAAAAAAATTGAATTATTAAAATGATTGTCTTGTATTATTATTAATGAATTTTGGTATGCATAATAAATGAAATGTTATAATTGATTAATTATACATTTTGTTTTATGATTTATATAGTTTTTATTTAATTTGAATGTTTTTCCATACTTAGAAATTTTTTTGTAATTGATAAAAATTTTATTTTAGAGATATTTATATAATTATTGAATAGTTGCCAAACGTACCAATAAGTTACTAGCTTAGCGTGCGTATTTCATGCGCAGGTTAGTAGAAGTAGTTGTTGCATTAGGACCAACCGAATAAAGGGGAATCCCAAGATCAAATTGTAGCAATTTATTTATTTTTTGTATATTTTGGGTATTATATTATATAATTAAATTTTAAAATTTTCTTTTTGTTGTGAGTTGTGGCATATAGGATTTATAAAAGTATAAATTTGTAATTAATGTATTTTGCATTTTTTATAAATGTATTTCTGAATATTATAGATTAAGGTATGAATAATTTTAAATCAAGATATTTTCACCGGTAGATACAAATTTAAACGATGTAATCATTTTAATATTATCATACTCGAATTGAAAAAAATAATAATAATTTAGGCATTAGTTTTCAAATAATGAGCTAGGTAGCACTTTCCTACACTATTAACGACCATTAAGGTAAGGCGGCGCTACATATAGTATTTGGCCATGTGATATATGTATATGTGAATGATATATGTTGCCCAGACAATAAACCAAGAAGGGGGTTGAATTGGTTATGAAATAAAAATTTCTTCACTTTAAGAGCGGAATAAAATTAAATAGAATAGGGATGGAGAGATATCACACACGAGATTTATAGATGTTCGGGTATTAAGAAACCCTACTCCTCTCCCTAATCTCAATTGGGAGTTTTACTAACACACTGAGTGTTACAATGGAGTTTTACAAGCTCGCTCCTAACTATGTGTTTCTCTCAATGGCTAGCACGTAACCTAGAAATTCCCTTGTGTTTTAGTGGTTCACACAATAAACCAATTCCTTGTGTTTTATGGCTCACACAATAAACCCTTACAAGTGTTTCAATCTTAACCCAATACACCCAAACTCACTTGAGTAATTGATTACAATGAAAACACTCACTAACCTATAATGCTCAGAAATTATGAGCAATTAGGTTTTTTTTAAAGAATAAAGGTTTTGTTGAAAATAATTAATGCACAACGGCTACAACAAGATTAAAGATTCAAAGTAATTGTTGTTCTTCTTAGTAGGATTCATAAATGACTTGCATTTATACTTCCTTTGTGAATTATAACTATTTGGGTGCATTTAATGCAAAAATAGCAGTTGAACCAACTCTTAACTTCTTGCCTCACATGTTTCTCTGTCCTCATTCATGGGCATGAATATATGTGTCACGGTCATGAATTTTCTTCCAAGTTGTGGTCCAAATGGTGACTTTGACTGTGAAGCTCTCTAGAAGAATGTGAAGTGTTTGATCATGGGCGTGACTTTATTCTTTCACGGGCGTGAACATTCTTCCAAGTCGTGGATCAAGTTGTGACACTAGCCGTGAAACTCTCTGGAAGAACTTGACATGTTATTTCACGGGCATGAATGATTTGAACATTCACAGTTGGTATGATCCTTCATTGCTGCTTGTTCTGAATGTATAAATGACTTCCATTTATACTCCCATGGCTGAATATAGCCATTGGGGTGCATTAAATATGAAACTAGCTGTTGTACCAACCAAAAAATCGCGCCCGACATTTTTCTCTTTCATTGTTCACGGGCGTGACTATGTTTGTCACGGGAGTGACATTTCTTCCCAAGCCGTGATTGATGTGGTGACCTTGGTCATGAAGCTCTCTAGTATGTTTCGACATATAGAGTCACTATCGTGACATTCTAATTCACGGGCGTGACAAACTTCCCAGTCGTGATCCAAATGGTGACTTTGGTCGTGAAGCTCTCTGGATGAAAATGCATGAACCTTCACGGGGGTGACATATTTATTCACGAGGGTGACATATTTATTCACAGAGGTGACTGAAATGCCCACTTCACGGTTTGTTCTTCCTTCATGGCCGTGAACTTCAAATGTTGGTTTTGGTAACGGTTAGCTCTTTTCACGGGAGTGACTCATAGACTCACGGCAGTGAACATGCTACTTCTTGAATTTTTTCTTTCAAGGATTATTCTTCCAATCTCCATTCTTGCTATTTTAATCCATGTCCTGTATAATAGACTTAGAAGACAAGTATGTTAAATACAATATTGCTATGTTATTTGTTATCATCAAAATGACGAAAATACCCCTCAAGGTTTAACAATCTCCCCCTTTTCGATGGTGACAAATAATCTAGCAATATGTGATTTTGAGAAGTCTCACCCTCAAAATATACTTAGGATAAAAAAATTTATAATGTGCAAGAATAGTAAATAATGATGTAGCATTGAAATAAACTTATATAGATTTTAAGTATATGCAAGTTATATGAGAAGTATATCCAATATATATATACCATAATTCCTTTTTAAGGCATGAAGTATATGTAAGGTATACTTAAGGTATATCCTGGCATATTTATTTTTACAACTTGCATGAAGGTATATGCAAAGTATACTTAAGGTATATCTTATATATATATGAAGCTCAATTTCTCAATTTTATACTTTGCATATGAATTCTTGAATCAAAGTTTCTAATCCCTTTTAATCTATATCAATGTCAATTCAGAATTCAATTTTAATTTTTGATTCAAAATTCATTTACCTTAATATATATTGCTAGTTTCTTCGTATGTTGCTAGTTTGATACCATTTTCCCTGTTTTCCCTATAATATATTGCTAGTTTTTCTCCCCCTTTTGTCATCAATCAAAAAGGATATAAAGATATATCAATGAAGTAAACAAAAGCAAATATATATAGCATAAAGGAAAGGATACAAACAAAGTTAAATAAAGTTCAGAAAGGAAATTGAAAATTTCCTACACACCAACAAACATAAACAAAATAAACAAGCAAAACAAGCAAATTTAGGCTCCACTCTAGCCTAACTCCTAGCCGGACATCCTATCATGAAGCCTAGCCACTTCAGCCCCAAGGCTGTCCATCCGAGACTTAATGAAGTCTTTGAGGTTCTCTAACCTTTCATCCATCAAAGTCTGCAACTGCTCAAAATGTGGTGCCAAGAGGTCAACCACCTGCTGCTCTAAGTTCGGTGTGGAAGCCGAGGACTATCCGATGTCCTGCTCAGCTGCTGGAGGTGCTTCCTCAATTCGAGCTCTCTTATTCTGCTGAACTCCCTGGAGGCCTGCTTTAAAATCTTCCATGTCATTATCTTCTCAGATGATCTCCCTAGCAGTGTCAGTGAAGCGGTAAAAGATATCATTCTGGAAAACGATTCTGATAGTCGCTCCCATCTTGATGAAAGACTCGATATCCAAGCGATCTCAAAGATGTCCAGGGATGAGATTGAAGTGATACGCATCCAGCTTTAGATAATTAAGCTTCACGGCTATATGGGTGACATACGCCCCAATCAAAATATCTCCAGTAGGTTTGGTGGCAATGGAGAGAAGATGGTTAGCAAACCATCTAGAAAGTGCCACTGTGAGTCCTCTGTAAGCCATCTCAAAAAGGAAGAGCTCCGACTTCCTAATAGTCCCATTGCTTTCTCCACTAGAAAATATACTATAGGTTAGGAACCTATGCAAACACCTGTGCACTGGGGCCACGAGATGTGTGCTTTTTTTCTTTTTGACATCCCAGCTGCAATCAGTGCCAAAGTGTGTCTAGGCTCGAGGGGCAGAAAATTCTACCTCAATATCATTCAGGATGCCATCAGATGGTAGGCTGAACAATTCTCCAAATTCAGTGGCATTAAGGGTGTTGGGATTGTTGCAGAGTTGGAATTTCACCACTCCAGTAGGTGAAACCTGCAAGGTGTTGAAGAATTCCAGTGTTGGCTCCCTCAAGTTTGGCTGGTGAATCTCCACAAAATCTTTCAGATGACAGGCTTGTAGTTGTTCTGTCATAGCCATCTTAAGCACGAGACTTCGGACTGTCTGCCATTCGAAGGACCTTGATGACAGTAGAGGTCTCTTGTTCAAAGTTGCATACCGAGGATGGCATTGCTCCGGAATATGGTTCATGAGGTAATTTGCATACCTCCTAGAAACATGAGGGACTTCTTTCTTTTTCCCTTGGATGAAGCAGTCTCCATTTTTTAAGAAATCAATTTGTGATGGAGTGGGAAAATTTTGACAGAAGATCCTTATGAAAACCCTAGAAATGTATGATTTTTTTATGAAGATTCGAACTTTTGGTGGTATTTATAGGGAAAGTTTGAGTATTGGGGGCCGGAATCATCAATGTCTCAATGAATGTGTGTAAATGAGAGCGGTTTTGGGAGTTGGAGAGTTGAAATGAAAAATATAACCGGCTGTTCTTTTATATACTCGATACATTCACGGGCATGAAGTGGGTGTTCACGGGCGTGAATGGTCATGTTCACGGTTTGCTGAAGGAGTGTTCCACCCGTGAATGAAGGCGTGAATACGTTCACGGGAATGATCTTTGAATATCACAGGCGTGAATGATCATCCGTCACGGGGGTGAATAAATTGTCACGGGTGTGAAATGTTGAATTTCACCACTTATGCCAGTGAAGCAAGCCGTGACTCAAGTCGTGAAAGGCTCTGTGAGTTTTGGGGTGTTAAGGTTCATGGGAGTGAAAATTCATCACGAGCATTAACATCTCTTTTCACGAGAGTGAATAAAGCCGTGAAAAGAAGCTTCACCACTTGAAGCCGTGAAGCATGTCGTGAATCAAGTCGTGAACGACACTGCCTCTTTGGGCCATTTAAGTCACGGGCGTGAACATGTGTCACGGGCGTGACTCCCCTGAAATTTTCATCAAATAAAATTAAGTCCTAAAACAAGACTAAATCATTTCAACAAAGATTCTATTCCTTAAAACATGAATTTTCATCAAAATTTCTATCTTATATCTTATGATATGATTTAAGATCAACAATTAAAATTTCATATTTTTGCAATCACAAGGTTAATCCATCAATCATACCAAGTTCTCTTCTAATGAAATTAAATCTTTCCTCATTTAGAGACTTAGTGAAAATATCAGCTAATTGATTTTCTGTGCTTATAAATTCTAATGCAACATCTCCATATTGAACATGATCTCTAATAAAGTGGTGTTTAATGTCAATATGCTTACTTCTTGAGTGTTGAATAGGATTCTTTGAAAGATTTATAGCACTTGTGTTGTCACATTTGATAGGTATATGGTTCCTCTCATGACCATAGTCCTTAAGTTGTTGTTTCATCCAAAGAATTTGAGTACAACAACATCCAGTTGCTACATATTCTGCTTCAGCAGTTGAGAGAGCAACTGATACTTGTTTCTTGCTGAACCAATAAACTAAGCATTCTCCAATGAAGTGACAAGTACCTGAAGTACTTTTCCTGTCTAAAAGACTACCAACATAGTCTGCATCTGAATATCCTATAATATAAAAGGATGAATTTCTAGGATACCATAAACCTAGATGCAAAGATCCATGTAAATATTTTAAAATTCTTTTTACTGCATTTAAATGAGATTCTTTTGGACATGATTGAAATCGTGCACACAAGCAAACACTATACATAATATCGGGTCTAGAAGCAGTGAGATTTAAAAGTGATCCGATCATACCTCTATAAAGCTTTTCATTAATGCTCTTACCCTTTTCATCTTTGTCCAGTTTTGTTGATGTGCTCATAGGAGTTTGGGCATTTTTGCATCCTTCCAAACCAAATTTCTTAATTAAATCTTTGGCATATTTGGATTGGTTGATGAATATGCCCTCATTGCTTTGCTTTATTTGTAGACCAAGGAAATACTTAAGTTCTCCCATCATGCTCATTTCAAATTCTCTAGTCATACACTTAGCAAATTCTTGACAAAGCAACTCATTAGTAGAACCAAATATTATATCATGAACATAAATTTGAACAATTAGTATATCATGCTTATGCTTTTTGATGAATAGTGTCGTGTCAACATATCCCTTTGTAAAGCTATTTTCTAATAAACATGAACTTAGCCTCTCATACCAAGCTCTTGGAGCCTGTTTTAAACCATACAAAGCTTTTGAAAGTTTAAAAACATGATTTGGCAGATCATAGCTTTCAAAACCTGGTGGTTGTTCTACATACACTTATTCATCTATATAACCATTTAGAAATGCACTTTTCACATCCATTTGGAAAAGTTTGAAATGCACGGGGGTGACTGAAATGCCTACTTCACGGGGGTGACATATTTATTCATCGGGGTGACTGAAATGCCCACTTCACGGTTTGTTCTTCCTTCATGGCCGTGAACTTCAAATGTTGGTTTTGCTAATGGTTAGCTCCTTTCACGGGAGTGACTCATAGACTCACGGCAGTGAACATGCTACTTCTTGAATTTTTTCTTTCAAGGATTATTCTTCCAATCTCCATTCTTGCTATTTTAATCCATGTCTTGTATAATAGACTTAAAAGACAAGTATGTTAAATACAATATTGCTATTTTATTTGTTATCATCAAAATGATGGAAATACCCCTCAAGGTTTAACAAATATGTTATTTTTATGTTAGATGCATGCCAAAAATATTTTTCAAGCATTTGAAATTTTAAAAAAATTATAGATATCGAATTAGTCATTTTAAGAGTCTAAGTATATTGGTTCGTTTATCTTAGTAATTTTGGCTTGTGGCAAAAATATTTTGATGAACTTGCACTGACCTAAAGATGATTAGAATGATTATTTGAAGTTCTACACATGCTATAGGTAGTTTCATCTACTTTATTACTTTTATCGATGACTACTCACGATATGGGTACATCTTATGAGATACAAATCTGAAGCTTTTGAAAAGTTCAAAGAATTCATAAATGAAGCAAAGAAACAACTTGGAAAAAGCATTAAAATACTTCGATCAGATCGAGGAGGTAAATACTTGAGCTAAGAGTTTCTAGATTATCTTAGGGATAATGGGATTTTATCTCAATGGACTCCACCTTACATACCACAACACAATGGTGTGGCTAAAAGAAGAAACCGAATATTGTTAGACATGGTAAGGTCTATGATGAGTTTTATGGAACTGCCAAAATCCTTTTGGGGTTATGCGCTTGAGACTGCCATTTATATATTAAATGGAGTTTCTTCAAAGTCAGTTGATGTTACTCCATATGAGATATGGTATAACAAAAGGCCCACATTTTCTTACATGAGAATTTGGGGTTGTCCTGCTTATGGGAAACGAACAATGTCAGATAAGCTAGAAGCTAAGTCTGACCGATGTCTATTTGTGGGATATCCAAAAGCATCATATGGATATCAATATTTCCACCCCTTGGAACAAATGGTTTTTGTTTCAAGACATGCTATCTTTTTAGGGAGAGAATTCCTTCTAAAAGGAGATAGTGGGAGCAAAATTGATCTTGAGGAAGTTCAAGATGCTCAAATAGATGCTGATCAACTACCTGAACCCAAGCTTGTTACTCATACAGATGATATAACAGCTCAACCTTTTGAAGCACAAGAGCTTCGCAGGTCAAGTAGGATACATACTGTTCCAGAGAGATATGGATTTCTCATTAGTGAACAAAAGGATGTATTGCTCATAGAAAATGATGAGCTTACAACCTATGAAGAAGTTCTGAACAGTTCAGAATCTGACAAATGGCTTCAAGCCATGAAGTCAGAAATGGATTCCATGTATAAAAACCAAGTATGGACTTTGGTTGACCCACCCGAAGGAATAAAGACTAAAGGGTGCAAGTTTCAAAAAGAAAAATGACATGGATGGTAATGTGATTACCTATAAAGCTAGACTTGTTACTAAAGGTTATCATCAAAGACAAGGAATTGATTGTGATGAAATTTGTAGCCTAGTAGCTATGCTTAAATCCATAAGGATACTCCTAGCTATTGCTACCTATTATGATTATGAGATATGGCAAATGGATGTGAAGACAACTTTCCTTAATGGAAATCTGACTGAGGATGTGTACATGACTCAACCAGAAGGCTTCATATCCGAAGATGACAAAAAAGTATGTAAGCTTCAAAGATCCATTTATGGATTAAAGCAAGCATCCAGGAGTTGGAATATTCAATTTGATAATACAATCAAACAGTTTGGTTTCTTACAAAATCTGGATGAACCTTGTATTCACAAGAAGGTTAGTGGGAGTACAATCATATTTCTTGTGTTATATGTAGATGACATATTGTTAATGGGGAATGATGTCTCAGCCATACAATAAGTCAAAATTTGGTTATCTAAGAATTTCTCTATGAAAGACCTTGGAGAAGTAGTCAAAAATTGTAACACCCCCTTACCCCACTATAGTTCAGCAAGGTAAGTGAGCATTACCTGTCTTACAGTTTTATAAAATTAATGAAGTGAAGTAAATATATTTTTTTTCGAAAATATTGCATAAACTAAAATAAAATTTCATACAAGCCCAAATATTAAAAAATTTATTTATTTATAAAATACATTAATTTACATTCAAATCATGTTCTTTTAAATGGTGACTCACATATTTAATACACATGATATGAAATAAAAACGATACTTTAATTTACAAAGTTTTTAACGACATATACCGAAAATAAAACCCAAAGCTTTTTGCTGCTTTACTCTAGGTACCCTTCTTCTTCTGACAGTCTATTTTCTATGGCTACACTTCTAAACCTGCGCGAGAGGAAATAACCCGCGCTAAGCTACTATCTTAGTGGTGCTTCAATGATAAAAATTTTACATACATATATATTTTCTCACATATTAATTATCCATTTAATAAATAAGACATAAAATCAATAATTATATAAAATCAATAAATTTCTGCAAACACTCAATATCTAATAACTTTAATTCATATAACATTTATAAAAAAATCACATACTTCGATATTATTATTATTATTATTATTATTATTGTTATTATTATTATTATTATTATTATTATTATTATTTATTTGTGCCCATAACACCTATAACTGAACTAACTAATAGGAAAAACGGGGTTGCCATTCCCGGCTTTCAAAATATAGCTCCGAACGCTTTTATAATAATGTCATTACCGGCTTTTGTTATATTGACATTACCGGCTTAATAATTTTGCGCCGAACGCATTTATAAATTGCCATTACCGGCTTTCATATTTGGCACCGAGTGCCTTAAATCCCCTGATTGGCATGCCAAACTATTCCCTATTCTAGTTCTAGACTAGGTGTTTTTGGGCTTAACTATTTTTATATTAATTCACTATATTTCAAAAATGTCAACATTATTTAACTATCAAAATTATGCTTATTCATTTTTGTTCTTTATTTCCATTATTATTGCAATAAAATCTCATACATAAATAATTTGTTAAACATTTATAATTACCATCAAAGTAAATATTTGCATTGATTATTACATAGAGTTATAAGAACACATGCAAAATGCCCAATATTGTATGTTTTTACCTATGGCAGATTTCAGACTTATTTTTGGGCTTCATTTTTAGCCCATATTTAATTCGAATTTAAAGTTCTAGCCTTCTAACCATTTTTAGCTTATTGTCTTAGCTTTCAGATGCATCAAGAATCACATAAATCCCAATTTTTTATCAAACGTTATGATTAATTCACTACTGCCTCATCACAGAATTTTCTGCCCATAATTTTCTGAACAGATTCTAGGTTTAAACTTCGTGCATTTAACTGGGCAGATCTAGACATAATTAGATATTATAGTCTAAATAAAAATTAAAGCCCTGTGTCATTCTATAAGGAGTGGGTATTTATTTTTATTAAAGCCCAGATCTGAGATCAATCTTAGAGAATACTCCTGCTCCCTTCAATTGATCAAACAAATCATCAATTCTTGGTAGTGGGTATTTATTTTTAATTGTCACCTTGTTCAATTGTTGGTAATCAATACATAACCGAAGGGTACCATCCTTCTTTTTCACAAACAACACCAGAGTGCCCCATGGTGACACACTGGGCCTTATGAACCCTTTGTCGAGCAATTCCTGCAATTGAACCTTTAACCCTCTCAATTCTGCAGGTGCCATTCTATAAGGAGTTATTGATATCGGGGCTGTACCAGGAATCACATCAATAGAAATTCTATCTCCCTATCTGGTGGTAACCCCGGAAAATCTTCAGGAAATACATCTGAGAACTCACACACTGTAGGGATGTCCTTGAGTTCTGGGCTCCCCTTCCTGGTATCTATCACATGGGCCAAATATGTCTCACATCCCTTCCTAATATATTTTCGAGCTTTTAATGCTGAAATAACACTGGTCAAACATGTTTGGCCTACAGCTTGAATGATGGTGTCATCTTGCCCGGGAATTTTAAGTACAACTTTTCTAGATCGGCAGTCGACTATAGCTCCATGCTTTGTCAACCAATCCATACCCAGAATAGCATCAAATTCATGAAAAGGTAGTTCTATTAAGTCTGCTGGAAATTCTCTACCCTGAATAATTATTGAACTGTTTCTATAAATCTTATTCACTTTCACACTATGTCCCAGCGGATTGGTCACAACTATCTCATATTCTAAGGTCTCAGGTATCATGTTCCCTTGTCTAAGTGCAGTTGTACTTATGTATGAATGCGTGGAACGAGGATCTATCAAAGCATGTAAATCAAAATCAAATAAAGATAATTTACCGACTATGACGTCTGGTGCATCCTGGTCTTCACGAGCTCTCATCACATATGCCCGAGCTGGGGTTCTACTACCTCCGGGTCTGTCAACTGTCACTGATACCCCCTGACTCTGTCCGGTATGATCACCTCTAAACTGGCTTCGACCTCTACCACGGCTCTGTACCGGTGTCATAGTCTGTGCTGGTGCCATACTACCTATACCGAGTTTGGGACAATCTTTCTTCATATGGTCAGTAGCTCCACATCTCATACATGCCCCAGTGAACCACCAACACTCTCCTGTATGAGCTTTACCACAATGCTGACACAAATTCGGAGCTGGTCTCTTGGGAAATGATGCTGGTGAACTAGCAGATGATGCTACAGGTCTAAATTGCTGACCCCGCCTATCAGAAAATGTCTGTCTAGCCACCCTTGACTGAAATGGTCTGGGTACTATTCATCTTTTCCTACCCGATGTCTGGGCCACACTAGCTGTTGACTTCTTATAATGCTCTTTTGTCTTTAGCTTTTTCCTTCTTTCAACACTAATAGCAGAGGACACTAGCGTAGCAAAATCTGTATGTTGGTGGGAAGCAACTAAATACCCAATCTCCTCATTGAGACCGTCTTCAAATCTACGACATTTATCAGCTTCATCTCCAATAATCCCAGTAGCATACTTGCTCAACCTGGTGAACTCCATCTCATACTCAGCTACTGTCATACCCCTCTGCCTCAAGTTCAGGAATTCTCGCTTTTTCTCATCAACATAGATTCTTGACACATATTTCTTTTTAAACTCTGTCACAAAGAAATCCCATGTCTGAGGGGTCGGAGTCTGAAGTTTTGCTAATGACAATTTCCACCTGTCATAGGCATGCTCCTAAAGGAGAGATACTGCATATCTAACCTTGTACTCCTCCGGATATTGCAGCTCTTCAAAAACCCTTTCTGTCTTTTCCAACCAAAATTCTACTGCTGCTGGGTCATCCTCTTTCTTATCCATAAAATTCGTAGCCCCGTATTTTCTTAATTTATCAATCTGGGGTTTCGGTTGAGGTGGGGGAGGTGGTGGAGCTGGTGGCGGCACAACTTGTGCTATCTGCTGTAACAAAGTAGCCATTTGTTGCATAAGGGGTACCTGACCCACGTTAACCTGTTCTTCAGCATGTTGTGGAGCTATAACGCTAGGCTCTGAGGCTCTAATTGATGCTGTCTGTCTATGAGCAGCCGAGTCAGCTATACTATCACCCTTCTGTTCTTCACGAATTTGTCTTGATTCGGAATCCATTAAAACCTATATTGTCAGAAGAAGGGTCCCTTATTAGAATATAACAGCTTAAAAACAATGCAAATACTAAAAACATGCACTTATCTTCCCATACCCACTAAGTAAGAACCATCTAAACTTATAGCTCTGATACCAAAAATTGTAACACCCCCTTACCCCACTATAGTTCAGCAAGTGAGCATTACCCGTCTTACTGTTTTATAAAATTAATGAAGTGAAGTAAATATATTTTTTTTTCGAAAATATTGCATAAACTAAAATAAAATTTCATACAAACCCAAATATTAAAAAATTTATTTATTTATAAAATACATTAATTTACATTCAAATCATGTTCTTTTACATGGTGACTCACATATTTAATACACATGATATGAAATAAAAACGATACTTTAATTTACAAAGTTTTTAACGACATATACTGAAAATAAAACCCAAAGCTTTTTGCTGCTTTCCTCTGGGTACCCTTCATCTTCTGACAGTCTATTTTTTATGGCTACACTTCTAAACCTATGCGAGAGGAAACCATCTGTCTTAAGCTACTATCTTAGTGGTGCTTCAATCATAAAATTTTTACATACATATATATTTTCTAACATATTAATTATCCATTTAATAAATAAGACATAAAATAAATAATTATATAAAATAAATAAATTTCTGCAAACACTCAATATCTAATAACTTTAATTCATATAACATTTATAAAAAAATCACATACTTCGATATTATTATTATTATTATTATTATTTATTTGTGCCCATAACACCTATAACTGAACTAACTAATAGGAATAACAGGGTTGTCATTTCCGGCTTTCATAATATAGCGTCGAGCGCTTTTATAATAATGTCATTACCGGCTTTTGTTATATTGACATTACGGGTTTAATAATTTTGCGCCGAACGCATTTATAAATTGTCATTACCGGCTTTCATATTTGACACCGAGTGCCTTAAATCCCCTGATTGGCATGTCAAAATATTCCCTATTCTAATTCTAGACTAGGTGTTTTTGGGCTTAACTATTTTTATATTAATTCACTATATTTCAAAAATGTCAACATTATTAAACTATCAAAATTATGCTTATTCATTTTTGTTCTTTATTTCCATTATTATTGCAATAAAATCTCATACATAAATAATTTGTTAAACATTTATGATTACCATCAAAGTAAATATTTGCATTGATTATTACATATAGTTATAACAACACATGCAAAATGCCCAATATTGTATGTTTTTACCTATGGCAGATTTCAGACTTATTTTTGGGCTTCATTTTTAGCCCATATTTAATTCGAATTTAAAGTTAGCCTTCTAACCATTTTTCGGTTATTGTCTTTGCTTTCAGATGCATCAAGAATCACGTAAATACCAATTTTCTATCAAACGTTATGATTAATTCACTACTGCCTCATCACAGAATTTTCTGCCCATAATTTTCTGGACAGATTCTAGGTTTAAACTTCGTGCATTTAACTGGGCAGATCTAGACATAATTAGATATTATAGTCTAAATAAAAATTAAAGCCCTGTGTCTTAGATTTCATTTCCAACAAAGAACATATAAAACAGAGTTCCATAACTCACGTTATCATCAAAATAGACAGAGCTGTTACTGCAATTTTGTACCCGAGCCATCAATTGGCATCAATCCATATTTCAACCACATTCATCATTTGCATTCATTTTAATAATAAAATTTCCAAAATTTCAAATACATTCATATGTCTCAATTATTTCACACCATTTGGTCTCATTTCCATATATAATATCAAAAGTCACAACAAAACACATAACATCTCAAAAACACAAACATAACAAACCTTAACATATAATTCCATACATATTAACAACACACAAATTTTTTTATCAATGAAGCACATACCTAATCAGCCTTGGTTCTTCCCTTAATCCTTCTTTTTCTTCCCTTATTAGCTAGCTTTCTCCTTGCCTTTGTCACCCTCTTGAGGGCCTCTCACTTGTTCACTTATTTTTCCTACACAACCATACCATAACTCAATTCCAACATTCAATTTCAATGCTTTTCATGTCTACATAATATTCTAATGCCCCTAATATGTTTTACTCCTTAATTGAGCTAAAATGTACTAAGGTTAAACTTCCTTCTTCACATGTCATGGCTGCCCAAAAATCATATCCTAGTTCCCAATTTATTTTCTTCAATTCAACACTCAATTCACCCTTAATCTATCACCAATTGTGGTGTTTCTATGTTAATTTCAATTGTCCCCAAATTTATTTAACTATGGTAGCCGCTTATTCATCCTTTAGCATTATATTTTCTTCAGTTTTTAGGTCAAAAAATGATTACCTAACATCAAATATCATTAATTCAAAGCTTAATGACACTTTCATCAACTAATCATAAACTTAAATTTCTACTTCCAATCTTGCAACATAAGCTCAATCTACCAAACCTAATCACATCTATCATCATTATGGGTCTCAAATAGAAGGAAAAAGGTTGAATTTAAGAAGAATAAACTCACCTTAAGTGTTCTTCAAAGTGGGCCGAAATTCCCCTTAATATTTATCTCTTTCCTTTTTTTTTCTTCCTTCCTTCTTGCTCCTTTGGTACCTTTTATGGTAAGAACTCTTAAATTCTGATTTTTTCCTCTCAAAACTAATTTATTTGCTTTCTTTTTCAAGCTTGGATTGAATGAAAATGGAGGCTTTGGGAGGGACTATGTTGGACGGCCAAAGAGGTAAAGAAAGAATAAGATGACGACTTTGATATTTTGGGTGGAAGAATAAAGAATTCCTCATTTTTTTTAGGTGAGTATTTGGTGGTTCCATGACTACATTAAGCTCTTCATCCATTGGTCCAAAATATAAATTAATTTTAATGAAATTTTAAACTTTAAGAAATTTCTTATTTGCCACATCTTCCTCCATATTCACACTTTTTCCTCAAACAATTGCCATAATACCGATTTTGTCCATAGGAAGTTTTATTTTTTTCTAATTATACCCCAAATCTTTTTAATTCCAAAATAATAATACCTTTAATTATTTTCTCTTATTATTAGTCATCATTTGTTTTTATTTAAATTTAGACTCCGATTGAACCAATGGACCCCACTACGGTCACGCGCAATCGGGGCCTAAATCACTGAATGTTACAGTAGCTAAGTACATTGGATGACCAATTATGAGATAATCATATGGATAATCTATTCAAATGTCAATGATAGTCTCATCATAGCAATGGTGCAAGTATCCTTAGACTTGAGGTACTCAAGGATATCTTGAATATTGATTTTGTATTTTGACACTATTCCTTATTGCCTCAGGGAGATTGCTCATAGGGTGGTGATTGGATACAGCTTGGGGTATTTGAAGGTAATTGGGTAACCAACAAAGGATTCACCATTCTTGATAGAAGGAGTGTATACCCATGACCTCTTATCGTGGTCATTACTCGGGAATCTCTTGTCGGAGTGGAAATGTCATAAAGATAATCTTCAATGACATATCCAATAGAGTAATAAGCCTCAAAGTCAAGAACTAACATTACTTGGACTAGACATGATGTAGTCAGTGTAGTGGGAGTTGACACATGTCCATACTCTGAACCAAGTGGAGTATAGAATGGTGAAAGGAATAATTGCACAAAAATTGTCTATGTAAAGGTTCGTAGTCAAATCACTGACTTTCCGATCAATTGGGGGTCATGATGTGTTATTAGATACCACTCATGACTTGCTTAAATTAATTGTTAATTTAGGTGGCCAACATAACCGGGAACCTAATGGGTCACATGTATTGAAGATATGGAGAATGGGTAAAATGGTCTTGGATATGATTCAAAATATGGGAGAATTATTTCGGGATGGATGCAAGGGCCTACAAGGGCTAGGCAGGCTGCTGGCCTATGTAGTGGGCTAGCTAGGCAGCCCAACAGGCTCAGCGCGCTGCTGCCTCCCACCCGTTGGCCAACGGCAGATTTTGGCCTTAATTAGGCCAATTATGGCCAATTCATTTCCCTCTTCTCCATTTTTCATTTTTCATTTTTTCTTTGAATGTGATTCAAATAGAGAAGACATCAAATGGTAGAAAATAGACATGAAAATATTTTTTTGTGAAAAAAATATTTTTAAGACACAACAAAATTCTCTCAAGTACACTTTCAAAGCTAGCACTTTGAATTTGTTCAAACCATTTCTCTTAATAGTTTCTTCTTCATTCTTTGCATGGATTATCATTAGAAACATCCTAGTGTGGATTGTTGTGGTTTGCTACAACCCAACAAAGTGAATATTTGAAGAACAAATAAGAAATTATAAGGTTTAATTTCTAACCTTTATATTTATATAAATTTTTTTAATGGTACAAGTATGATATTTTGTTTTTGTTTTGAAAATTTTATTTTTCCACGCATTTATGAATATGATTCATTCTTCAAAACCCAACAAAATATACAATAGGTAAGAAACCTATGTAAATATTTATGCACAGGAGACCGAAGATGTGTGCTCTTGGTCTTCTTCACATCCCAGCTACATTCCATCCCAAAATGAGTCCTTGCTGGATTGGCATAGAATTACACTTCGCTCTCATTAAGAATGCCATCTGAGGGAAGTTTGAAGATAGTTCCAAACTCTGCTGCTGTGAGAGTGTTTGTATGCTTACAAAGTTGGAATTTGACTGTTCCAGTGGGAGAGACTTGCAAAGTGCTAAGGAACTCGAGAGTTTGTTCCCTTAGTGTTGGCTGGTGAATTCCTACAAATTCCTTAAGGTGACAAGCTTGCAATTTTTTTGTCATGCTTATTTGAAGACCGAGAGTCCTGACAGCACTCCACTAGAAGGAATGAGACGAAAGTAGGGGTATTTTCTTTAGAACAACATATTTTGGATGGCAATGCTCCGAAATGATGTTGAAAAGGTAGTCTGTGTGGTGTCTTAGTGCATGGGATTTGTTCCTTATGCCTTTAGATGAGTCGGGTTCCATTCTGATAATTTTGGAATAGGGATTTGGAGACGAATTTTTGAACAAGGACTTTAGAATAAACCTAGAGATGTTATGATTCTTCATAGAGAAAGAGTTTTGAAGGATTTTATAGATGGAAAAGGATATGAGGAGGCCATATTTGATGAGAAATATTGGATGAGAGCTTTAATTGAGAGAATTTTTAAATTTCAAAGTGAGAAAAATGATAGAAATCCTATTTTATAGTCAATAGATTCACGACCGTGAATAGTCGTAGTCACGGTTTGTTGAAGAGGCGATGTAGCCATGATAAAGGATACGAATCGATTCACAATCATAACATTAAATAGTCATGGGCGTTACTTATGAATTTCAAGGTGGTGACAAAAGGAGTCACAGTCATGAAGTGCAATCTTCACTACTTCTGACCGAGAGGCAACGTGTGAAATAAAGAGTGAACGATTCTGTAATTATTTGATGTTAATGTTCACGGACATGAAAAAGTGTCATGGGCGTGAATAAAGAGTTTCACAGAAGTGAATGAAAAGAGTCATGAGCATGATACATAGTGTTCACTACCTTCAGTCGTGAAGAATGTCGTGAAGCAAGGCGTGAAAGCTTTTGGAAGTTTTGGAGATTATGATCACGACCGTAAATATATGTCGGGGGCATGAATTTCCTTAAATGTTCAATTAATAAAACTAAGTCTAAAATAAGACTAAAATATTTTTAAGATGCTTCTATGCCTTATAACATATATTCCCATCATGTTGACCACTTAATACCTTAAAAGATTAACAATAAAAAAACAAAATATGAAGGAAATTAACATTCAAGGTTGACAATTGACAATCGTACTTAAAATAAGGTTAATTCATCAAGCATACCAAGCTCTCTTTTTATGAAGCAAAATCTTTCTTCATTAAGAGATTTGTTGAAAATATCTACCAATTGATTGTTTGTATCAATAAATTCTAATACATCTCCATATTGAACATGATCTCTAAGAAAATCATGTCTCATGTCAATATGCTTACTTCTAGAATGTTGAATGAGATTTTTAGATAGGTTTATGGCACTTGTATTGTCACATTTGATGGGTATGTCGTCCAAACTATGACCATAGTCCTTAAGTTGTTGTCTCATCCATAGGATTTGAGTGCAACAACATCCTGCTGCCACATATTTTGCTTCAGCGGTAGAAAGGGCAACCAAAACTTGTTTCTTGCTAAACCAAAAGACTAAGCATTCACCAATAAAGTGACAAGTGTATTTTTCTATCCAAGAGACTACCGACATAGTCTGCATCTGAATATCCTAGGATATGAAATGATAAATTTCTAGGATACCATAAGCCTAGATGCATTGTGCCATGTAAATATTTTAAGATTCTTTTCACAGCATTCAAATGTGATTCTTTAGGATATAATTGAAATCTTGTACATAAGCATACACAATACATTATATCGGGCCTAGAGGCAGTAAGATATAAGAGTGATATGATCATACCTCTATAGAGCTTTTTATTAATGCTCTTACCCTTCTTATCTTTGTCCAAATTTGTTGATGTGCTCATTGGAGTCTTGGCATTTTTGCATAATTCCACTCCAAATTTCTTGATTAAATCTCTGGCATACTTGGATTGGTTGATGAATGTGCCCTCATTGCTTTGTTTTGTTTGTAGACCAAGGAAGAACTTAAGCTCACCCATCATGCTCATTTCAAATTCCCTAGTCATACACTTAGCAAATTCTTGGCAAAGCAATTCATTAGTATACCCAAATATGATGTCATCAACATAAATTTAAACAATTGGAATATCATGCTTATGCTTTTTAGTAAATAATGTTTTGTCAACATTTCCCTTTGAAAAATTATTTTCTAAAAGGAAAGAACTTAGTCTTTCATTCCAAGCTCTTGGAGTTTTTTCAAATCATACAAAGCTTTTGAAAGTTTAAAAACATGATTAGGCAAATTATTGGTTTCAAAACCCAGTGGTTGTTCTACATAAACTTCTTCTTCTATAAAACCATTTAAGAAAGCACTTTTGACATCTATTTGAAAGAGTTTAAAATTCATTTGGCATGCAAATGCTAAAAGAATTCTTATGGCTTATAATCTAGCTACCGGAGCATAGGTCTCATCATAATCTATTCCTTCTTCTTGATTATAACCCTTTGCAACTAACCTAGCCTCATTCCTTGTTATTGAACCTTGTTCATCTATTTTATTTCTAAATACTCATTTAATACCAATGATTTGATGCTCTTTGGGTCTAGAAACTAAGGTCCACACCTTAGTTCCCTCAAATTGGTTGAGTTCCTCTTGCATAGCAATCACCCAATATTCATCATTATGAGACTCATCAATATTTTTAGGCATAATTTGATAGACAAAAGCAAGGTTAGAATCTAAAAGTTTGAGATGAGATCTAGTACTTACTCCTTTAGTAGGATCACTAATGATTTGTTCCATGGGGTGATCTTTTGTCCTTTTCCATTCCTTTGGAAGCTTTTGTTTGTCTTGCTCTTGAGCTTGAGGTAGAGAAACATCTTGATATGGGTTTTCTTGATCATTTTCAACTTTCTCATATTCAAGATCAAGCTTTTCCATTGTACCTATGATATCATCAAGAACACCACCTTTCACAAGATCAAGCTTACTAGATTCATCAAAAACAACATGCATAGATTCTTCAACAACTAATGACCTTTTATTAAAGACTCTATAAGCTTTGCTAGAGGTGGAGTATCCTAAAAAGATACCTTCATCGGATTTAGAGGCAAATTTTCCAAGGTTGTCCTTGGTATTTAATATGAAACACTTGCATCCAATATTCTAAAGTATGATATCACGGGCTTTTGAAAACTCGATTTGAAATATAACATGTAGTATTGGTGGCTTCGGCTCAAAAGTGGGTTGGTAACCCATACTCCTTGAGCATTGTTTGCCATTTCAATTAAAGTTCGATTTTTCCTTTCGACTATCCCATTTTATTGAGGGGTCCTAGGAGTTGAAATTGTTTTTGAAATACCATGTTCTACACAAAAGTTTTCAAAGTTTTCATTTTCAAATTCTTTGCCATGATCCTTTCTTATTTTTGAAATAAAATATCCCTTTTCATTTTGAACTCTCTTAACAAAGTTTTTAAAAGATTCAAAAGCATCACTCTTTTGAGCTAATAAAATTATCCAAGGGAATTTAAAGTAATCATCAACGATAACAAAAGTATAGTGTTAACCTCCTAAGCTTGCAACTCTAGTAGGTCCAAAAAGATCTAAATGCAAAAGTTGTAGAGACTTTGAGGTACTTACAATATTTTTGGATTTGAAGGAGAACTTTTGTTGTTTTCCTCTTTGGCAAGGTTCACATGTCTTATTCTTTTCACATTTGACTTTTGGTAGTCCACTTACTAGCTCTCCTTTGCTAAGGCTTTGAATTAAATCCATGCTTGCATGACCAAGCCTTCTATGCCATAGCCAAGATTGATCACTAGTAGTCATATGACACTTAGAGGAAAGGTTAGATATTTTTTGTATGTCTATTATGTAAGTATTGACATCTGTACTTCATTTGAATATCTATTGGCCACTAAAAGAGGTGACAAGACATTCATTTGAGGTAAAGATTAGTTGGTTTCCCTTATCACATAATTGACTTACACTTAACAAGTTATGTTTCAAACCATCAATAAGTAACACATCTTCAATGAAAGTAGTATTGTTAAGTCATTGACCATGTATTATTAAAGGTGGTCTTTGGAACACTATGAGAGTATCTAAACTCTCATTGCCTTTATGAAATCTTGAAATGGAGTTTCTAAGTTCCTCAACTTCATTTTTCAAAACATTGTTCTCTTGAAGTAAAGATTTAGTTGAGGGTTTAGAGGAGTACTCATTTAATGACTTTTGATGAGATTCATTAGAAGTTTTAAGATCAAGATTTTCCATTTGTAAAATTTCCATTTTTTTTTAAATTTAAAGTATTATTTTTGTAAGTATTGAATTTACATCTATATTTTTCTAATTCTAGGTTCAATACTTCTGTTAAACTCTACTCATCATCATCTTCACTATCCCTATTATTATCACTACTATCATTATTAAATGAATATGAGTAAGAAGGACCTACCTCATCCGTGAAGTGATCCTCTAAAGCCATGAAGCATAAGTTGACCTCTTCACCTTCAGTGTCATCTTTTTCACTTGAAGAGCTTTCATCATCCCATGTGGTGTTGTGACCTTTCTCCCCATTATCTTTTTGATATCTTTTCAATATCTTTTCTTGTGTTTCTTGAGCTTTGGACATTCTGGTGTGATATGTCCTTTCTTCCCACACTTACAACATTTTACCTCCTCTTTATTCCTTACATTGTCATTTAAAAAGTGTTTGAGGTTTCTTTGTTTGAAGTTTCGAGAGTTGCCAATTCTCTTTTCAATTATTCTTTTTATTCTCCATGAGAGCATGACAATGTCCTCATTTGCATCATCACTCTTTTCTTCATCATCTTTAACTTCTTCTTGAGATTTTGAAGTAGAGGCTTTGAGTGCTAGAGACTTTTTTTTTTGGGTTTAGTTACAAGTTCTCTATCTCTCTTTACCGCAATTTCATGTGTTAGAAGTTTGCCAATAAGCACATTGGTAGGCATGACGCTCATGTCTTCATTGGCTTCTTTTATACCAGCAACTCTTGAACCATAGTCTTTGAGAGGAAGGCTTCTCAGAATTTTGTTGTTTACATCTTCCAAGCTCAAGTGCTTTCAAAGCTTTCTCATGTCGTTTATAATGGTTAGAAGACGGTTCATGATATCGGTGATGGATTGATTGGATTTCATCTTGAAGTGTTCATATTCTAAAGTGAGAAGTTGAATCTTCTTGGATTTAACTTGCTTTGTTCCTTCATGATTTCTCCAATGTCTTCCACATACTATATATGGCAGGGGAGTGTTGGATTCTGCCACAATCTTCAATGGATAGAGAGCCTGTGAGGATTGTCATTGCCTTTTTTGTTTTTGAAGTTTGCTCTACGTTGAGGCTCTATCCAATCATCTCTTGAAAGACTTTCTTTTTTACAATCAACTCCTCTCCTGGTTGGTGGTTTCCATTCTTTCTAAATGTTATACCAAACTTCAATTCCCTCACTATCAAGATATGTCTCCATCCGGAACTTCTAATGAGCGTAGTTTGCTCCATCAAAGTAAGGCTTGAGACTTTGGAGTCCTTCAATGGCCATTTCTTGATATTTTCTAGCGCTTTTTAGGCTTTGAACCTAGACTTGCTCTGATACTAATTGTTGCCCAAACAATGAACTACGAAGGGGGTTGAATTGGTTATGAAATAAAAATTTCTTGACTTCAAGTGCGGAATAAAATTAAATAGAGTAGGAATGGAGAGATATCACACATAAAATTTATAGAGGTTCAGGTATTAACAAACCCTACTGCTCTCCCCAATCTTAATTGGGAGTTTTACTAACACACTAAGTGTTACAATGGAGTTTTACAAGCTCACTCCCAACTATGGTGTTTCTCTCAATGGCTAACATCTAATCCAAAAATTCCCTTGTGTTTTAATGGCTAACACAAAAAACCAATTCCTTGTGTTTTATGGCTCACACAATAAACCCCTACTAGCGTTTCAATCTTAAACCAATATACCCAAACTCACTTGAGTAATTGATTACAATGAAAACACTCACCAACCTATAATGCTCATAAATTATGAGCAAATAGGTTTTTACAAAGAATAAAGGTTTTGTTGAAAATAATTAATGCACAATGGCTACAACAAGATTAAAGATTCAAAGTAATTGTAGTTATTCTTATTAGGATTCATAAATGACTTGCATTTTATACTTCCTCTGTGAATTATAGCTGTTTGGGTGCATTTAATGTGAAAATAGCCATTGACATGTTTTTCTGTCCTCATACTTACTCTTAAAATTGCGCTTGACATGTTTCTCTGTCCTCATTTACGGGCGTGAATATATGTGTCATAGTCGTGAATGTTTTTTCCAAGTCATGGTCTAAGTGGTGACTCTGATCGTGAAGCTCTCTAGAAGAACATGAAGTGCTTGATCATGGGTGTGACTTTATACTTTCATGGGTGTGAACACTTTTCCAAGCCCTGGTTCAAGTGGTGACTCTGGCCATGAAGATCTCTGGAATAACTTGACATGTTATTTCACGAGCGTGTCTATCTTTCACGGGTGTGACTGATTTGATCATTCACGGTTGCTATGATCCTTCATGGCTGTGAACTTTAAATGTTAGAGTTGGTGTTAAGCTATATCACAGGCGTGACTTTGCTATTTCTTCTTATTTTGATCTTCAAAAGTTGTCTTTCATTCTTTCATCATATTCTGTTCAAGATGAATCATGTTCAACAAAGTTAGAACACAAGCATTGTGAAATACATTATTGCTATTTTATTTGTTAGCATCAAAATGACAAAAATAGTCCTCAAGGTTAAACAATATATAAGGATTATTATGGTGTGTCTATGGTAAGATAGACATGGTGATATGATATTAAAGCATGAAATGGCTAAATTATTTGATTTTAGGAATGATCATGAGGTATTGGCATGACATTGTATGACATTATATAAATGTAGAATTTTTATGCACATATGTACAATTAAGCATTAGTTTGCTTAGCGTGTGAGTTTTCTGCACACAGGTTTGGAACCTGTAGATAGGAGTTGACTGGAAGAGTCGCGAGGCCCTAAAGATCAATTAGAGTGCACCCAGTTTGGGGTGTGCTTACATTCACAACATATTGTGTATTTTTGTTTATTTCATGGGATTGTGAAATTTTGTTTTACATGCCTTTTGCACTAAGAAAGATGTAATGATAATTATTTTATGCATTTGTAAAAAACAAGGATAGTGAATTTGAAAACATTTTTTATATTATTATCAATCGTTGGATCAGAATTTTAATATTATGATGGTTTAATTGCTTTTATGGCATAATTATGTTTAAATAGCTTTTTAATATGCAAGGTTTTAATTTAATAAGTTTTCTGTAAAACAACCCATACCATTTGTTGGTATAGTTAGGGGTTTTCTCAACTACATCTAAGGGTTTTATAGAGGTAGTACAACAAAATGAAAGAGTGAAGTTACCAAACCAAATAGAATAAGCTAAAGCAATAACTATGCCTTGTAACACCTATTTTGATGAAATGAACTCTGAAACTAACTTAGAGTAATGTTCTCTTGTAGGTATATATGAACTTCAACATAAGGAATTGGGGTCACTAGAGATAGAAACAAGATGGGAGGAAAATAAGGAAGAAGTTCAAACACCTCAATTACATAAAGTAATTGAGCCTTTAAGGCCACCTTTTCTGAAACATAGGGGACATAATACTGGTAAGACATCCTTTAATGTTAAGGATAACTCACTTTTGTTTGATTTTTCCAAGACAATACCTCCACTAATAAAGTTTTTGAATAAGCATCCCTTAAATATAAACAAGAACATGGAGAATCTAAAGTGACATCACCATTAACTGATAAGAAAAAAGACCCTAGGAGCTTCATTGTTAACATTACCTTAAGATAGGGAATGAAAGTAAAGGCTATGTTATATTTAGGTGGTGGTATTAATTTGTTGCCCTACTAAGTTTAGAAGCACCTAGGTTTAGGAGAACTAAAACCAACTAACATAGGCCTCTAGTTAGCTGATGGTTGAATAATCCTTTATACATATATAGTATAAGACCTTATGGTGCAAATAGGTAAGTTAGAAGTACCTATGGATTTTATGGCCACAAACACTAATAATGCTAATCTAAAGGAAAACAATTCAATAATACTTCTTGGTAAGCCTTTTTTGGCCATAACTGACACCCATATTATTGTGAAACTTAAAAGAATAACCATGACAATGTTGGGTGTGACTGATGAACTTGAGTTATGTAACTTCTCAACTTACACTTCTGAACCTATTGCAAATCAATGTTTTTTCATTACCAAGTGTGATTAATGTGATTTAAATGAAATAAAAAAACTAAAAAGTGGAGTTGGTGATAATGAAAGGGATGCAGAGGTGGATGAGCATCTTCAAATGACTTTCCACCCACCTTAAAGGGACCATAGTTAGCAATGTCTTGCCTATACAATAAATCTGGCACTATTTGAAAGGCAACCCAAGTTCTTTCTATTATTTTTTAAACTTTTAGTTTTAATATTAGTTTTCTTGTTTAGTTTATGAAATTTCTGTTGGGTTTTGAAGAATGAATCACATTCACAAATGCAGTGGAAAAATAAAATTTTCAAAATCCGAAACAAAAATATCATACTTTTGCCATTAAAACTAATTTATATAAATATAGAGGTTAGAAATTATAACTTGTAATTTCTTATTTGTTGTTCAAATCTTCACTTTGTTGGGTTGTAGCAAACCACAACAATCAACACTAGGATGTCTTTAATGATAATCCATATGAAGAATGAAAAAAAAACTATCAAAAGAAATGGTTTGAACAAGTTCAAAGTGCTAGCTTTGAAAGTGTTCTTAAGAGAATTTTATCGTGTCTTAAAAATATTTTTTTCAAAAACAAAATATTTCATGTATATTTTTTTCCATTTAATGTCTTTTTATTTGAATCAAATTCAAAGAAAAGATCAAAAGTCAAAAAAGGAGAAAAGGGAATTGAATGAATAGTCAATGTGCTTAATGGCCATAATTGGGCTAATTAAGGCAAAATTCACTCATTGGCCAACGGGAGGCACCAATGCACCAACTTGGCCTGCTTTAGGCTGTCATTGGGCAGCCCAGCTGCCTGCCTAGCCCACATAGGCCCGTGACCCTCCAAAACCATTTTTCCATGCGATCTCATCGCAATCCATCCCGAAATAATTCTCTCATATTTTGGATCTCATCCAATACCATTTTACTCATTCTCCATATCTTCAATGCGTGTGACCCATTAGGTTCTTGGTTATGTTAGCCACTTAAATTAACAATTAATTTAAGCAAGTCATGAGCGGTATCTAGCAACACATCATGAACCCCAATTGACCGAAAAGTTAGTGGTTTGACTATGAACCTTTCCATGGACAATTTCCGTGCAATTATCCCTTTCACCATTCTATACCCCACTTGGTTCAGAGTATGAACATGTGTCAACTCCCACTATCTTTTTGACATTTCCACTCTGGCCAGAGATTCCCGAGTAATGACCACGATAAGAGGCCATGGGTATACACTCCTTATATCAGGAGTGGTGAATCCTTCTTTGGTTACCCAACTACCTTTGAATTCCTCAAGCTGTATCCAATAACCACTCCATAAGCAACCTCCCTGAGGCAACAAGGAATAGCGTCAAAATGCAGAATCAGTATCCAAGATATCCTTGAGTACCTTAAGTCTACGAATACTTGCACCATTTCTATGATTAGATTATCATTGGCATTTGAATAGATTATCCATATGATTGTCTCATAGCTGGTCATCCAATGTACTTAGCTACATTTAGCAAGCATCCATATGTCCACTCTGAAGATCTCATGTTTATAGATTATGAGATCTACTACTCGATCCAATCAAGGAGTGTAACATGTGCTAGTCTATCCGGATTAACAATGTCCTGTCTCATTAATCCAGTGACTAGGGATAATTTTGATACGAACATAATTACACATGATAAGAATCTTAATATCATGATCTCACCATGATTTCCATCATTATATGTTATGTATCAAGGATTTCATTAATTAATTTAAGATCACTATCAATTCATATATCAAATGAATATCAAATTAATGAAAAAAGCCTTTTATTAATAATATAAATTTGTACAATAAATGTCCTTATTGACAAATGGCTTAGATATTTTGTGCAAATTAATCTGCTCAGGAATAGTGGTAGAGATTTGGTTCATCCTATAGTTAAGCACAAAATGTGAGTAACTATCGGACAAACGGGTTAGAATTAAGTCAATACTTAATTCTTGCTCCATCACAAATCCTAAGGTAGCCAACCTCTCTATATAGCCATCATCTTCAACGCATACTGTACAGGAGATGTCCCTTCAACCATCTTAGTGTGGAAGAGCAACCTCAAATTTTTGAACCTTTCAGAACACGCTTGCTCATCAAAAAGGTCTCTTAGATGGTATATTATGGAATTAGCATGCATCGCCTCATGCTGCTTTTGCAGCTCAGCTGACATAGAAGCAAGCATAATGCAGCTTGCCATCTCACTATCATCGGTACACTTTTGATATGCCTTTGGAATATCTTTAGAAACATTAGCAGCAGTGGGATTAGGGAGTGCCTCATCTAGGACATGGCCAATCTTTTCGGATTTGAGAACTATTCTCAAATTCCTTAGCCAATCTAAAAACTTCGACCTAGTCAACTTATTTGATTCCTTTAGTGATCGCAAATTCACATTTTGTCATGATGATGATTCTAGCAGTCTAGATGGAATATAGAAAATGTTAGAATGTACATAAAATGCATGTTTATTAGGTCTTTAAATCATCGCATTATGACTCCCACTATTTTATTGCGAATCCATAGGCCTCACTATGAACCTCAGAGAACTTATATGGACGTTCTCCTAGTGGCTCGATATCCAACTAGCTAAGAATAACCATAAGGCAAGTCAACAAGCTATCCTTAGTTTGGTTGGTAGGTATCTAATCCATACCAATTGCATTATTCTTGCAACCATCAAATCTTGTGCTATCAACTTATTGATGTGTGCACATACATTGGGCTATCAACTCTTGATATGTGTGCATCTCATGTATGCAAACCCAACTTCGCCTCCAATACTCATTAACCTTGGTCCAAATTCAACAAGTTAATAATATTGGTTAAGTCTAACCCATTAATCGTGAAATCTAATTGCAACGGTTTGAACATATTCGTATAGAGTGAGTTTAATTGTTTATTTAGCAAGGAATTTCTTTGTTAAGTCTCATCAGGTTATTATTTCATTCTTTTATCTATCATACATTCCTCACATGGATATATAAACATAGTTACATTAACTATATGGCATAATTATGCACATACTAAAGTCAATCTCTTGAGCCAAAGAGAATTTGACTAGGTCTTACCTCGGTATGTGTATGAATTTACAACCCAAAATAGAAATCAAATTCCTATTTCTAAGTCTTCTTGTTTATGGTACCACCTCCTTTGCTTCTTTCTCCTTTGTATCTTCATTATATTCTAATCCTATGTAATCTAATTATATATTTCAAATTATAGAAAACCTCAATTTACATTTGAGGGGAGTAAGATTAGAAGAGAAATACATAAGAAAGAAAAAGAGGTAAGGACACGCAGGCCCTATTTACTATAAAACAAAATAATTACATGCATGCTCAATCACATTGGACATAAGTCCATAATCATCCATCATCCCTTTTTCATACACCCCTAACATGCATTCTCTAATGCATAAAATAAAAATGACTATTGTTTATTTCAATTTGTAAATCAATTCAAGACTTGAACAAAAATTGCCATTTTATGTTCTTTCGGTTAATTTAATTTTATATGTGATTTTGAATTGGAATTTAATAATTAATCAAATTAAATTAAATTCCATATTTTTATACTTAATTTAAATTAATTCTCCTTAAAATCAGAATATTATGATTTTAAGATTAAACAATTTATTTTTTATATACATACCAATTTCTAGTCATACTAGAATTACAATTGTTCAACTTATATTTATTAAAAATTAATTTCCAAAAATTATAAATATTTTCAGAACATCCAATCATCACTCTAATCATCTTTAGGTCAGCTCAAGTTCATCAAAATATTTTTGGCACAACCCAAAATTATTAAGACAAATGAACCACCACATTTAGATGCACAAAATGACTCATTCGACATCTAGAATTGTTTTAAAAATTGCAAATGCATAAAAAATACTTTTGGCATGCATCTAACATCAAAATAACATATTTTTAATTACATAAAAATATTTCAGGGTACTGAAAATAAAAAAACACATACACAAAAATCAAACAAAACAACCCCACCGGGTATGCTAAAACAATCCAATTTTTGTTTTTGTTTGAAAAATTAATTAAAATAATTTTTAATTAGTTATTGGATACTTCCAGAGGAATAAACACATTCGCAATATGTCGAAATAAGTTTTTCATAATCCAATTACAAGAAAATTATAACCAGCCCATCAATTAAGCCAAACAATAACACACGTTCATAAACAAAGTAATTTTAGGCATTTTTGAAATAAATTATAAATTAATTATTTGAATCATATTCAAATCATTTTTCAATCAAAATAATCACTGTTAGTCATCCCATGATCATAATGGAGAAAAACAAATATGTAAAACATATTTTACAAATTAATTTCAATTTTTCAAATCCTATTGATCCAAAATCATCAAACACCATGCAATCCCATTGCACTTTCAATTAAAATTAATTTGAATGGACACAAGGGGCTCTGAAACTACTATTGGGTTTTGAAGAATAAATCACATTCATAAATGTAGTGTAAAAATAAAATTTTCAAAACTCGAAATAAATGATCATACCTGTGCCATTAAAACTAATTTATATAAACATAGAGGTTAGAAATTATACCTTGTAATTTCTTATTTGTTATTCAAATCCTCACCTTGTTGGATTATAGCAAACCACAACAGTCCACACTAGGATTTCTCTAATGATAATCCACGCGAAGAATGAAGAATAAACTATCAAAAGAAATGGTTTGAACAAATTTAAAGTGCTAGCTTTGAATTTGTTATTGAGTGAATTTTATTGTCATAAAAATATTTGTTTTACAAAAAAATATTTTCATGTCTATTTTCTGTCATTTGATGCTTTTCTATTTGAATCAAATTCAAACAAAAGAGCAAAAGTCAAAAATGGTGAAAAGGAAACTTGAATGAATAATAATTTTTCTTAATGGCCATAATTGGCCTAATTAAGGCCAAATTTACCCGTTGGCCAACGGGAGGTAGCAGCGTGCTCGCTGGGCAGGCCTATTGTGAGCTGCCGCTGGCTCGTTCGGGCCCATTCCTTCTTGAACGATTTTTCCTGTGTGATCTCATCGTGATCCATTCCGAAATAACTCTCCTATATTTTGGATCTCATCCAAGACCATTTTACTCATTCTCCATATCTTCAATGCGTGTGAACCATTAGGTTACCTATTATCTTGGCCACTTAAATTAAAAACTAATTTAAGCAAGTCATGAGCGGTATCTATCAACACATCATGACCCCTAATTGACTAGAAAGTAAATGGTTTGACTATGAACCTTTGCATAGACAATTTATGTGCAATTATTCCTTTCACCACTTTATACCCCACTTAGTTCAGAGTATGAACATGTGTCAACTCCCACTAGACTGACTATGTCACGTCTAGTCCAAGTAATGTTAGTTCTTATTCTTGAGCCTCATTACTCTATTAGATATGTCGTTGAAGACTATGTTTATGATATTTCCACTCCGGCTAGAGATTCCCGAGTAATGACCACGACAAGAGGCCACGGGTATACACTTATTTTATCAAGAGTGGTGAATCCTTTGTTGGTTACCTAATTGCCTTCGAATACCTCAAGATGTATCCAAACATCACCGTATGAGCTACCTCCCTGAGGCAATAAGGAATAGTGTCAAAATATAGAATTAGTATCCAAGATATCCTTGAGTACCTCAAGTCTAAGGATACTTGCACCATTGCTATAATGAGATTATCATTGACATTTGAATAGATTATCCATATGATTGTCTCATAGTTGGTCATCAAATGTATTTAGCTAGACTTAGCAAGCATCCATATGTTAACTCTAAACATCTCATGTTTACAGATTATGAGATCTACTACTTGATCCAATCAAGGAGTGTAACATGTGCTAGTCTATCTGGATTAACAATGTCCTATCTCATTAATACTATGACTAGGGATAATTTTGATACTAACATAATTACACATGATAAGAATCTAATATCATGATGTCGTCTTGATTTCCCTCATATATCAAATGAACATCAAATTAATGAAAACGCCTTTTATTAATCAAATAAATTTGTACAATAAGTTGTAAAGGTGATTGCCTTTGTGTTGGGTTTTCAACAATGAATCATATTCATAAACGCAACGAAAAATAAAATTTTTCAAAACCCAAAACAAAGGATCATACTTGTACCAATAAAACTAATTTATATAAATGTAAATATTAAAATTATACCTTGTAATTTTTATTTGTTCTTCAAATCTTCACTTTGTTGGGTTGTAGCAAACCACAACAATCCACACTAGAATGTCTCTAATGATAATCCACGCGAAGAATGAAGAAGAAACTATCAAGAGAAAATGGTTTGAACAAATTCAAAGTGCTAGCTTTGAAAGTGTTCTTGAGAGATTTTTTGTCGTCTTAAAAATAATTTTTTTCACAAAAAATATTTTCATGTCTATTTTCTGCCATTTGATGTCTTTTTATTTGAATCAAATTCAAAAATAAGATGAAAAGTCAAAACGGAGAAAATGGTAACTAGTGAATAGTAATTGTCCATAATTGGCCTAATTATAGCCAATTACAGCCATTGGCCAACAGATGGAAGCTACAGGCGTGCTAGGCCTGCTTTGGGCTGCTGCTGGGCAGCCCAGCTGGCTCGCATGGCTGGCCAGCAGCCTGCCTAGCTCGCACAGGCCCGTAACACTCCCAAACAATTTTTTCGTGGGATCTCATCGCGATCCATCCTAAAATAATTCTCTCATATTTTGGATCCTATCCAAGACCATTTTACTCATTCTCCATATCCTCAATGTGTGTGACCCATTAGGTTCCCGGTTGTATTGGCCACTTAAATTAATAATTAATTTAAGTAGGTCGTGAGCGGTATCTAGTAACACATCATGACCCCCAATTGACTGGAAAGTCAGTGGTTTGACTATGAACCTTTCACCAATCTATACCCCACTTGGTTTATAGTATGGACATGTGTCAACTCCCACTAGACTGACTATGTCACGTCTAATCCAAGTAATGTTAGTTCTTCTCATTGAGGATTATTACTCTATTAGATTTGTAATTGAAGACTATCTTTATGACATTTCCACTCCAGCCAGAGATTCCTTAGTAATGACCACGACAAGAGGCCATGGGTATACACTCCATCTATCAAGAGTGGTGAATCATTTGTTGGTTACCCAATTACCTTTGAATACCTCAAGCTGTATCCAATCACCACCCTATAAGCTACCTCTCTCAAGCAATAAGGAATAGTGTCAAAATACATAATCAATATTCAAAATATCTTTGAGTACCTCAAATCTAAGGATATTTGCACCATTGCTGTGATGCGACTATCATTGACATTTGAATAGATTATCCATATGATTGTTTCATAGTTGGTCATACAATGTACTCAACTACACTTAGAACGCATCCACATGTTAACTCTAAACATCTCATGTTTATAGATTATGAGATCTACCACCAGATCCAATCAAGGAGTGTAACATGTGCTAGTCTGTCTCATTAATCCTATGACTAGGGATAATTTTGAGACTAACATAATTACACATGATAAGAATCTCAATATCATGATCTCATCACAATTTCCTTCATGCTATGTTATGTATCAAGGACTTCATTAATTAATTTAAGATCACTTATCAATTCATATATCAAATGAACATCAAATTAATGAAAAAGCCTTTTATTAATCAAATAGATTTGGACAATAAGTGCTAAAGGTGATTGCCTTTAGAGCACTCCTCTAACAAGCTCCCACTTGCACTAAAGCCAATCACCTTTCTATTTAATTCCATAGGCGAGTACATAAGAATCATATTTCTTTTTGGGAAGTGGCTTAGTTAAAGGGTCAACAATATTCTGATCAGTGGGCACTCTTTCTATCTTTACATCATTCCTACCAATGATTTCTCTAATCAAATGGTATCTTCTGAGTACATGTTTGGATCTCATATGAGACCGAGGCTCCTTTGCTTGCGTAATGGCTCTATTATTATCACCATACAATTGTATTGGATCAATAATGCTGGGAACCACTCCAAGTTCTATGATGAATTTCTTTATCCAAACTGCTTCCTTTCCTGCTTCAGAAGCTACAATGTACTCTGCTTCGGTTGTGGAATCAACAGTCGTTTCCTATTTGGAACTCTTCCAACTAACTGCTCCACCATTTGTGTGAATATACAACTTGACTGAGATTTTGAGTCATCCTTGTCAGATTGGAAGCTGGCATCGGTATACCCGCTAATAGTAATATCTCCATCTCCATATACCAAGAATACATCCTTAGTTCTTCTTAAGTACTTAAGGATATTCTTGACAGCCACCCAATAACCCTCACCAGGGTCCGATTGGTATCTACTCGTGACACTTAGAGCATATGATACATTGGATCTTGTACATATCATGACATACATGATTGATCCTATAGCTAAAGCATATGGAATCAAACTCATGTGTGTCCTCTCATCTTGTGTCTTTTGACACAAAGACTTTGAGAGAGTAATCCCATGGGTCATGGGAATATATCCCCTCTTAGACTGCTCCATGCTAAGCCTCTTTGGCATTTTATCTATGTGTGTAGACGGTGAAAGACCAACCAATCTTTTAGATCCATCTCTATAGATCTTTATCCCTAAAATATAGACTACTTCTCCAAGGTCTTTCATAGAGAAATTCTTGGATAACCAAATTTTGACTGATTGTAAGGATGAGACATCCTTTCCCATTAACAATATGTCATCTACATGTAACACAAGAAATACAATTGCACTCCCACTAACCTTCTTGTAGACACAAGGTTCATCTGGATTTTGTAAGAAACCAAACTGTTTGATTGTCTCATCAAACTGAATATTCCAACTTCAGAATGCTTGCTTTAATCCATAAATGGATCTTTGAAGCTTACATACCTTTTTTCCATCTTTGGATATGAAACCTTCTGGTTGTGTCATGTACACATCCTCAGTCAGATTTCCATTAAGTAAAGCTATTTTCACATCCATTTGCCATATCTCATAATCATTATGAGTGGAAATGGCTAGGAGTATCCTTATGGATTTAAGCATAGCTAGTGGGCTAAAAGTTTCATCGTAGTCAATTCCTTGTGTTTGACGTTAACTTTTAGCAACAAGTCTAGCTTTATGGGTAATCACATTACCATCCATGTCAGTTTTCTTTTTGAAAACCCACTTGTAGCCTATAGGTTTTATTCCTTCGGGTGGGTCAACCAAAGTCCATACTTGATTTTCATATATGGAATCCATTTTTGACTTCATGGCTTGAAGCTATTTGTCAAATTCTGAACTATTCAGAACCTCTTCATAGGTTGTAGGCTCATCATTTTCTATGAGCAATACATCATTCTGTTCACTAATGAGAAATCCATATCTCTCTGGAACAGTACGTATCCTACTTGACCTACGAAGCTCTTGTGCTTTAGAAGGTTGAGCTGTTATATCATCTGTATGAGTAACAAGCTCAGGTTCAGCCAGTTGATCAACATCTTTTAGAGCATCTTGAACTTCCTCAAGTTCAATTTTGCTCCCACTATCTCCTTTTAGAAGGAATTCTCTCTCTAAAAAGATAGCATGTCTTGAAACAAAAACCTTTTGTTCCAAGGGGTGGTAAAATTGATATCCATATGATGCTTTTGGATATCCCATAAACAGACATCGGTCAGACTTAGCTTCTAGCTTATCTGACATTGTCCACTTCACATAAGCAGGACAACCCCAAATTCTCATGTAAGAAAATGTGGGCCTCTTGTTCTACCATATCTCATATGGATTAACATCAACTAACTTTGAAGGAACTCCATTTAATATATAAATGGCGGTCTCTAGTGTATAACCCCAAAGATTTAGGCAATTCCGCAAAACTCATCATAGACTTTACCATGTCTAACAAGATTCAGTTTCTTCTTTCATCCACACCATTGTGTTGTGGAGTGTAAGGTGGAGTCCATTGAGATAAAATCCCATTATCCCTAAGATAATCTAGAAACTCTTGGCTCAAGTATTCACCTCATCTATCTGATTGAAGTGTTTTAATACTTTCGCCAAGTTGTTTCTCTACTTCATTTCTGAATTCTTTGAACTTTTCAAAAGCTTCAGATTTGTATCTCATAAGATACACGTATCCATATTGTGAATAGTCATCGATAAAAGAAATGAAGTAGATGAAACCACCTCTAGCGTGTGTAGACATTGGACCACATACATCTAAATGTATTAAGTCTAAAAGTCCATTAGCACATTCACCTTTTCCCTTAAAGGGTAATTTAGTCATATTGCCTAGTAAACAAGATTCACATGTGTCATATGATTCATAATCAAATGACCCCAAACTACCACTTTTTTGTAGCTTAGCCATGCATTTCTCACTTATATGACCAAGACGACAATGCCATAAATAAGATGATTTCAACATATCTTGTTTTTGCCTTTTATTATCATTGATGCTTAAAATTGGATTTGACATATCTAATATGTATATTCCATTGCATATTGTACCATTAGCATAAACAATTCCATTCAACATAATAGAACAACAATTGATAATAAAAGCTAAAAGGAAACCATCTTTATTTAGACTTGAAACAGAAATAATGTTTTTAGTCAAAGAAGGTACATAATAGCGACTCTCCAAATTTAATATAAGCCCACTAGGGAGGGTCAATACATATGTTCCTATAGCTAATGCAACAACCCTTGCTCCATTTCCAACGCGTAGGTCTGACTCTCCCTTATTGAGTTGTCTACTGTTCATTAGGCTATGCATATCAGTGCATATGTGTAAGCCACAACCGGTATCTAATACCCATATATGATTATTGGAAACAGTATTAATTTCAATGACAAAAATACCTAAAGTAGATGGGGCATCAGATGCCTTCTTCTTCAAGGACTCCAAGTAAGCCTTATAGTTTCTCTTCTAATGGCCATCCTTGCCACACTGGAAGCATGTCCCTTTTGGAGCAATCTCCTTGGCATTCTTCTTGGCCACACCTCCCTTAGGCTTCATGGACTTCTTTTTATTCTTAAGGTTCTTCCTTTTAGAACTTGAAGAGTCAACCAGCATCACAGCCTTACTGTCCTTCTTGACAGATGGCTCAGCTGTTTTAAGCAAGTTAATCAGCTCAGGAATAGTGGTAGAGATTTGGTTCATCCTATAGTTAAGCACAAAATGTGAATAACTATTAGACAAACTGGCTAAAATTAAGTCAATACTTAATTCATGGTCCATCACAAATCCCATGGTGGCCAACCTCTCAATATAGTCATTCATCTTCAATGCATATTGCACTAGAGATGTCCCCTCAACCATCTTAGAGCGAAAGAGCAACCTTGAAGTTTTGAACCTTTCGGGATGTGCTTGCTCATCAAAAAGCTCTCTTAGATGGTATACTATGGAATTAGCATCCATAGCCTCATGCTGCTTTTGCAACTCAATTGACATAGTAGCAAGCATAATGCAGCTTGCCATCTCACTATTATTGAGATGCTTTTGATATGCCTTCTGAACATCTTCAGAAGCATTAGAAGTAGGGGGATTATGGAGTGCCTCATCTAGGACATAGCCAATCTTTTCGGATTTGAGAACTATTCTTAGATCCCTTAGCCAATCCAAAAAATTGGGCCTAGTCAACTTATTTGATTCCAATAGCGATCGCAAATTCACACTTGTCATGATGATGATTATAGCAACGTAGATATAAAATAGAACATGTTAGAATGTACATAAAATGCATGTTTATTAGGTCTTTAATAAATCGCATTATGACTCCCACTATTTTATAGCCAATCCATAGCCCTCACTATGAACCCAGGAGATTTTATATGGAAGTTCTCCTAGAGGGTCGATATCCAACTAGCTAAGAATAACCTTGAGGCAACTCAACAAGCTATCCTTAGTTTGGTTGGTAGGTATCTAATCCATACCAATTGCATTATTCATGCAATTATCGAATCTTGTGCTATCAACTTATTCATGTGTGCACATACATTGGGCTATCGGCTGTTGATATGTGTACATCTCATGTATACAAACCCAACTTCACCTCTAATACACATTAACCTTGGCGCAAATCCAACAAGTTAATAATATCGGTTAAGTCTAAGCAATTAATCGTGAAATCTAATTTCAATGGATTGAATATATTCTTATATAGTGAGCTTGAGGCAACTCAATAACCCTAACTCTAGAAGAACTCTGGTTCTCCCCATTTTAATGGAAGACGTAAGACTTAATTCTTTATTTAGTTAGGGATTTCTTTGTTAAGTCTCATCAAGTTATTATTTCATGTTTTTATATATCATACATTCATCACATTGATATATAAAGATAATTACATTAACTATATGGCATGATTATGGACATACTAAAGTCAATCTCTTGAGCCAAAGAGAGATTGACTAGGTCTTACCTTGGTATATGCATGAATTTAAAACCCAAAATAGAAATCAAATTCCTATTTCTAAGTCTTCTTGTTTATGGCAGCTGCAGACTTTGATGGATGAGAGGTTGGAGAACCTCAAAGACTTCATGGAGTCTCGGATGGACAGCCTTGAGGCTGAAGTGGTTGGGCTTCGCGATAGGATGTCCGGATAGGAGTTAGGCTAGAGTGTAGCCTAAATTTGTTTGTCTTTTGCTTATGTATTTTGTTTATGTTTGTTGGTGTGTAGGAAATTTTTAAATTTCCTTTCTGAATATTTAAACTTTGTTTGAATCTTTTTCTTTAATTAATATATTTGCTTTTGTTTACTTCATTGATATATCTTTATATCATTTTTTGATTGATGATAAAAGGGGGAGAAAACTAGCAATATATGATAGGGAAAATGGTATCAAACTAGCAACATAAGAAGAAAGTAGCAATATATATTAAGGTAAATGAATTTTGAATCAAATATTAAAATTGAATTGACTTTGAAATAGATTAAAAGGGATTAGAAATCTTGATTCAAAATTTCATATGCATAGTATATGATTGAAAATTTGAGCTTTATATACATAAGATTTACCTTAAGTATACTCTGCATATACCTTCATGCAAGTTGCAAAAATAAATATGCCATGATATACCTTAAGTATACCTTCCATATACTTCATGCCTTAAAAAGGAATTATGGTCTATATTGGATATACTTCTCATATAACTTGCATATACTTAAAATCTAGTTAACTTTATTTCAATGCTACATCATTATTTACTATTCTTGCACATTATAAATTTTTTATCCTAAGTATATTTTGAGGGGGAGACTTCTCAAAATCACATATTGCTAGATTATTTGTCACCATCAAAAAGGGGGAGATTGTTAAACCTTGAGGGGTATTTTCGTCATTTTGATGATAACAAATAAAATAGCAATATTGTATTTAACATATTTGTTTTCTAAGTCTATTATACAGGACATGGATTAAAATAGCAAGAATGGAGATTGGAAGAATAATCCTTGAAAGACAAAATTCAAGAAGTAGCATGTTCACTGCCGTGACTCTATGAGTCACTCCCGTGAAAGTAGCTAACCGTTATCAAAACCAACATTTGAAGTTCACGGCCATAAAGGAAAAACAAACCGTGAAGTGGGCATTTCAGTCACCCCCGTGAATAAAGGTGTCACCCCCGTGAAGATTCATGCATTTTCATCCAGAGAGCTTTACGACCAAAGTCACCACTTGGTTCACGGCTGGGAAGCTTGTTACGCCTGTGACTCTATATGTCAAGAGATTCCAGAGAGCTTCACGACCAAGGTCACCACTTCAGTCATGGCTTGGGAAGAAATGTCACTCCCGTGACAAGCAAAGTCACGCCCGTGAACAATGAAAGAGAAAAATGTCAGGCATCATTTTTTGGTTGGTACAACGGCTAGTTTCGTATTTAATGCACCCTAACGGCTATATTCAGCCATGGGAGTATAAATGGAAGTCATTTGTGCATTAAGAATAAGAGAATGAAGAGAATAACAATAAAATAGCATTTACTTCGAATTTAATTCTTACTACAAGCCATTTGTACTTTCATACTTTGAGAACAAAATCTATTCTCTGTAAAAATCTTTTTGCTTTTCATTTATTGAGCAATTAAGATTTGTAAGTGGTTCTCTCTGTAATCTTTACTCAAGTTAGCTTTGGGTATTGCTGGGTTAAGAGTAAAACACTTGTAAGGGTTTGTTGTGTGAGCCTCTAAAACACAAATTAAAAAGGTTATTTGTGTGAACCTATAAAAACACAAAGTGAAGGTTGTTTGTGTGATCCTGTAAAAACACAAAGTGAAGGTTTTTTGTGTGAGCCTGCAAAACACAAGGAATTGGTTATTGTATGAGCCATTAAAACACAAGGGATTTCTGGGTTAAGTATGAGCCATTGTGAGAAACACCATAGTTGGGAGTGAGCTTGTAAAAGTCCATTGTAACACTTAGTGTGTTAGTGAAACTCCCAATTGCGATTGGGGAGAGGAGTAGGGTTTGTTAACACCTGAACCTCTATAAAAATCCTTGTGTCAAATTCTCTCTATCCGTCCTAAAATTAATCTTTTATTTCTACACCTTATAGTTTAATTTTTGAAACTCCAATTCAACCCCCCTTCTTAGTTTATTATCTGGGCAACAATTGGTATCAGACCTTTGTCTAGCATTGAAGCCTAAAAAGCGCTAGTAAAGAGTAAGATATGGCTAGTGAAGGATTCCAAAGTCTCAAACCTTACTTTGATAGAGCAAATTATGCCCATTGGAAGTTTATGATGGAGACATACTTGGATAGTGAAGGAATTGAAGTCTGGGATAGTGTACGAAAAGAATGGACACCACCAACCAGAAGAGGAGCTGATGGTGAAGAAGAAATCCTATCAAGAGATGATTGGACAGAGCCTCAAAGAAGAGCAAATTTCAAAAAGAAGAAGGCAATGACAATCCTATCAAGCTCATTATCTATTAAAGAATGTGGGAGAATACAACACTGCTCAACAGCATACAGCATGTGGAAGACATTGGAGAACTATCATGAAGGAACTAAGCAAGTCAAATCAAAGAAGATTCAACTTCTAACCTCAGAATATGAGCTCTTCAAGATGAAATCCAATGAAACAATCACTGACATGACCAACCATCTTCTAGCCATTATAAATGGAATGAGGAAACTTGGGAAGCATCTGAGTTTGGAAGATGTAAACAATAAAATCCTGAGAAGTCTTCCTCTTAAAGACTATGGTTCAAGAGTTGCTGGCATCATGAATACTGATGTGCTGATTGGCAAACTTCTCACACATGAGATGGCAGTGAAGAGAGATAGAGAGCTTGAAGTAGAGCCAAAGAAAAGAAAGCCCTTAGCACTCAAAGCCTCTACTTCAAAATCTTAAGAAGATAGTGAAGATGATAATGAAAGTGAACAGGTCAACCTATGCTTCATGGCTATTGAGGATCACGTCTCAGATAAAGTAAGATCACTACGCTCATACTCTTTCAATAATGATAGTAGTGATAATGATAGTAATAGTGATAGTGATGATAATGATGATGAGCAAAGCTTAATAGAAGAATTAAATATAGAAGTAAATTCAGTACTTATAGAAATAACATCTCTAATTTAAAAAATAAGATAGATGGTTTAGAAAAGGAAAACATAAAACTTAAATCATCTAATGAATCTCTCCAAAAGTCATTAGATGAATACTCATCAAGACCCTCAACAGCTTCATTGTTAAAAGAAAATAATACTTTGAAAAATGAAGTTGAGGAACTCAAAAATTCCATTTCTAAATTTTACAAAGGTAAAGAGAGCTTAGATACTCTCATTGTGTCTCAAAGATCACCCTTAATTAGACATGGTCTACGATTTAAGGACACATCATCATCTTCTCACAAAACCATATTTGTCAAGTCTAAAGAGCCTCACATCTCCACACCTGTTAGAACAGCACCAAGAAATAAGCATGTTAAACCTTCTATACAGAAAAAGAATAATCATGCCTTTATGTATAAGAAGCATAAATCTAGAAAAATGCAAATTAATCATGATTGTGCATGCCATTGTTCTCAAAATTAGTCTAATAGAATTATGGCATTCAAATACATAGTAAGACCAAAAAGCAAGTTTAGACCGAAACAATGTAATTATTGTATGAAAATTGGTCACACAAATAAACATTGCTAGATAAGGAAGGCTCATTGGGAACCTTCATGTGCTAACCCCCAAGGACCCAAACTCAATTGGGTACCTAAAAATCATACTTGAATTGTGATTTTATAAGTATGCCTCAAGTCCACAATAAAAAAAAATGCTTGGCTAGTAGACAGTGGATGCTCAAGGCATATGACAGGAGACAATGAAGTTTTCAATGAAATCAAAAGTATTGATGAAGGTAAAGTTACCTTTGGAAACAATGCAAAGGGTAAGGTAATTGACATTGGTTCTATTGGTATTAATGGTACTACTTTTATTAAGGATGTCTTACTTGTTGATGGCTTGAAACTTAACTTGTTAAGTGTAAGTCAATTATGTGATCGAGGAAACAAAGTAATCTTTACTTCAAATGAATGTCTTGTGATCTCTATCAATGGTCAAGAAATATTTAAAGGAAATAGAGATATCAATACATACATAATAAACTTACATGAACTATCTAACCATTCCTCTAAGTGTCTTGTGACTACTAGTGATGAATCTTGGTTGTGGCATAGAAGACTTGATCATGCTAACATGGACTTAATACAAAGTCTCAGCACAGGAGAACTAGTAAAAGGACTGCCAAGAGTGAAATATGAAAAAGGCAAGACATGTGATCCTTGCCAGAGAGGAAAGCAACACAAGTCATTTTTCAAAGCCAACAACATAGTAATTTGGAAAGACTTGATATTGGAAATGGGAAAGAAGAAAATGATCAAGAAAATTTACTGCAAAATGACACTCTACCTCAAGATCAAGAACTTCCAAGAGAATGGAGAATGACGAAAGATCATCCAAAAGAGCAAATAATTGGTGATCTATCAAGGGGAGTAAGTACTATATCTCATTTCAAACATTTAGTCCCTGACATTGCTGTTATTTCACAAATTGAGCCTAAAAATATTGATGAGGCTCTTAATGATGAAAGTTGGGTAATTGCCATGCAAGAGGAACTCAACCAATTTGAGTGAAATAAGGTATGGACCCTAGTACCTAGACCTAAGGATCATCAAATCATAGGTAGCAAATGGGTATTTAGAAACAAATTAGATGAACAAGGGTTAATAACCAGGAATAAGGCTAGACTAGTTGTAAAAGGATATAATCAGAAAGAAGGTATAGATTATGATGAAACATATGCACTGTAGCTAGATTAGAAGCCAAAAGAATACTTTTAGCATATGTTTGTCACATGAATTTCAAACTTTTTCAAATGGATGTGAAAAGTGCATTTCTAAATGGTTATATAGATGAAGAAGTGTATGTAGAACAACCACCAGGTTTTGAAAGCTATGATCTGCCAAATCATGTTTTTAAACTTTCAAAAGCTTTGTATGGTTTAAAATATGCCCCAAGAGCTTGGTATGAGAGGCTAAGTTCTTTTTTATTAGAAAATAGCTTTACAAAGGGAAATGTTGACACTACACTATTCATCAAAAAGCATAACCATGATATACTAATTGTTCAAATTTATGTTGATGGTATAATATTTGGTTCTACTAATGAGTTGCTTTGTCAAGAATTTGCTAAGTGTATGACTAGGGAATTTGAAATGAGCATGATGGGAGAACTTAAGTATTTCCTAGGTCTACAAATAAAGCAAAGCAATGAGGGCATATTCATCAACCAATCCAAATATGCCAAAGATTTAATTAAGAAATTTGGTATGGAATGATGCAAAAATTCCAAGACTCCTATGAGCACATCAACAAAATTGGACAAAGATGAAAAGGGTAAGAGCATTAATGAAAAGCTGTATAGAGGTATAATCGGATCACTTTTGTATCTTACTGCTTCTAGACTCGATATTATGTATAGTGTTTGCTTGTGTGCACGATTTCAATCATGTCCTAAAGATTCTCATTTAAATGCAGTAAAAAGAATTTTAAGATATTTGCATGGATCATTGCATCTAGGTTTATGGTATCCTAGAAATTCATCTTTTTTTATTATAGGATATTCAGATGCAGACTATGCTGGTAGTCTTTTAGATAGGAAAAGTACTTCAGGTACTTGTCACTTCATTGAAGAATGTTTAGTTTCTTGGTTTAGCAAAAAACAAGTTTCAGTTGCTCTCTCAACTGCTGAAGCAGAATATATAGCAGCTGGATGTTGTTATACACAAATTCTTTGAATGAGACAACAACTTAAGGACTATGGTCATGAGATGAACCATATACCTATCAAATGTGACAACACAAGTGCTATAAATCTTTCAAAGAATCCTATTCAACACTCAAGAAGTAAGCATATTGACATTAGACACCACTCTATTAGAGATCATGTTCAATATGGAGATGCTGCATTAGAATTTATAAGCACAAAAAATCAATTAGCTGATATTTTCACTAAGTCTCTAAATGAGAAAAGATTTAATTTCATTAGAAGAGAACTTGGTATGATTGATGGATTAACCTTGTGATTGCAAAAATATGAAATTTTAATTGTTGATCTTAAATCATATCACAAGTTATAAGATAGAAATTTTGATGAAAATTCATGTTTTAAGGAATAGAATTTTTGTTGAAATGTTTTAGTCTTGTTTTAGGACTTAATTTTATTTGATGAAAATTTTAGGGGAGTCACAACCGTGACACATGTTCACACCCGTGACTTAAATGGTCTAAAGAGGCAGTGTCGTTCACGACTTAGTTCACAACATGGTTCACTGCTTCCAGTGGTGAAGCCTATCTTCAATGCTTCATTCACGCCTGTGAAAAGAGCCTTTCATGCCCGTGACGAATTTTCACTCCCGTGAACCATTACACCCCAAAACTCATAGAAGCTTTCAGCCTTGAGTCACGGCTTGCTTCACGGGCATAAGTGGTGAAATTCAACATTTCACGCCTGTGACAATTTATTCACCCCCATGACGAATGATTTTTCATGCTCGTGATATTAAAGGATTATGCACGTGACATTATTCACACCTTCATTCATGGGTGGAACACTCCTTCAGCAAACCATGAACACGACCATTCAAGCCCGTGAACACCTACTTCATGCTCGTGAATGTATCAAATATATAAAAGAACAGTCGGTTATACTTTTCATTTCAACTCTCCAACTCCCAAAACTTCTCTCATTTACTCACATTCATTGAGAAATTGAAGATTCTGGCCCCCAATACTCAAAGTTTCCCTATAAATATCACCAAAAGTTCGAATCTTCATCAGAAATCTTACATTCTTAGGGTTTCATAAGGATTTTCTGTCAAAAGTTTCCAACTCCATCACCAACCGAATTCCTCAAATCAAATGGAGACTGCTTCATCCAAGGAAAAGAGAAAGAAGTCTCATGCTCATAAGAAGTAAGCAAATTACCTCATGAACCGCATTCCGGAGCAATGCCATCCTCGGTATGCAACTTTGAAGAAGAGACCTCTTCTGTCATCAAGGTCCTTCGAATGGCAGACAGTCCGAAGTCTCAGCCTTGAGACGGCTATGACAGAGCAACTACAAGCTTGTCATCTGAAAGATTTCATTGAAATTCACCAGCATACCTTGAGGGAGCCAACACTAGAATTCCTCAGCACATTGCAGGTTTCACCTACTGGAGTGGTGAAATTCCAACTTGGCAACAATCCCAACACCCTCAGTGCCATCGAATTTGGGGAATTGTTCAGCCTACCATCTGATGGCATCCTAATGATACTGAGGTAGAATTCTCTGCCCCTCTACCCTAGACACATTTTGGCTATAATTGTAGCTGGGACATTAAGAAGACAAAGAGCACTCGTCTCGTGGGCCCAGTGCATAGGTATTTGCATAGGTTCCTAACCTATAGCATATTTGCTAGAGGAGAAAGCAACGGGACTATCAGGAAGTCAGAACTCTTCCTCCTTGAGATGGCTCGCAGAGGACTCACAGTGGCACTTTCTAGATGGTTTGCTAACCATCTTCTCTCCATTGCCACCAAGCCTACTGGAGATATCTTGATTGGGGCATATGTCACCCACATAGCCGTGACGCTTAATTATCTGAAGCTGGATGCACATGACTTCAACCTCATCCCTGGACATCCTTGAGATCACTTGGATGTCAAGTCCTTCATAAAGACGGGAGCTATTGTCATAATCATTTTTTAGAACGATATCTTCTACCGCTTCACTGACACTGCTGGGGAGATCATCTGGGAAGAAAATGACACGGAGGACTTTAAAGCAGGCCTCCAGGGAGTCCAGCAGAAGAAGAGGGCTCGTGTTGAGGAAGCACCCCCAGTAGCTGGGCAAGACATCGGACAGTCCTCGACTTCCACACCGACCTTAGCGCAACAGGTGGTTGACCTCTTGGCACCATATTTTGAGCAGCTGCAGACTTCGATGGATGAGAGGTTGGAGAACCTCAAAGACTTCATGGAGTCTCGGATGGACAGCCTTGAGGCTGAAGTGGCTAGGCTTTGTGATAGGATGTCCTGAGAGCCTCACGACCAGAGTCACTACTTGGACCACGGCTAGGAAGGATGTTCACGCCTGTGAAGATATAATGTCACGCCCGTGATCAAACACTTCAAATATTTCTAGAATGCTTCACGGCCAAAGTCACCACTCAAGTCACAGCTTGAAAGAACAGTCACGACTGTGACACTCATACTCACGACCATGAAAAAAGAAAAAGAAACATGTCAGGCACGAAAATAAGAGTTGGTGCAATGACTATTTCCACATTAAATGCAATCAAACGGCTATAATTCTCCATGGAAGTCTAAATGCAAGTCATTTATGAATCCAGAATAAGAGAATAGCTAATACTTCGAATCAAAATCTTGTTGTAAGCCATTTTTGCATTGGACATTTTCAAAACAAATATTTATTCTCTGTGAAAATCTTTTTGCTCATCATTCTCTGAGCATTATAGATTTGTAAGTGTTTCTTTTTGTAATATGCTATTCAAGTTAGTTTGCGTATTTTGGGTTAAGAGTAGAACACTTGTAAGGGTTATTTGTGTGAGCCTTTAAAACACAAGGAATTTGTTTATTGTGTGAGCCATTAAAACACAAGGGATTTCTGGGTTAAGTGTGATCCATTGTTAGAAACACCATAGTTGGGAGTGAGCTTTAAAACTCCACTGTAACACTTAGTGTGTTATTCAAACTCCCAACTGAGATTGAGCAGAGGAGTAGGGTTTGTTAGCACCCGAACCTCTATAAAAATTCCTGTGTGATGTCTTCCTATCCCTACTCAACTTAACTTTTCTTTTCGCACTTAAAAATTAAAATTTTTAATATCCAATTTAACCCCCTTCTTGGTTGAATATCTGGGGCAACAATTGGTATTAGAGCTAAGTCTAGCATCGAAGCCTAAACAATGCTGGCAAAGATCAAGATATGGCCAATGAAGGATTCCCAAGTCTCAAGCCTTACTTTGATGGAGAAAATTATGCTCATTGGAAGTTTCGGATGGAGACATATATGGATAATGAAGGAATTGATGTCTGGGATAGTGTTCGGAAAGAATGGACACCACCAACTAGAAGAGGAGTTGATGGTGAAGAAGAAATCCTATTAAGAGATGATTGGACAGAGCCTCAAAGAAGAGCAAACTTCAAAAACAAGAAGGCAATGACAATTCTCTTAAGCTCATTATCCATTGAAGAATGTGGAAAATGCAACACTGGCCAACTACTTACAGCATATGGAAAACATTGGAAAACTATCATGAAGGAACAAGGCAAGTTAAATCCAAGAAGATTCAACTTCTTACTTCAGAGTATGAGCTCTTTAAGATGAAATCCAATGAGTCAATTACTGACATGACCAACCGTCTTCTAGCCATCATAAATATCATTAGAAAACTTGGGAAACACCTGAGCTTGGAAGATGTTAATAACAAAATCCTGAGAAGTCTTTCTCTCAAAGATTACGGTTCAAGAGTTGCCGGTATAGAAGAGGCAAATGAAGACATGAGCATCATGAATACTGATGTGCTTATTGGCAAACTTCTTACACATGAAATGGCAGTGAAAAAAGATAGAGAGCTTGAAGCAGAGCCAGAAAAAATAAAGCCTCTAGCACTAAAAGCCTCTACTTCAAAATCTCAAGAGGAAGTTGAAGATGATGAAGAAAAGAGTGATGATGCAAATGAGGACATTGCTATCCTCTTAAGAAGGCTGAAAAGAATTATTGAGAATAGAATCAGCAACTCTAGAAAATTCAGGAAAGAAACCTCAAACAGACTTCTAATGATGCATAAAAAAGTAAAGAGGAGGTAAAGTGCTATGAATGTGGGAAGAAAGGGCATATTAAACCGGAATATCCACGGCTCAAGAAGCACAAGAGCAAATACCAAAGAGATAATAGGGAGAAAGGTCACAAAGCCACATGGGATGACAAAAGCTCTTCATGTGAAAAAGATGACAATGAAAGTGAAGAGGTCAACCTATGCTTCATAGTTATAGAGGATCACGTCTCGGATAAGGTAAGATCACTTCACTCATACTCTTTCAATAATGATAGTAGTGATAATGATAGTAATAGTGAAGATGATGAAGATGATGAGCAAAGCCTAATAGAAGTAATGAATTTAGAACTAGAAAAATATACAAGTAAATTCAATACTTATAAGGATAACATTTCTAATTTGAAAAACAAAATGGATGTTTTAGAAAAGGATAACTTTAAGCTTAAATCATCTAATGAATCTCTTTAGAAGTCATTAGATGAATACTCTTCAAGACCCTTAACTAAATCCTTGCTTAAAGAAAACAATACTTTGAAAAATGAAGTTGAGGAACTTAGAAACTCCATTTCAAACTTTCACAAGGGAAATGAGAGTTTAGATACTCTCATTGTGTCTCAAAGACCACCCTTAATTAGACATGGTCTAGGATTTAAGGGTACATCATTATCTTCTCACAAGACTACTTTTATTAAGTCAAGTGATCCTCACATCTCCACATTTGTTGTAACAGCCCCAAGTCCTAAATGCACAAAATACACTAAATCTTCTATACATAAGAGGGATGATCAAGGATCGGTAGGCCTAAGAATGAAATCTTAAAAGGCTAATCATGCCTTTTTGTATAAGAAGCATGCATCTAGAAAAGCACTAATTCATCATAATTGTGCATGTTATTGCTCTCAAACTCAGTCTAATAGAAATATGGCATTCAAAAGCATTGTAAGACCAAAAAGCATTTTTAGACCTAAACAATGTAATTACTGTATGAAATTTGGTCACATAAATAAACATAGCTGGATAAGGAAGGCTCATTGGGAACCTTCATGTGCTAACCCCCAATGACCCAAGCTCATTTCGGTACCTAAAAACCATACTTGAATTGTAATTCTATAGGTATGCCTGAAGTCCAAAATAAACAAAAATGCTTGGCTAGTAGACAGTGGATGCTCAAGGCATATGATAGGAGACAAAGAACTTTTCAATGAAATCAAAAGAATTGATAGAGGTAAAGTTACCTTTGGAAACAATGCTAAGGGTAAGGTAATTGGCATTGACTCTATTGGTATTAATGGTACTAATTTTATTAAGTGTAAGTCAATTATGTGATAAAGGAAATAACGTAATCTTTACCTCCAACGAATGTCTTGTAACCTCTTTTAATGGCCGAGAGATATTTAAAGGAAATAGAGATGTCAATACCTACATAATAGACTTTCACAAAATATATAACCATTCCTCTAAGTGTCTTGTGACTAGTAGTGATGAATCTTGGCTGTGGCATAGAAGGCTTCATCATGTAAGCATGGATTTAATTCAAAGCCTCAGCATAGGAGAGCTGGTAAAGGGACTGCCAAAAGTCAAATTTGAAAAAGACAAAACATGTTAACCTTGCCAAAGAGGAAAACAACACAAGTCATTCTTCAAATCCAAAAACATTGTAAGTACCTCAAAACCTCTACAACTCCTGCATCTAGATTTATTTTGACCTACTAGAATTGCAAGCTTAGGAGGTAAACACTATGCCTTTGTCATCGTAGATGATTACTCTAGATTTAATTGGGTAATTTTTTTAGCTCAAAACATTGATGCCTTTGAAACTTCCAGTAATTTTGCTAAAAGAGTTCAAAATGAAAAAGGATACTGTATTTCAAAAATAAGAAGTGATATGGCAAAGAATTTGAAAATGAAAACTTTGAAAGCTCTTGTCTTGAACATGGCATTTCACAAAATGTTTTATCTCCTAGGACACCTCAACAAAATGGGGTAGTCGAAAGGAAAAATGGAACTTTAATTGAAATGGCTCGAACAATGCTCAATGAGTATGGTTTACTCACTTACTTATGGGTCGAAGCCATAAATACTGCATGTTATTTTTCAAATCAAGTTTTCAAAAGAACTCTCTTAAACAAAACTTCATTTGAGCTATGGAATGGAAGAAAGCCTTTGATATCATACTTTAGAGTATTTGGATGCAAGTTCTTCATATTGAATACCAAGGACAACGTTGGAAATTTTGCCTCTAAATCTAATGAGGGTATCTTTTTAGGATACTCTACAACTAGCAAAACATATAGAATAAACTATTGAAGAATCTATGCATGTTGTCTTTGATGAACCTAGTAGACTTGATCTTGTGAAAGGTAGTGTTCTTGATGATGTTGTAGGAACCATGGAAAGACTTGATCTTGAAAATGGAAGAGAAAAGAATGATCAAGAAGATTCACATTAAGATGATTCTCTACCTCAAGCTCAAGAGGAAAATAGACAAGAGCTCCCAAAGGAATGGAGATTGACAAAATATCACCCCAAAGAGCAAATCATTGGTGATCCTACAAGGGGAGTAAGTATTAGCTCTCATCTCAAGCATTTAGTTTTTGACCTTGCTTTTGTTTCTCAAATTGAGCCTAAAAATATTGATGAGGCACTTAATGATGAAAGTTGGGTGATTTCCATGCAAAAGAAACTGAACCAATTTGAGAGAAGTAAGGTATGGACCTTAGTACCTAGACCCAAGGAGCATCAAATCATAGGAAGCAAATGGGTATTTAGAAATAAACTAGATGAACAAGGTTTAATAACTAGGAATAAGGCTAGGTTGGTTGGCAAAAAATATAATCAGGAAGAAGGAATAGATTATGATAAGAACTATACTCCTATAGCTATATTAGAAGCCATAAGAATACTTTTAGCATATGCATGCCATATGAATTTCAAACTCTTTCAAATGGATGTAAAAAGTGTCTTTTTAAATGGCTTTATAAAAGAAGAAGTTTATGTAGAACAACCACCAGGTTTTGAAAGCTATGATTTTCCCAACCATGTATTTAAACTTTCAAAAGCTTTATATGGTTTGAAACAAGTCCCAAGAGCTTGGTATGAAAGACTAAGTTCTTTTCTCTTAGAAAATAATTTTATAAAGGGGAATGTTGAAACTACATTATTCATTAAAAAACATAAGCATGATACTCTAATTGTTCAAATTTCTATTGATGATATCATATTTGGGTCTACTAATGAATTGCTTTGTCAAGAATTTGCTAAGTGTATGACTAGGGAATTCGAAATGAGCATGATGGGTGAGCTAAAATTCTTCCTCAGTCTACAAATAAAACAAGGCAATGAGGGAATATTCATCAACCAATCCAAATATGCCAAAGACTTACTTAAAAAATTTGGAATGGAAGGATGCAAGAATGCCAAGACTCTAATGAGCACATCAACAAAATTGTACAAGGATGAAAAGGGTAAGAGCATTTATGAAAAGCTCTATAGAGGTATGATCGTATCACATTTATATCTTACTGCCTCTAGACCCGACATAATGTATAGTGTATACTTATGTGCTCGCTTTCAATCATGTCCTAAAGAGTCTCATTTAAATGCAGTAAAAAGAATTTTTAAATATTTACATGGCTCATTACATCTAGGTTTATGGTATCCTAGAAATTCATCCTTTTACATTATAGGATATTCAGATGTTGATTATGTTGGAAGTCTTTTAGATAAAAAAAGTACTTCAGGTACTTGTCACTTTATTGGAGAATGCTTAGTTTCTTGGTTTAGCAAGAAACAGGTTTCAGTTGCATTTTTTACCGCTGAAGCAGAGTATATGACTGCAGGACGTTGTTGTACACAAATCCTTTAGATGAAATAACAATTTAAGGATTATGGTCATAGTATGAACCATATACCTAATAGATGTGACAATACAAGTGCTATAAATCTATCTAAGAATCCCATTCAACACTCTAGAAGTAAGCATATTGACATAAGACATCATTTTATTAGAGATCATGTTCAATATGGAGATGTTGTATTGGAATATATAAGCACAGACAATCAATTGGCAGATATCTTCACTAAGTCTCTAAATGAGGAAATATTTAATTTCATAATAAGAGAGCTTGGTATGATTGATGGATTAACTTTATGATTGCCAAAATTGTCAAACCTTGATTGATAATCTTGTGTTTTTTTTTTTTTTGCCTCATCTTTTTAGATATGAGGTAGCTAATTTGATAGAAATATATGTTATAGAGGATAGAAGCTCCTTAGAAATGCTTTAGTCTTGTTTTAGACTTAATTTTATTTAATAAGGAATTCAGGCAATTCACGCCCGTGACATATATTAACGGTCGTGATCAAAATCCCCAAAAGCTCCAGTAGCTTTCACAACTTGCTTCACGACGTGCTTCACGGCTTAAGGTAGTGAAGACTATGTTTCACGCCCATAACCTTTTTCTATCACCCCCGTGAAACTCTCTGTTCATGCATGTGATGCTTATTCATGACTGTGAACATTTCCACCAAAAACTTACAAAAGCTTTCACGCTTTGTGTCACGCTCTGTTTCACAATCACAAGTAGTGAAGATTGTACTTCATGCCTATGACTAGTTTGTCACCACCGTGATAGTTCATCATTCATGCCCGTTACCTGTAATTTTCACGACCGTGAATAGTTTCACCTCTCTCTTCGTGGGTAGAGCATCTCTTCAGCAAATCGTGAACATGACATTTCACGCCCATGACTTAGTTTTCACGCCCGTGAAAATGTCGGCTATAAAACGTTTCTGCCATTATTTCTCTCATTCCAACTCTCCAACTTCTCTCAACTTCTCTCATTTATCACCATTGAATACCATTTTGAAGATTCCAGCCTCCTAACAACTCATTCCATCTATAAATATCTTCAAAAACCTTCTCCATCATCAGAAATCAAAACACCTTAGGTTCAAATCCAAAATTTCCATCAGATTTTTCACTCTTCAAAAGATCATTTCTTAATAAAATGGAAACCGGCTCCTCCAAAGGTACTAGAAAGAAGTCTCATGCTCCAAGAAGGTACATGGACTACCTTCTAAACATTATTCCAGAGAACTGTCATCCTAGATACTCAGTTCTCAAACAAAAGCCACTCCTTTCCTCTTGATCATTTAAGCGGCAAACCATCAGAACACTCGGCCTCAAGACAAGCATGATAGAACAACTCCAGGATTGTCATCTGAAAGATTTCATTGATATCCATCAACTGAGACTAAGGGAACCAACTCTAGCATTCCTGAGTACCCTGCAAGTCTCTCCTACCGGCACGGTAAAATTCTAACTTTGCAAGCATCCGAACACCCTCAATAGCACAGAGTTTGGAGACATGTTCAACCTTCCCTCTGATGGTATGCTAAATGAGAGTGAGGTGGAGTTCTATGCTACTCAGGCATGGACTCACTTCAGGCTTGATTGCAGCTGAGTCATCAAGAACATGAAAAGCACCCACCTTCGATCCCCAGTGCATAAGTACTTGCATAGGTTTCTAACCTATAACATTTTTGCCAGAGGAGACAACAACGGATCGATTAGGAAGTCAGAGCTCTTTCTCCTGGAGATGGCCCGAAGATGCCTAACAGTGGCTTTATCTCGATGGTTTGCAAACCATCTTCTATCAATTGCCACCAAGCCCTCCGGAGACATTTTGATTGTTGGGTACGTGACTCACCTTGCTATCAAACTGGGGTATTTGAAGTTAGAGGAGCACCACTTCAACCTCATACCAGCACATCCTCGAGACTGACTACACGTCTAGTCCTTTATTAAAATGGGAACAGCTATTCGTATAGTACATGAAAATAACATCTACTACTGCTTCACCAACACTGCTAGTGAGATTATTTGGGAGGACAATGACTCGGATGACTTCAAAGCTGGCGTCCATGGAATCTAAAAGAGGAAGAGAGTTCGAGTTGAGATGGCACCTCTAGAGGTTGAGCAGGAAATTGGACAATCCTCTGCCTCCACACCAAACTTGGCTCAGCAAGTGGCTGCCCTTTCGGCACCACGGTTTGAGCAATTGCTAGCTTCGATGGATGAGAGGTTGGAGAACCTCAAGGATTTCATGGAGTCTCGCATGGAGAGCCTTGAGGCAGAAGTAGCTCACCTTAGAGATAGGATGTGTGACTAGACTATATGTTAGCTATGTTATTTTCTAGCTTGTTTGATGTAGGAATTTCAATTTCTTTTCAAATCCTTGTATCTGTCTTTTTATATTAATATAATGGCTTTTGTTTTTCATTATGTTTTATCTTTTTTTTTTTTATTTTTTTGTTGATGAGAAAAGGGGGAGAACCTAGCAATATATTATATTTAAAGTTAAATGCAATACTTATTTGAATCAAATGAATATGCAAGTATGCAAATGAGGTCATATACCTTAAATATACCTTAAGCATACTTTGCATATACCTTGATGCAAGTTACATGAATGAATATGCACTTGATATACTTTGAATATACCTTAAGTATACTTTGCATATACCTTGATGCAAGTTACATGAATGAATATGCACTTGATATACTTTGAATATACCTTAAGTATACGTTTCATATACCTTGATGCAAGTTACATGAATGAATATGCACTTGATATACTTTGAATATTCCTTAAATATACTTAGCATATACTTAACTTGTTTTAAGGAAACATTTTGGTATACATTGGATGTACCTTGCATATAACTTGCATATACCTAAAACTAGGAAGCATATTTTGATGCTACACTTCATAATTCTTTAAAATTCTTGCACTTTAGTAATTTTTTATCTTAAGCATCTTTTGAGGGGGAGACTTCTCAAAAGCACATATTGCTAGATTATTTGTCACCATCAAAAGGGGGAGATTGTTGAACCTTGAGGAGTATTTCCTTCATTTTGATGCTAACAAATAAAATAGCAATAATGTATTTAATGTACTTGTTTTCTAAGTTTATTGAATAGGGTATGGAACATGATAGCAAGAATGGAGAATGGAAGACTAATATTAAAAAGACAAAAAATGAAGGAATAGCATGTTCACGCCCGTGACCTTATATGTCACACCCGTGATGAAGCTTAGCGCCAACTATCCAAAATTTAAAATTCACGGCCATGAAGAATGATAGCAACCGTGAATGATCATATCAGTCACGACCGTGAAAGAAAGTCACGCCCGTGAGAAGATATGACAAATTCTTCCTGAGAGCTTCACGGCCAAAGTCACTACTTCGACAACGGCTAGGAAGGATGTTCATGCCCATGATCAAACACTTCAAATCATTCTAGAATGCTTCATGGCCAAAGTCACCACTCAAGTCACGGCTTAGAAGAACAGTCATGACCGTGACACTCATACTCATGATCGTGAAAGAGAAAAAGAAACATGTCAGGCACGAAAATAAGAGTTGGTGCAATGACAGTTTCCACATTAATTGCAATCAAATGGCTATAATTCGCCATGGAAGTATAAATGCAAGTCATTTATGAATCTAGAATAAAAGAATAGCTAATACATTGAATCAAAATCTCGTTGTAAGCCATTTGTGCATTTGACATTTTCAAAACAAACATTTATTCCCTGTGAAAATCGTTTTGCTCATCATTATCTGAGCATTATAGATTTGTAAGTGTTTCTCTTTGCAATCTACTACTCAAGTGAGTTTGGTTATTTTGGGTTAAGGGTAGAACACTTGTAAATGTTATTTGTGTGAGCCTTTAAAACACAAGGAATTGGTTTATTGTGAGAGCCATTAAAACACAAGGGATTTTTGAGTGAGCTTGTAAAACTCTATTGTAATACTTAGTGTGTTAGTGAAACTCCCAATTGAGATTAGGGAGAGGAGTAGGGTTTGTTAACACCCGAACCTCTATAAAACTTCCTGTGTGATCTCTTCTTATCCCTACTCAACGTAACTTTTCTTTCCGCACTTAAAAGTTAAAATTTTTAATATCCAATTCAACCCCCTTCTTGGTTCAATATTTGGGCAACAACTATGATGAAACTTTTAGCCCAATAGCTTTGCTTAAATCCATAAGGATACACCTAGCCATTGGTACACATTATGATTATGAGATATGGCAAATGGATGTGAAGACAACTTTCCTTAATGGAAATATGATTTAGGATGTTGTTGCCCAGATATTAAGCCAAGAAGGGGGGTTGAATTGGATTTTCAAAAATTAAACTTTAAAGTGCGGAAATAAACAATTAATTTTAGGAGGGATAGAGAAATTTGACACAAGAATTTTTATAGAGGTTCGGGTGTTAACAAACCTTACCCCTCTTCCCAATCGCAATTGGGAGTTTCACTAACACACTAAGTGTTACAATGGAGTTTTACAAGCTCACTCCCAACTATGGTGTTTCTCATAGTGGCTCACACCTAACCCAGAAATCCCTTGTATTTTAATGGCTCACAAATTAACTAATTCCTGGTGTTTTACAGGCTCACACAAACAACCTTCACTTTGTATTTTTACAGGCTCACACAAACAACCTTTTAATTTGTGTTTTAGAGGCTCACACAACTAACCCTTACAAGTGTTCTACTCTTAACCCAAAAATACCCAAAGCTCACTTGAGTAATGATTACAGAGAGAAACACTCACAATCTTAATTGCTCAATGAAGAGCAAAAATATTTTTACAGAGATTAGATTTTGGTTCTCAAAGTATTGAATATACAAATAGCTTGTAATAAGATTTTGATTCAATGTATTTGCTATCCTCTTATACTGAATGCATAAATGACTTCCATTTATACTCCCAAGGCTGATTATAGCCGTTGGGGTGCATTAAATATGAAACTAGCCATTGTACCAACCAAATAATCGCACCTGACATTTTTCTCTTTCATTATTGGCGGGCATGACTATGTTTGTCATGGGCGTCACATTTCTTCCCAAGCTATGACTGAAGTGGTGACCTTGGTCATGAAGCTCTCTAGAATGTTTTGACACATTGGGTCATGGGCGTGACATATATATTCACGGGCATGATAAACTTCCCAGCCGTGATCCAAGTTGTGACTTTGGTCGTGAAGCTCTCTGGATGAAAATGACATGAACATTCATGGGCGTGACATTTTGATTCACGGGCGTGACTGAAATGTCCGCTTCACGGTTTGTTCTTCCTTCATGGTCGTGAACTTCAAATGTTGGTTTTGGTAACGGTTAGCTCTTTCACGGGCGTGACACATAGAGTCACCGACGTGAACATGCTACTTCCTTAATTTTGTCTTACAAGGATTATTCTTCCAATCTCCATTCTTGCTATGTCCTGTTTAATAGACTTAGAAAAACAAGTATGTTAAATACAATATTGCTATTTTATTTGTTATCATCAAAATGACAGAAATACCCCTCAAGGTTTAACAATCTCCCCATTTTTTATGGTGACAAATAACCTAGCAATATGTGCTTTTGAGAAGTCTGCCCCTAAAAATATACTTAGGATAAAAAATTTATAAAATGCAAGAATTGTAAAGAATGATGTAGCATTGAAATAAACTTACTAGATTTTAAGTATATGCAAGTTATATGTGAAGTATATCCAATATATACCATAATTCCTTTTAAATACATGAAGTATATGTAAGGTATACTTAAGGTATATCATGGCATTTTTATTTTTGTAACTTGCATGAAGGTATATGCAAAGTTTACTTAAGGTATATCTAATGTGTATAAAGCTCAATTTCTCAATTTTATACTTTGCATATGAATTTTGAATCAAAGTTTCTAATCCCTTTTAATCTATTTCAATGTCAATTCATAATTCAATTCTAATTTTTGATTCAAATTTCATTTACCTTAATATATTACTTAGTTTTTCCTATATTGCTAGTTTGATACCTGTTAACCTTGAGGGGTATTTCTGTCATTTTAATGATAATAAATAATATAGCAATATTGTATTTAACATACTTGTTTTTGTAAGTATATTATGTAGGACATGAATTAAAATAGCAAGAATGTTGAATTGGAAGAATAATCCTTGAGAAACAAAAAGCAAGAAGTAGCATGTTCACTGACGTGACTCTAGGAGTCACTCCCGTAAAGCCAACTAGCCGTTACCAAGAAACCAACATTTGAAGTTCACGACCATGAAGGAAAACCAAACCGTGAAGTAAGCATTTCAGTCATCCCCGTGAAGAAAGGTGTCACCCCCGTGAAGCTTCATGCAAATTTCATTCCAAAGAGCTTCACGACCAGAGTCACCACTTGGGTCACGGCCGGGAAGATGTTCACCCCCGTGAATGAATGTGTCACCCCCATGAAGGCTTCATTCAATTTCATCCAAAGAGCTTCACGACCAGAGTCACCACTTGGTTCACTACTGGGAAGAGTGCCACGCCCGTGACTGATTAAAGTCACGCCCGTGACTCTATATGTCAAAACATACCAGAGAGCTTCACGACCAAGGTCACCACTTCAATCACGGCTTGGGAAGAACTGTCACCCCCGTGACAAGCATATTCATGCCCGTGAACAATGAAAGAGAAAAATGTCAGGCGTGATTTTTTGGTTGGTATAACGTCTAGTTTCTTATTTAATGCACCCCATCGGCTATATTCAGCCATCAGAGTATAAATGGAAGTCATTTATGCATTAAGAAACAAGAGAATGACAAGAAAAATAAAAGATTAGCATATACTTCAAATCACAAGCTATCTTATACTTTTATACTTTGAGAACAAATTCATTCTCTGTAAAAATCTTATTGCTCCTCATATTTGAGCAATAAAGATTTATAAGTAGTTCTCTCTGTAATCTTTACTCAAGTGAGCATTGGATAGTTCTGGGTTAAGAGAAGAACACTTGTAAGGGTTACTTGTGTGAACCTCCAAAACACAAATTAAAAGGTTGTTTGTGTGAACCTGTAAAACACAAAGTGTAGGTTGTTTGTGTGAGCCTGTAAAACACAAAGGAATTGGTTATTGTGTGAGCCATTAAAACACAAGGGATTTATGGGTTAGGTGTGAGCCATTGTGAGAAATACCATAGTTGGGAGTGAGCTTGTAAAACTCCATTGTAACACTTAGTGTGTTAGTGAAACTCCCAATTGTGATTGGGGAGAGGAATAGGGTTTGTTAATACCCGAACCTCTATAAATCTTTGTGTCTGATTTTCTCTAACCCTTCTAAAATTAACAATTTTATTTCCTTACCTTAAATTTTAATTTTTGAAACTCCAATTCAACCCTTCTTCTTGGTCTAATATCTGGGCAACAATTGGTATCAGAGCCTTGTCTAGCATTGAAGCCTAAAAAGCGCTAGTAAAGAGTAAGATATGGCCAGCGAAGGATTCTAGAGTCTCAAACCTTACTTTGATGGAACAAATTATGCCCATTGGAAGTTTCAGATGGAGACATATCTGGATAATGAAGGAATTGAAGCTTGGGATAGTATTCGAAAAGAATGGACACCACCAATTAGAAGAGGAGTTAATGGTAAAGAAGAAATTCTGTCAAGAGATGATTGGACAGAGCCTCAAAGAAGAGCAAATTTCAAAAATAAGAAAGCAATGACAATTCTCTCAAGTTCATTATCTATTGAAGAATGTGGCAGGATACAACACTGTTCAACTACATATAGCATGTGGAAAACATTAGAAAACTATCATGAAGGCCACAAAGCCACATGGGATGACGAAAGCACTTCAAGTGAAAAAGATGATAATGAAAGTGAAGAGGTCAACCTATGTTTCATGGCTATTGAGGATCACGTCTCGGACAAAGTAAGATCACTACACTCATACTCTTTCAATAATGATAGCAGTGATAATGATAGTGATAGTGATGATGATGATGATGATGAGTAAAGCCTAATAGAAGAATTAAATATAGAATTAGAGAAATATAGAACTAAATTTAGTATCTATAGAAATAATATCTCTAATTTGAAAAATAAGATAGATGGCTTAGAAAAGGAGAACATAAAGCTTAAATCATCTAATGAATCTCTTCAAAAGTCATTAGATGAATACTCATCAAGACCCTCAACAGCTTCACTATTAAAAGAAAATAATACTGTAAAAAATGAAGTTGAAAAACTTAGAAATTCCATTTCTAAATTTCATAAGGGTAAAGAGAGCTTAGATACTCTCATTGTGTCCCAAAGACCACCTTTAGTTAGACATGGTCTAGGGTTTAAGGACATATCATCATCTTCTCACAAAACTATATTTGTAAAATCTAAAGAATCTCACATCTCCACACCTGTTAGATCAACTCCAAGAAATAAACATGTTAAACCTTATATACAGAAAAAGAATAATCATGCCTTTATGTATAAGGAGTATGCATCTAGAAAAATGAAAATTAATCATGATTGTGCATGCCATTGTTCTCAAAATCAGTCTAATAGAATTATGGCATTCAAATACATTGTAAGACCAAAAAGCAAGTTTAGACCGAAACAATGTAATTATTGTATGAAAATTGGTCACGTAAATAAACATTGCTGGATAAGGAAGGCTCATTGGCAACCTTCATGTGCTAACCCCCAAGGACCTAAACCTAAATATCATACTTGATTTGTAACTCTGTAGGTATGCCTCAAGTCCACAATAAACAAAAATGCATGGCTAGTAGACAGTGGATGCTCGAGGCATATGACAGGAGACAAAGAACTCTTCAATGAAATCAAAAGTATTGATGGAGGTAAAGTTACCTTTGGAAACAATGCAAAGGGTAAGGTAATTGGCATTGGTTCTATTGGTGTTAATGGTACTACTTTTATTAAGGATGTTTTACTTGTTGATGGCTTGAAACATAACTTGTTAAGTGTAAGTCAATTATGTGATAAAGGAAACAAAGTAATCTTCACTTCAAATGAATGTCTTGTAATCTCTATTGATGGTCAAGAAATATTTAAAGGAAATAGAGATATCAATACGTACATAATAAACTTACATGAACTATCTAACCATTCCTCTAAGTGTCTTGTGACTACTAGTGATGAATCTTGGCTGTGGCATAGAAGACTTGGTCATGCTAACATGGATTTAATACAAAGTCTCAGCACAGGAGAGCTAGTAAAAGGATTACCAAGAGTTAAATATGAAAAAGGCAAGACATGTGATCCTTGTCAAAGAGGAAAGCAACACAAGTCATCTTTCAAAGCCAAAAACATAGTAAGTACTTCAAAACCCCTTCAACTCCTACATTTAGACTTATTTGGACCTACTAGGGTTGCTAGCTTAGGAGGAAAACATTATGCATTTGTCATCGTAGATGATTACTCTAGATTTACTTGGGTAATTTTCTTAGCTCAAAAGAGTGACGCTTTTGAAAATTTCAAAAACTTTACTAAAAGAGTTCAAAATGAAAAAGGGTACTGCATTTCAAAAATAAGAAGTGCTCATGGGAAAGAATTTGAAAATGAAAACTTTGAAAGTTTTTGTCTTGAACATGGTATTTCACATAATTTCTCATCTCCTAGAACACCTCAACAAAATGGAGTAGTTGAAAGGAAAAATCGAACATTAATTGAAATGGCAAGAACAATGCTAAATGAATATGAATTACCAACTTATTTGTGGGCAGAAGCCACAAACACTGCATGTTATATTTCAAATCGAGTTTTCAGAAGACCTCTTTTAAACAAAACCTCATTTGAGCTATGGAATGGAAGAAAGCCCTTGGTATCATACTTTAGAGTATTTGGATGCAAGTATTTTATATTGAACACTAAGGACAATCTTGGAAAATTCTCCTCTAAGTCTGATGATGGTATCTTTTTAGGATACTCTACAACCAGCAAAGCATATAGAGTATTTAATAAGAGATCATTAACAGTGGAAGAATCCATGCATGTTGTTTTTAATGAATCTAGTAGACTTGATCTTGTGAAAGGTAGTGCTCTTGATGATGTTGTAGATGATATGGAAAAACTTGTCATTGAAAATGGAAAAGAAGAAAACGATTAAGAAAATCTACTACCTCAAAATCAAGAACAAATGGAGCAAGAACTTCCAAAAGAATGGAGAATGAACAGAAATCATCCAAAATAGCAAATAATTGGTGATCTATCAAGGGGAGTAAGTACTAGATCTCATTTCAAGCATTTAGTCACTGACATAGCTTTTATTTCACAAATTGAGCCGAAAAACATTGATGAGGCTCTTAATGATGAAAGTTGGGTAATTGCCATGCAAGAGGAACTCAACCAATTTGAGAGAAATAAGGTATGGAACCTAGTACCAATACCTAAGAATCATCCAATCATAGGCAGCAAATGGGTATTTAGAAATAAGTTAGATGAACAAGGGTTAATAACCAGGATTAAAGCAAGACTAGTTGCAAAAGGATATAATCAGGAAGAAGGTATAGACTATGATGAAACATATGCACCGGTAGTTAGATTAGAAGCTATAAGAATACTCTTAATATATGCAAGTCACATGAATTTCAAACTTTTTCAAATGGATGTGAAAAGTGCATTTCTAAATGGCTATATAGATGAAGAAGTGTATGTAGAACAACCACCAGGTTTTGAAAGCTATGATTTGCCAAATCATGTTTTAAAACTTTCAAAAGCTTTGTATGGTTTAAAACAAGCTCCAAGAGCTTGGTATGAGAGACTAAGTTCTTTTTTACTAGAAAATAGCTTCATAAAGGGAAATGTTGACACTACACTGTTCATCAAAAAGCATAAGCATGAGATACTAATTGTTCAAATTTATGTTGATGATATAATATTTGGTTCTACTAATAAGTTGCTTTGTCAAGAATTTGCTAAGTGCATGACTAGAGAATTTGAAATGAGCATGATGGGAGAACTTAAGTATTTCCTTGGTCTCCAAATCAAACAAAGCAATGAGGGCATATTCATTAACCAATCCAAATATGCCAAAGACTTAATCAAAAAAATTTGGTATGGAAGGATGCAAAAATGCCAAGACTCCTATAAGTACATCAACAAAATTGGACAAAGATGAAAAGGGTAAGAGCATTAATGAAAAGCTTTATAGAGGTATGATCGGATCACTTTTATATCTCACTGCTTCTAGACTCGATATTATGTATAGTATTTTCTTATGTGCGCGATTTCAATCATGTCCCAAAGAATCTCATCTAAATGCTGTTAAAAGGATTTTAAGATATTTACATGGAACATTGCATCTAGGTTTATGGTATCCAAGGAATTCATCTTTCGATATTATAGGATATTCAGATGCAGACTATGCTGGTAGTCTTTTGGATAGGAAAAGCACTTCAGGTACTTGTCACTTCATTGGAGAATGTTTGGTTTCTTGGTTTAGCAAGAAACAAGTTTCAGTTGCTTTATCAACTGCTAAAGCTGAATATGTAGCAGTTGGATGTTGTTGTACACAAATTCTTTGGATAAAAGAACAACTTAAGGACTATGGTAATGAGATGAACCATATACCTATAAAATGTGACAACACCAGTGCTATAAATCTTTCAAAGAATCCTATTTAACACTCTAGAAGTAAACATATTGACATTAGACATCACTTTATTAGAGATCATGTTCAATATGGAGATGTTGAATTAGAATTTGTATGCACAGAAAATCAATTAGCAAATATTTTCACTAAGTCTCTAAATGAGGAAAGATTTAATTTCATTAGAAGAGAACTAGGTAGGATTGATGGATTAACCTTGTGATTACAAAAATATGAAATTTTTAATTGTTGATCTTAAAACATCTCACAAGTTATAAGATAAAGTTTTTTTATGAGAATTTATGCTTTATGAAGTAAAATCTTTGTTGAAATGATTTAGTCTTGTTGCAGAACTTAATTTCAATCTGATGAAAATTATAGGGGAGTCACGCCCGTGACTTAAGTGGCTCAAAGAGGCAGTGTCGTTCACGACTTTGGTTCATGACATGTTTCACGGCTTCAAGTAGTGAAACATTGTTTCACGGCTTGAGTCACACCCGTGGATAAGAATATTCACGCCCGTGACACTTTTTCACTCCCGTGAACCATTACTCTTCAAAAACTCACAGAAGCTTTCACGCTTTGGGTCACGGCATGATTCACGGCTTCAAGTGGTGAAACATATTTTCACGACTTTCGTCACGCCCGTGGCAAAGAACCATCACGCCCGTGACAGAGTGGCACGCCCGTGATTAATTACACCCAAAAACTCATAGACGCTTTCACGCCTTGTGTCACAGCTTGCTTCACGGGTATAAGTAGTGAAATTCAACAGTTCACGCTCGTGACAGTATATTCACCCCCGTGACCTATGATCATGCACGCCCGTGATGTTCATGGATCACGCCCGTGAATGCATTCACGCTTTCATTCACGGGTGGAACACTGCTTCAGCAAACCGTGAACACGACAATTCACGCCCGTGACACCCCAAGCCACGCCCGTGAATGTATCGAATATAAAAGAAAACATCCGATTACAATCTTCATTTCAACTCTCCATCTTCCAAAGCCGCTCTCATTTACTCTCATTCATTGAGACATTGAAGATTCCGACCCCAAAGCCTTAATATTTCACTATAAATACCATCAAAAAGTTCTAATCTTCAGCAGAAATCATACACTTCTAGGGTCTTTTATCAAAATTTCTGTCAAAATCTTCTTCAACTCCATCAACTACTAAATTTCTTCAAATATGGAGTCTGCTTCATCAAAGGGAAAGAGAAAGAAGTCTCATGCACCAAAGAGGTATTCAGATTACCTCATAAACATCATTCCCGAAGGTTTCCATCCTCGGTATGCAACTTTGAAAAAGAGACCTATTTTATCATCAAGGTCGTTCGAATGGCAGACAGTCCGTAATCTCGGACTCGAGCGAGATGGCTATGACAGATCAACTTCAAGCCTGTCATCTAAGAGAATTTGTTCAAATTCATCTGCCAACCCTACGGGAGCTAACGCTGGAATTTCTCAGCACCTTACAGGTTTCACCAACTGGAGTGGTGAAATTCCAACTCTGCAAAAATGAAAACACCCTCAGTGCCATCGCTTTTGGAGAATTATTCAACCTACCATCTGATGGCATTCTAAATGAGACTGAGGTAGAATTCTCTGCCCCTGCAGCATGGACACATTTTGGCACGGATTGCAGCTGGGATGTCAAGAAAACTAAGAGCACACATCTCAGGTCCCAGTACACAGGTATTTGCATAGGTTTCTAACCTATAGCATTTTTGCTCGGGGAGAGAGCAATGGAACTATTAGGAAGTCAAAACTCTTCCTATTCAAGATGGCTCACAGGGGAATCACAGTGGTGCTTTCCAGATGGTTTGTAAACCATCTTCTCTCCATCGCCACCAAGCCTACAGGAGATATCCTGATTGGAGCTTATGTCACTCATATGTCAGTGAAGCTCAATTACTTGAAGCTGGATAACCATCACTTCAACATCATTCTTGCACACCCACGAGATAGGCTGGATATAGAGTCATTCATCAAGATGGGAGCAGCTGTCAGAATCGTTTTTCAGAACGATAACCGCTTCACTGATACTGCTGGAGAGATTATCTGGGAAGATCATGACACGGAGGATTTTAAAGCAGGCCTCCAGGGAGTCCAGCAGAAAAAGAGGGCTAGGATTGAGGAAGCAACTCCAGCCATCGAACAGGACATTGGACAGTCCTCAGCCTCCACACCATCTTTAGTGCAGCAGGTGGTCGACCTCTTGGCACCACGTTTCGAGCAGTTGCAGACTTCCATGGATGAGGGGTTGGAAAACCTCAAGGACTTCATGGAGTCTCGGATCGACAGTCTTAAGGCTGAAGTAGCTAGGCTTCGTGATAGGATGTCTGGCTAGGATATAGGCTAGAGTATAGCCTAAATTTGTTATGTTTGATCATTTTTTGTTTGTTATGTTTGCTTATGTAGGAAATCTTAAATTTCCTTTCATAGTTTGTATCCCCTCCTTCATAATATATATTTTCTTTTGTTTACTTTAATCTACATATTCTTTTTGATTGATGACAAAAGGGGGAGAAAACTAGCAATATATGATAGATAATATGTGATAAGGGAAAGTAGTATCAAACTAGCAATAATTAGAATAGTGAATCAAAAAGTGAAACAGACTTTGAATTGATTTAAAAATCTTGATTCAACTTTTCAGATGTAAAGTAGAAAAACTGAGCTTTTATACACTTTAAATATAACCTGAGAATACTTTGCATACACCTTAAGAGCAAGTTACAAATAAAAACATGCCATGATACACCTTACATACACTTTATGTCTTGAAAAGGAATTATGGTATGAATTGGATATACTTCTCATATAACTTGCATATACTTAAAAACTAGTTAAAATGCTACATCTTTATTTACTATTCTTGCTTATTATATTTTTTATTCCAAGTATATTTTGAGGGGGAGACTTCTCAAAATCACATATTGCTAGATTATTTGTCACCATCAAAAAGGGGGAGATTGTTAACCTTGAGGGGTATTTCCATCATTTTGATGATAATAAATAATATAGCAATATTGTATTTAACATACTTGTTTTTGTAAGTATATTATATAGGACATGAATTAAAATAGCAAGAATGGAGAATTGGAAGAATAATCCTTGAGAAACAAAAAGCAAGAAGCAGCATGTTCACTGTCGTGACTCTAGTAGTCACTCCCGTGAAGCCAACTAGCCGTTACCAAGAAACCAACATTTGAAGTTCACGACCATGAAGGAAAACCAAACCGTGAAGTAAGCATTTTAGTCACCCCCGTGAAGAAAGGTGTTACCCCCGTGAAGCTTCATGCAAATTTCATTCCAGAGAGCTTCACGAACAGAGTCACCACTTAGGTCACGGCTGGGAAGATGTTCACCCCCGTGAATGAATGTGTCACCCCCGTGAAGGCTTCATTCAATTTCATCCAGAGAGCTTCACGACCAGAGTCACCATTTGGTTCACGATTGGGAAGAGTGTCACGCCCGTGACTGATTAAAGTCACGCCCGTGACTCTATATGTCAAAACATACCAGAGAGCTTCACGACCAAGGTCACCACTTCAGTCACGGCTTGGGAAGAACTGTCACCCCCGTGACAAGCATATTCACGCCTGTGAACAATGAAAGAGAAAAATGTCAGGTGCGATTTTTTGGTTGGTATAACGGCTAGTTTCTTATTTAATGCACCCCAACGGCTATATTCAGCCATGGGAGTATAAATGGAAGTCATTTATGCATTAAGAAACAAGAGAATGATAAGAAAAACAAAAGATTAGCATATACTTCAAATCACAAGCTATCTTGTACTTTTATACTTTGAGAACAAATTCATTCTCTGTAAAAATCTTATTGCTCCTCATATTTGAGCAATAAAGATTTATAAGTAGTTCTCTCTATAATCTTTACTCAAGTGAGCATTGGGTAGTTCTGGGTTAAGAGAAGAACACTTGTAAGGGTTAGTTGTGTGAACCTCCAAAACACAAATTAAAAGGTTGTTTATGTGAACCTGTAAAACACAAAGTGTAGGTTGTTTGTGTGAGCCTGTAAAACACAAAGTGTAGGTTATTTGTGTGAGCCTGTAAAACACAAAGGAATTGTTTATTGTGTGAGCCATTAAAACACAAGGGATTTCTGGGTTAGGTGTGAGCCATTGTGAGAAATACCATAGTTGGGAGTGAGCTTGTAAAACTCCATTGTAACACTTAGTGTGTTAGTCAAACTCCCAATTGCGATTGGGGAGAGGAGTAGGATTTGTTAATACCCGAACCTCTATAAATCTTTGTGTCTGATTTTCTCTATCCCTTCTAAAATTAACAATTTTATTTCCGCACCTTAAAGTTTAATTTTTGAAACTCCAATTCAACCCTCCTTTTTGGTCTAATATATGGGCAACAATACCATTATTCTCCCCCTTTTGTCATCAATCAAAAAGGATATAAAGAAATCAATAAGACAAATAAAAGCAAATATATTAAATAAAAGAAAATACAAACAAAGTTAAATTAAGTTCAGAAAGGAAATTTAAAATTTCCTACACACAACAACAAACTAAAAAGAAATAAACAAGCAAAACAAGCAAATTTATGCTACAATCTAGCCTAACTCCTAGCCGGACATCCAATCTCGAAGCCTAGCAACTTCAGCCTCAAGGTTGTCCATCTGAGACTCCATAAAGTCTTTGAGGTTCTCTAACCTCTCATCCATCGAAGCCTGCAGCTGCTCAAAATGTGGTGCCAAGAGGTCAACCACCTACTGCATTAGAGTCGGTGTGGAAGCCGAGGATTGTCCGATGTCCTGCTCAGCCACTGGAGGTGCTTCTTCTACCCGAGCCCTTTTCTTCTGCTGGATTCCTTGGAGGCCTGCTTTAAAGTTCTCCGTGTCATTGTCTTCCCAAATAATCTCCCCAACAGTGTCTGTGAAGCGGTAGAAAATATCGTTCTCGAAGACGATTTTGACAGCCACTCCCATCTTTATGAAGGACTCAACATCCAAGCAATCTCGAGGATGCCCAGGGATGAGGTTGAAATGATACTCATCTAGCTTCAAATAGCCAAGCTTCACGGCTATGTGGGTGACATATCCACCGATCAGTATATCTCCTGTAGGTTATATGGCAATGGACAGAAGATGGTTTGCAAACCATCTAGAGAGTGCCACGGTCAGTCCTCTTCCAGCCATCTCAAGTAGGAAGAGCTCCGATTTTCTGATGGTTTCGTTGCTTTCTCCCCTAGCGAATATGCTATAGGTTAGGAACCTATGCAAATACTTGTGCACTAGGGACAAGAGATGAGTGCTCTTTGTCTTCTTAACAACCTAGCTACAATCATAGCCAAAATGAGTCCAAGCTTGAGGGGCAGAGAATTCTACTTCACTTTCATTTAGGATGCCATCTGATGGTAGATTGAACAATTCCCTAAATTCAATGGCACTGAGGCTGTTGGGATTATCACTGAGTTGGAATTTCACCACTCCAGTAGGTGACACTTGCAGAGTGCTAAGGAATTCCAGTGTTGGCTCCCTCAAGGTTGGTTGGTGAATCTCCATAAATTCTTTTAAATGACAGGCCTGAAGTTACTCTGTCATAGCCATTTAGCTCCTTCATTTCTCGAGCTAGAATTTCCACTGGCTCTTGTTCAAAAGTTAGATTTGGTCGTATCTCTATAGGTTCTGCTGATATGATATGAGATGGATCTGATCGATATCTTCTCAACTTAGACACATGGAATACATTATGAATCTTGTCTAACTCTGGTGGTAAAGCTAATTTGTACACCACAGGACCTATGCATTCAAGTACCTCATAAGGTCCAATGAACCTAGGACTCAACTTTCCCTTCTTTCCAAATCGGAAAATCCTTTTCCAAGGTGAGACTTTTAAGAATACCTTATCACCAACTGTATACTCAATATCCCTCCTTTTCAAATCTGCATATGATTTCTGTCTATCAGCAACAGCTTTCAGCCTATCTCTTATTACTCTCACTTTTTCCTCTGTCTGTTGTACTAGATCTGGACCCACTACTTTCATTTCACTAAGCTCAGTCCAACATAAAGGTGTTCTACATTTCCTCCCATACAAGGCTTCATATGGCGCCATACCGATATTGGCTTGGTGACTATTATTGTAGGCAAATTCTATCAATGGAAGATGTTTGTCCCAACTGCCTTCAAATTCTATCACACAACTCCTCAACATATCTTCCAATATCTGTATGACCCTTTCTGATTGTCCATCTGTTTGTGGGTGGAAAGCTATGCTGAAATTGAGTTGAGTACCCATGGCTTGATGCAAACTTTTCCAGAATTTTGAAGTGAACCTCGGGTCTCGATCTGAAATGATTGAAATTGGCACACCATGTAAATGGATTATCTCATTAACATAGATCTCTGCCAAACGGTTAAATGGATAATCCATCTTGATCGGTAGAAAATGAGCTGATTTAGTGAGTCGGTCCACCACTACCCATATTGAATCATGCCTCTTTTGTGTCAAAGGAAAACCAGAAACAAAATCCATTGTAACTCTTTCCCATTTCCACTCCGGAATTGAAATTGACTGCAATAATCCACTGGGTACTTGATGCTCAGCCTTCACTTGCTGACAAGTTAAACATCTGGTAGTATACTCAGTGATATCTCTTTTCATTCCTGGCCATCAGCAATATGCCTTCAAGTCATGATACATTTTGTTATTTCCTGGGTGCATTGCATAAATAACATTGTGAGCTTCATTCAAAATATTTTGTTTCAATTCTGGTATGTCTGGCACACATAACCTGCCCTTTTGCCTTAAACTCTCATTTGAATCAATAGCAAATTCTGGTTTTTCACCCTTTTTCACCATTTGAAAGATTTTCTTTAATTTCATGTCCTGCTTCTGATTGTTCATTACTTGTTGGATCAATGTGGGTTGAATCCACAATTCTGCAAGAGTTTTTCTACTTAGAGCGTTTGCTACCACATTGGCCTTACCTGGCTGATAATCAATGATACAATTGTAGTCTTTGATTAATTCTAGGCATCGCCTCTGCCTCAAATTGAGTTCCTTTTGTGAAGGAAAATATTTCAGACTTTTATGGTCTGTATAGATATAACATTGCTCACCATACAGGTAGTGTCGCCATATTTTCAATGCAAACACAATGGCTGCTAGTTTTAAATCATGTGTTCGATAATTTCTCTCATGAGGCTTCAGTTGTCTAGAAGCATAAGCAATCACTTTACCTTCTTGCATTAATACACAACCCAAACCATTAAGGGAAGCATCACTGTACACCACAAAATCTTTTTCTGCAGTAGGTTGTGTCAACACTGGTGCCTCTGTCAATATTTTCTTCAACTTATCAAAGCTAGTCTGGCATCGGTCTGTCCACTCAAATTTGGTCTCTTTTCTAAGTAATTTTGTCAGTGGTGAGGCTATCATTGAGAATCCTTTCACAAATCTCCGATAATAACCAGCCAAACCAAGAAAACTTCTCACCTCTGTCACATTCGAAGGCGGTTTCCAGTTGAGGATTGCCTCTACCTTACTGGTGTCAACTCTGATCCCATCGGCTGAGACAATATGCCCTAGAAAGGCCACTTCATCTAACTAGAATGCACATTTTGACAACTTTGCATACAATTGATTCTCTCTCAAGGTTTGAAAGACAATACAAAGATGTTGATTATGCTCTTCTCTGCTTCTGGAGTACACCAAGATATCATCTATGAACACCACCACAAACTGGTCCAAATAAGGCCTAAAGGTTCTATTCATTAGATCCATAAATGCTGCTGGGGCATTTGTCAGGCCAAAAGGCATTACTAAGAACTCATAATGACCATACCGAGTTCTAAATGTTGTTTTTGAAATGTCTGATTCTTTAATTCTCAATTGGTGATAACCTGATCTGAGGTCAATTTTAGAAAATACCCCAGCTCCTTTCAACTGATGAAACAGGTCATCTAATCTCAGCAAGGGATATCTATTCTTAATTGTCATCTTGTTCAATTGACGATAATCAATGCACAAACGAAAGGTGCCATCTTTCTTTTTCACAAATAGAATCGGAGCACCCCAAAGTGAGACACTATGCCTGATAAACCCTTTCTCTAACAACTCTTGCAACTGCACTTTTAATTCTTTTAGTTCAGCAGGTGCCATTCTGTAAGGAGTGATTGATATCTGGCAAAACATCAATGGCAAACTCTATCTCCCTGACAGGTGGTAACCCTAGCAAGTCCTCAGGGAAGATATCTGGATATTCACATACTGTAGGAATCTCCCTGAGATCTAGACTTTCTCTCTTGGTATCTACAATGTGTGCCAAAAACGCTTCACATCCTTTTTTGATAAGCTTACTTGCCTTCATCACAGAAATGACATTAGTCAAGTATGGTCGGTTCTCGCCCAGGACAATCGCGTCATCCTGCCCTGAATTCTTGAAAGTCACTCTCCTATATTGACAATCCACCACTGCCTTATGCTGAGTTAACCAATCCATCCCCAAGATTGCATCAAATTCACGAAATGGCAACTCTATTAGGTCAGCTGGAAATTCTACATTATGAGCTTTGATTGGACTGTTTTTATAAACTCGACTAACTTTCACTCCATGACCCAAACGATTTGTCACTAATATATCACAATCTAATTCCTCTGCTACCATATTCCCCTGACTAGGTGGTGACATGCATAAATATGAATGTGTAGAACCCGGATCTATCAGTGCAAATAAATCAGTATCATAAAGAGAAAATTTACCGATAATGACATCTGGGGCATCCTGCTCCTCACGAGCTTTCATGGCATATGCTCGGGCTGGTGGTCGACTACCTTCTGCTCTATTCACTGATTCTGATACACTCTGCCCAATCCTACCACTTCTAGACTGTCCATGTCCCCTACCTCTGCCTCGAGTGACATTCTGAACCTGCACTGATACTACACCACCTGTACCTCTTCCTTTGGGGCAATCTTTCAGTTTATGCTCTGTAGATCATCAACGTAAGTATGCTCCAGTAATCAACCAGCAATCACCTGCATGTAATCTCCCACAATGTTGACATATGACAGATATGAATCTCTTGTTACTAGAAGCTGGTGCACTAGCTGTAGACCCCTCTGGCCTCAACTGTTGGCTTTGTCTAGCTGAAAAATTTGATCTAACACCCCGTGACTGGAAAAACCTAGCCACTATTCGCCCCCTTTTTCCTGATGTCTGGGCCATGCTAATTGTCGGCCTCCATGGTGGCTCTTCTATCCTCTTTCTCTTTGACCTCTTTTCCACACTGATGGCTGAGGATACTAGTGTAGCAAAATCCTCAAGCTGAAGGCGGTCACCATATTCCCAATATCACCATTAAGCCCATCCTCAAATCTACTACTTCTGTCTGCCTCATCTGCAATGATTCTTGTTGCATATTTACTTAGTCGGGCGAACTCCATCTCATATTCAGCGACTGACATGTTTCCTTGCTTCAAGTCTTGAAACTCCCTTTTCTTTTCATTCACATAAACTCTAGGCACATACTTCTTATTAAATTCTGCCTTGAAGAAAATCCAAGAAGGTGGTTTCGGTGTCTGGGGCTTTGATAAAATTGATTTCCACCAGTCATAGGCATGATCTTTTAAAAGGGACACTGCATATCTGACCTTTTGTTCCTCTGGATATTCAAGTTCCTCAAACACCCTTTCTGTGGACTCCATCCAAAACTCTGAAGCTGCTGGCTCATCCTCCCTCCTTCCCATAAAATCTGTGGCCCCATATTTTCTCAGCTTATCAATCCGGGGTTTTGGCTGAGGTGGAGGAGGAGGTGGAGCTGGTTGTGGAACTGCTTGTACTATCCGTTGCAACAAGTTTGCTATCTGTTCCATAAGAGGCTCATGTCCCAAATTAGCCTGTCCCTTTGCTCTCGGAGGAGCTACTACACTCGGTCCGGAATCTCTTACTGATTGAGGTTGTCTGAGATTGGCTGAGTCTGAAAGGCTATTACTCAGTTCATCTTCTGAGAAATCTTGTTCCGATCCCGAATCCATATCTACCTATAAACTAGAAGAAGGGACCCAAGTTAGATAATTGTAGCATTTTATACATATGCATGAAACATATATTCTATTTTACACCCACTGATTAAGAATCAATTAGCCTGGGCTCTAATACAACTAAATGTAGTACTCCCTTACCCTACTAAACGTTAATAGGATATGAAAGTGCTAATAATCTTTTTTCTTTACAACCAATGTACAAATCATTGTAATAATTTTTTTCCCGAGTTTATTATTAGCGAAATATTTATTACTATTTTTTTTTCATTTAAATATACAACTAGTGATGGAAATAGTTTGATTTAATTGAACTCATGCAATTAAACCATAATATTTAGAAACAATAATAGATTTATAAAATTACAAAATTCATTCCTTATAAATCCTACATGCCACAAACTCACATAAAAAAAATTCTTAGAATTTAATTGTAACAACATAATTTTCAAAACATACAAAAAGAACTAGACTGCTGCAATATGATCTTGGGGGTTCCCTCTTCTTCGGTCGCCCTATCGGAACACTTACTTCTATTTATCTGCGCGTGAAACACACGCGCTAAGCTTCTAGCTTAGTGGTACGTTTGGCAACTATCCAATAATTACATAAATAATTCTAAAATAAAATTTTTGAAACTATAATTAATTTATTGAGCATGACAAATATTCAATTAATAATAAAACCATTCTCCATGCAAACATATTTAATTCATCAATTATGATATTTCATTCATTAAGCATGCTTGAAATTTCTTAACAATTCAAGATATAAAATTCACAATATCAATTTCATTTTTTTTCTGTTAATCATTTAATAGCCCGCGACATCTTAGACCGGAACTAAACACTGGATACAGAGTTTCTGCTCTTTGGCAGTATACTCGGTGCCTACATAATTATTTTATAACTCAGCGTTTAACGCCTACATTTCCAATAACAACTCAGCACATTTTTGGTGCCTACATAATTTTTGAACTCAGCACTATTTCTTAGTGCCTACGTAATTTCAACTCAGCACTATTTCTTAGTGCCTACTTAAATTAAATCTCAGCACTATTATTTTTAGTGCCTACATTTCTACCCTTTTATTGGCATGCCAACTTATCCTAATTTATAGTTCTCGACTAGATGTTATAGGGCTTAAATTACATTTGTTACCTTTATTAATATTTACATAAATTATGTAGGGAACATTAATATAAACTCCATATAAATGCAATAATTCTCATTCAATATTTTACAACCTCATACTAGCTCATTCAATCATTATAATTATAAGAAAAATTCAATTAATTCATTTTATGTCACATAAATTCACAATCAACACATTTCTTCCATCTGTCCTATTCTGGACAACATTTCTTCCTTATGATGCTCTGTATTTTTCGTCTATTTTTAGATAGATTCTGAACATATGATCAACTAACAAAATATAGGTACATGTCTTAGATTTAATTTCCAACTAGAATCACATTACAAGGCATTTTTTATCAAAAGTTATAAATTTTCTCCTAAGCTACGTTTACTGCAATATGCCTAGTATTTTACTGGACAGAATTATGCCTTATTTCACTCTGTCATTTTAATCTATTTTTATATGGAATTAGAACAAGTGATCAACTAGAAATATTTATATATATGTCGTATCTTTAATATACAACTGGAATCATATTAAAAGGAATTTGGTAGCAAAAGTTACGAATTTTCTCCTAAACTACGTTCACTACAATCTGCCCAGTATTTTACTAGACAGAATTATGCCTTAGTTTGGTCTGTATTTTTCATCCCTTTTTCGATGGAAATTGGACAAGTGATAAACTAACTAAATATAGGTACATGTCTTATCTTTCCTTTCCAACTAGAATTACATTAAAAATAATTGTGTATTAAAAGTTATGATTTTTCCCCTACGCTACGTTCATTTCAAATCTGCCCAGTTTTGTTTTTTGAACAGATTTCTAGGTCAACTTTGAGTCATATTTTCACCTAATTTCAGGCATATTCATGTCTAATGTCCTAAATAAAAGCTCAAGACCTATGTCTTAAATTTCCAACCCAACAAGAATCACTCAGAAATGATTTCCAGAACTCAAGTTATGATCAAAACGCTATATACTGTTCATAAGACGAATTTTTTTCAGCACATCAATTAAATCATACAATTTCCATTTTTGCATCAACCTCATATTCTAGTTTTTATTTTCATATTCATTGCATCATTTAATCACCACTTAATTTCTCAATCAATTATTCAAAATTTCATACACATCACAAAATTAAAATCAATATTTTTATATATTGAATTTTTGCCAAATATACATACCTCAAAATTTCACTTTTCTTTGATGATTTTGCCTTAATCCCCTTTTTTTCATCTAATCTTAGCTTGAATTGAAGAAAAAAAAAAAGAAGACTAATTGGGGGAGGAGAGTCACGGCCAAAGAAGAAGAAAAGGGAGAGAAAAATGGGTTTGGTCAAGATGAAAAAAAAGAATGATAAAAAAATGGAAATTTGACTTTTTATAGTTGGATTAGGTAGGTGGTTAGGATTAATGGTTAATCTTGCTTCCCATTGGTCCATTAATTTTAATCACTCTTAATTTATCTTAATTAAAAGAATATTCATTTCCTTAGATAAAGAATATTCTATTTTTATGCCTTCTTATATTTTATGTGCTAAAAACACTGCAATTTCTAATTTCGTTCAGCGAAAAATTATTTTTTTCTCAATTTTAATTCCGAACTTCAAAATTCTCAATTAATAATATCTAAAATATTTTCTCCCATATTATTATTATTTTAATTTATTTATTTCATGTCCAAATTTAGACCCGACCGGTTCGGCGTACCAGATTTCGCTCAACCGCGACCGTGGCCTAAATTATCGGGCATTACACCGAATCTACCTATAACAAGCTCCAATTAGCCAAACAAGTTACTATATCTGCCCAGGGCACTCAATAGACAGTTCAAACCATGGAACAGTCATGGTTCCATTCACCATAACTCAACATTTACAAGATCTATGAACCTGAAATTTGGTGGCCAGATAAAACACACATATATCTACAACTTTTATGTTTTGAGAGACTTCAAATAAGGGCTTTAACATATTCAAAATCAAACCACACAGTAGCTAACTTGGTTAGGGTTTACACCCTGACCAGTTTCAGTACGAAGAGAATATCTCTCCCTATACATAACATCTTGCACAAATGTTTACATATCCATAAATCTAAGATATAAAGGAACATCTTTTGTGGTTTACACATTTCCAAAATCAATTTATATTAACATCAAAATCGGGGTACAATTCAATGCCTAATATTGAATCTAAGCAACTCAAATCAACCCTATAGCAATAAGAATTAATTACTTACCAAGAACAACCTTGAAAAGGATCAATTAGCTTCAAACACTAGGTGAAACAAGGAAGAATTGAAGTCTGAAATGGAGGAAATTGAAGAAGAAAACGGGGCTAAAGTGAGGAGGCAGAAATGGGGAAGAAAGATAAAGATAAAGCCAACTTGTTTTTTGTCCTTTTCTCTTTTTCTCTTTTTCTCTTCTCTTTTCTCTTCCAATTTCTCATTTCTCTTCTCTTCTATTTCTCTTTTGTTTCATTTTCATTTTATTTTATATTTTTATTATTATTATTTACATATATTTATAATTCCACTAATTCACACAATGATACAGCTTAATCATTTGACCCAATTTAACTAAATTAGCAATGTAATTGTTTACTAATCTTAATCTAATCATTTTGCTTACTTTAATTTAGACACCTTATTCAATTCATTTCTAATACTTTGTTATCCTCATTTAGGTTATAATTACACATGTGTGATTCGATACAAGTGCCAAATACTAGGACACGTAGCTAGTGTGTGTCATAAACTTATTCCTACGAAAATACGTATGAAATGCACGTGTTCAATTGAATTGTATGCAAGATGCTTATGTTCGATGAAATGCTTATGTTACACTGCTGGCCAACCTTGCGGACCAGCTGGGCTGCCCTGCGTGCCTGCAGCTTCCATCCATTGGCCAACGGCTGTAATTGGCCATAATTAGGCTAATTATGACCAATTACTATTCATCAGTTGCCATTTTCTCCATTTTTGCTTTTTCATCTTATTTTTGAATTTGATTCAAATAGAAAAGACATCAAATGGCATAAAACAGACATGAAAATATTTTTTGTGAAAAAAATATTTTTAAGACAGAGCAAAAATTCTCTCAAGAACACTTTCAAAGCTAACACTTTGAATTTGTTCAAACCATTTCTCTTGATAGTTTCTTCTTCATTCTTCGCGTGGATTATCATTAGAGACATCCTAGTGTGGATTGTTGTGGTTTGCTACCACCCAACAAAGTGAAGATTTGAAGAACAAATAAAAATTACAAGGTATAATTTTTAACATTTACATTTATATAAATTAGTTTTAATGGTACAAGTATGATCTTTTGTTTTGGGTTTTGGAAAATTTTATTTTTAATTGCGTTTATGAATATGAGTCATTCTTAAAAACCTAACATTGGTATCAGAGCCTCCTTGTATCCATTAAAATTAATTTTAATTGAAAGTGCAATGGGATTGCATGTTTTTGATGATTTTGGATCAATAGGTTTTGAAAAATTGAAATTAATTTGTAAAATATATTTTATGCATTTTTCTTTCTTTAATCTGATCATGGATGATTAAGGATGATTATTTTGATTGAAAAATTATTTGAATGTGATTCAAATAATTAATTTCGGATTTATTTCAAAAATGCCTAAAATTGCCTTGTTTATGAACATGTGTTGTTGTTTGGCTTAATTGATGGGGCTGGTTGCATTTTTCTTGTAATTTAATTATGAAAACATTATTTGGACATATTGAGAATAGTTTTAAGCCTCTGGAAGTATGCAATAATTAATTAAAAATTATTTTAATAAAATTTTCAAACAAACACAAAAACGGGACTGTTTTAGCTTACTCGGTAGAGCTGTTTTGTTTGATTTTTTTGTATATGTTTATTTTATTTTCAGCATCTTGAAATAATTTTTATGTGATTAAAAATATTTTATGTTTATGTTAGATTCATGCCAAAATTATTTTTCAAGCATTTGAAATTTTAAAAATTCTAGATATTGAATTAGTCATTTTCAGCGTCTAACTCTGTTGGTTCGTTTATCTTAGTAATTTTGGCTTGTGCCAAAAATATTTTGATGAACTTGAGCTGACCTAAAGATAATTAGAATGGTGATTTGATGTTCTGGAAATTTTTATTATTTTTGGAAATTAATTTGGAATTAATTTAAGTTGTGCAATTGTAATTCTAGTATGACTAGAAATTGGTATGTATATTAAAATTAAATTGTTTAATTTTAACATCATAATATTCTGATTTTAAGGAGAATTAATTTTGAATTATTTATGGAAATATGGAATTTAATTTAATTTGATTAAATAATAAATTCCACGTTAAAATGACATATAAAATTAAATTAACCGAAAGAACACATATAGGCAATTTCGATTCAAGTGTTGAATCGATTTACAAATTGAAATCCAAAATTGTCATTTTTATTTTGTGTATTAGAGAATGCATGTTAGGGGTGTATGAAAAGGAATGATGGATGATTATGGACTTAAGCCCAATGTGATTGAGCATGCATGAAATTATTTTGTTTTATGGTAAATAGGGTCTGCGTGTCCCTACCTCTTTTTCTTTCTTATGTATTTCTCTTCTCATCTTACTCCCCTCAAATGTAAATTGAGGTTTTCTATAATTTGAAATATGTAATTAGATTACATAGGATTAGGATAGAATTAATATACAAAGGAGCAAGAAGCAAAGAAGACTGTACCATAAACAAGAAGACTTAGAAATAGGAATTTGATTTCTATTTTGGGTTGTAAATTCATGCATATACCTAGGTAAGACCTAGTCAATCTCTCTTTGGCTCAAGAGATTTACTTTAGTATGTCCATAATCATGCCATATAGTTATTGTAACTATCTTTATATATCATTGTCATGAATGTATGATATATAAAAGCATGAAATAATAACTTGATGAGACTTAACAAAGAAATCCCTCACTAAATAAACAATTAAGTCTTACGCCTTCCATAAATATGGGGAGAACCAGAGTTCTTCTAGAGTTAGGGTTGTTGAGTTGCCTCAAGCTCACTCTATAAGAATTTGTTCAATCCATTGAAATTAGATTTCACGATTAATGGGTTAGACTTAACCGATATTATGAACTTGTTGGATTTGAGCCAAGGTTAATGTGTATTGGAGGTGAAGTTGGGTTTGTATACATGAGATATATACATATCAAGAGTTGATAGCCCAATGTATGTACACACATCAATAAGTTGATAGCACAAGATTCAATAGTTGCATGAATAATGCAATTGGTATGGATTAGATACCTACGAACCAAACTAAGGATAGCTTGTTGAGTTGCCTCAAGGTTATTCTTAGCTAATTGGATATCGACCCACTAGGAGAACTTCCATATAAGTTCTCTTGGGTTCATAGTGAGGGCTATGGATTCGCTATAAAATAGTGGGAGCCATAATACGATTTATTAAAGACCTAATAAGCACACATTTTTTGTACATTCTAACATGTTCTATCTTACATCTAGATTGCTAGAATCATAATCATGACAAGTGTGAATTTGCGATGGCTAAAGGAATCAAATATTTTGACTAGGCCTAATGTTTTTGATTGGCTAAGGAATTTGAGAATAGTTCTCAAATCCGAAAAGATTGGCTATGTGCTAGATGAGGCACTCCCTAATCCCCCTACTGCTAATGCTTCTAAAGATGTTTAGAAGGCATATCAAAAGCATCTCGATGATAGTGAGATGGCAAGCTGCATTATACTTACTACTATGTCAGCTGAGTTGCAAAAGCAGCATGAGGCTATGGATGCTAATTCCATAGTGTACCATCTAAGAGAGCTTTTTGATGAGCAAGCACGTTCCGAAAGGTTCAAAACTTCAAGGTTTCTCTTCCGCACTAAGATGGTTGAGGGGACATCTCCAGTGCAATTTGCATTGAAGATGAATGGCTATATTGACAGGTTGGCCACCTTGGGATCTGCAATGGACCATGAATTAAGTATTGACTGAATTTTAACCGGTTTGTCTGATAGTTATTCACATTTTTTGCTTAACTATAGGATGAACCAAATCTCTACCACTATTCCTGAGCTGATTAACTTGCTTAAATCAGCTAAGCCTTCTGTCAAGAAGGACAGTAAAGCTGTGATGTTGGTGGACTCTTCAAGTTCTAAAAGAAAGAACCTTAAGAAAAATAAGAAGTCCATGAAGCCTAAGGGAGGCGTGGCCAAGAAAAAGGCCAAAGAGATTGCTCCAAAAGGGACATGCTTCCATTGTGGCAAGGATGACCATTGGAAGAGAAACTGCAAGGCTTACTTGGAGTCTTTGAAGAAGAAGGCATCTAATGCCCCATCTACTTCAGGTATTTTTGTCATTGAAATTAATACTGTTTCCAATAATAATATACGGGTTTTAGATACTGGTTGTGGCTCACACATATGCACTGATGTGCAGGGCCTAAGGAACTGTAGACAGCTCAATAAGGGAGAGTCAGACCTATGCATTGGAAATGGAGCAAGGGTTGTTGCATTAGCTATAGGAACACATGTATTGACCCTCCCTAGTGGGATTATATTAAATTTGGAGAATTTCTATTATGTACCTGTTTTGACTAAAAACATTATTTCTGTTTCAACTCTAAATAAATATGGTTTCCTTTTAGCTTTTAGTAACAATTGTTGTTCTATTATGTTGAATGTAAATCTTTATGCTAATGGTACATTATAAAATGGAATATACATATTAGATATGTCAAATCCAATTTTAAACATCAATGATAATAAAAGGCAAAAACAAGATATGTTGAAATCATCTTATTTATGGCATTGTCGTATTGGTCATATGAGTGAGAAATGCATGGTTAAGCTACACAAAAGTGGTAGTTTGGGGTCATTTGATTATGAATCATATGACACATGTGAATCTTGTTAACTAGGCAAGATGACTAAATTACCCTTTAAGGGAAAGGGTGAATGTGCTTAAAGACTTTTAGACTTAATACATTCAAATGTATGTGGTCCAATGTCTACACACGCTAGAGGTGATTTCATCTACTTCATTACTTTTATCGATGACTACTCATGATATGAATACATGTATCTTATGAGATACAAATCTGAAGCTTTTGAAAAGTTCAAAGAATTCAGAAATGAAGTAGAGAAACAACTTGGCAAAAGTATTAAAACACTTCGATCAGATCGAGGAGGTGAATATTTGAGCCAAGAGTTTCTAGATTATCTTAGGGATAATGAGATTCTATCTCAATGGACTCCACCTTACACTCCACAACACAATGGTGTGGATGAAAGAAGAAACCGAACCTTGTTAGACATGGTAAGGTCTATGATAAGTTTTGTAGAATTGCCTAAATCCTTTTGGGGTTATGCACTAGAGACCGTGACCTTCACCTCACATTTCTTCTTTTTTTTTCTTCAAATTAAAGCTAAGATTTTAGATAGAGAAGATGGATTAAGGCAAGATCAACAAGAGAAGCAAAGTGAGCAAAACAAAGGAAAAGGAACGAAGAAAAGAAGAGAAAGAGAGGGAAAAATTTTGGTCATTTTGAAGATCTACCAAGGTGAGGCTAGATTCTTCATATTTTAACTTTTTTTCCCCTTTTTACTTCCATTTTGAGGATAGCTACCATTAAGGTTAGTAATTTAGGGTTATTAGTATGTTAATGACAATTATGGGTTGATTAATGTATTTAGTGCTTGATTATTGTGAAATTATTGTTAGGCCAAGGAGGTGAGAAATCTTTGGACCATAATCAAATAGTGTCTACATTTTAGGCCACAACTTGACCTCTATAAATGAATTTTGAGTGTTTCTTATTGGCTTAGAAAGTTAAGACAAAAGGCTTCAATTTCATATAGAACATTAGGTCTAGATATGCATACATTTAGGTATACAATTGAATCAAAATTTGAACTGGAAATCTGCCAAGTAAAATACTGGGCAGAATGGAATGAATGTAGTTGAGTGAAAAATTCATAACTTTTGTTACAAAATTTGATTTGATCTAATTCTAGTTGGTAATTAAAGATAAGACATGTATCTATATTTTGTTAGTTGATCACTTGTCTAAATTCCATTTAAAAAGGGATGAACAAGTTGGGCAATATGAGATATAAATTATGCTTAGAATATGGGAGCTTGTATATATGAGTTTATTGTTGAATTTTATAATAGAAAAATATATTATTTCATTTTTTTGATATTTATACTGTTTTAATGAATGAGTATGATGTTGTAATATATTTAATGGAGATTATTACATTTATGTGAAATTATATTAGCATTACATACATAATTGAGGTAAATAATATTAATAGTAACAAACATGATTAAGCCCTATAGCATCTAGTCGAGAATTAGAAATTAGGATAAGCGTACCAATAAAATAGTAGAAATGTAGGCACTAGAAAATAGTTCTGAGATTTAATTTATGTCTGTACTAAGAAAATAGTGCTGAGTTTGAAATTAAGTAGGAACCAAAAAGGTGTTGAGTTATTATTGAAAATGTAGGCGTTAAACGCATAGTTATCAAATAATTAAGTAGGCACTAACTATACTACCGAAGAGAAAAAACCCATATCAGTGTTTAGTTCTAGTCTAAAATGTCATGGGCTGTTAAATAAATAAAAAGAAAAAGAAAAAAATGTAAATTTTTAAAATGATTGTCTTGTATTATTATTAATGAATTTTAGTATGTTTAATGAATGAAATTATATAATTGATTAATTATACATTTTGTATGATTTATATAGTTTTTATTTAATTTGAATGTTTTAGCATACTTAGAAAATTTGTTGTAATTGATAAAAAAATTATTTTAGAGATATTTATATAATTATTGGATAGTTGCCAACATACCACTAAGCTAGTAGCTTAGCGTGTGTGTTTCACGTGCAGGTTAGTAGAAGTAGCTGTTGCATTAGGATCAACCGAATAAAGGGGAACCCTAAGATCAAATTGCAGCAGTTTATTCTTTTCTGTATCTTTTGGATATTATACTATATAATTAAATTTTCAGGTTTTCTTTTGATGTAAATTTATAGCATGTAGGATTTATAAAAGTGAATTTTGTAATTAATATATTTGGTATGATTTGTAAATGTATTTCTAAATGGTATGGTTTAATGAATGAGCATTTTTAAATCAAAATATTTATATCACTAGTTACATATTTAAATGATATAAAAATATATGGTAATAAATATTCCTCTAATAATAAAATCAAAAATTGAAAAAAATAATACAATAATTTGAGCATTTGTTTTCAAATAATGAGTTTGGTAGCACTTTCCTATACTATTAATGGCTAGTAGGGTAAAGGAGCGCTACATTTAGTACAATCAAAGCCCAGGTTAATTGATTTTAAAACAGTGCGTGTAAAATAGAAAATGTGTATCATGCATATGCATAAAATGCTGCAATTATCTAATTTGAGTCTCTTCCTCTAGTTTATAGTTAGATATGGATTCGGAATTGGAACAAGATTTCTTGAAAGATGAACTGAGTAACAGTCTTTCAGACTCAGCCGATCTTGGACAACCTCCATGAGTGAGAGATTCTAAGCTGAGTGTAGTAGCTCTACCGAGAGTAGAGGGATAGGCTAATTTAGGACAGGAACCTCTTGTGGAGCAAATAACTAATTTATTGCAATGGATAGTACAAGCAATTCCACAACTAGCTCCACCTTCTCCTCCACTTCAACCAAAACCCTGGATTGATAAGCTGAGAATATATAGGGCCATAAATTTTAAGGGAAAGAGAGAGGATGACCTAGTAGCATCAGAGTTTTGGATGGAATCAACAAAACTAGTGTTTTAGGAGCTCCAGTGTCCAGAGGAATAGAAAGTTAGGTATGTAATGTCCTTTTCTAAAAGATCATGCCTATAACTAGTGGAAATCAACTTTATCAAAGCCCTAGACACCGAAACCACCTTTATGGAATTTCTTCAGGGTAGAATTTAGCAAGAAATATGTGCCTAGAGTCTATGTTAATGAAAAGAAAAGGGAGTTTCAAGACCTAAAGCAAGGAAGAATGTTAGTGGTAGAATATTAGATGGAATTCACTAGAGTGAGTAAATATGCAATTGGAATCATTGTTGTTGAGCTAGGTGGGTGCTGCAAATTTGATGATGGGCTTAATGAGGACATTGGATATATGGTTGCCACCCTTCAGTTTGTGCATTTTGCTACACTAGTATCCTCAGCCATCAGTGTGGAAAAAAGATCAAAGAGAAAAGAGGATAGAGATCCACCCTAAAGATCGACAACTAGCATGGCCTAGACATCCGGTAAGAAAGGCGGATAATGCCTAGGTTTTTCCTATCATGGGGTTCTGCACCAACCTTTTTCAATTAGGAAAAGCCAACAGTCTAATCTAGAAAGGTCTACAACTAGTACAGTAGCTTCGGGCAATAGGAGATTTATATTTGTCACATGTCAACATTATGGAAGATCACATGCATGTGATTTCTAGTAGATTACTAGAGCACTCTTATGACGTGGATCTACTAAGCACAAACAAAAAGATTACCCTAGGGGAAGAGGTACAAGTTGTGTACTATTAGTTCAGGTTCAGAATTTCACTTGAGGTAGAGACAGAAGACATGGATAGTCTAGAAGTAGCAAGATTGGCCAGTGTGTATCAAAACTAGTGAGTACAGCAAAAGGTAGTCAAGACCTAGCCTGAGGATATGTCATGAGAGCTCGTGAGGACTAGGATGCCCCGGATGTCATTATCGGTAAAATTTCTCTTTATGATACTGATTTATTTGCACTAATAGATCCGAGTTCTACACATTCATATTTATGCATGTCACCACTTAATCAAGGTAACATGGTAGCAGAGGAATTAGATTATGATATATTAGTGACAAATCCTTTGGGTCATGGAGTGAAAGTTAGTCGAGTCTATAAAAATAGTCCAGTCAAAGCTCAGAATGTAGAATTCCAGCTGACCTGATAGAGTTGTCATTCCATGAGTTTGATGCAATCTTGGGGATGGATTAATAAATTGAGTAAAGAGCCTTATAAATGCATGAAATAAAAATTTGGTATGATTTGGATGATATTAGAATGAATGAAAGGTGAATATGCAGATTTCCTGCTAAAAGTCATGGGCGTGACTATCTAGTCATGGGTGTGAACTTGAGGGTTCACGGTTGTGACTGATTGTATCACGGTTGTCACTTCAGTGTGGAAATGGTACTATTCATTCCAGAAGCGTTCACGGGTTGGAATCACGGATGTAAACTTATTCACGGGCGTGAATGAGTAATCATGACCGTGAATGATTTTGGACGATTCATTCCTGTAGTGTTCACGGCTTTGAATTACGGGCGTGAACTAATTCACGGGATTGAATTAGTAATCATGGTCGTGAATGCTCTGTATTAGTAATTAGGAATGCGATTATCAAAAGAAGAATTCAGGTAAGTAAATGAAAGTCATTGTCTATCCAGTGAAATAAGAATGATTATATATATATATATATATTGATGTGAGAACGTGTTATGTTGTGATATAGAAAAATGAATGTTGATACGGATGAAATATGTGAATTTACACGGATGATATATGAAACATGATACGGATGAAATACGTGAACTAATGCAGATAATAAACATGAATATTGATATGGTTGTGATTGAAAGTAAATAGAGATATATGAATTATATGATATTGAATAAGCCCTAGAACAACTACCTCGAACTATTCTAGGATAGTTTGGCATGCCAAGTAGGGGGGAGTATGATGAAAACCATTAATGGAACGATTTACGATGCTGGTAATGGCACAGATTATGAATACTATGTTGGTAATGGCACGAATTATGAATACTATGCCGATAATGGCACGGATTATGAATACTACGCCGGTAATGGCACGATTTTTCTACACCGGTAATGGCACTTATATGCGCACATCATATTGTCGTGTGGCACTCCTAAGTGCCTGGATGGCAACTCCATTATCCTAGACAGGAGTTAATAGGTGTTGTGGGCTAATATATATATATATATATAAACAATGGAAAGTGGTATACATATATAAATACATGATTGATGATGTAAAAGAGATGTTTATAATTAATGGAAATGAAAATGATATTTGTCATGTATGCATGGAGTCATTATTGTATGAGATAGAATCATAAGGAATAGAATTGTATAGAAGAACATTAATACGAAAAATGATACATGTTATTACCTGTTGCATGACATAGTATATTGCCTTAATTATATGCACCACTAAGCTTAGAGCTTAGCGTAGAGTTTTTTTTCCATGCAGATATAGAAAGGTAGCTGAAGGTGTTAGATAAAGCAAACGGTGATCCTATTCAAGTAAAGCAGCCGAACATTGAGAAAGTTAGTTACAAGCTTTGAATTTTTTTTATTTGGCTTTTTATATTAAAGAGTTTTAGAGTTTGTAAAACTTACTTTTAAAGTTTGTCAAGAATTAATTTGATGCTTAAAATTTCTATCTTATGTAAATAAATTGTACCTAGTTTTTGTATATATCTATATATATATGAGTGCTGAGAAAATAAAGGTAAAATAATAATAATAGCGATTTGAAGAAGTAGATAGACGAGGGTAGCGCTTCCGCATCCGGGCACGTGTTGATCGGGTGAGGGGGTGTTACATAGGTGGGAACAAGATATACCAAGATTTGAAAGTGCAGTACTGGTGGCCTAAAATGAAGAAGGATATTATGGAGTATGTGATTAAATGGTTAACTTGTCAGCAGATAAAAGTCGAACATTAATTACCTGCAGATTTATTGCAACCAATCTCGATACCTGAATGGAAATGGAAAATAATTACTGCAGACTTTGTCTTCGGATTGCCAATGACACAAAAGAGATATGATGTTTAAGCTTTCTCTCATCAATTTTCCATCATCCTCAAACCTCATTCTTAATTTTTCCATAATTTTCCTACAAAATCTTAATTTTTTCATAATACTAATTCAACTCCAAATCATCATCAAACTTAAAATCAACTTACAACAATTATTCAAATTACAATAATTTGATTTTGGACTTTTTCCACCAAACTTTCCAATTTTTCTATTTAATCATTGAATAAATTTATTTTCTTAAATTACATATCCCAAATGATCTTATATCCTCAAATTAAATATGTCAATATTCTCAGAATAATTTTCTCTTCAAAATGATTTTCTCGATTTTGCAAAACAATCACCGTTATGAAAATTATATTTTTGCAATTTAGTCTTTTTTCTAAATCAAACCTGTAAAATTTTATCCGTAGTCCGATTTATAATTTATCAGTTATACAAATCTTAGAATTCAATTGCAATCACATCGGTACCCTTGCAATCGTGAACGCATCTCCCAAACTCAGCCATTTCTTTTCCTCCATATCCCATCTTGATTTCTAGACAGAGAAAGGAAGGGAAGAGAAGGGAAAGAGCAAGACAATGTGATCTTCATGGTCCATAACTCCTAAGGAAGCTGGAAGAAGCAAGAAAGAAGAAGAAAAATCAAGTTTGGTAGAGAGAAAAATCTCCAAAGTGGTGATTTAGTGAAGAAAAGAGTAAGGTAAGAAGTGATTCTTCTTCTTCATCATCTTTTTTTAAAGGAGTTTGAAATTTTGGATCGTTTGCCATTCGAAGGACCTCGATGACAGTAGAGGCCTTTTTTTCAAAGTGGAGTATCGGGGATGGCATTGCTCCGGAATTCGATTCATGAGGTAATTTTTTAAAATCATAGGATTTCTTTTTTTTTTTATTTAGATATTTCTTTTTTTTTAGATATTTAGAAAAAAACTATCTATAAAAAAAAAAGAAAAATCATTAAAAAGATTTAAAACAAATAAATAGGTTAAAAAATATCCAATTTTTTTTTAGTGCAGTAGTACATAAAAAAGACTGATGTAAGGAAAAATACCCAGACTATTCAATGCTAGGTATAATGAGTATAATAAGGACCTCAAAACATTCTCTTTTCGTCCTATCCTATGAACTTTCGATGGTTATACGGGTATCCAAAGTACGAACGAGATGGATGTTTGTTGTCCCAACCATTCTTCTTAGTTTTGAATTTTAAAGAGAACGTTCGAAAACATATTTATTCCGATTCAGAAGGGGAAATGCACTGGAGTACTGATGTATACCGTGCGCCGGAATTTACATATAGTAATGTCCATCTCTTACCAAAAACTTCTCCTACTTTTGAATTACGGAAACAAGAACTTTATGTGAGAGTTGAAGCTCCAAAAGGAGAATTGGGAAACTTCCGCATATCCAACCGACTAATTAATTCTTTATAACGTACTCTATTTTTCTTTTCTAAATAAGACAGGCGATCCTATTACAGGAATAGCTTCCGGCACGCCTGTTACAATTTTGACTGCCCAATAACCAATTTGGTCTACCTCCTAGGAGCATGAGACTTCTTTCTCTTTCCCTTTAATGAGGCAGTCTCCATTTGATGTGAAAAAGTGAACTTGTGAGGGTTTGAGACAAGTTTTGACAGAAAATATTTTATGGAAACCCTAAGAGTGTATGATTTTTGATGAAGAATTGAACTTTTGGTGGTTTTTATAGGTAAAGTTTGTGACTTAGGGGCCGGAATCTTCAATGTTTCATTGAATGTGTGTAAATGAGAGCGGTTTTAGGGAGTTGAAAAGTTGAAATGAGGAAATAACCGGCTGTTCTTTTATAAGCTCGATGCATTCACGGGCGTGAAATGTGTGTTCACGTGTAACATCCTCGACTTCCCACATATGCATTATTACATGCATTTTATTTTGACATATGCATTTGAATATAATTCAATTGAACACATGCATTTCATACGTATTTTCGTAGGATCAAGTTTATGACACGCACTAGCTACGTGTCCTAGTACATTGCAATTGTATTGAGTCACACATGTGTATTTATAATCTAAATGAGGATAAAAAGTATTAAAAAAAAATGAATGAAATAAGGTGACTAAATTAAAGTAAGCAAAATGACTAGATTGAGATTAAATTGCATATTATGTTGATTTGTATAATAATAATAAAAAAATAAAATAAAAAAAAATAAAAGTCAGAAAAATAAATAAATAAATAAATAAATAAATAAAATAAAAAAGAAAAAGAAGGAAAAAGGGGACGGATGAAACAAAGAAAAGGAAGATAAGGTGGTGGGTGGTGGCTTTTAACTTATTAGGCAGCCACCTTATCACTTCCCTTCCTCATCTTCTTCTTCTTCTTCTTCTTTGCTTCATTCCTTCCATTTCTTTTCAAGTTTCAGCCACCATTTCTTCCTTCTTTCACTCCAAAAATTGCAGGAACAAGATTAGCCAAGAGTGATTATAGGTGAGTAAACATTTATTCTTGTGTTAAGCTTGATTTTGGTGTTTAGGGTTCATTAATAGGCACTGTTTTGCAACCCGATTTTGATGAACATATAAATTGATTCTGGACAAGTATAAAACACAAAAGTTGTTCCTTTATGTCTTATATTTATGAATATGTAAACGGTGTTTCGTGATTTGGTTTATAGAATTAGATATGCTCTTCGTACTGAAACTGGTCAGGGTGTAAACCCTAACCAAGTTAGCTACTGTGTTACTTGATTTCGAATATGTTAAAGCCATTATTTGAAGTATCTCAAAACATAACAGTTGTAGATATATGTGTTATGTATCTGTATACCAAATTTCAGGTTCATATGTCTTGTAAATTGTGAGTTATGGTAAATGGAACCATGACTGTTCCATGGTTTGAACTGCCTATTGAGTGCCCTGGGCAGTTCCAGAAACTTTTTTGTCTAATTTGAGCTCCTTAGAGCTATATTCTGTAACTTATCAAAACATGAAAGTTATAGGTATATGTCTTAGCTAAATTTTGGTACTAATTTCAGCTTAAAATGTTATGTATAGAGTACGTTATGGCCTTTAGAAGTCATACTGGTCCGGAAGCCAATTCTGTTCTGGACCAGTGAAATGTTTCTTATACTTTGAAGACCTTAGAGGTATAATTGGTAAAAGTTGTGAACATGAAAAATGTTCCATTTGAACCCATATAAATGTATGCCAAGTTTCATTATAATCTTATTTACAGATTGTAAGATATGGACTACCCAAATTGGTACCCTGAAACTGCCAAAGGGCAGAAACAGGGCAGGAAACAGAACACTCTTAGAAATTCCACCAAAAATTGTACAATGATCCAATTGGTCTGATATTTTAATATGTTTCATTATTATGTGTTATTTTGAATTAGGAACAAGAATCAGATTAATTGGTCAACTATAGGAAAAGTTATAGGCTTAACAGTCCCATAAGGTCACACAGCCCCATAGGAAAAAGCCTAGCTATGTATATGCATTATGCATATTAATTTGTTTAAGCCGCATTAAGTCTCCCTAATCATGAGTTAATCCATTATATTTTCATGTTAGGCTCACAACATATTGGAGACCCACAAGGAGCAGATAGACAATAAGTAAGAGTCGGGATCAAAGGAGAACTGTGAGTCTAATTATCGATTGAATTCTTAGTGCAAATGAATGTTGCTTGCTATGTGATTCATATGATTGTCATAATTTGTCCTTGATAATATGATGATGGATAATTTGTGACGTTTGTGGTTTGACATATGATTGTCATGATTGTCCTTGATAATATGATGATGGACAATATGTGACGTTTGTGGTTTGACATATGATTGTCATGATTGTCCTTGATAATATGATGATGGACAATATGTGATGTTTGTGGTTTGACATATGATTGTCATGATTGTCCTTGATAATATGATGATGGGCAATATGTGGCGTTTGTGATACGTATAAATGGTATACTTGTGGTATATTTGAGGTATATGTTTGACATATGTGATATATATACATGGTATATGTATAGTATATGCAAGGTATATGCGTGGCATATGAGGCATATATGTGGTATATGTATGTTATATGTGATAAGATGCAATGGTTCATAAATGCTTAGTACAAATGCATATGCATATGGACTTAAAAGGCGTTGTGACTAGTTAATCAATATTGCAAAGCAAAAGAAGAGGCCTGTGGCCCAACAAATGTGCAAATGAAACAAATGATCAAGCTAGCTAGCAAATGCAAATACAATTGCAAATGCAAATGTTCACATGGCAAATGTTCACATGGATACCCGGGGCAATGTCTGTTTAACTTGGTCACAACAAAATGAAATAAGCAAAGCATTTGCATACATAAAGAGTAATGATTATATGTTTCAACTTTATTGATACTTATATGATACTGATGAATGGAATAGAATACCTGATATATATTGGATTTGTGATTTATTACTATGAGTTGTTTGGTACTTTAGAGCTCATTGGATGATTATTCTCACTGAGCCGCAACTCATCAATTTGCGTCATTTTTCAGGTAAAGAAAAGTGATAGCTCATTTTGAGTAGTGTATAGAAGACATGGAGCACAGGTCATTGGCCGAGCCTCATCACTCTCTCTCCTTGCATTCCACACAAGCATAAAAATATGTCATCTGTATTTTGGACTTATATGCTTTAATATGTATAGTCATTTTGGAATGAGTCTAAATATGTATAAATGAAATCAACTCGGAAATACTTATGTGTAAAGTTTATATTTTGATATATGTGATATATCGTATTGTGGTTTTAATGTTGACTTGAAAAGTCATTTAGTAATTTTACAGGATATAAGACTTGTAAAGTCGTTAGTTGATTTTACAGGATATGATATGAAAAAAAAAAAATTTTACTACTATTGTTAACAGGGTATTTTGCCTTTTTAGTATGCAGTATGTGACTATTTGATACAGGGATAGGTTATACTTAAATGCATAAGAGGTGTGATGTTACATTTTTGGTATCAGAGCAGGGATAGGTTCCATGGGAACATGCATCTGCATAAGAGCATGATAACATATGCATCATATGTGTTGAACATTATGTAGTGACATACTTTCATTTATTTTAGGGACATCATAAGACATGATACACCAAGGAGGGAGAGGCCGGCCGAAATGCATTCTCATGAGGCATCACCTCATTTACATAGAGAGCAACCAGCAATAGGAGCTAGAGCTCCAGTACATGCATCACAGTCATCTCATGCAGAAGTACCCCATGAAAACCTAGAACAAGAAGTATATGGTCCTGAAATGTACAAGGAAAGACGGTATGACAAGCTGAGGAAACATGGTGCAACTGATTTCAATGGCACAACAGACCCAGCAGAAGCTGAGACATGGCTGAAAAGGACACAGAGGGTACTGAATATGATGAGATGTACTCCAGATGAGAAATTTGATTATGCAGTATCCTTACTGCAAGGAAATGCTTATGAATGGTGGGAGACAGTCCCTGACAGTGATGCACAACCACCAGTGTTGACATGGAATGATTTTCTCCTGGAATTTCAGAACAATTATATGCCTGAAGCATATAAAGATGAGAAGAGGAAGGAATTCCTGAATCTGAAGCAGGGGAATATGTCTATTGCGGAGTATGAAGTACAATTTAACAAGCTTTCCCATTATGCCACTTTCATGGTCTCTACTGAAAGAGACAAATGCAGGAAGTTTGAGGAGGGCCTCAAATATGAGATCAGAAACAGAATCACGACTACTGATCTTGATAGTTATGCTAGGCTTAGAGCTGCTGCAATCAGAGCTGAACGGTTAATGAAAGAAGCTGGGGAACAACAAATAAAAAGGCCATCACGTGAATTCTTTGGTGAGTCTAGCAGAAGGTTGGGGAAAAGAGGTAGATATATGCCTGCACAAGCTGGTAACAGAAGTGGGTACTCCAGTTCTAGAGGTCGACGAATGACTTTCTCTTACCCAGGCAGAGGGCAGAGCCAATATGTTGAACAGAGGCCCACATGCAGTCATTGTGGCAGACAGCATACGGGCGAATGTAGAAGGCTCACAGGAGCATGTTATTTCTGTGGATCGATGGAGCATATGTATAGAGACTGTCCAAATAGAGCCAAACTAGCAGAGACTAGTAGAGACAGAGGAGTATCTGAGACTACTGTTGAGGCACCGAGGGTCTACCCTACTAGTGGGACACAAGGCAGAGGAAGAGGCAGGGGCAGGACTGGTACACTAGGTAGAGGAGTGTCCAGATCTGAAGGTCAGAGTTCTAGACCCCCTACTCAGGCCAGGGTGTTTGCTATGACTAGACAAGAGGCAGTGGATGCTCCCGAAGTAGTCACTGGTAATATTTATATTTCTGAAATATTAGCATATGCATTGATTGACCCAGGCTCCACTCATTCATTTATATCATTGCATATGGCATCTAAACTACATCAAATGCATGAGCCTTTGGGGATTGACATAAATGTGAGTACTCCATTGGGAACAGTGGTAGTTGTGAATAATGTCTGTCGTGAATGCCTGATATGCATTGACAGAGCTGAGTTAATAGCTGATCTAATTTTATTGCCAATATATGAATTTGATGTGATACTGGGAATGGACTGGTTAACTAGACATCATGCAATAGTGAATTGCTTTACTAAGGAAGTAATTTTGGAATCACCAAACCAGCCAAGGGTAGTATTTCTAGGTGAAAGAAAACTTGTGCCTACATGTCTAGTTTCAGCGGTAAAGGCATTTCGAATGATAAAGGGGGATGTGAAGCATATTTGGCATATGTGACTGATATTAGAACCACTGATAGCTTGCTTGAAAATATACCAGTGGTAAGGGAATTTGCTGATGTATTCCCAGATGATCTACCTGGTTTACCACCAGATAGAGAGATAGAATTCACTATTGAACTAGTACCAGGAACAGCACCAATATCAAGGTCACCCTACAGAATGGCCCCAGTTGAGTTGAAAGAGCTGAAGGCCCAATTGCAGGAGTTACTTGATAAAGGGTATATCAGACCTAGTGTATCACCATGGGGAGCTCCAGTGTTATTTGTTAAAAAGAAAGATGGAACAATGAGATTATGTATCAATTACAGACAACTGAATAAAATGACAGTGAAGAACAAATATCCGTTGCCTAGAATAGATGATTTGTTTGACCAGTTGCAAGGAGCCCAAATATTCTCCAAGATTGATTTGAAATCAGGCTATTACCAGCTGAAGGTAGCAGAAGCAGATGTTCCAAAGACTGCCTTTCGAACCAGGTATGGGCATTATGAATTTTTAGTAATGCCATTTGGATTGACTAATGCTCCAGCTGCATTTATGGCTTTAATGAATAAGGTGTTTCAACCATATCTAGATAGGTTTGTGATAGTATTTATTGATGACATATTGGTGTACTCAAAGAATAGGGGAGAACATGAACAACATTTAAAAATTGTGTTGCAAACCTTAAGGGAGAAACAACTGTATGCCAAATTGAGTAAATGTGAATTCTGGTTAGATCATTTGGTGTTTCTTGGACATGTAGTATCGGGCAAGGGCATAGAAGTAGACCCAAAGAAAATAGAGGCTATGGTAAATTGGGAAGCTCCTAAAAATGTTTCAGAAATGCGTAGTTTTCTGGGTTTAGCCGGATATTATCGTAGATTTGTTGATGGATTCTCCTTAATTGCTAACCCTTTGACTAAATTGTTGAGAAAGAATGTGTCTTTCAAGTGGACTCCAGAATGTCAGAGGAGTTTTGATGAACTAAAGCACAGGCTAACCTCAGCACCAGTGTTAACCATCCCTACAGGTACAGGTGGGTTTACAGTATATAGTGATGCTTCTCACCAAGGCTTGGGATGTGTGTTGATGCAACATGGTAAGGTGATAGCTTATGCATCTAGACAACTGAGACCACATGAGATCTCCTATCCAGTGCATGATTTAGAATTGGCTGCAGTCGTATTTGCATTGAAGATTTGGAGGCATTATCTGTATGGTGAGACATTCCAAATCTTCACAGACCATAAAAGCTTGGGTTATTTGCTGACACAGAAAGAATTAAACATGAGGCAGAGACGGTGGTTAGAGCTATTGAAAGATTATGACTGTACGATTGAATACCATCCAGGGAAAGCCAATGTGGTAGTAGATGCATTAAGTAGGAAGGCTAGTGGCAGTGTAGCTCACTTGCAAGTATCCTCTTTTCCATATTTGATTCAATTACGATCTATGAATGTTGAATTAAATATACATGATGAAGGATCACTTATTGTTACTCTTCGAGTCAGACCTATACTAAAGGAGAGGATCAAAGAAGCACAAAGCAAAGATCCTAAATTGTGTGAGAAAATTGAATCAGTAAGGCAGGAAAACAGTAAAGATTTTCAATTGCAGGATGATACACTGATGTTAAAGTCACGCATATGTGTTCCAGACACTGAGAACTTGCGTCGGAAAATAATGGAAGAGGCACACAATTCACCGTATGCAATGCACCCAGGGATGACAAAGATGTATCACAGTTTAAGGCCTCATTACTGGTGGCCAAGAATGAAGAAAGACATAGCAGAATATGTTTCCGAATGCTTAACATGTCAGCAGATCAAAATTGAACATCAGGCACCAATTGGTAAGTTACATCCATTGCCAGTGCCAGAATGGAAATGGGAAAGAATAACGATGGATTTTGTCTATGGATTGCCAAGAACTCCACGGAAAAATGATGCAGTATGGGTAATTATTGACAGATTAACCAAGTCAGCACATTTTCTACCTATCAGATGGGGTTGTACACTTGAGAGTTTGGCCAAATTATATGTGAATGAGATAGTCAGATTGCATGGCATTCCAGTGTCCATTGTGTCTGATAGAGATCCACGGTTTACTTCACGTTTTTGGGTGAGTTTACAGAATGCATTGGGAACAAAATTGAACTTTAGCACTGCATTCCACCCACAGACTGACGGACAATCAGAAAGGACTATACAGACATTGGAAGAAATGCTTAGGGCATGTTCTATGGAATTCAGAGGTGTTTGGGATGAATATATAGCATTGATTGAATTTGCTTACAACAACCAGTATCATAGCAGTATCCAGATGGCACCATATGAAGCATTGTATGGCAGAAAGTGCCGAAGCCCTATCATTTGGGATGAAGAAGGAGCACGTGCATTAGAAGGGCCAGAGCTAGTGCAAGACACAGTGGATAAGATCAAGGTTGTCAGGAACAAGCTAAAGGCAGCACAGGATAGGCAGAAAAGTTATGTTGATCAGCATAGAAGGGAGATGGAATACGAGTTGGGTGAGAAGGTATTTCTTCGTGTATCTCCATGGAAAGGGATAATTCGATTTGGCCAGAAGGGTAAATTGAGCCCAAGATACATAGGGCCTTATGAAATTCTTGAGAAGATTGGTCCATTGGCTTATAGGTTGGCTTTACCACCCGAGATGGCTCAGATACATAATGTGTTTCATGTGAGCATGCTTAGAAGATACAGGTCAGATCCTACACATGTACTTAAAGATCAAGCCATTGAGATTGCAGAGAACATGAGTTATGTTGAGGAACCAGTGCAAATCATTGGATACAAGACTAAACAGCTAAGAAATCGAGAAATACCTTTGGTTAAGGTATTATGGCGTAACCATTTACAAGAAGAGGCAACATGGGAAACAGAAGAAAATATGAAAAAGCAATATCCACAACTGTTTTCAGGTATTAATTTCGAGGACGAAATTTTAAAAGGAGGGGAGAATTGTAACATCCTCGACTTCCCACATATGCATTATTACATGCATTTTATTTTGACATATGCATTTGAATATAATTCAATTGAACACATGCATTTCATACGTATTTTCGTAGGATCAAGTTTATGACACGCACTAGCTACGTGTCCTAGTACATTGCAATTGTATTGAGTCACACATGTGTATTTATAATCTAAATGAGGATAAAAAGTATTAAAAAAAATGAATGAAATAAGGTGACTAAATTAAAGTAAGCAAAATGACTAGATTGAGATTAAATTGCATATTATGTTGATTTGTATAATAATAATAAAAAAATAAAATAAAAAAAATAAAAGTCAGAAAAATAAATAAATAAATAAATAAATAAATAAATAAAATAAAAAAGAAAAAGAAGGAAAAAGGGGACGGATGAAACAAAGAAAAGGAAGATAAGGTGGTGGGTGGTGGCTTTTAACTTATTAGGCAGCCACCTTATCACTTCCCTTCCTCATCTTCTTCTTCTTCTTCTTCTTTGCTTCATTCCTTCCATTTCTTTTCAAGTTTCAGCCACCATTTCTTCCTTCTTTCACTCCAAAAATTGCAGGAACAAGATTAGCCAAGAGTGATTATAGGTGAGTAAACATTTATTCTTGTGTTAAGCTTGATTTTGGTGTTTAGGGTTCATTAATAGGCACTGTTTTGCAACCCGATTTTGATGAACATATAAATTGATTCTGGACAAGTATAAAACACAAAAGTTGTTCCTTTATGTCTTATATTTATGAATATGTAAACGGTGTTTCGTGATTTGGTTTATAGAATTAGATATGCTCTTCGTACTGAAACTGGTCAGGGTGTAAACCCTAACCAAGTTAGCTACTGTGTTACTTGATTTCGAATATGTTAAAGCCATTATTTGAAGTATCTCAAAACATAACAGTTGTAGATATATGTGTTATGTATCTGTATACCAAATTTCAGGTTCATATGTCTTGTAAATTGTGAGTTATGGTAAATGGAACCATGACTGTTCCATGGTTTGAACTGCCTATTGAGTGCCCTGGGCAGTTCCAGAAACTTTTTTGTCTAATTTGAGCTCCTTAGAGCTATATTCTGTAACTTATCAAAACATGAAAGTTATAGGTATATGTCTTAGCTAAATTTTGGTACTAATTTCAGCTTAAAATGTTATGTATAGAGTACGTTATGTCCTTTAGAAGTCATACTGGTCCGGAAGCCAATTCTGTTCTGGACCAGTGAAATGTTTCTTATACTTTGAAGACCTTAGAGGTATAATTGGTAAAAGTTGTGAACATGAAAAATGTTCCATTTGAACCCATATAAATGTATGCCAAGTTTCATTATAATCTTATTTACAGATTGTAAGATATGGACTACCCAAATTGGTACCCTGAAACTGCCAAAGGGCAGAAACAGGGCAGGAAACAGAACACTCTTAGAAATTCCACCAAAAATTGTACAATGATCCAATTGGTCTGATATTTTAATATGTTTCATTATTATGTGTTATTTTGAATTAGGAACAAGAATCAGATTAATTGGTCAACTATAGGAAAAGTTATAGGCTTAACAGTCCCATAAGGTCACACAGCCCCATAGGAAAAAGCCTAGCTATGTATATGCATTATGCATATTAATTTGTTTAAGCCGCATTAAGTCTCCCTAATCATGAGTTAATCCATTATATTTTCATGTTAGGCTCACAACATATTGGAGACCCACAAGGAGCAGATAGACAATAAGTAAGAGTCGGGATCAAAGGAGAACTGTGAGTCTAATTATCGATTGAATTCTTAGTGCAAATGAATGTTGCTTGCTATGTGATTCATATGATTGTCATAATTTGTCCTTGATAATATGATGATGGATAATTTGTGACGTTTGTGGTTTGACATATGATTGTCATGATTGTCCTTGATAATATGATGATGGACAATATGTGACGTTTGTGGTTTGACATATGATTGTCATGATTGTCCTTGATAATATGATGATGGACAATATGTGATGTTTGTGGTTTGACATATGATTGTCATGATTGTCCTTGATAATATGATGATGGGCAATATGTGGCGTTTGTGATACGTATAAATGGTATACTTGTGGTATATTTGAGGTATATGTTTGACATATGTGATATATATACATGGTATATGTATAGTATATGCAAGGTATATGCGTGGCATATGAGGCATATATGTGGTATATGTATGTTATATGTGATAAGATGCAATGGTTCATAAATGCTTAGTACAAATGCATATGCATATGGACTTAAAAGGCGTTGTGACTAGTTAATCAATATTGCAAAGCAAAAGAAGAGGCCTGTGGCCCAACAAATGTGCAAATGAAACAAATGATCAAGCTAGCTAGCAAATGCAAATACAATTGCAAATGCAAATGTTCACATGGCAAATGTTCACATGGATACCCGGGGCAATGTCTGTTTAACTTGGTCACAACAAAATGAAATAAGCAAAGCATTTGCATACATAAAGAGTAATGATTATATGTTTCAACTTTATTGATACTTATATGATACTGATGAATGGAATAGAATACCTGATATATATTGGATTTGTGATTTATTACTATGAGTTGTTTGGTACTTTAGAGCTCATTGGATGATTATTCTCACTGAGCCGCAACTCATCAATTTGCGTCATTTTTCAGGTAAAGAAAAGTGATAGCTCATTTTGAGTAGTGTATAGAAGACATGGAGCACAGGTCATTGGCCGAGCCTCATCACTCTCTCTCCTTGCATTCCACACAAGCATAAAAATATGTCATCTGTATTTTGGACTTATATGCTTTAATATGTATAGTCATTTTGGAATGAGTCTAAATATGTATAAATGAAATCAACTCGGAAATACTTATGTGTAAAGTTTATATTTTGATATATGTGATATATCGTATTGTGGTTTTAATGTTGACTTGAAAAGTCATTTAGTAATTTTACAGGATATAAGACTTGTAAAGTCGTTAGTTGATTTTACAGGATATGATATGAAAAAAAAAAAATTTTACTACTATTGTTAACAGGGTATTTTGCCTTTTTAGTATGCAGTATGTGACTATTTGATACAGGGATAGGTTATACTTAAATGCATAAGAGGTGTGATGTTACATCACGGGTGTGAATGGTCGTGTTCACAGTTTGCTGAAGGAGTGTTCCACCCATGAATGAAGGCATGAATATGTTCACGGTCGTGATCTTTGAATGTCACGGGAGTGAATAATGGTCACGGGCGTGAAAGGTTGAATTTCACTACTTATGCTCGTGAAGCAAGCCGTGACTCAAGGTGTGAACGCCTCTGTAAGTTTTTGGGTGTAAAAGTTCACGCGCATGAAAAGCTCGTTTCACGGGAGTGAATGAAGCCGTGAAAATAAGCTTCAGCACTTGAAGCCGTGAACTATGTCGTGAATCAAGTCGTGAATGACACTGCATTTTTTGGCTATTTAAGTCACGGGCGTCAACATATCTCATGGGTGTCACTCCCTTTAAATTTTCATCAAATAAAATTAAGTCCTAAAAACAAGACTAAATCATTTCAATAAAGACTCTATCCCTTACAACATAAATTTCATCAAAATTGCTACCTTAAATTTAGTGATATGATAGAAAATTAGAATCATCAATTAAGATTTCGTAATTTAGCAATTATAAGGTTAATCCATCAATCATACCAAGTTCTCTTCTAATGAAATTAAATCTTTCCTCATTTAGAGACTTAGTGAAAATATCTGCTAATTGATTTTCTTTACTTATAAATTCTAATGCAACATCTCCATATTGAACATGATCTCTAATAAAGTGGTGTCTAATGTCAATATGCTTACTTCTTGAGTGTTGAATAGGATTCTTTGAAAGATTTATAGCACTTGTATTGTCACATTTAATAGGTATATGGTTCATTTCATGACCATAGTCCTTAAGTTGTTGTTTCATCCAAAGAATTTGAGTACAACAACATGCAGCTGCTACATACTCTGCTTTAGCAGTTGAGAGAGCAACTGAAACTTGTTTCTTACTAAACCAAGAAACTAAGCATTCTCCAATAAAGTGACAAGTACCTTAAGTACTTTTTCTATCTAAAAGACTACCAGCATAATCTGCATCTAAATATCCTATAATATAAAAGGATGAATTTCTAGGATACCATAAACCTAGATGCAAAGATCCATGTAAATATCTTAGAATGCTTTTTACTGCATTTAAATGAGATTCTTTAGGACGTGATTGAAATCATGCACACAAGCAAACACTATACATTATATCGGGTCTAGAAGCAGTAAGATATAAAAGTGATATGATCATATCTTTATAAAGCTTTTCATTAATGCTCTTACCATTTTCATCCTTGTCCAATTTTGTTGATGTGCTCATAGGAGTCTTGGCATTCTTGCATCCTTCCATACCAAATTTCTTAATTAAATCTTTGGCATATTTGGATTGGTTGATGAATATGCCCTCATTGCTTGGCTTTATTTGTAGACCAAGGAAATACTTAAGCTCTCCCATCATGCTCATTTCAAATTCCCTAGTCATACACTTAGCAAATTCTTGCACAACAACTCATTAGTAGAACCAAATATTATATCATCAACATAAATTTGAACAATTAGTATATCATGCTTATGCTTTTTAATGAGTAATGTGGTGTCAACATTTTCCTTTGTAAAGCTATTTTCTAATAGAAAAGAACTTAGCCTATCATACCAAGTTCTTGGGGCTTGTTTCAAACCATACAATGCTTTTGAGAGTTTAAAAACATGATTTGGCAAATCATAGCTTTCAAAGCCTGGTGGTTGTTCTACATACACTTCTTCTTCTATATAACCATTTAGAAATGCACTTTTCACATCCATTTGGAAAAGTTTGAAATTCATGTGACATGCATATGCTAAAAGTATTCTTATGGCTTCTAATCTAGCTACAAGTGCATATGTTTCATCATAATCTATACCTTCTTCCTGACTATATCCTTTTGCAACTAATCTAGCCTTATTCCTAGATATTGAACCTTGTTCATCTAGTTTGTTTCTAAATACCCATTTGCTACCTATAATTTGATGATCCTTGGGTCTAGGTACTAGGGTTCATATCTTACTTCTCTCAAATTGGTTGAGTTCCTTTTGCATGGAAATTACCCAACTTTCATCATTAAGTGCCTCATCAACATTTTTAGGTTCAATTTGAGAAATAAAAGCAATGTCAGTGACTAACTGTTTGAAATGAGATCTAGTACTTACTCCCCTAGAGAGATCACCAATGATTTGCTCTTTTGGATGATCTTTCGTCATTCTCCATTCTTTTGGGAGTTCTTGTTCATTTTCTTCTTGATTTTGAGGTAGGGAATCATTTTGATGTAAATATTCTTGATCATTTTCTTCCTTCCCATTTCCAAGATCAAGTTTTTCCATATTACCTACAACATCATCAAGAACACTACCTTTCACAATATCAAGTCTGCTACATTCATTAAAGACAACATGCATGGATTCTTCAACAGTTAATAATCTTTTATTAAATACTCTATATGCTTTGCTGGTTGTAGAGTATCCTAAAAAGATACCTTCATCGGATTTAGAGGCAAATCTTCCAAGATTGTCCTTAGTGTTTAATATAAAGCACTTGCATCCAAATACTCTAAAGTATGATATCAAAGGCTTTCTTCCATTCTATAGCTCAAATGAGGTTTTGTTTAAAAGAGGTTTTTTGAAAACTCGATTTGAAATATAACATGCAGTGTTTGTGGCTTCTGCCCAAAAATAAGTTGGTAAATCATTGAGCATTGTTCTAGCCATTTCAATTAAAGTTCGATTTTTCCTTTCAACTACCCCATTTTGTTGAGGTGTCCTAGGAGATGAGAAATTATGTGAAATGCCATGTTCAAGACAAAAGCTTTCAAAGTTTTCATTTTCAAACTCTTTCTCATGATCACTTCTTATCTTTGAAATACAATATCCTTTTTTCATTTTGAACTCTTTTAGCAAAGTTTTTGAAATTTTCAAAAGCATCACTCTTTTGAGCTAAGAAAATTACCCAAGTAAATCTAGAGTAGTCATCTACGATGACAAATGCATAATGTTTTCCTCCTCAGCTAGCAATTCTAGTAGGTCCAAACAAGTCTAAATACAGAAGTTGAAGAGGTTTTCAGGTACTTACTATGTTGTTAGCTTTGAATGATGACTTGTGTTGCTTTCCTCTTTGGTAAGATTCACATGTCTTGCCTTTTTCATATTTAACTCTTGGCAGTCCTTTTACTAGTTCTTCTGTGCTGAGATTTTGTATTAAGTCCATGTTAGTATGACCAAGTCTTCTATGCCACAGCCAAGATTCATCACTAGTAGTCACAAGACACTTAGAGGAATGGTTAGATAGTTCATGTAAGTTTATTATGTTAATTCCATAGTATACCATCTAAGAGAGCTTTTTGATGAGCAAGCACGTTCCGAAAGGTTCAAAACTTTGAAGTTGCTCTTCCGCACTAAGATGGTTGAGGGGACATCTCTAGTGCAATATGCATTGAAGATGAATGGCTATATTGAGAGGTTGGCCACCTTGGGATTTGTGATGGACCATGAATTAAGTATTGACTTAATTCAACCGGTTTGTCTGATAGTTATTCACATTTTGTGCTTAACTATAGGATGAATCAAATCTCCACCACTATTCCCGAGCTGATTAACTTGCTCAAAATGCATGGCTATGCTACACAAAAGTGGTAGTTTAGGGTCATTTTATTATGAATCATATGACACATGTGAATCTTGCTTATCAGGCAAGATGACTAAATTACCTTTTAAGGGAAAGGGTGAATGTGCTAATGGACTTTTAGACTTAATACATTCAGATGTATGTGGTCCAATGTCTACACATGCTAGATGTGGTTTCATCTACTTCATTACTTTTATCGATGACTATGCTATGCTTAAATCCATAAGGATACTCCTACCCATTCCTTCTCATTATAATTATGAGATATGGCAAATGGATGTGAAGACAGCTTTCCTTAATGGAAATCTAACTGAGGATATGTACATGACATAACCACAAGGTTTCATATCCAAAGATGGCAAAATGATATGTAAGCTTCAGAGATCCATTCATGGACAAAAGCAAACATCCAGGAGTTGGAATATTCGGTTTGATGAGACAATCAAACAATTTGGTTTCTTACAAAATTCGGATGAACTTGTATTTACAAGAAGACTAGTGGGAGTGCAATTGTATTTCTTGTGTTATTTGTATATGACATATTATTAATGGGAAATGATGTCTCAACCTTACAATCAGTCAAAATTTGGTTGTCTAAGAATTTCTCTATGAAAGACCTTAGAGAAGCAGTCTATATTTTGGGGATAAAGATCTATAGTGATAGACCTAAAAGATTGCTTGGTCTTTCACAGTCTACATACATAGATAAGATGCTAAAGAGGTTTAGCATGGAGCAGTCCAAGTGGGGATAAATTCCCATACTCTTTCAAAGTCTTTATGTCTAAAGACACAAAATGAGGGTACACACATGAGTTTGATTCCATATGCTTCAACTATAAGATCAATCGTGCACGCTATGATATGTACAAGACCTGATGTATCATATGCTCTGAGTGTCACGAGCAGATGCCAATCGGACCTTGGTGAGGGCCATTGGGTGGTTGTCAAGAATATCCTTAAGTACTTAAGAAGAACTAAGGATGTATTCTTGGTATATGGAGATGGAGATCTTATTGTGAGCGGGTATACCCGATGCCAGCTTCCAATCTGATAAGGATGAATCAAAATCTCTATCAGGTTATATATTTACACTAAATGGTGGAACACTTAGTTGGAAGATTTCTAAACAGGAAATGACTGCTGATTCCACAACCGAAACATAGTACATTGCAGCTTCTGAAGCAGCAAAGGAAGTAGTTTGGATAAAGAAATTCATCACAGAACTTGGAGTGGTTCCTAGCATTATTGATCCAATACAATTATATTGTGATAATAATGGAGCCATTGCGAAAGCAAAGGAGCCACAGTCTCATCAGAGATCCAAACATTTACTTAGAAGATACCATTTGACTAGAGAAATCATTAGTAGGAATGATGTAAATATAGAAAGAGTGCCCACTGATCAGAATATTGCTGATCCTTTAGCTAAGCCACTTCCCCAAATGAAATATGATTCTCATGTACTCGGCTATGGAATAAAATACAAAGGCGATCGACTTTAGTGCAAGTGGGAGCTTATTGGAGAAGTGCTCTCAAGGCAATCACCTTTAACACTTATTGTACAAATTTATTTGATTAATAAAAGGATTTTTCTTTAATTTGATGTTCATTTGATATATGAATTGATAAGTGATCTTATATCAATTAATGAAGTCCTTGATGCATAACATAGCATGAAGGAAATCATGATGAGATCATGATATTGAGATTCTTATCATGTGTAATTATGTTAGTATGAAACTTATCCCTAGTCATAGAATTAATGAGATGGGACATTATTAATCCAAACAGACTAGAATATGATACACTCCTTGATTGGATCGAGCAGTAGATCTCATAATCTATAAACATGAGATGTTTAGAGTTAACACGTGGCTGCTTGCTAAGTGTAGCTAAGTACATTGGATGACCAACTATGAGACACTTATATGGATAATCTATTCAAATGTCAATGATAGTCTCATCATAGAAATGGTGCAAGTATCCTTAGACTTGAGGTACATAAGGATTTCTTGAATATTAATTCTGTATTTTGACACTATTCCTTATTACCTCAGGGAGGTTGCTCATAGGGTGGTGATTGGATACAACTTGAGGTATTCGAAGGTAATTGGGTAACCAACTAAGGATTCACCACTCTTGATAGAAGGAGTGTATACCCATGGCCTTTTGTCGTGGTCATTACTCGAGAATCTTTGGCTAGAGTGAAAATGTCATAAAGATAGTGTTCAATGACATATCTAATATAACAATGAGCCTCAAGGAAAAGAACTAACATTACTTGGACTTGACATGACGTAGTCAGTCTAGCGGGAGTTGACACATGTCCGTACTCTGAACCAAGTGGGGGTATAGAATGGTAAAAGGAATAATTGCACAAAAATTGTCTATGGAAAGGTTCATAATCAAACCACTGACTTTTCGATCAATTGGGGGTTATGATGTGCTACTAGATACCGCTCCTGATTTGCTTAAATTAATTGTTAATTTAAGTGGCCAACATAACCGGGAACCTAATGGGTCACACGCATTGAAGATATGGAGAATGAGTAAAATAGTCTTGGATAGGATCCAAAATATGAGAGAATTATTTAGGGATGGATCGCGATGAGATCGTACAGAAAAATCGATCGGGAGGGTCACGAGCCCGTGTAGGCTAGGCATGCTACTGGCCTGCCTAGCGGGCCAACTGGGTTACACAGTAGCATCTCGCAGCAGGCCCAGCACGCTGCTTCCTCCCACTCGTTGGCCAAGGGTAGATTTTGGCCTTAGTTAGGCCAATTACTATTCATTCATTTCTTTTTTCTCCATTTTTAACTTTTCATATCTTCTTTGAATTTGATTCAAATAGAAAAGACATCAAATGATAGAAAATATAATGACAATATTTTTTGTGAAAAAAATATTTTTAAGACACAACAAAATTCTCTCAATAACACTTTCAAAGCTAGCACTTTGAATTTGTTCAAACCATTTCTCTTGATAGTTTCTTCTTCATTTTTCGCATGGATTATCATTAGAGATATCCTAGTGTGGATTATTGTGGTTTGCTAGAATCCAACAAAGTGAAGATTTAAAGAACAAATAAGAATTTACAGGGTATAATTTCTAATCTTTATATTTATATAACTTAGTTTTAATGACCCAAGTATGATTTTTTATTTCGGGTTTTGAAAATTTTATTTTTCCACTGCGTTTAAGAATTTGATTCATTGTTCAAAACCCAACATCCTGAAGGTGATATCTTTTATAGCACTTCTCTAACAGTCAAGACCGACCCATTAATTATGACTTCATATTTCGATGGTTTGAATATATTTGTGTAAGCGGGCTTGGTTTTTCCCAATAATCTAGACTCTTAAAGAACTCTAGTTCTTTCCATATTAATGGAAGGCACCGGCCTTAATATTATTAATAAGGGATCTCTTTAATTTTAGGTCTCATCATGGCAATTTGGCATGATATTATATCTATTAATCACATATAGATATATAAGATAATTATACTAACTATATGGTCATGATTATGGATATAATCTAACATCAATCCTTCGAGCCATGAAAGGATTGACTAGATCTTAGCTAAGTAGATGCATAAAATAAAACACCAAAATATAAAATAATTTCTTATTCTATTGTTCCTCTGTTTTGAATGCCATCTCTTTGGCTTCTTGTTCCTTTGCATTTCATTTCTATTCTAATCCGATATGATCTAATTACATAAATTTTTCATAAGAAAACTTCAAGTTATATTTGAGGGGAGTAAGATAAGAAGATAAGTATACTAAAGAGAAAAGAGAAGGCAGGGACTCACAAATCCTATTTACCAAAAATAAAATTCCATACATGATCAATCACATTGGTCAAGTTCATAATCATACCATCATGTCATTCCATACATCCCTAGCATGCATTTTCTGATGCATAAATAAAGGTAACTTATTAAAGTAACAATTTAGGTTCCTTTTGTTTCAACTCTTGAAATATTATTTTGATTGTTTGGCATTTCGTGAATTTCATCATATATCCATTATTTAATCTTATTAAATAATCATATGAACTTTTAGAAATACTTTTTAAAAGGAAATTATGCAAATTAGGGATACATTTGATCATATAAAAAGTTTTCTAAGATTGCCTGTTTTTACAACTAGGTTATTACCAATTTAATGCATGCAATAATTAAATCAGAATTTAATAATTAAATATCATTAATATTAAATCTCAATATGACTAGTAGTTAATTAATAATTAAATTACCTTAATTAATTATTACTTTGATTCCAAATAGGTTTAAAGAATCTTAGTTACAACAGCATACTAGAATCCTAGTCAAACTAGGACTTTGAAAACCCTTTTCAAATTCAAATCAAATTCTTTTCCAAAATTTCCAAAATTTATTCTTATCATTATAAACAACTTATAATCAGTTTAAACTAATTAAATTCGTTCATTAGAAAATCAAAATCATTCATCATTCAATTAGTAAACCAATTACACAAATTTGCTTAAATTGTATTATACATAAATTAGGATTCCTTAGGAATTTAACCATGAATTTAATTTGACTCCAGTGTTAAATTGATATGAAAATAATGTTATGAATATGTCCTAAACATGAATTAAGGTTCTGATCATCAAGTTCCACACTATTAAATTGAACAATACAAAACGGTCCCATCATAGGTAAGGTTCTCAACCTAGTTACATGTTTTATTTGTTCCTTGATGAAAATGATTTTTGTATCATTATAGGTGTTGTACAGAAGTTAAAACACATTATAAATATTTCATAACATGTTTAATTAATCAAATTAATAAACTAAATTCGAACAATCCCTTAAACAACTCAATTGGCACAACTAGGTTTCATAAACTCTAAAACTTCAGCAACTATGCATAACTTCGAATTTCATGTTTAAATCAAATTCAAATCTTTTAATTATCATAAACAACATATAATATCATCATATTAACCTATCATTGAATTATAAATAAAATTTTAGGAAAAACATAATCAAATTCATTTTTAACAAAAGGAGGGAATCCAAGTTGTTCTTTTTCAATCAATCTCATTGATACTTCAATTAAATCTGAATTTAATTTATATTGGGTGGATTTTCCACCACTATTGTGTTCTTAAAATGAATCACATACATGGAATAATGGAAAATAAAAATTAATTGAACCCAAAACCCATGGAACACCTTTTGAACATTAAAATATGGGATAAGTTTATTACCTTTGTTTCCAACTCTTGATCTTCCAAGTTGTGAGATTTTCCTTCTTTATTGGGTTGTAGAAAACTACAACAATCCAAAGCTAGGATTTTCTTTAAGAGTATCCACATGAAGAAAGAAGAAGAAAACCTCCAAGGAGATGGGATGGCAAAAGTCCAAATTGCCTTATGAAAAAGAAAAGGGAGATGAGAAAAATAACTCATATTTTTCTTGATGGGTCAGCCATGAAATTGAATCCTTAAAAGGAGTATTTATACACTTTTTAATCCCTTTTATGGTTGGAAAAGGAAAAGCTCTAATGAGCCCATTTCCTTAATGTATAAGGACCAATGTTGAGCAAGTCAATAATCCTAATCCAATTTGGATTTGACTCATTTTTATAACTCTTATAAAAGGTCCAATTCTTTTTATTTCTCATTTGGATCTTATCCAAATCCCATTTTATATTTTCTTCAATCCCTTTATGCATGTGACCTAATAGATTTTTTGGTCATGTTGGTAGCTCAAGTCTCGAAAGGAATCCTAATCCAATTAGGATTGTATGAGTCAAAAACTTTTGACCCATAAGCAATTTCTAATCAATTTCCCTTGACTCAACAGATCATGAGCAGTATCTAACAACATATCATGACCACCCAATTAACCAACAAGTCAATGGTTTGACTTTTAACCCTTCCATAGACAATTACCGTGCCATCTGTCCTTTTACCAAACTCTACCTTTTGGTTTAGAGGATGGATTGTGTGTCAACTCCCACCAAACTGACTACATCACATTTAGTCCAAATGGTATTCGTTATTGTTTATAAGACTCATTACTCTGATCAGATATGTCCTTGAAGACCTTCTTCAAGACATATCCACTTTGGCCCAAGTATTTTCGAGTAATGATCTCTACCAGAGGCCATAGGTATACTCTCTTTCTATCAAGAGTGATGAATCCTTTGATGACTATTCAACTACCTTCGAATTCCTCATGTTATACCTAATCACCACATTATGAGTGACCTCTTGAGAGGTATTAAGGAATGGAGTCAAAGTATAGGATTCAGTATCCAAGATAACCTTAAGCAACTCTAGTTTAAAGATACTTGCACAATTGTTGTGATAAGACTATCACTGACATTGCATAGATATCCATGTGATTGTCTCACTGCAGGTCATCCAATGTACTTGCTACTTTTAGCAAGCATCCACATGTTAACCTTATATATATCATGGTTTCAGCTTATGAGATCAGCTACTTGACCTAGTCAAGTAGTGTAACATGTGCTAGTCTATCTGGATTAATAATGTTCCTTCTTGTTAATCCTGTGAGAAGGGATAATTTGGGTATAAGTGCAATTACACATGATAGGTATCTCATCATGAATTCCTTCCTATTGTGTTACATACCAAGGACTTCATTAAACGGTTTAAGATCTATATCAATTCATATATAATGAATACCATATAATGGAAATACCTTTTATTAATAATAAATGAGTATATGAAGTGCCTAAGGTATTGGGTTTTCAAGAATGAATCACATTCATAAACATAGTGGAAAAATAAAATTTTCAAAACCCGGAACAAAAGATCATACTTGTGCCATTAAAACTAATTTAAATAAATATAGAGGTTGGAAATTACACCTTGTAATTTCTTATTTGTTATTCAAATCTTCACTTTGTTGGGTTGTAGCAAACCACAACAATCCACACTAGGATGTCCCTAATGATAATCCATGTGAAGATTGAATAAGAACTATCAAAAGAAATGGTTTAAAGAAATTCAAATTGTTAGCTTTGAATGTGTTCTTGAGAGAATTTTATTGTCTTAAAAATAATTTTTTCACAAAAAAATATTTTTATGTCTATTTTCTGCCATTTTATGTCTTTTCTATTTGAATCAAATTCAAAGAAAAGATCAAAAGTCAAAAATGGAGAAAAGGGAATTTAATTAATAGTAAATGTGCTTAATGGCCATAATTGGTCTAATTAAGGCCAAATTCACCCATTGGTCAATGAGAGGCACCAGCGCGCATGGTGGGCTTGCTGCGGGTTGCCGCTGGGTAGCCTAGCTGGCCCACTAGGCAGGCCAGCAACTCGCCTTGCCCGCGCAGGCCCGTGACCTTCTTGAACGATTTTTCCGTTCGATCTCATCCCAATCCATCACGAAATAATTCTCTCATATTTTAGATCCCATCCAAGACCATTTTACTCATTCTCCATATTTTCAATGTGTGTGACCCATTAGGTTCCAGGTTATGTTGGCCACTTAAATTATTCGGAACACATCATGACCGCCAATTGACCAGAAAGTCAGTGGTTTGACTACGAATCTTTCCATAGACAATTTCCATGCAATTATTCCTTTTACCTATCTATACCCCACTTGGTTCAGAGTATGGACATGTGTCAACTCCCGCTAGACTAACTACATTATGTCTAGTCAAAGTAATATTCGTTCTTGTATCTGAGTCTCATTGCTCTATTTGATATGTCATTGAAGACTATCTTTATGATATTTCCACTTCAGCCAGAGATTCCCGAGAAATAACCACAACAAAAGGCAATGGATATACACTCTTTCTATCAGGAGTGGTGAATCTTTTGTTGGTTACCCAATTACCTTCGAATACCTCAAGCTATATCCAATCACCACCCTATGAGCAACCTCTCTAAGGCAACAAGGAATAGTGTCAAAATACATAATCAGTATCCAAGATATCCTTGAGTACCTCAAGTCTAAGGATGCTTGCACCATTGCTATGATGAGATTATCATTGACATTTGAATAGATTATCTGTAATGGTCACTAATTAGAGTCGAGTTAGAATAAGTGTATGATAAGCATAGAAGCTATATGATTGACATTAGGTATTAAAATAAATTGAGTAAATTATTAAATAAGAAATAAAAGTGAACTAAATAGATTGATAAAATTTAATTTTGTTAGACATATCGTAATAAAATTATAGTTTAATAAAAGCTAGTGGAATTTAATACATGTAAAAATAAATAAATAATTAAAATAGAACAAGTAAAAGAAAAAAAAAGGATAGGGGGGCGAATGTGGTTCTATAGGAGGGGGAATGTATTTTAGTTAGTTGCAATTAATACCATATTAACACCAACCTTATCTCCACTCTTCTTCTTCCTCAAACCACTAGCCTCTATTTCTTTATCGTCTCCTTCATGGTTTGTAAGAATTTCACTCCAAATAGATTTGTTCTTGGTAAGTAATCCTCTCTCAATTATTCTTGTGTTTTTAGAGTATTAGGACTGTATAGTATCAGTCTTTTGCACTATATGTTCGAGGAAGTTATCATCTGAATTTCAAGAAGTATAAAATATAAAAGGTGTTCATATATGTCTTGTGTAGCTTTCTATTAAATGTTATTGAATTATTTTGAGTATATGAAGAGAAATCGTCATTGGAGTGAAACTGGTTCAGGGATATGTATCAACTAAATAACCTAAGGTTTTTGTTTAAATTGATCATCTTAATAGTTGAATATAACGTTTTGTAAAACATGAAATTTGTAGATATATGTCTTATTTAGGTCTCTACCAAATATCGTATAAATATATCTTGTTTAGGTTGCGTTATAGTGAAATGAACTATGATTGTTCCTTGATTGAACTGGTTTCATATACCTGTATAGCTCCAGTAACTTCTTCCTTATATTTGACCTATTTTTAGATCGAATTAACAAAAGTTCAAAACATGAAAGTTTTATTTCTATGCTTGTCTAAATTCCTATGAAAGTCTCACCTTAAAATGTTATGTATTTTGTGAGTTATGAGCTAAACAATTGAACTGGTCGGGTTGATACTTTATGTTGAACCAGTTATAGATTCTCTAGTATTTGAGAACCTTAGAGACGAATAGGGAAATGAGGTAAAACTGAAAAATATGCCTAATTAACATATATAACTGTATAAAATATTTCATAAAAATTGAAGCTATGCATTGAAAGATATGAATTTTTAGTTATGGTACCCCAAAACTGCCATAAAACGTTTCATAATAATTAGTATGTTTTAGTTTTATATGTTAAGTTTAATTAGAACCAAGAATCATATAAATTGGATAAGTGTAGAAAACATTATTGATCCAACAGTCTTAAGATGTCCTGTTCTAACTTAAAAGAAATTGTAGTTATTTATTTAAATTATACTAAGAATAAATATTTTATCAAGGTATTAATTAATTATATTTTTAAATTAGGATCTCAACAAGAAGAAGACCAACAAAAGTGAACAAGCTCTAAACTTATATTTTGGAAAAGAAAAATACTATCGAGGTTTGTACATATATGTATTTTGTTTTGCCCTTATGCATGATTGTGTGTGCATGACATGAATTATATGTCACAATGATGAAATTATATATTATCACATTTTTTAAAATTATAGAAATGTTATTAACTATGAACTTAACATTATGCTAATATTTGATAAAATATCATGCTATTACATGGTTTTGGAATAAATTATGAGTATATGATTGTGTTAATATAAAATGAGTATTGGTTATAGGAACAAGTAATTAATGGTATTAATTGTCCATTTCTCTACCTGAGGACTAACATAAGATAGATGGTGCACCATTATGGGGAATTTATGGTACCGATATGGATATGATTTATGGACAGGGTGACTTAAGCTCTGGGAGTGGCCCTGATCCTGATTACACACAGATGACATGATTATATTCGATCAATGTGGCTTAAGCTCCGCGAGCACCCTTAACTTGAGATTATGGTGAATAGGGTGGCTTAAGCTCTACAAGCGCCCCTATTTCACACCCCTTATCTGGAGAGTCTGGGAATGAGATTTGGGCTGATACTAATTAAAGACTTTGGAATGAAATGTGGAAAATTTATTATTGACATAAGTGACAAAAAAATGAAATGCTTACAGAGGTAGTGAGAACTTAACTATTGAATATGGTTATTATGTTTATACTGTTATGTGATGTGGTTATTTCTTTTATATGCCAAATATGTAATAAAAATATTCAGTGTGTCATGATTTATTTGAGACATGAATTTGTGCGACTGCTTGGGAAAAACTTAATGCCTATATGTACCACTAAGCTAGAGATAGCTTAGCATGGGTTCTTCTCACGCAGGAATTAGAACTATAGACGGTAGGACGTAAAGTTGGTCAGGAATGAAATCTAAGCCCAAATCAGCAGAGACACAAGAGACATAGTTAAAGGGTTGCTTATCGAATATTTTTTTCTACTTTGTTTATGTATATGGTTTGTCGTAGACTTGACTCATATATTCATATTGTGTATGGAAATAATTAAGTAATATAATCGGGTGCCATATGTATATACAATATAATGTTATATATACATATATTGTTAATTAGAACGACCTGCGTAAACCAATATAAATAAATAAATTAAGTTATTTAAAATGAAAAAAAAAATTCAATCCAAACAGATTTATCAAGTTAAGCTTGTGGTATCCTTCATATATATGTGGGATTATTCCAAATATATAAGTGGGGCATCACATTATCCATATGATTGTCTCATAGTTGGTCATCCAATGTACTTAGTTACACTTAGTAAGCATACACATGTTAACTCTAAGAATCTCATGTTTATAGATTATGAGATCTGCTACTCAATCCAATCAAGGAGTGTAACATGTGCTAGTCTGACCGGATTAACAATGTCCCCTCTCATTAATCCTATGACTAGGGATAATTTTGATACTAACATAATTACAAATGATAAGAATCTCAATATCATGATCTCATCATGATTTCCTTCATACTATGTTATGTATCAGGGACTTCATTAATTGATATAAGATCACTATCAATTCATATATCAAATGAACATGAAATTAATGAAAAAACTTTTTTTTTTAATCAAATAAATTTGTACAATAAGTGCTAAAGGTTATTGTCTTTAGAACACTCCCTTAACATAAGGTTGCTGCCTTCAGGGCACCTTTTTAACCGGAGACCCATAAGGAGGGGATAAATAATAAGATAAAGGTCAGAATTAATGGAAAAAGGTGAGTTTAATTATCAAGTGATTTCTTCAGTGCATATAGACATTGCTTGCTATGTGAAATGACTTATGATTATGTTATTTATATGATTGCCATAATTTGACCTTAGTAATGAGATGATGGATAATTTGTATCATATATGGTATGTATGTGGTAAATGTATGGTATATATGAGGTATATGCATGGTATATGTGGTATATGTATGGTATATGTAGGGTATATGTGTTGCATTTAATGGTTAATGAATTCTTAGTTAAAAATGCATACACATAGGGACTTAAAAAGACATTGTGATAGTTAATTGACATTGTAAGGTAAAACAAAAGGTTTATGCCCCAACAAATGTGCCAATAGATCAAATGATCAAGCTAGCTAGCCAAATGCAAATATTCACATAGAAATCTGAGGCAATGTCTCTTTAGCTTGGTTTGTAGCATCACACTTTATACATTTAATTACAACGTATCTTTATGTCAAATAATCATACATAGCATACTTGAAAGACATAAGATCTTGTTAACATTACCAATAATTTTTTTTCACTTACCATATCCCATTGTCTCATTCAATGAATTTGTAAATCAACAATGAAGTTTTCACTACAACATAATATATCACATTTATTGGAACTTAAACTTTACACCTAAAGATATATGAGCTACATCCATTTACACATTTTAGATTCAACCTTGAGTAATTATACATGTACAAATATAGAAGTCCAAAATGTAAATGACATGATTTCATGTTCGTGTGAAATGCAAGGAGAGAAAGTGGTGAGGCTCAGCTGGTGACCTTTGTTCCATGTCTTCTTTATGCCAATCAAAATGAGCTATCACTTTTCTCTACCTAAAAAAGGATGCAAATTGATGAGTTGTAGCTCGATGAGCATAATCATCAAACAAGCTCTAAATCACCAAGCAACTTACAGTAACAAATCACAAATATACACCATACATACTATGTATTCTATTTAATTTACTAATATCCTATAAATACAAGTAAAATTCAATCATATCATTATAATGATCTTGCTTTGCTCATTTCATTTTGTTATGACCAAGTTAAACAGACGTTGCCCTAGGTTTCTAAGTGAACATCTGCTTTTGCTAGCTAACTTCATAATTTGTTTCATTTGGACATTTGTCAGCTATAGGCCTCTGCTTTTACCTTGCAATGTTGATTAACTAGGCCTTTTAAGTCTTTATGCATATGGATTTGCATCTAGGCATTCATTAACCAATATATGCCACACATATACCTTACATGTACCATATATATATAACATAAGCCACACATATACCTCATATATACCATCCATATACCCCATATATATATATATATACCACATATGCCATTAGCTAACAATCATCTCATTATCAAGGTCAAATTATGATAATCATATGAATAATATACCAAAAGTCATTTCACATTTCACATAGCAAGAAATGTTTATGTGCACTAAAGAATTCATTTGACAATTAAACTCAGCTTTCTCCTTTAATTCCGACCCTTAACTTATTGTCTATCCTCTCCTTGTGGTATGGAAATATAATTAATTTACTTATAACTAGAGAAACTTAATGTGACTTAAACAAATTAATATGCATAGTTCATATCATTAGTCAGTAATTTTCTTACGAGGTAATATGACCTTATGGGGCTGATTTGCCTACAACTTCTTCTACACTAATCCAATTTCTCTGATTCTTGTTTCTAATTAAATATAACATATTCAAATTTTAGAGAAATTGGAGTATTGTACAATTTTTGCTATAATTTCTAATTTTGTTTTATTTTCTACCCTGTTTTCTTCCATTAAGCAGTTTTAGATACCAATTTAATAATTTATATCTTACAATGTATATACTTAATTATTGTAAAAATTTTCAGACACTTATACAAGACACAAATGAACATTTTTTTTGTTTCTAATATTTTCTAATTATACCTCTAAGACCCTTAAGTAATATGAAACTTATGATTGATCCTGCACAGAGGCTATATTTAGACAAGTTTTTCTGTAATATCAAAACTTACAAACTATATAATATATTAAGGTAATACTTTCACTAGAATTTAGTTAAGACATAACCCTAAAACTTTCATGCTTTACACTTGTATTAATTTGGTTTAGAAATAGTTCAAAATTTTGGATTAATGTTTTGGAGCTGCAAAGGTACAAATAAAACATCTCCAATCGAAAGAAAGTCATGATTCCTTCAAAGATATAAAACTCTATATCTTTCATGTTCTATGTTTCATCAAACTAGACCTCTAAGATGGTCAAAATAAACAAAAATAGTAGGGTAATCTACTGAAAATTTAACCAGAACCAGATTCACTCAAAGAATGATTTCTTTTCAAATACATCAAATATTGCAAAACCGTTTTAAAGAAACATGTATGAGACATAGATCTACAAGTTTTATGCTTTAAACTTTTTCAAAATCTATTTCTATGATCATCAAAATCAACTTACAATTTGCTATCATTTAGAGACTCTAAATTCACTAATCAGTATTAAAAACAATTAAATATAATCAATTACCAATACTTAGCTTTGATAAAGCTAAAGTTGCTGCAATCTTTGTAGTGAAATCAAGAAGAAAAGATGTCGATTTGATGGTGGAAGAAAGAGAGTGTAAGAGGAGTACTCTAAAGGCAATCACCTTTAGCACTTATTGTACAAATTTATTTGATTAATACAAGGATTTTTCATTAATTTGATGTTCATTTGATATATGAATTGATAAGTGATCTTAAATCAATTAATGAAATCCTTGATACATAACATAGCATGAAGGAAATCATGATGAGATCATGATATTGAGATTCTTATCATGTGTAATTACATTAGTATCAAAATTATCCCTAATCAAAGGATTAATGGGACAGGACATTATTAATCCAGATAGTCTATCACATGTTACACTCCTTGATTGGGTTGAATAGTACATCTCATAATCTATAAACATGAGATGGTCAGAGTTAACATATGGATGCTTTCTAAGTGTAGATAAGTACATTGGATGACCAACTATGAGACAATCATATGGATAATCTATTCAAATGTTAATCATAGTCTCATCATAGTAATGGTGAAAGCATCCTTAGACTTGAGGTACTTAAGGATATCTTGAATATTGATTCTGTATTTTGACACTATTCCTTATTGCCTCGAGGAGGTTGCTCATAGGGTGGTGATTGGATACAGCTTGATGTATTCGAAGGTAATTGGGTAACCAACAAAGGATTCACCACTCCTAATAGAATAAGTATATACCTATGGCCTCTTGTCGTGGTCATCACTCGAGAATCTCTGGCCGAAATGGAAATGTCATAAAGATAGTCTTCAATGACATATCTAATAGAGTAATGAGCCTCAAGGTCAAGAACTAACATTAGTTGGACTAAACATGATGTAGTCAGTCTAGTGGGAGTTTACACATGTCCATACTCTGAACCAAGTGGGGTATAGAATGGTGAATGGAATCATTGCATGAAAATTGTCTATGGAAAGGTTCGTCCTCAAACCACTAACTTTTCAGTCAATTGGGGGTCATGATGTGTTACTAGATACCGCTCATGACTTGTTTAAATTAATTATTAATTTAAGTGGCCAGCATAACCGGGAACCTAATGGGTGACACGCATTGAAGATATATAGAATGAGTAAAATGTTCTTGGATATGATCCAAAATATGAGAGAATTATTTCGAGATGGATCGCGATGAGATCTCACGAAAAAAAATCGGTTAGGCGGGTCACGGATCTGCACGGACTAGGCAGGCTGCTGGCCTACCTAACGGGCCAGCTCAGTTGCCCAGCAACAGCCCTAGCGCGCTGCTGCCTCCCTCTTGTTGGCAAACAACAGAATTTGGCCTTAATTAGGCCAATTATGGCCAATTACTATTCATTCATTTCCTTTTCCCCCATTTTCACTTTTCATCTTTTCTTTGAATTTGATTCAAATAGAAGACATCAAATGGTAGAAAATAGACATGAAAAGATTTTTTTGTAAAAAAATTTCACAAAAGAAATATTTTTAAGATATAACAAAAATTCTCTTAAGAACACTTTTAAAGCTAGCACTTTGAATTTGTTCAAACCATTTCTTTTGATAGTTTCTTCTTTATTCTTCATGTGGATTATCTTTAGAGACATCCTAGTGTGGAATTTTGTGGTATAATTTCAAGGTATAATTTCTAACTCTATATTTATATAAATTAGTTTTAATGGCACAATTACGATCTTTTGTTTCGGGTTTTAAAAATTTATTTTTCTGGTGTGTTTATGAATATGATTCATTCTTCAAAACCCAATGGAGAGAACGACTATGAGGTAGAGAGTAGGTGCAAAATGTGATAAGGAAGAAGACTTCATTTCTTAAAAAGACGATAAGTCCACATTTCTCTTTGACTTTTTTTTTTGTCTTTTCCTTCTTTTCTATTGTTTTTCTTTTATTGTTGTTGTTGTTGTTGTTGTTGTTATTATTATTATTATTATTATTATTATTATTATTATTATTATTATTATTATTGTTATTATTATTATTGTTATTATTATTATTCTTGTTGTTGTTGTTGTTATTATTATTATTATTATTATTATTATTATTATTATTACTACATATTTACATGTATCTAGTCCTACTAGTCAGCACTGAAATTATAATTTATTCAAGTCGTCCAATTTGATTATATTAGGTATTTTAAATTTCATTTACTTCAATTAGGTCCTTTTACTTACTTTAATTTTGTTACTTTATTCAATTTGTTCCTAATTCCTTGTTACCCTCATTTAGGTTATAAGTACACATGTGCAACTCAATACAATTGAATATACTTAGACACATAAAAAGTGTGTCTCCATGAAATTACATGTGAAATGAATGTGTTGAATGAAGTATATGCAAGATGTATATGTTCAAATGAGATGCATATACAAATGCATATGGGGAAATTCGAGGATTTTACATGGTCACAAGAAAATTAAATGAGCAAAGCATTAGCATAAGTAGAGAATAATGATCATATGCTTTAATTTTGCTTGTATCTATATGATATTAGTTAATGAAATAGAATACATAGTATGAATTGTGTATACTTGTGATTTATTTTTATGAGTTGCTTGGTACTTTGGATCTTGTTTAGTGATTACTCTCACTCAATCACAACTCATTAATTTGGATCATTTTGCAGGTAAAGAAAAATGATAGCTCATTTTGATTAGCATATAGAAGGCATGGAACAATGGTCACAAACTGAGCCTTACCACTCTTTCTTTTTGCATTCCACATGAACATGAGATCATGTCATCTACATTTTGGATTTAAATGTTTGCATCTATATAGTTACCTAGAGTTTGTACTAAGATATGTAAATGGATGCAACCTTTAATCTTTCAGATATAAAGTTTAATTTTTATTATATAGGATATATTATGTTGTAGTGAAAACTTTAATGTTGATATATAAATTCATTCCATGATGCTATGGGATGTGATGAAAATTTTTTTTACCATCAATGTTAATAGGATCTTATGTTTTATTTGTATGCCATGCATGATTAGTTGACACAAGGATAGGTTGTATCTAGTGTATAAGGTGTGATGCTACATTTTAGTATCCGAACGGAAATAAGTTCCACGGGAGCTGATTTTTCATAAAAGCATGATAACGTATGCAACATATGTGTTGAACATTATGTAGTGACATAATTCCATATGTTTTAGGACCATGAGAAGACATGATTCACTATTGAGGGAGAGATCATTCGAAATGCATTGGCATGAATCAGCACCTCATTTGGATAGAGATCAACCAACACTAGGAGCTAGGGCTCTAGCACATGCAACACAATCATCACATGCAAAACTTTCCTATGAAAATCTAGAACATGAAGGACAAAGGCATGAAATATATAGAGAAAGGCATTGTGATAAGCTAAGAAAGGAAGGTGCAGTTGATTTCTATGGCTCGACTAACCTAGTAGAAGTAGAGACATGGCTTAAAAGGATGCAAAGGTTATTGAATATGATAAGATGTACTCCATATGAGAAATTTGATTACACAGTGTCTGTTGAACCTTGAGGGGCATTTCCATCATTTTGGTGTTAACAAATAAAATAGCAATAATATATTTAACAATGCTTTTGTTCTAAGTGTGTTAAACAGGATATATCTTGATTAGAACTTGAAGCAAGATTGAAAAATAACTTATGAATATTAAAATCAAACGAATTAGCAATGTCACACCTATGAATAATTATGTCATGCCTGTGAATATAGCTAAGCGCCAACTTTCCATCATTCAACGTTCATGGCCATGAAGGATCATACCAACCTTGAATGATCATTCAGTCATGCCTTTGAAACAATATTCAAACATGTAACAAAACATTCTAATTCTTCCAGAGAGTTTCCCGGCTAAAGTCACCACTTGGACAACTGTAGCGCTCCCTTACCCTACAAAACGTTAATAGGACATGGAAGTGCTAATAAGATTTTTTATTTTTTTTACAACCAATGTACAAATCATTGTAATAATTTTTATTTCGAGTTTATTATTAGCAAAATATTTATTACAATTTTTTTTTTCATTTAAATATATAACTAGTGATGGAAATAGTTTGATTTAATTGAACTCATGCAATTAAACCATAATATTTAGAAACAATACTAGATTTATAAAATTACAAAATTCATTCTTTATAAATCCTACATGCCACAAATTCACATAAAAAAATTTCTTAGAATTTAATTCTTACAACATAATTTTTAAAACATACAAACACAAATAGACTGCTGCAATCTGATCTTGGGGGTTCCCTCTTCTTCGGTCGCCCTATCGGAACAGCTACTTCTATTTATCTACGCGAGAAACACACGCGCTAAGCTTCTAGCTTAATGGTACGTTTGACAACTATACAATAATTACATAAATAATTCTAAAATAAAATTTTTGAAACTACAATTAATTTATTAAGCATGTCAAATATTCAATTAATAATAAAACTATTTTCTTCATGCAAAAATATTTAATTCATCAATTATGACATTTCATTCATTAAGCATGCTTGAAATTTCTTAACAATTCAAGATATAAAATTTACAATATCAATTTCATAATTCACATTTTTTTTTTATGTTATTTATTTAATAACCCAGGACATCTTAGACCGGAACTAAACACTGGATACAGGGTTTCTGCTCTCCGGTAGTATACTCAGCGCCTACATAATTATTTTATAACTCGGCGTTTAACGCCTACATTTCCAATAACAACTCAACACCTTTTTGGTGCCTACGTAATTTTTGAACTCAGCACTATTTCTTAGTGCCAACGTAATTTCAACTCAGCACTATTTCTTAGTACCTACTTAAATTAAATCTCAGCACTATTATTTTTAGTGCCTACATTTCTACCATTTTATTGGCATGCCAACTTATCCTAATTTCTAGTTCTCGACTAGATATTATAGAGCTTAAATTACATTTGTTACCTTTATTAATATTTACATAAATTATGTAGGGAACATTAATATAAACTCCATATAAATGCAATAATTCCCATTCAATATTTTTCAACCTCATACTAGCTCATTCAATCATTATAATTATAAGAAAAATTCAATTAATACATTTTATGTCACATAAATTCACAATCAACACATTTCTTCCAGCTATCCTATTTTGGACAGCATTTCTTCCTTATGATGCTCTGTATTTTTCATCTATTGTTAGATAGATTCTGAACGTATGATCAACTAACAAACTATAGGTAAATGTATTATCTTTAATTGCCAACTAGAATTATATTAAAAGGCATTTTTTAGCAAAAGTTATAAATTTTCTCCTAAGCTACGTTCACTGCAATCTGCCCAATATTTTACTGGACAGAATTATGTCTTAATTTACTCTGTCATTTTAATCCATTTTTATATGGAATTGGAACAAGTGATAAACTAGAAATATTTAGATACATATCTTATCTTTAATATACAACTGGAATCATATTAAAAGAAATTTTTTAGCAAAAGTTACAAATTTTCTCCTTAACTACATTCACTACAATCTGCCCAGTATTTTTCTGGACAGAATTCTGCCTTATATTGGTCTGTATTGTTTATCCATTTTTCGATGGAAATTGGACAAGTGATAAACACAAAAAATATAGGTACATGTCTTATCTTTAAATTCCAACTAGAATTACATTAAAAAGCATTTTTGAGTAAAATTTATGAATTTTCTCCTAAGCTGCGTTCATTGCAAATCTGCCCAGTTTTTTTTTTTTTACCAGATTTCTAGGTCAATTTTGAGTCACTTTTTCACATAATTTCAGGCATATTCATATCTAATGTCTAAATAAAAGTTCAAGAACTATGTCTTAAATTTCCAACCCAACAAGAATCACTCAGAAAGGATTTCCAGAACTCAAGTTATGATCAAAACACTATACACTATTCATAAGACGAACTTTTCAGCACATCAATTAAATCATACAATTTCCAATTTTGCATCAACCTCATATTCTAGTGTTTATTTTCATATTCATTGCATCATTTAATCACCACTTAATTTCTCAATCAATTATTCAGAATTTCATACACATCACAAAATTAAAATTAATATTTTTATATATTGAATTTTTGCCAAATATACATACCTCAAAATTCTACTTCTTTTTGATGATTTTGCCATAATCCCCTTTTGTTTTCATCTAATCTTAGGTTGAATTGAAATTGGCACACCATGTAAACGGATTATCTCATTAACATAGATCTCTGCCAAACGGTTAAGTCGATAATCCATCTTGATCGGTAGAAAATGAGCTGATTTAGTGAGCCGGTCCACCACTACCCATATTGATCATGCCTCTTTTGTGTCAAAGGCAAACCAGAAACAAAATCCATAGTAACTCTTTCCCATTTCCACTCTGGAATTGAAATTGACTGCAATAATCCACTTGGTACTTGATGCTCAGCCTTCACTTGCTGACAAGTTAAACATCTGGTAGTATACTCGGTGATATCTCTTTTCATTCTTGGCCACCAGTAATATGCCTTCAATTCATGATACATTTTGTTGCTTCCTGGGTGCATTGCATAAATAACATTGTGAGCTTCCTTTAAAATATCTTGTTGCAATTCTGGTATGTCTGGAACACATAACCTGCCCTTTTTCCTTAAACTCCTATCTGAATCAATAGTAAATTTTGGTTTTTCACCCTTTTTCACCATTTCAAAGATTTTCTTTAATTTCATGTCCTGCTTCTAATTGTTCTTTACTTATTGGATCAATGTGGGTTGAATCCGCAATTCTGCCCAAATAATATATAAATAAATTATTATTTCATTTTTTTCATGTTCACGTAATAAATTTAAGTTTTAACATTTACCTGCAAGAGTTTTTCTACTTAGAGCGTCTGCTACCATATTGGCCTTACCGGGCTGATAATCAATGATACAATTGTAGTCTTTGATTAATTCTAGCCATCGCCACTGTCTCAAATTGAGTTCCTTTTGTGAAGGCAAATATTTCAGACTTTTATGGTATGTATAGATATAACATTGCTCACTATACAGGTAGTGTCGCCATATTTTCAATGCAAACACAAATGGCTGCTAGTTCCAGATCATGTGTTGGATAATTTCTCTCATGAGGCTTCAGTTGTCTGGAAGTATAAGAAATCACTTTACCTTCTTGCATTAATACACAACCCAAACCATTAAGTGAAGCATCACTGTACACCACAAAATCTTTTTCTGCAGTAGGTTGTGTCAACACTGGTGCCTCTGTCAACATTTTCTTCAACTTATCAAAGCTAGTCTGGCATCAGTCTGTCCACTCAAATTTGGTCTCCTTTCTAAATAATTTTGTCAGTGGTGAGGCTATCATTGAGAATCCTTTCACAAATCTCTGATAATAACCAGCCAAACCAAGAAAACTTCTCACCTTTGTCACATTCCGAGGCGGTTTCCAGTTGAGGATTGCCTTTACCTTACTGGTGTCAATCCATCACTGCCTTATGCTGAGTTAACCAATCCATCCCCAAAATTGCATCAAACTCACAAAATGGCAACTTTATTAGGTCAGCTGGAAATTCTACATTCTGAGCTTTGATTGGACTGTTTTTATAGACTCGACTAACTTTCACTCCATGATCCAAAGGATTTGTCACTAATATATCACAATCTAATTCCTCTGCTACCATATTTCCTTGACTAGGTGGTGACATGCATAAATATGAATGTGTAGAACCCGGATCTATCAGTGCAAATAAATCAGTATCATAAAGAGAAAATTTACCGATAATGACATTCGGGGCATCCTTCTCCTCACGAGCTCTCATGGCATATGCTCGGGCTGGGGCTCGACTACCTTCTGCTCTATTCACTGATTTTGATATACTCTACCCAATCCTGCCGCTTCTACACTGTCCATGTGCCCTACCTCTGCCTCGAGTGACATTCTGAACCTGCACTGATACTACACCACCTGTACCTCTTCCTCTGGGGCAATCTTTCAGTTTGTGCTCTGTAGATCTGCAACGTAAACATGCTCGAGTAATCAACCAGCAATCACCTGCAGTAATCTCCCACAATGTTGACATATGACAGATATGAATCTCTTGTTTCCAGAAGCTGGTGCACTAGTTGTAGACCCCTCTAGCCTCAACTGTTGGCTTTGTCTAGCTGAAAAATTTGATCAGCACCCCATGACTGGAAAAACCTAGGCATTGTTCGTCCCCTTTTTCCTGATATCTGGGCCATGCTAATTGTCGGCCTCCGTGGTGGCTCTTCTATCCTCTTTCTCTTTGACCTCTTTTCCACTCTGATGGCTAAGGATACTAGTGTAGAAAAATCCTCAAGCTGAAGGGCGGTCACCATATTCCCAATATCATTATTAAACCCATCCTCAAATCTACGACATCTGTCTGCCTCATCTGCAATGATTCCAGTCGCATATTTACTTAGTCGGGTGAACTCCATCTTATATTCAGCAACTGACATGTTCCCTTGCTTCAAGTCTTGAAACTCCCTTTTCTTTTCATTCACATAAACTCTAGGCACATACTTCTTATTAAATTCTGCCTTGAAGAAATTCTAAGAAGGTGGTTTCGGTGTCTGGGGCTTTGATAAATTTGATTTCCACTAGTCATAGGCATGATCTTTTAAAAGGGACACTGCATATCTAACCTTTTGTTCCTCTGGACACTCAAGTTCCTCAAACACCTTTTCTGTGGACTCCATCCAAAAGTTTGAAGCTGCTGGGTCATCCTCCCTCCTTCCCATAAAATCTGTGGCCTCATATTTTCTCAACTTATCAATCCGGGGTTTTGGCTGAGGTGGAGGAGGAGGTGGAGCTGGTTGTGGAACTGCTTGTACTATCCGTTGCAACAAGTTTGCTATATGTTCCATAAGAGGCTCCTGTCCCAAATTAGCCTGTCCCTCTGCTCTCGGAGGAGCTACTACACTCGGCCCGGAATCTCTTACTGATTGAGGTTGTCTGAGATTGGCGGAGTCTGAAAGGCTATTACTCAGTTCATCTTCTGAGAAATCTTGTTCCGATCCCGAATCCATATCTACCTATAAACCAGAAGAAGGGACCCAAGTCAGATAATTGTAGCATTTTATACATATGCATGAGACACATATTCTATTTTACACCCACTGATTAAGAATCAATTAACCTGGCTCTGATACCACTAAATGTAGCGCTCCCTTACCCTACTAAACGTTAATAGGATATGGAAGTGCTAATAAGCTTTTTTATTTTACAACCAATGCACAAATCATTGTAATAATTTTTTTTTCGAGTTTATTATTAGCGAAATATTTATTACTATTTTTTTTCATTTAAATATATAACTGTGACGGATAAAGTTTGATTTAATTGAACTCATGCAATTAAACCATAATATTTAGAAATAATACTAGATTTATAAAATTACAAAATTCATTCCTTATAAATCCTACATGCCACAAATTCACATAAAAAAACATTCTTAGAATTTAATTTTTACAACATAATTTTTAAAATATACAAAAAGAACTAGACTGCTGCAATCTGATCTTGGGGGTTCCCTCTTCTTCGGTCGCCCTATCGGAACAGCTACTTCTATTTATCTGCGCGTGAAACACACGTGCTAAGCTTCTAGCTTAGTGGTACGTTTGACAACTATCCAATAATTACATAAATAATTCTAAAATAAAATTTTTCAAACTACAATTAATTTATTAAGCATGTCAAATAATCAATTAATAATAAAACCATTTTCTTCAAGCAAAAATATTTAATTCATCAATTATGACATTTCATTCAATAAGCATGCTTGAAATTTCTTAACAATTCAAGATATAAAATTCACAATATCAATTTCATAATTCACATTTTTTTTCTGTTATTTATTTAATAGCCCATGACATCTTAGACCAGAACTAAACACTGGATACAGGGTTTCTGCTCTCCGGCAGTATACTCGGTGCCTACATAATTATTTTATAACTCGGCGTTTAACGCCTACATTTCCAATAACTACTCAGCACCTTTTTGGTGCCTACGTAATTTTTGAACTCAGCACTATTTCTTAGTGCCTACGTAATTTCAACTCATCATTGTTTCTTAGTGCCTACTTAAATTAAATCTCAGCACTATTATTTTTAGTGCCTACATTTCTACCATTTTATTTGCATGCCAACTTATCCTAATTTCTAGTTCTCGACTAGATGTTATAGGGCTTAAATTACATTTGTTACCTTTATCAATATTTACATAAATTATGTAGGGAACATTAATATAAACTCCATATAAATGCAATAATTCCCATTCAATATTTTGCAACCTCATACTAGCTCATGCAATCATTATATTTATAAGAAAAATTCAATTAATACATTTTATGTCACATAAATTCACAATCAACACATTTCTTCCAGCTGTCCTATTCTGGACAGCATTTCTTCCTTATGATGCTTTGTATTTTTTGTCTATTGTTAGATAGATTCTGAACGTATGATCAACTAAAAAACTATAGGTACACGTATTATCTTTAATTTCCAACTGGAAACACCTTAAAATGCATTTTGTAGCAAAAGTTATAAATTTTCTCCTAAGCTACGTTCACTGCAATCTGCCCAGTATTTTACTGGACAGAATTATGCCTTATTTTACTCTGTCATTTTAATCCATTTTTATATAGCATTGGAACAAGTGATAAACTAGAAATATTTAGATACATGTCTTATCTTTAATATACAACTGGAATAATATTAAAAGGAAATTGTTAGCAAAATTTACAAATTTTCTCCTAAACTACGTTCACTACAATCTGCCCAGTATTTTTCTGGACAGAATTCTGCCTTATATTGGTCTGTATTTTTCATCCCTTTTTCGATGGAAATTGGAGAAGTGATAAACTAACAGAATATAGGTACATATCTTATCTTTAAGTTCCAACTAGAATTACATTAAAAATCATTGTTTAGTAAAAGTTATAAATTTTCTCTTAAGCTGCGTTCATTGCAAATCTGCTCAGTTTTGTTTTTGAACATATTTGTAGGTCAACTTTGAGTCACCTTTTCACATAATTTCAGGCATATTCATATCTAATGGTCTAAATAAAAGTTCAAGATCTATGTCTTAACTTTCCAACCCAACAAGAATAACTCAGAAAGGATTTCCAGAACTCAAGTTATGATCAAAACACTATACACTATTCATAAGACGAATTTTTCAGCAAATCAATTAAATCATACAATTTCCATTTTTGCATCAACCTCATATTCTAGTTTTTATTTTCATATTCATTGCATCATTTAATCACCACTTAATTTTTCAATTAATTATTCAGAATTTCATACACATCATAAAATTAAAATCAATATTTTTATATATTGAATTTTTGCCAAATATACATACCTCAAAGTCTACTTCTCTTTGATGATTTTGCCTTAATCCCCTTTTATTTTCATCTAATCTTAGGTTGAATTGAAGAAAGAAAAAGAATAGTAATTGGAGGAGGAGAGTCACGGCCAAAGAAGAAGAAAAGGGAGAGAAATGGGTTTGGTCAAGATGAAAAAGAAGAATGATAAAAAAAAAATGGAAATTTGACTTTTTATAGTTGGATTAGTTGGGTGGTTAGGATTAGTTGTTATTCTTGCTTCCTATTGGTCCATTAATTTTAATCACTCTTAATTTATTTTAATTAAAAGAATATTCCTTTCCTTAGATAAAGAATATTCCATTTTTATGCCTTCTTATAATTTCTGTGCTAAAAACACTGCAATTTCTAATTTCGTTCAGCGAAAAATTATTTTTTTTTAAATTTTAATTCCAAACTTCAAAATTCTCAATTAATAATATCCAAAATATTTTCTCCCATCTTATTATTATTTTAATTTATTTCTTTCATGTCCGAATGTAGACCCGATTGGTTGGGCGTGCCGGATTTTGCTCAACTGCGACCGTGGCCTAAATTATTCGGCATTACAACAACAGTTTGGAAGAATATTCAAGCCCGAGAAAGTATAAAGTCACGCTCGCGATCAAACACTTCAAATTCTTCCAAAGAGCTTCACGGCCAGAGACACCATTTGGACCACGGCTTGGAAGAACATTCACGACCTTGACACATAAATTCACACCCGTGAATTAGGACAGAGTAACATGTCAGGTGCGAAGTTAAGAGTTGGTTTAATTGATATTTTTTGCATTAAATACGCCTAAATGACTATAATTCGCAGAGGATGTATAAATGGAAGTCATTTATGAATCCTAACGAAGAAGAACAAGAGGAACAAGAAAAACAATTACTTTCTATCAATTAATCTTATTGTAGCCTTGTGCATTAATTATTTCTCTCAACAAACTTCTATTAAACCTAATTGCATAAAATTGTTGTGCATTGTAGGTTATTGGGTGTTTTCATTATAATCAATTACTCAAGTGAGTTTGGGTATATTGGGTTAAAAGTGAAACACTTGTAGGGTTTATTATGTGAGCCATAAAATACAAGGAATTGGTTTTTGTGTGAGCCATTGAAAAACACAAACGAATTTCTAGCTTAGGAGTTAGCCAATTAGGAGAAACACCATAGTTGAGATTGAGCTTGTAAAACTTAATTGTAACACTTAGAGTGTTAGTGAAACACCCAATCGAGATTGGGGAAAGGAGTAGGGTTTGTTAATACCCGAACCTTTAGAAATCTTGTGTGTGAAATCTCTCATTCCCTACTTTATTTATTTTATTCCACACCTGAAAGTTAAGAAAATTTTATTTACTAATAATTCAACCCCCTTCTTTGTTCATTGTCTAGGCAACAATTGGTATCAGAGCTTGTCTAGCAACGAAGCGTAAAAGGTGCTAGCAAAGTTCAAAAATTGGCCAGTTAAGGATTTCAAAGTCTCAAGCCTTACTTTGATGGAGCAAACTACGCTCATTGGAAATTTTGGATGGAGACATATCTAGATAGTGAAAGAATTTCAGTCTAAGATAATGTTTAGAAAGAATGGACACCACCAACCAAGAGAGGGGTTGATGGTGACGAAGAAGTTCATCTAAGAGATGATTGGACAAAGCCTTAATGAAGAGCAAATTTCAAAAATAAAAAGGCTATGACAATCATCGCAAGCTCCCTATCCATTGAAGAATCTGGTAGAATCCAACATTGTACCATCACATACAGTATGTGGAAGACAATGGAGAATTATCATGAAGGAACCAAACAAGTTAAATCGAAGAAGATTCAACTTCTCACGTAAAAATATGAACTCTTCAAGATGAAATCTAATGAATCCATCACTGATATGATGAACCATCTTCTAGCGATCATCAATGGCATGAGAAAACTTGGAAACCGTTTGAGCTTGGAATATGTGAAAAAAAAAGTTTTGAGAAGCCTTCCTCTCAAAGACTATAGTTCAAGAGTTTTAGGTATGGAAAAAGCCAATGAAGACATGAGTGTCATGCGTACAAATGTGCTTACTGGCAAACTTCTAATGCATCAAATAGCAGTAAAATGAGAAAAAGAACTTGAAGCTGAACCAAAAAAGAGAAACCTTCAACCACTCAAAGCCTCTACTTCAAAATCTCAGGAGGAAATTGGAGATGACGAAGAAAATAATGATGATGCAAATGACGACATTGCCATGCTCTCAAGAATGTTAAAAATAATTATTGAAAAGAGACTTGGCAATTCTCGAAACTTCAAACAAAGTTCCCTCAAACACTCATTGAATGAATCTTAAAGAAATAAAGAGGAGGTAAAATGTTATGAATATGGGAAGAAATGACATATCAAACCACAATGTCCAAAACTCAAGAAACACAAGAAACAATTTCAAAAAGATAATAGGGAGAAAGGTCTCAAAGACACATGGAATGACGAAACCTCCTCAATAAAAAAAGATGATTATGAAAGAGAAAAGGTCAACCTATGCTTCATGGCTTTAGAGGATCACTTCATGGAAGAGGTAGGTTCTTCTTACTCATACTCATTTAACAATGAAAGTAGTGATAATAATAGTGATAGTGAAAATGATGATGAGCAGAGCCTAATAAAAGTATTGAACCTAGAATTAGAAAAATATAAAAGAAGATTCAATACTTACAAAAAGAATATCTTAGATGTGAAAAACAAAGTGGAAGTTTTTCCAAAAGAAAATCTTGATCTTAAAATCTCTAATGAAACTCTTCAAAAACCATTAGATGAATATTTCTCTAGACCCTCAACTAAATCTCTGCTTAAAGAAAATAATATTTTGAAAAATGAAGTTGAGGAAATTAGAAACATTATTTCAAGATTTCATAAAGGCTAGGAGAGTTTAGAGACTCTCATAGTTTCTCAAAGACCACATTTAATAAGACATGGTATAGGATTAAATGGAACATCATCTTCATCTCACAATACTACTTTTGTTAAGTCTAAAGCAGCTCAAACCTCCATAATTGAGGTAATAGCCCCAAAGGCTAAAAGCACAACACACACAAATCCCTCTGTTCATAAGAAGAATGGTCAAGGGTCGCATGGCTTAAGAGGGAAACCTCAAAAGGCCAATCATGCCTTAATATATAAAAGACATGCACCTAGGAAAACGCCTATTCATCATGCATATGCATATAACTACTCACAAACTCCATCTAAAAAGATAATAAGACCTAAAAGCATGGTAAAACCAAAAAACTTGTTTAGAGCTAAACAATGTAATTATTGTATGAAATTTGGTCATATCAATAAACATTATTGGATAAGGAAGGCTTATTGGGAACCTTCATGTGCTAACCCCTAAGGACCTAAGTTCAGTTGGGTACCTAAAAACCAAACTTGAATTGTGATTTTATTGGTATGCCTCAAGTCCACTATAAAAGAAAATGCTTGTCTTGTGGATAGTTAATGCTCAGGGCATATGGCCGGAAACAAAGAACTATTCAATCACATTAAAAGTATTGATGGTGGTAAGGTAACCTTTGGGAACAATGCTAAGGGTAAGATAATTGGCATTGGCTCTATTGGTATTAATAATGTTAACCTTGAGGGGTATTTCTGTCATTTTGATGATAATAAATAATATAGCAATATTGTATTTAACATACCTGTTTTTGTAAGTTTATTATACAGGACATGAATTAAAATAGCAAGAATGGAAAATTGGAAGAATAATCCTAGAGAAACAAAAAGCAAGAAGTAGCATGTTCACTGCCGTGACTCTAGGAGTCACTCCCGTGAAGCCAACTAGCCGTTACCAAGAAACCAACATTTGAAGTTCACAACCATGAAGGAAAACCAAACCGTGAAGTAAGCATTTTAGTCACCCCCATGAAGAAAGGTGTCACCCCCGTGAAGCCTCATGCAAATTTCATTCCAGAGAGCTTCACGACCAGAGTCACCACTTGGGTCACGGCTGGGAAAGATGTTCACCCCCGTGAATAAATGTGTCACCCCCATGAAGGATTCATTCAATTTCATCCAGAGAGCTTCACGACCAGAGTCACCACTTGGTTCACGGCTGAGAAGAGTGTCACGCCCGTGACCAATTAATGTCACGCCCGTGACTCTATATGTCAAAACATACCAGAGAGCTTCACGACCAAGGTCACCACTTCAGTCACGGCTTGGGAAGAACTGTCACCTCCGTGACAAGCATATTCACGCCTGTGAACAATGAAAGAGAAAAATGTCAGGCGCGATTTTTTGGTTGGTATAACGGCTAGTTTCTTATTTAATGCACCCCAACGGCTATATTCATCCATGGGAGTATAAATGGAAGTCATTTATGCATTAAGAAACAAGAGAATGACAAGAAAAACAAAAGATTAGCATATACTTCAAATCACAAGCTATCTTGTACTTTTATACTTTGAGAACAAATTCATTCTCTGTAAAAATCTTATTGCTCCTCATATTTGAGCAATAAAGATTTATGAGTAGTTATCTCTGTAATCTTTATTCAAATGAGCATTGGGTAGTTCTGGGTTAAGAGAATAACACTTGTAAGGGTTAGTTGTGTGAACCTCCAAAACACAAATTAAAAGGTTGTTTGTGTGAGCCTGTAAAACACAAAGTGTAGGTTGTTTGTGTGAGCCTGTAAAACACAAAGGAATTGGTTATTGTGTGAGCCATTAAAACACAAGGGATTTCTGGGTTAGGTGTGAGCCATTGTGAGAAACACCATAGTTGGGAGTGAGCTTGTAAAACTCCATTGTAACACTTAGTGTGTTAGTGAAACTCCCAATTGCGATTGGGGAGAGGAGTAGGGTTTGTTAACACCCGAACCTCTATAAATCTTTGTGTCTGATTTTCTCTATCCCTTTTAAAATTAACAATTTTATTTCCGCACTTTAAAGTTTAATTTTTGAAACTCCAATTCAACCCCTCTTCTTGGTCTAATATCTGGGCAACAATTGGTATCAGAGCCTTGTCTAGCATTGAAGCCTAAAAAGCACTAGTAAAGAGTAAGATATGGCGAGTGAAGGATTCTAGAGTCTCAAACCTTACTTTGATGGAGAAAATTATGCCCATTGGAAGTTTAGGATGGAGACATACTTGGATAGTGAAGGAATTGAAGTCTGGGATAGTGTACAAAAAGAATGGACACCACCAACCAGAAGAGGAGCTGATGGTGAAGAGGAAATCCTATCAAGAGATGATTGGACAGAGCCCAAAAAAAGAGCAAATTTCAAAAACAAGAAGTAAATGACAATTCTATCAAGCTCATTATCTATTGAAGAATATGGGAGAATACAGCACTGCTCAACAACATATAGTATGTGGAAAACATTGGAGAACTATCATGAGGGAACTAAGCAAGTCAAATCCAAGAAGATTCATCTTCTAACCTCAGAATATGAGCTCTTCAAGATGAAATCAAATGAGTCAATCATTGACATGACCAACCGTCTTCTATCCATTATAAATGGAATGAGGAAACTTGGGAAGCATATGAGTTTGGAAGATGTAAACAATAAAATCCTGAGAAGTCTTCCTCTTAAAGACTGTGGTTCAAGAGTTGCTGGCATAGAAGAAGTAAATGAAGATATGAGTATCATGAACACTGATGTGCTGATTGGCAAGCTTCTCACACATAAGATGGCAGTAAAGAGAGATAGAGAGCTTGAAGCAGAGCTAGAGAAAAGAAAACCCTTAGCACTCAAAGCCTCTACTTCAAAAGAAGAAAGTGAAGATGATGAAGAGATGAGTGATGATGAAAATGAGGACATCGCTATGCTTTCAAGAAGATTAAAAAGAATCATTGAAAAGAGGATGAGCAATTCCAAAAAATTCAGGCAAAGAAAACTCAAACAAACTTCAAATGATACACACATAAGTAAGTAAGAGGTAAAATGCTATGAATGTGGAAAGAAAGGACATATCAAACCAGAATGTCCAAGGCTCAAAAAGCATAAGAGCAAATACCAAAGAGACAATGGGGAGAAAGGTCACAAAGCCACATGGGATGACGAAATCACTTCAAGTGAAAAAGATGATAATGAAAGTGAAGAGGTCAACCTATGTTTCATGGCTATTGAGGATCACGTCTCGGACAAAGTAAGATCACTACACTCATACTCTTTCAATAATGATAGTAGTAATAATGATAGTGATAGTGATGATGATGATGATGAGCAAAGCCTAATAGAAAAATTAAATATAGAATTAGAGAAATATAGAACTAAATTTAGTATCTATAGAAATAATATCTCTAATTTTAAAAATAAGATAGATGGCTTAGAAAAGGAGAACATAAAGCTTAAATCATCTAATGAATCTCTTCAAAAGTCATTAGATGAATACTCATCAAGACCCTCAATAGCTTCACTGTTAAAAGAAAATAATACTTTGAAAAATGAAGTTGAAGAACTTAGAAATTCCATTTCTAAATTTCACAAGGGTAAAGAGAGCTTAGATACTCTCATTGTGTCTCAAAGACCACCTTTAGTTAGACATGGTCTAGGGTTTAAGGACACATCATCATCTTCTAACAAAATAGTATTTGTTAAAGAACATAACATCACCACACCTGTTAGAACTGCACCAAGAAATGAGAATGTTAAAACCTCTATACCGAAAAAGAACCATGCATTTATATATAGGAAGAATGTATCCAGAAAAATGCAAATTAATCATGATTGTGCATGCCATTGTTCTCAAAATCAGTCTAATCAAATTATGGCATTCAAATACATTGTAAGACCAAAAAGCAAGTTTAGACCAAAATAATGTAATTATTGTATGAAAATTGGTCATGTAAATAAACATTGCTGGATAAGGAAGGCTTATTGGCAACCTTCATGTGCTAACCCCAGGGACCCAAACTCATTTGGGTACCTAAATATCATACTTGATTTGTAACTCTGTAGGTATGCCTCAAGTCCACAATAAACAAAAATGCATGGCTAGTAGACAGTGGATGCTCAAGGCATATGACAGGAGACAAAGAACTCTTCAATGAAATCAAAAGTATTGATGGAGGTAAAGTTACCTTTGGAAAAAATGCAAAGGGTAAGGTAATTGGCATTGGTTCTATTGGTGTTAATGGTACTACTTTTATTAAGGATGTTTTACGTGTTGATGGCTTGAAACATAACTTGTTAAGTGTAAGTCAATTATGTGATAAAGGAAACAAAGTAATCTTCACTTCAAATGAATGTCTTGTAATCTCTATTGATGGTCAAGAAATATTTGAAGGAAATAGAGATATCAATACGTACATAATAAACTTACATGAACTATCTAACCATTCCTCTAAGTATCTTGTGACTACTAGTGATGAATCTTGGCTGTGGCATAGAAGACTTGGTCATGCTAACATGGATTTAATACAAAGTCTCGGCATAGGAGAGCTAGTAAAAGGATTACCAAGAGTTAAATATGAAAAAGGCAAGACATGTGATCCTTGTCAAAGAGGAAAGCAACACAAGTCATCTTTCAAAGCCAAAAACATAGTAAGTACTTCAAAACCCCTTCAACTCCTACATTTAGACTTATTTGGACCTACTAGGGTTGCTAGCTTAGGAGGAAAACATTATGCATTTGTCATCATAGATGATTACTCTAGATTTACTTGGGTAATTTTCTTAGCTCAAAAGAGTGACGCTTTTGAAAATTTCAAAAACTTTACTAAAAGAGTTCAAAATGAAAAAGGGTATTGCATTTCAAAAATAAGAAGTGATAATGGGAAAGAATTTGAAAATTAAAACTTTGAAAGTTTTTGTCTTGAACATGGTATTTCACATAATTTCTCATCTCCCAGAACACCTCAACAAAATGGAGTAGTTGAAAGGAAAAATCGAACATTAATTGAAATGGCAAGAACAATGCTTAATGAATATGAATTACCAACTTATTTTTGGGCAGAAGCCACAAACACTGCATGTTATATTTCAAATCGAGTTTTCAAAAGACGTCTTTTAAACAAAATCTCATTTGAGCTATGGAATGGAAGAAAGCCCTTGGTATCATACTTTAGAGTATTTGGATGCAAGTGTTTTATATTGAACACCAAGGACAATCTTGGAAAATTCTCCTCTAAGTCTGATGATGGTATCTTTTTAGGATACTCTACAACCAGCAAAGCATATAGAGTATTTAATAAAAGATCATTAACAGTGGAAGAATCCATGCATGTTGTTTTTAATGAATCTAGTAAACTTGATCTTGTGAAAGGTAGTGCTCTTGATGATGTTGTAGATGATATGGAAAAACTTGTCATTGAAAATGGAAAAGAAGAAAACGATCAAGAAAATCTACTACCTCAAAATCAATAACAAATGGAGCAAGAACTTCCAAAAGAATGGAGAATGAATAGAAATCATCCAAAAGAGCAAATAATTGGTGATCTATCAAGGGAAGTAAGTACTAGATCTCATTTCAAGCATTTAGTCACTGACATAGCTTTTATTTCACAAATTGAGCCTAAAAACATTGATGAGGCTCTTAATGATGAAAGTTGGGTAATTTCCATGCAAGAGGAACTCAACCAATTTGAGAGAAATAAGGTATGGAACCTAGTACCAAGACCCAAGAATCATCCAATCATAGGCAACAAATGGGTATTTAGAAATAAGTTAGATGAACAAGGGTTAATAACCAGAAATAAAGCAAGACTAGTTGCAAAAGGATATAATCAGGAAGAAGGTATAGACTATGATGAAACATATGCACCGGTAGCTTGATTAGAAGCTATAAGAATACTCTTAGCATATGCATGTTACATGAATTTCAAACTTTTTCAAATGGATGTGAAAAGTGCATTTCTAAATGGCTATATAGATGAAGAAGTGTATGTAGAACAACCACCAGGTTTTGAAAGCTATGATTTGCCAAATCATGTTTTTAAACTTTCAAAAGCTTTGTAGGGTTTAAAACAAGCTCCAAGAGCTTGGTATAAGAGACTAAGTTCTTTTTTACTAGAAAATAGCTTCACAAAGGGAAATGTTGACACTACACTGTTCATCAAAATGCATAAGCATGAGATACTAATTGTTCAAATTTATGTTGATGATATAATATTTGGTTCTACTAATGAGCTGCTTTGTCAAGAATTTGCTAAGGGCATGACTAGGGAATTTGAAATGAGCATGATGGGAGAACTTAAGTATTTCCTTGGTCTACAAATCAAACAAAGAAATGAGGGCATATTCATCAACCAATCCAAATATGCCAAAGACTTAATCAAAAAATTTGGTATGGAAGGATGCAAAAATGCCAAGACTCCTATAAGTACATCAACAAAATTGGACAAAGATGAAAAGGGTAAGAGCATTAATGAAAAGCTTTATAGAGGTATGATCGGATCACTTTTATATCTCACTGCTTCTAGACCCGATATTATGTATAGTGTTTGCTTATGTGCGCGATGTCAATCATGTCCTAAAGAATCTCATCTAAATGCTGTAAAAAGGATTTTAAGATATTTACATGGAACATTGCATCTAGCTTTATGGTATCCTAGGAATTCATCTTTCGATATTATAGGATATTCAGATGCAAACTATGCTGGTAGTCTTTTGGATAGGAAAAGCACTTCAGGTACTTGTCACTTCATTGGAGAATGTTTGGTTTCTTGGTTTAGCAAGAAACAAGTTTCAGTTGCTTTATCAACTGCTGAAGCTAAATATGTAGCAGTTGGATGTTGTTGTACACAAATTCTTTGGATAAAACAACAACTTAAGGACTATGGTCATGAGATGAACCATATACCTATAAAATGTGACAACACCAGTGCTATAAATCTTTCAAAGAATCCTATTCAACACTCTAGAAGTAAACATATTGACATTAGACATCACTTTATTAGAGATCATGTTCAATATGGAGATGTTGAATTAGAATTTGTATGCACAGAAAAGCAATTAGTAGATATTTTCACTAAGTCTCTAAATGAGGAAAGATTTAATTTCATTAGAAGAGAACTAGGTATGATTGATGGACTAACCTTGTGATTACAAGAATATGAAATTTTTAATTGTTGATCTTAAAACATCTCACAAGTTATAAGATAAAATTTTTGATGAGAATTTATGCTTTATGAAGTAAAATCTTTGTTGAAATGATTTAGTCTTGATGCAGAACTTAATTTCAATCTGATGAAAATTATAGGAGAGTCACGCCCGTGACAAAGAACCTTCACGCCCGTGACTTAAGTGGATCAAAGAGGCAGTGTCGTTCACGACTTTGGTTCACGACATGCTTCACGGCTTCAAGTAGTGAAACATTGTTTCAAGGCTTGAGTCACGCCCGTGGATAAGAATATTCACGCCCATGACGTTTTTTCACTCCCGTGAATCATTATGCCTCAAAAAGTCACATAAGTTTTCACGCTTTGGGACACGGCAAGATTCACGGCTTCAAGTGGTGAAACATAGTTTCACGACTTTCATCACACCCGTGGCAAAGAACCTTCACACCTGTGGCAGAGTGTCACGCCCGTGATTAATTACACCCAAAAACTCACAGAAGCTTTCATGCCTTGTGTCACGGCTTGCTTCACGGGTATAAGTAGTGAAATTCAACAGTTCTCGCCCGTGACAATATATTCACCCCCGTGACCTATGATCATTCACGCCCGTGATGTTCATGGAGCACACTCGTAAACGCATTCACGCTTTCATTCACGGGTGGAACACTACTTCAGCAAATCGTGAACATGACTATTCACGCCCGTGACACCCTAAGCCACGCCCGTGAATGTATCGAATATATAAGAAAACATCCGGTTACAATCTTCATTTCAACTCTCCATCTCCCAAAACCACTCTCTTTTACTCTCATTCATTGAAACATTGAAGATTCCGACCCCAAAGCCTTAATATTTCACTATAAATACCATCAAAAGGTGGAATCTTTAGCAGAAAACAGACATTTCTAAGGTCTTTCATCACTTTTTTCTGTCAAAAATCTTCTTCAACTCCATCAACAACTAAAATTCTTCAAAAATGGAGTCTGCTTCATCAAAGGGGAAGAGAAAGAAGTCCCATGCACCAAAGAGGTATTCAGATTACCTCATGAACATCATTCCAGAAAGTTGCCATCCTCGGTATGCAACTTTGAAGAAGAGACCTATTTTATCATCAAGGTCCTTCGAATGGCAGACAGTCCGTAATCTCAGACTTGAGATGGCTATGACAGAGCAACTTCAAGCCTGTCATCTAAGAGAATTTGTTGAAATTCATCTGCCAACCCTACGAGAGCCAACGCTTGAATTTCTCAGCACCTTGCAGGTTTCACCAACTAGAGTGGTGAAATTCCAACTCTGCAACAATGAAAACACCCTCAGCGCCATCGCTTTTGGAGAATTATTCAACCTACCATCTGATGGCATTATGAATGAGACTGAGGTAGAATTCTCTGCCCCTACAACATGGACACATTTTGGCACGGATTGCAGCTGGGATGTCAAGAAAACTAAGAGCACACATCTCAGGACCCCAGTACACAGGTATTTGCATAGGTTTCTAACCTATAGCATTTTTGCTCGGGGAGATAGCAATAGAACTATTAGGAAGTCAGAACTCTTCCTATTCGAGATGGCTCGCAGGGGAATCACAGCGGCGCTTTCCAGATGGTTTGCAAACCATCTTCTCTCCATCGCCACCAAGCCTACAGGAGATACCCTGATTGGAGCTTATGTCACTCATATGGCAGTGAAGCTCAATTACTTGAAGCTGGATAACCATCACTTCAACATCATTCCTGCACACCCACGAGATAGGCTGGATATAGAGTCATTCATCAAGATGGGAGCAGCAGTCAGAATCGTTTTTTAGAACGATATCTTCTACCGCTTCACTAATACTGCTGGAGAGATTATCTAGGAAGATCATGACACGGAGGATTTTAAAGCAGGCCTCCAAGGAGTCCAGCAAAAAAAGAGGGCTAGGATTGAGGAAGCAACTCCAGCCATCAAGCAGGACATTGGACAGTCCTCAGCCTCCACACCATCTTTAGCGCAGCAGGTGGTCGACCTCTTGGCACCACATTTCGAGCAGCTGTAAACTTCCATGGATGAGAGGTTGGAAAACCTTAAGGACTTCATGGAGTCTCGGATAGACAGTCTTGAGGCTGAAGTAGCTAGGCTTCGTGATAGGATGTCTGGCTAGGATATAGGCTAGAGTGTAGCCTAAATTTGTTTTGTTTGATCATTTTTGTTGTTTGTTTGCTTATGTAGGAAATCTTAAATTTTCTTTCTTAGTTTGTATCCTTTCCTTCATAATATATATTTACTTTTGTTTACTTTAATCTACATATTCTTTTTGATTGATGACAAAAGGGGGAGAAAACTAGCAATATATGATAGATAATATATGATAAGTGAAAGTAGTATCAAACTAGTAATATAAGAATTGTGAATCAAAAAGTGAACACACTTTGAATTGATTTAAAAAATCTTGATTCAACTTTTCAGATGCAAAGTAGAAAAACTGAGCTTTTATATACTTTAAATATAACCTAAGTATAATTTGCATACACCTTAAGAGCAAGTTACAAATAAAAACATGCCATGATACACCTTACATATACCTTATGTCTTGAAAAAGAATTATGGTATGAATTGGATATACTTCTCATATAACTTGCATATACTTAAAAACTAGTTAAAATGCTACATCTTTATTTACTATTCTTGCATATTATATTTTTTATTCTAAGTATATTTTGAGGGGGAGACTTCTCAAAATCACATATTGCTAGATTATTTGTCACCATCAAAAAGGGGGAGATTGTTAACCTTGAGGGGTATTTCTGTCATTTTGATGATAATAAATAATATAGCAATATTGTATTTAACATACCTGTTTTTGTAAGTTTATTATATAGGACATGAATTAAAATAGCAAGAATGGAAAATTGGAAGAATAATCCTTGAGAAACAAAAAGCAAGAAGTAGCATGTTCACTGTCGTGACTTTAGGAGTCACTCCCGTGAAGCCAACTAGCCGTTACCAAGAAACCAACATTTGAAGTTCACGACCATGAAGGAAAACCAAACCGTGAAGTAAGCATTTCAGTCACCCCCATGAAGAAAGGTGTCACCCCCGTGAAGCCTCAAGCAAATTTCATTCCAGAGAGCTTCATGACCAGAGTCACCACTTGGGTCACGGCTGGGAAAGATGTTCACCCCCGTGAATAAATGTGTCACCCTCATAAAGGATTCATTCAATTTCATCCAGAGAGCTTCACGACCAGAGTCACCACTTGGTTCACGGCTGAGAAGAGTGTCACGCCCGTGACCGATTAATGTCACGCCCGTGACTCTATATGTCAAAACATACCAAAGAGCTTCACGACCAAGGTCACCACTTCAGTCACGACTTGGGAAGAACTGTCACCCCCGTGACAAGCATATTCACCCCTGTGAACAATGAAAGAGAAAAATGTCAGGCGTGATTTTTTGGTTGGTATAACGGCTAGTTTCTTATTTAATGCACCCCAACGGCTATATTCAGCCATGTGAGTATAAATGGAAGTCATTTATGCATTAAGAAACAAGAGAATGACAAGAAAAACAAAAGATTAGCATATACTTCAAATCACAAGCTATCTTGTACTTTTATACTTTGAGAACAAATTCATTCTCTATAAAAATCTTATTGCTCCTCATATTTGAGCAATAAAGATTTATAAGTAGTTATCTCTGTAATATTTACTCAAATGAGCATTGGGTAGTTCTGGGTTAAGAGAATAACACTTGTAAGGGTTAGTTGTGTGAACCTCCAAAACACAAATTAAAAGGTTGTTTGTGTGAGCCTGTAAAACACAAAGTGTAGGTTGTTTGTGTGAGCCTGTAAAACACAAAGGAATTGGTTATTGTGTGAGCCATTAAAACAAAAGGGATTTCTGGGTTAGGTGTGAGCCATTGTGAGAAACACCATAGTTGGGAGTGAGCTTGTAAAACTCCATTGTAACACTTAGTGTGTTAGTGAAACTCTCAATTGCGATTGGGGAGAGGATTAGGGTTTGTTAAGACCCGAACCTCTATAAATCTGTGTCTGATTTTCTCTATCCCTTCTAAAATTACCAATTTTATTTCCGCACTTTAAAGTTTAATTTTTGAAACTCCAATTCAACCCCCCTTCTTGGTCTAATATCTGGGCAACAAATAATACTACTTTTATTGAAAATGTTTTACTTGTTGATAGTCTGAAACTTAATTTGTTAAGTGTAAGTCAATTATGTGATAAGGGAAACCAAGTAATCTTTACGTCAAATGAATGTCTTGTAACCTCTTTAAGTGGCCAATAGATATTCAAAGGAGATAGGGATGTCAATACTTACATAATAGACTTATATAAAATATCTAATCTTTCCTCTAAGTGTTTTATGAGTATTAGTGATGAATCTTGGCTATGACATCGAAGGCTTGGTCATGCAAACATGGATTTAATTTAAAGCCTTAGCAAAGGAGAGCTAGTAAGTGGACTTCCAAAAGTCAAATTTGAAAGGGACAAGACATGTGAACCTTGCCAAAGAGGAAAACAACACAAGTCATCCTTCAAATCCAAAAATATCGTAAGTACCTCCAAGCCTCTACAACTTTTTCAATTAGATCTTTTTGGACCTACTAGAGTTTCTAGTTTATGAGGTAAATACTATGCATTTATCATTGTTGATGATTACTCTAGATCACTTGAGTAATTTTCTTAGCTCAAAAGAGTTATGCTTTTGAATCTTTCAAAAATTTTGCTAAGAGAGTTCAAAATGAAAAAGGATATTCTATTTCAAATATAAGAAGCAATCATGACAAAGAATTTGAAAATGAAAACTTCAAAATTTTTTGTCTAAAACATTGTATATCACATTCAACTCCTAGGACACCTCAGCAAAATGGGGTAGTCGAAAGGATAAATTGAACTTTATTTGAAATGGCTTGAACAATTGTCAATGAGTATGGATTACCAACCTACTTTTAGGCCAAAGCCACAATTACTGCATGTTATATTTCAAATTGAGTTTTCAAGAGACCAATTTTAGACAAAACTTTTTTTAAGCTATGGAATGGAAGAAAACCAATGATATCATTCTTTAGAGTATTTGGATGCAAGTGTTTAATACCAAGGACAATCTTGGAAATTTTGCCTCTAAATCTACTGAAGGTATCTTTTTGGGATACTCTACAACTAGCAATGCCTATAGAGTCTTTAATAAAAGATATTTAGTTGTTGAAGAATCTATTCATGTTGTTTTTTTTAATCTAGTAAGCTTGATCTTGTGAAAGGTAGTGCTCTTGGTGACATTGTAGGCACAATGGAGAAACTTGATCTTGATCATGAGAAAGATGAAGATGATCAAGAGAAACAACAACAAGATGTTTCTCTACCTCAAGCGCATGAGATAGCATGAAACAATCATTCGGGAGGGTCATGGGCCCATACAAGCTTGTGGAGGATGCTAGCCTGCCTAGCGGGCCAACAAAACTGCCCTGTAGCAGCCTACAGCAAACCCAGCGCGCTGCTGCCTCCCTTCCGTTGGTCAACGACATAATTTTACCTTAATTAGGCCAATTATGGCCAATTACTATTCATTCATTTGCCTTTTCTCCATTTTTGACTTTTCAACTTTTATTTGAATTTGATTCAAATATAAAAGACATCAAATAGCAGAAAATAGACATGAAAATTGTTTTTTGTGAAAAAAATAATTTGAAGACAACAAAAATTCTCGGAATAACAATTTCAAAGCTATCACTTTGAATTTTTTCAAACCATATATTTTGATAGTTTCTTATTCATTTTTTGCATGGATTATCGTTAGAGGCATCCTAATGTGGATTGTTGTGGTTTGCTACAACCTAACAAAATGAAGATTTGAAGAACAAATAAGAAATTACAAGGTATAATTTCTAACCTGTGTATTTATATAAATTAGTTTTAATGGCACAAGTATGATATTTTTCTTCGGGTTTGAAAATTTTATTTTCTTGCTGCATTTATGAATATGATTCATTCTTCAAGACCCAACATTGGTATCAGAGCCCCCTTGTGTCCATTAAAATTAATTTTAACTGAAAGTGCAATAGGATTGCATTGTTTTGATGATTTTGGATCAATAGATTTTGAAAAATTGAAATTAAGTTGTAAAATATATTTTATACATTTTTATTTCTCTAATCTGATCATGGGATGATTAAGGATGATTGTTTTGATTGAAAAATGATTTGAATGTGATTCAAATAATTAATTTCGGATTTATTTAAAAAAATGCCTAAAATGGCCTTCTTTATGAACATGTGTTGTTGTTTGGGTTAATTGATTGGGCGGGTTATATTTTTCTTCTAATTTGATTATGAAAAAAATAATTTAGACATATTGAGAATATGTTTACGCCTCTGGAAGTGTCCAATAATTAATTTTTTCAAATAAACACAAAATGGAATGTTTTAGCATACCCGGTGGGGCTATTTTGTTAGATTTTTTTTGTATGTTTGTATTTTATTTCCAGCACCTTGAAATATTTTTTATGTGATTAAAAATATGTTATTTTTAAGTTAGATGCATGCCAAAATTATTTTGCAAGAATTTGAAAGTTTGCAAGAATTCGAATTAGTCATTTTGAGCGTCTAAGTGTGTTGGTTCGTTTGTCTTAATAATTTTAGCTTGTGCTAAAAATATTTTGAAGAGCTTAAGCTGACCTAGAGATGATTAGAATGATGATTTGAAATTCTGGAAATTTTTAGAATTTTTGGAAATTAATATTTAATTAATTTAAGTTGTGCAATTGTAATTCTAGTATGACTAGAAATTGGTATGTATATTAAAATTAAATTGTTTAATTTTAACTTCATAATATTTTGATTTTATGGAGAATTAATTTTGAATTATTTCTGAAAATATGGAATTTAATTTAATTTTATTAAATATTAAATTCCACTTTAAAATGACATGCAAAATTAAATTAACCGAAAAAACACATATAGGCAATTTCCATTTAAGCGTTGAATCGATTTACAAATTGAAATTCTCATTCTCATTTTTATTTTTTGCATTAGAGAATGCATGTTAGGGGCATATGAAAACGTATGATGGATGATTATGGACTTAGGCCCAATGTGATTGAGCATGCATGGAATTATTTCGTTTTATGGTAAATAGGGAATGCGTTTCCCTACCTTTCTTTCTTTCTTATGTATTTATCTTCTCATCTTAGTATCCTCAAATGTAAATTGAGGTTTTCTATACTTTGAAATATGTAATTAGATTACATAGGATTAGGAAAGAATCAAGATACAAAGGAGCAAGAAGCAAATGAGGTGGTACCATAAACAAGAAGACTTAGAAATAGGAATTTGATTTCTATTTTGGGTTGTAAATTCATCCACACAGATAGGTAAGATGTAACATCCTTGAGCTTCCCCACATGCATTTCATTGAACATAAGCATCTTGCATACAATTCAATTGAACACGTGCATTTCATACGTATTTTCGTAGGAACAAGTTTATGACACGCACTAGGTATATGTCTAAGTATTTGGCACTTGTATTGAGTCACACTTGTGTAATTATAACCTAACCAAGTTAGCTACTGTGTTATTTGATTTTGAATATGTTAAAGCCATTATTTGAAGTATCTCAAAACATAAAAGTTATAGATATATGTGTTTTTTATTTTTATACCAAATTTCAGGTTCATAGGTCTTGTAAAGTTTGAGTTATGGTGAATGGAACTATGATTGTTCCAAGGTTTGAACTGGCTACTGAGTGCCCTGGGCAGATCCAGTAACTTTTTTGGCTAATTTGAGCTTGTTAGAGCTAGATTCTGTAAATGATAAAAACCTAAAGGTTATAGGTATATGTCGTAGCTAAATTGGGGTACTAATTTTAGCTTACTTGGTTATGTATAGAGTATGATATGGCCTTAACAAAGAAATCCCTCGCTAAATAAATAATTAAGTCTTATGCCTTCCATTAATATGGGGAGAACCAGAGTTCTTCTAGAATTAGGGTTGCCTCAAGATCACTCTATAAGAATATGTTCAATCCATTGAAAATAGATTTCACGATTAATGGGTTAGACTTAACCGATATTATTAACTTGTTGGATTTGCGCCAAGGTTAATGTGTATTGGAGGCAAAGTTGGGTTTGTATACATGAGATGTACACATATCAAGAGTTGATAGCCCAAAGTATGTAAACACATCAATAAGTTGATAGCACAAAATTCGATAGTTGCATGATTCATGCAATTAGTATGGATTAGATACCTACTAACCAAACTAAGTATAGCTTGTTGAGTTGCCTCAAGGTTATTCTTAGCTAGTTTGACAATGACCCACTAGGAGAACTTCCATATAAGTTCTCTCATGTTCATAGTAAGGGTTATGGATTTGCAATAAAATAGTGAGAGTCATAATGCAATTTCTTAAAGACCTAATAAACATGCATTTTATGTACATTCTAACATCTTCTATTTTACATCTAGCTTGCTAGAATCATCATTATGACAAGCGTGAAATTGCGATCGCTAATGGAATCAAATAAGTTGATTGGGGACAATTTTTTGGATTGGCTAAGGAATCTGAGAATAGTTCTCAAATTCAAAAAGATTGGCTATGTCCTAAATGAGGATTATCCCCCAACTGCTAATGCTTCTAAAGATGTTCAAAAGGCATATCAAAAGTATCTCGATGATAGTGAGATGTCAAGCTGCATTATGCTTGCCTCTATGTCAGCTGAGTTACAAAAGCAGCATGAGGGTATGCATGCTAATTCCATAGTATACCATCTAAGTGAGCTTTTTAATGAGCTTTTTAATTCCATAGCACATTCCGAAAGGTTCGAAACTTCAAGGTTGTTTTTCCGCACTAAGATGGTTGAGGGGACATCTCCAGTGCAATATGCATTGAAGATGAATGGTTATATTGAGAGGTTGGCCACCTTGGGATTTGTGATGGACCATGAATTAAGTATGGACTTAATTCTAACCGGTTTGTCTTATAGTTATTCACATTTTTTGCTTAATTATAGGATGAACCAAATCTCTACCACTATTCTTGAGCTGATTAACTTGCTCAAAATAGCTGAGCCATCTGTCAAGAAGGACAGTAAGGCTGTGATGCCGATGGACTCTTCAAGTTCTAAAAATAAGAACCTTAAGAAGAAGAAGTCCATGAAGCCTAAGGGAGGCATGGCCAAAAAGAAGGCCAATGAGATTGCTCCAAAAGGGACATGCTTCCATTGTGGCAAGGATGGCCATTGGAAGAGAAACTGCAAGGCTTACTTAGAGTCCTTGAAGAAGAAGGCATCTGATGCCCCTTCTACTTCAGGTATTTTTTTCATTGAAATTAATACTGTGTTCAATAATAATATATAGGTATTAGATACCGGTTGTGCTCACACGTATGCACTAGTATGCAGGGCCTAACGAACAATAGACAGCTCAATTAAGGAGAGTTAGACCTACATGTTGGAAATGGAGCAAGGGTTGTTGCATTAACTGCCCTCCCTAGTGGGCTTATATTAAATTTGGATAATTGTTATTATGTACCTACTCTGACTAAAAACATTATTTTTGTTTCAAGTCCAAATAAAGATGGTTTCCTTTTAGCTTTTAGTAACAATTGTTGTTCTATTATTTTGAATGGAATTATTTATGCTAGTGGTACATTATGCAATGGAATATACATATTAGATATGTCAAATCCAATTTTAAACATCAATGATAATAAAAGGGAAAAACAAGATATGCTGAAATCATCTTACTTATGGCATTGTCGCCTTGGTCATATAAGGGTCAACATAACCGGGAACCTAATGGGTCACAAGCATTGAAGATATGGACAATGAGTAAAATAGTCTTGGATAGAATCCAAAATATGAGAGAATTATTTCGGGATGGATCGTGATAAGATCGAATGGAAAAATTGTTCGGGAGGGTCACGTGTAACATCCTTGACCTTCCCCAGATGCATTTCATCGAACATAAGCACCTTGCATACAATTCAATTGAACACATGCATTTCATATGTATATTCGTAGGAACAAGTTTATGACACGCACTAGCTACATGTCCTAGTATTTGGCACTTGTATCGAGTCGCACGTGTGTAATTATAACCTAAATGAGGATAACAAAGTATTAGAAATGAATTGAATAAGGTGTCCAAATTAAAGTAATCAAAATGATTAGATTAAGATTAGTAAACAATTACATTTTTAATTTTGTTAAATCGGGTCAAATGATTAACTTGTATTATTGTGTGAATTAGTGGAATTATAAATATATATAAATAATAATAATAATATAGACAAAATAAAATGAAAATGACACAAAAGAGAAATAGAAGAGAAGAGAAAAGAGAAATGGGAAGAGAAAAGAGAAGAGAAGAAGAGAAAATGACAAAATGACAAAAAACAAGTTGGCTTTATCTTCATCTTTCTTTCCCCATTTCTGCCTTCTTCTCCAGCCCGACTTCTTCTTTGGCTTTATCTTCATCTTTCTTTCCCTAAGACCAATGCACTACCAACGTGTGAACCCTAACCAAGTTAGCTACTGTGTGGTTTGCTTTCGAATATGTTAAAGCCCTTATTATAAGTCTTTCAAAACATAAAAGTTGTAGATATATGTGTTTTGTATCTGTCTACCAAATTACAGGTTCATTGGTCTTGGAAATGTGGAGTTATGGGGAATGGAACCATGACCGTTCCATGGTTTAAACTGCCTATTGAGTGCCCTGGGCAGATACAGTACTTTGTTCGGCTAATTTGAGCTTGTTAGAGCTACATTCTGTACATGATCAAAACCCTTCAGTTAAAGGTATATGTCATAGCTAAATTGGGGTACTAATTTTAGCTTTATTGGTTATTTATAGACTATATTATGGCATTTGGAAGTCGTACTGGTCCGGATGTCAATTCTATTCTGGACCAGCAAAATGTTGGGTATAATTAGAAGACCTTAGAGACATAATGGGTAAACGTTGTAAACATGAAACATGTTCCGTATGAACCCGTATAAGTTTCTATAAATTTTCATTAAAGTAGGACTTATAGATTATATGTTATGATGAACCCAAATGAGTACCCTGAAATTTTGGAAAAAGGCAGAAAACAAGGCAGAAAACAGAACACTCTTAGAAATTCCACCAAATATTGTACAATGCTCCAATTGGTCTGAACTTTTAATATGTTCTATAATTATATGTTCTTTTTAATTAGGAACAAGAATCAGATTAATTGGTCAATTATAGAAAACGTTATAGGCTAAACAGTCTCATAAGGTCACTCTGCCTCATAGGAAAAATCTTAACTATTGACATGAACAATGCATATTAATTTGTTTATGCCACATTAAGAGTCCCTAATCATGAGTTAATCGATTATTTTTTCATATTAGGCTCGCAACATATTGGATACCCACAAGGAGTGGATAGACAATAAGTTAGGGGTCGGAATCAAAGGAGAACGGTGAGTCTAATTATCGATTGAATTCTTTAGTGCAAATGAATGTTGCTTGCTATGGGATTCATATGATTGTCATGATTGGTCCTTGATAATTTAATGATGGATAATTTTTGACATTGTGGTACATATAAATGGTATACTTGTGGTATATTTGAAGTATATGTTTGACATATGTGATATATATACATGGTATACTTGTGGTATATTTGAAGTATATGTTTGACATATGTGATATACATACATGGTATATTTATAGTATATGCAAGGTATATGTGTGGCATATGAGGTATATATGTGGTATATGTATATTATAAGTGATAAGATACAATGGTTGATGAATGTTTAAATACAAGTGCATATGCATATGGACTAAAAAAAAGGCGTTGTGACTAGTTAATCGATATTGCAAAGCAAAAAAAGAGGCCTATGGCCCAACAAAACCCAGGGCAATGTCTGTTTAACTTAGTCACAACAAAATGAAATAAGCAAAGCATTTGCATACATAAAGAGTAATGATTATATGTTTCAACTTTATTAATACTTATATGATACTGATAAATGGAATTGAATACATGGTATATGTTGTATTTGTGATTTATTACTATGAGTTGTTTGGTATTTTAGAGCTCATTAGATAGTTATTCTCACTGAGCCACAACTCATCAATTTGCATCATTTTTTAGGTAAAGAAAAGTGATAGCTCATTTTGAGTAGTGTATAGAAGACATGGAGCACAGTTCATCGGCCGAGCCTCATCACTCTCTCTCCTTGCATTCCACATAAGCATGAAAACATGTCATCTGTATTTTGGACTTATATGCTTGAATATGTATTATCACTCTAGATTAGTTTTGAAATGCATAAATGGAAACAACCCGTAATGCTTTGGATGTGAAGTTTATGTTTTAATATATGTGATATATCGTATTGTGGTTTTTAATGTTGACTTGAAAAGTCATTGAGTGATATTATAGGATATAAGACTTGTAAAGTCATTAGTTGATTTTACAGGATATGATATGAAAAAAAAATTTACTACCACTGTTATCAGGGTATTTTCTATTTCCAACATGCAGTATGTGATTATTTTATACAGAAATAAGTTATACTTAAATGCATATGATGTGGTGTTACATTTTGGTATCAGAGCAGGGATAGGTTCCATGGGAACAACCATAAGCATAAGAGCATGATAACATATGCATCCTATGTGTTGAACATTATGTAGTGACATAATTTCATTTATTTTAGGGACATCATAAGACATAATTCACCAAGGAGGGAGAGGCCGGCCGAAATGCATTCTCATGAGGCATCACCTCATTTACATAGAGAGCAACCAGTAATAGGAGCTAGAACTCCAGTACATGCATCACAGTCATCTCATGCAGAAGTACCCCTTGAAAACCTAGAACAAGAAGTATATGGTCCTGAAATGTACAAGGAAAGACATTATGACAAGCTGAGGAAATATGGTGCAACTGATTTCAATGGGAAACAGATCCAACAGAAGCTGAGACATGGCTGAAAAGGACACAGAGGGTACTGAATATGATGAGATGTACCCCAAATGAGAAATTCGATTATGCAGTATCCTTGTTGCAAGGAAATGCTTATGAATAGTGGGAGACAGTCCCTGACAGTGATGCACAACCACCGGTGTTGACATGGAATGATTTTCTCCTGGAATTTCAGAACAATTACATGCCTGAAGCATATAAAGATGAGAAGAGGAAGGAATTCCTGAATCTAAAACAGGGGAATATGTCTATTGTGGAGTATGAAGTACAATTTAACAAATTTTCCCATTATGCCACCTTCATGGTCTCTACTGAGAGAGACAAATGCAGGAAGTTTGAGGAGGGCCTGAAATATGAGATCAAAAACAGAATCATGACTATTGATCTTGATAATTATGCCAGACTCAGAGTTGAACGGTTAATGAAAGAAGCTGGGGAGCAATAAATAAAAAGGCCATGACGTGAGTTCTTTGGTGAGTCTAGCAAAAGGTTGGGAAAAAAAGGTAGATATATGCCTGCACAGTTTGGCAACAGAAGTGCGTACTCAAGTTTTAGAGGTCAAGGCATGACTTTCTCTTACCCAGACAGGGGGCAGAGCCAATATGTTGAATAGAGACCCACATGTAGTCATTGTGGCAGAGAGCATACGGGCGAATGTAGAAGGCTCACAGGAGCATGTTATTTCTGTGGATCGATGGAGCACATGTATAGAGACTGTCTAAATAGAGCAAAACTAGCAGAGACCAGTAGAGGTAGAGGAGTATCTAAGACTACAGTTGAGGCACCGAGGGCCTACCCTACTAGTGGGACACAGGGCAGAAGAAGAGGCAGGGGCAAGACTGGTAATATTTATATTAATGCAACCTCCTACTCAGGCCAGGGTGTTCGCTATGACTAGACAAGAGGCAGTGGATGCTCCCGAAGTAGTCACCGGTAATATTTATATTTCTAAAATATTAGCATATGCATTGATTGACCCAGGCTCCACTCATTCATTTATATCATTGCATATGGCATCTGAATTGCATCAAATGCATTAGCCTTTGGGGATTGACATAAATGTGAGTACGCCATTGGGAACCGTGGTAGTTGTGAATAATGTCTGTCGTGATTGCCTGATATGCATTGACAGAGCTGAGTTAATAGCTGATATGATTTTATTGCCAATACACGAATTTGATGTGATACTGGGAATGGACTGGTTATCTAGACATCATGCAATAGTGAATTGCTTTACTAAGGAAGTAATTTTGGAATCACCAAACCAGCATAGGGTAGTATTTCTAGGTGAAAGAAAACTTGTGCCTACATGTCTAGTTTCAGCTGTAAAGGCATTTCGAATGATCAAAGGGGGATGTGAAGCATATTTGGCATATGTGACTGATACTAGAACCACTAATAGCTTGCTTGAAAATATACTAGTGGTAAAGGAATTTGCTGATGTATTCCCAGATGATCTACCTAGTTTACCACCAGATAGAGAGATAGAATTTACTATTGAACTAGTACCAGGAACTGCACCAATATCAAGGTCACCCTACAGAATGACCCCAGTTGAGTTGAAAGAACTAAAGGCCCAATTGCAAGAGTTACTTGACAAAGGGTATATTAGACCTAGTGTATCACCATGGGGAGCTCTAGTATTATTTGTTAAAAAGAAAGATGGAACAATGAGATTGTGCATCGATTATAGGAAACTGAACAAAATGATGGTGAAGAACAAATATCCATTGCCTAGAATAGATGATTTGTTTGACCAGTTGCAAGGAGCCCAAATATTCTCCAAGATTGATTTGAAATCAGGCTATTACCAGCTGAAGGTAGCAGAAGCGGATGTTCCAAAGACTGCCTTTCGAACCAGGTATGGGCATTACGAATTTTTAGTAATGCCATTTGGATTAACTAATGCTCCAGCTGCATTTATAGCTTTAATGAATAAGGTGTTTCAACCATATTTGGATAGGTTTGTGATAGTATTTATTGATGACATATTGGTGCACTCAAAGAATAGGGGAGAACATGAACAACATTTAAAAATTGTGTTGCAAACTTTGAGGGAGAAACAATTATATGCCAAATTGAGTAAATGTTAATTCTGGTTAGATCATTTGGTGTTTCTTGGACATGTGGTGTCGTGTAAGGGCATAGAGGTTGACCCAAACAAAATTGAGGCTATGGTAAATTGGGAAGCTCCTAAAAATGTTTCTGAAATGCGTAGATTTTTGGGTTTAGCCGGATACTACTGCAGATTTGTTGATGGATTCTCCTTAATTGCTAGCCCTTTGACTAAATTGTTGAGAAAGAATGTGCCTTTCAAGTGGGCTTCTGAATGTCAAAGGAGTTTCGATGAACTAAAACACATGCTAACCTCAGCACCAGTGTTAACCATCCCTACAGGTACAAGTGGGTTTACATTATATTGTGATGCTTCTCACCAAGGCTTGGGATGTGTGTTGATGCAACATGGTAAGGTGATAGCTTATGCATCCAGACAACTGAGACCACATGAGATCTCATATCCAATGCATGATTTAGAACTAGCTGTAGTCGTATTTGCATTGAAGATATGGAGGCATTATCTGTATGGTGAGACATTCCAAATCTTCACAGACCATAAAAGCTTGGGTTATTTGCTGACACAGAAAGAATTAAACATTTGAATACCATCCAGGGAAAGCTAATGTGGATGCAGATGCATTGAGTAGGAAGGCCAGTAGTAGTGTAGCTCATTTACAAACATCCTCTTTTCCATATTTGATTCAATTAAAATCCATGAATGTTCAATTAAATATGCATGATAGAGGATCACTGATTGCTACTCTTCAAGTCAGACCTATGCTAAAGGAGAGGATCAAAGAAGTACAAAGCAAAGATTCTGAATTATGTGAGAAAATTGATGTGGTAAGGAAGGGAAATAATACAGAGTTTCATTTGCAGAATGATACACTGATGTTAAAATCACGCATATGTGTTCCAGACACTGAGAACTTGCTTCAGGAAATAATGGAAGAGGCACACAATGCACCATATGCAATGCACCCAGGGATGACAAAGATGTATCATAGTTTAAGGCCTCATTACTGGTGGCCAAGAATGAAGAAAGATATAGCAGAATATGTTTCCAAATGCTTGACATGTCAGCAGATTAAAATTGAACATCAGGCACCAGTTGGTAAACTACATCCATTGCCAGTGCCAGAATGGAAATGGGAAAGAATAATGATGGATTTTGTCTATGGATTGCCAAGAACTCCACAGAAAAATGATGCAGTATGGGTAATTATTGACAGATTAACCAAGTCAGCATATTTTCTACCTATCAGATGGGGTTGTACACTTGAGAGTTTGGCCAAATTATATGTGAATGAGATAGTCAGATTGGATGGCATTCCAGTGTCAATTGTGTCTGATAGAGATCCACGGTTTACTTCACGTTTTTGGGTGAGTTTACAGAATGCATTGGGAACAAAATTGAACTTTACCACTTCATTCCACCCACAGACTGATGGACAATCAGAAAAGACTATACAGACATTGGAAGAAATGCTTAGGGCATGTTCTATGGAATTCAGAGGTGTTTGGGATGAATATATAGCATTGATTGAATTTTCTTACAATAACCAGTATCATAGCAGTATCCAGATGGCACCATATGAGGCATTGTATGGCAGAAAGTGCTGAAGCCCTATCATTTGGGATGAAGAAGGAACACATGCATTATAAGGGCCAGAGATAGTGCAAGACACAGTGGATAAGATCAAGGTTGTCAAGAATAAGCTAAAGGCAGCCCAAGATAGACAGAAAAGTTACGCTGATCAGCATAGAAGGGAGATGGAATACGAGTTAGGTGAAAAGGTGTTTCTTCGTGTATCTCCATGGAAAGGGATAATCTGATTTGGAAAGAAGGGTAAGTTGAGCCCAAGATAAATAGGGCCTTATGAAATTCTTGAGAAGATTGGTCCATTGGCTTATAGGTTGGCCTTACCACCCGAGATGGCTCAGATACATAATGTGTTTCATGTGAGCATGCTTAGAAGTTACAGGTTAGATCCGACACATGTACTTAAAGATCAAGTCATTGAGATTGCAGAGAACATGAGTTATGTTGAGGAACCAGTGAAAATCATTGGATACAAGACTAAACAGCTAAGAAATCGAGAAATACCTTTGGTTAAAGTATTATGGCGTAACCATTTACAAGAAGAGACAACATGGGAAACAGAAGAAAATATGAAAAAGCAATATCCACACCTGTTTTTTGGTATTAATTTCGAGGACGAAATTTTTAAAAGGAGGAGAGAATTGTAACATCCTTGACCTTCCCCACATGCATTTCATCGAACATAAGCATCTTGCATGCAATTCAATTGAACACATGCATTTCATACGTATTTTTGTAGGAACAAGTTTATGACATGCACTAGCTACGTGTCCTAGTATTTGGCACTTGTATCAAGTCACACGTGTGTAATTATAACCTAAATGAGGATAACAAAGTATTAGAAATGAATTGAATAAGGTATCCAAATTAAAGTAAGCAAAATGATTAGATTAAGATTAGTAAACAATTACATTGTTAATTTAGTTAAATCGGGTCAAATGATTAAGCTGTATTATTGTGTGAATTAGTGGAATTATAAATATATGTAAATAATAATAATAATATAGAAAAAATAAAATGAAAATGACACAAAAGAGAAATAGAAGATAAGAGAAAAGAGAAATGAGAAGAGAAAAGAGAAGAGAAGAAGAGAAAATGACAAAATGACAAAAAACAAGTTGGCTTTATCTTCATCTTTCTTTCCCCATTTCTGCCTTCTTCTCCAGCCCGACTTCTTCTTCAATTACCTCCATTTCAGACAAGTGAGAAGGTATTTCTATGAGTATATCCATGGAAATGTGTAATTCAATTTTGCAAGAACGGTAAATTGAGCCCAAGGTATATAGGGCCTTATGAAAATCTTGAGAAGGTTGGTCCACTGGCATTCAAATTGGCTTTACCACTAGAAATTACTCACATTCATAATGTATTTCATATGAACATGCTTAGAAGATATAGGTCAAAACCTGCACATATACTAAAAGATGAAGCCATTAAAATTGTAGATGATATGAGTTATGTTCAAGAGCTAGTAGAAATCATCGAATACAAGACTTAACAGTTAAGGAACTGACAAGTACCTTTAGTTAAGGTGTTATGGAGAAACCATTCAAAAGAAGAGACAACATGGAAAATAGAAGAAGATATGAAAGCGCAATATCACACCTATTCCCAGTTATTAAATTTCAAGGACATAATTTTTGAAAAGAGGAGAGAATTAAAAAAACCTCTAACTTTCCCCATATGCATTTCTACAAGCATCTCATTTGGGCATATGCATCTACATATACTTCACTTGGATACATGCATTCCATATATATTCTCATAGGGACAAGTCCTTGATATGCACTACCAACGTGTCTAAGTATTTTGCAATTGTGTTGAGTTGCATGTGTCCATTTTATAATTTAGTTGAAGATGACATAAAATTTAAATTTAAATAAGTAAAATGACTAGATCAAAATAATAGAAATATGACATAGTTAATTTAATTAAAATTAAATTAAAAGATTAAATTGCATTTCATGTTAATTAGCAGAATTGGATATATGTATAGATATAATAATAATGTTGATAATAATAATAAATTAATAAATAAGAAAAAAAAAAGACAAAATAAAAGGGAAATTGGTGGAACTTATCTCCTTTTCCCTTATCACTAATCCACATACATACTTCTTACCTCTTTCCATTCTTTCTTTTGCCATAACTACAACAACTCTCATATTCTCATTTTCATATTTCCTTAAAGAATTTTAGTAGCAACTTTAGCCTTAGCAAAGTTTGCTATAGATGAGCAAACATTTCTTATTGTGTTAATCTTAATTATAGCTATTTAGTGCATGTAACAAGTAGCATTTTTCACTCATATTTTAAAGCTAAAAAACACTAAATTTAAATAAGTTCTAAGCATAAAAGTTAGTCTTAGGTTTATAGCTGTGTAAATATTTTTTGCAAGATTTAGTATATACTATCAATGTTAACAGGATCTTATGTTTGATTCTTATGCCATGCATGATTACTTAACATAGGGATAAGTTGTATCTAATGTATAAGGTGTGATGCTCCAGGAAATTCATAAAGGACACCAAAAAATAAATGCTTGTGTGATTGCATGTAAGTTGATGTTATGCATATAGGTAAATAAGGTTTATAACATTAATTAACACATAATAGCACATAATCATCTCAAATTACCATTCCAAACTCATTATATACCATATCATGCATTTTGATGGGTTTTGAAGATGAATCTCATTCATAAAATGCAGCGGAAAAAAAAATTTCAAAACCTGAAACAAGAATCTTGCTTGTGTCATTAAAACTAATTTATCAAAATATAGAGGTAAGAAGTTATACCTTGTAATTTCTTGATTTATTCTTCAAATTTTCACCTTGTTGGGTTGTTGCAAATAATTGTATTCCAATTTAGGAAGTCTTTAATGTTATTCCATGCGAAAACATGAGAAGAAACTATTAGAGAAATGGTTGCACATGCCTCAAAGTATTAACAATTGTGTATGCTCAAATTGAGAGAATATGAAAAATAACTATTATTTTTCTTTTTTTGAATTTCTTAATTTCAAATATAACTTTTAGACTTTTAAAATTTTCAAAAATATTTTTACCCTAAAAAATGTCTAGGTAAAAAGTGCACAAGACAGGGGGAGAGATTTTGGCGCTTTTGCCTTAATTGGCCAATTAAGGCCAATTAGGCTAGCTGCTAGCTAGCAACCCATGCGAGCCCATGACCCCTCCAAATAATTTTTCCATGCGTTCTCATCGCAGTCCGTCCCAAAATAATTCTCTTATAATTTTGGATCTCATCCAAGACCCTTTTACCTATTCTTCACATCTACAATGCATGTAACCCATTAGGTTCTCGGTTATGTTGGCCCTTTGAATTAACAATTAATTTAATAAAGTCATGAGCAGAATCTAGCAACACATCATGACCCCCAATTGACCGAAAAGTCAGCGGTTTGACTACGAACCTTTTGATAGACAATTTATATGCAATTATTCCTTTTACCATTCTATAACCCCACTTGGTTCAGAGTATGGACATGTGTCAACTTCCACTAGACTGACTACATCACGTCTAGTCCAAGTAATGTTAGTTATTGTCCCTGAGGCTCATTACTCTATTAGACATGTCATTGAACACTATCTTCATGACACTTCCACTCTAGCTAAAGAATCTCAAGTAATGACCCCGATAAGAGTCCTTAGGTATACACTCCTTCTATCAAAAGTGGTGAATCCTTTGTTAGTTACCCAATTACCTTCGAATACCTCAAGCTATATCCAATCATCACCCTATGAGCAACCTCCCTAATGCAATAAGGAATAGTGTCAAAATACAGAATCAGTATCGAAGATATCCTTGAGTACCTCAAGTCTAAAGATACTTGCGCCATTGCTATGTTGAGACTATCATTGACATTTGAATAGATTATCCACATAATTGTCTCATAGCAGGTCATCTAATGTACTTAGCTACACTTAGTAAGCATCCACATGTTAACTCTCAACATCTCATGTTTACAAATTATGAGATCTACTGCTTGATCGAATCAAAGAGTGTAACATGTGCTAATCTATCCAGATGAACAATGTCCTATCTCATTCATCCTATGACTAGGGATAATTTAGATACTAAAATAATTACACATGAAAAGAAACTCAATATCATGATCTGATCATGATTTTCTTCATGTTATGTTATGTACTAAGGACTTCATTAATTGATTTAAGCTCACTATCAATTTATATATCAAATTGTATCAAATGAATCAAAAATCATTTTATTAATCAAATAAATTTGTACAATAAGTGCTAAAGGTGATTGCATTTGGAGCACTTCTCTAACACATTTATGGTTCAACAACCCTTTTATAACTTCATTAATACCTCTTCTGTAACACCCTCTTACCCAACTTTTGTTCAGCAAGGTAAATGAGTATTACCTGTCTAACTGTTTCATAAAATTAATGAAATGAAGAATAAATTTTTCATTTTTTTTACAAAAATATTGCATACACTAAAATAAAAATTAATATAAGTACAAATACTCAAAATTTTATTTATTTATAAAGTACATTAATTTACATTATAATTCATCTCTATAATACATACTATCGGAAATAAAACTATAATTTAATTTACAAATTTTTTTTTATAAAATGTACCAAAAAGAAAACCCGAAGGTTTTTGCTACTTCCTTCCGGGTACCCTTCTTCTTTGGACAATCTATTTTCTATGGCTACCCTTCTAAACCTATGCGAGACGAAACCACCCGCGCTAAGCTAATAGCTTAGTGGTACTTCAATGATAAAAACTTTACATACGCATATTTGATTACATGTCATTTATAAATTTAACAAGTAAGACATAAAATAAGGAATTATATAAAAGCAAACAATTTCAGCAAATACTCAATATTTAACAACTTGAATTCATATAACATTTATAAAAATTACATACTTCGATATTATTATTATTATTATTATTATTATTATTATTATTATTATTATTATTATTATTATTATTATTATTGTTATTATTATTATTATTATTATTATTATTATTATTATTATTATTATTTTGTTGTGCTCATAACACCTATAACCGACTAACTAATAGAAATAATGGGATTGCCATTTCCGGCTTTCATAATATTGCGTCGAGCGCTTCATAATAATGTCATTACCGGCTTTTGTAATATTGCCATTACCGGCTTAATAATTTTGCACCGAGTGTATTTATCAATTTGCTATTACCGGCTTTATATTTGGCACCAAGTGTCTAAAATCCCCTGATTGGCATGCCAAACTATTCTCTATTCTAGTTCTAGACTAGGTGTTTTTGGGCTTAACTATTTTTATATTAATTCACAATATTTCAAATATGCCAATATTATTCAATTATCATAATTATGCTTATTTATTTTTGTTCTTTATTCCTATTATTATTGCACTAAAATCTCACACATCAATAATTTGTTAACATTATAATTATCATTAAAGTGAATATTCACATTAATTATTACATATAATTATCACAACACATGAACCAGCCCAAGATTTTGTGTTCTTACTTATGGCAGATTTTAAACCTTTTTTGGGATTCATTTTTAGCCCATTTATAATTCGAAGTTAGAGTTATGGCCTTCTAACAATTTGTAGCTTATTGTCTTAGATTTTAGATTCATCAATAATCACTTAAATCCCATTTTTCTATCAAAAGTTATGGTTAATGTAATACTAAATCATCATAGATATTTCTTCCCAGAATTTTTTGGACAGATTCTAGGTTTGAACTTCATACATTTTTCTGGGCCAATATAGACATAATTAAATGTTATGGTCTAAATACATATTAAAACCCTGTGTCTTAGCTTTCATTTAAAACAAAAAACATACGAAAAGGAGTTCCAGAACTCAAGTTATCATCAAAATAGGCAGGGTTGTTCTGGAATTCTGTACCCGAGCCATCAATTGACATCAATCCATATTTCAACCACATTTATCATTTGCATTCCTTTTAATACTAAAATTTCTAGAATTACAACTACATTCATGTGTCTCAATTATTTCACACCATTTGGTCCCATTGCCATATAAAATATCAAAAACAACAACTAATTACATCATACATCAAACACACAATCATATTAAACTTTAACACCTAATTACACACATATGAACATCATGTAAAATTTTTATCAATGAAGCACATACCTAATCAGTCTTGGCTCTTCCCTTAATCCTTATTTTTCTTCCCTTATTAGCTAGCTTTCTCCTTGCCTTTGTCACCCTCTTGAGGGCCTCTCCCTTGTTCACTTGTTTTTCCTACACAACCATACCACATCTCAATTCTAATATCCATTTTCAATGTTTTTCATGTCTACTAGTATGCTAATGCTCCTAATATGTTTTACACCTTAATTGAGCTAAAATGTACTAAGGTTAAACTTTCCTCTTATTATGTCATGGCTGCCCAAAAACTATATCCTAGTTCCCAATTCATTTTCTTCAATTTAACACTCAAATCATGCTTCACTTATCACCAATTGTTGCGCTTCTATGCTAATTTCAATTTTCCCCAAATTTCTTTAACAATGGAAGCCCCTCATTCATCCATTAAAATCATATTTTCTTTAGTTTTTAAGCCATAAAACAATTAACTAACTTCAATTATCATTAATTCAAAGCTTAATTACACTTCCATCAACTAATCACAAACTTAAATTTCTATGTTCAATCTTGCAACATAACCTATATCTATCAACCCTAATCACATCTATCTTCAATATGGATCACAAATGGGAGGAAAAAGGTTGAATTTAAGAAGAATAAACTAACCTTAAGTGTTATCCAAGGTGGGCCGAAATTGCTCCTACTCCTTCCTTTTTCTTCTTCTTTCTTCCTTCCTTCTTGCTCCTTTGGTACCTTTGTAGTAAGAACTCTTTAATTCTGATTTTTCCTCTCTAAAAACTAATTTATTTCCTCACTTTTTCAAGCTTGATTTGCAGAGAAAAATGGAGGTTTAGGGAGCCTATGGTGGACAACAAAGAGAGGAGAAAAATAGAAGATGAAGATGGCTTATGGAAGAATGTGGAATTTCCTTCATCTTTTTTACTTTTATGCCTAAATTAAGAAGTGGGTCCCACTAATTAAAATTAATCTTAATTCTTATTGGTTCATTAATTAATTAATCTTGATTTACAATTAAACTTTGAGAATTTCCATATTTGCCACATCTTCCTCCATATTCACACTTTTTCCCCACACAATCTCCATAATACTGATTTTGTCCATAGGAAATTTTATTTTTTTTCTAATTCTACCCCTAATCTTTTTAATTCCCAAATAACAATACCCTTAATTATTTTTTCTTATTATTAGTCATTTTTTATGGGTTCAAATTTAAACTCCAATTGAACCAGTGGACCCTACTACGGCCACGCGTAATCGGGGCCTAAATCACTAGATATTATGCATTTCATTGAACATAAGCATCTTGCATATAATTCAATTGAACACGTGCATTTCATATGTATTTTCGTAGGAACAAGTTTATGACACGCATTAGCTACATGTCCAAGTATTTGGCACTTGTATCGAGTCGCACTTGTGTAATTAAAACCTAAATGAGAATAACAAAGTATTAGAAATGAATTGAATAAGGTGACTAAATTAAAGTAAGCAAAATGATTAGATTAAGATTAGTAAATATTTACATTGTTAATTTAGTTAAATCGGGCCAAATGATTAAGCTATATTATTGTGTGAATTAGTGGAATTATAAACATATGAAAATAATAATAATGATATAGAAAAAATAAAATGAAAATGACACAAAAGAGAAATAAAAGCGAAGAGAAGAGAAAAGAGAAGAGAAAGGAGAAAATAGATGAGAAAAAGATAAAAAGACAAAAAACAAAAAGTTAGCTTTATCTTCCCATTTCTGCCTTCTTCTCCAGCCCGACTTCTTCTTCATTTTCCTCCAATTCAAAATTCCATTATTCCTTGTTTCACTTAGTGTTCGAAGCTAATTGATCCCTTGAAAGGTCGTTCTTGGTAAGTAATCAATTCTTATGGCTATAGGGTTGATTTGAGTTGCTTAGGTTCATTAATAGGCACTGATTTGCAACCCGATTTTAATGCACATAGAAATTGATTCTGGAAAATTTTGAAACCCAAACATTGTTCTTTTATGTCTTATATTTATTGATATGTAAACGGTTTTGCATGATTGGGTGTATAGGAAGAGAAATCCTCTCTCTACTGAAATGGGTCAAGATTTTGAATATGTTAAAGCCATATCACAAAACATAAAAGTTGTAGTTATATGTGTTTGGTATCTTTATACCAAATTTTAGGTTCATAGGTCTTGTAAAGATGGAGTTATGGTGAATGGAACCATGACTGTTCCATGGTTTGAACTACCTACTGAGTGCCTTGGGCAAATCTAGCAAAATGTTTGGCTAATGTGAGCTCGTTAGAGCTCATTTCTGTATAAGATCAAAACATAACAGTTATAGGTATATGTCATAGCTAAATTTGGGTACTAATGTAAGCTTAATTGGTTATGTATAGACTAAGTGATGGCCTTTGGAAGTCATACTGGTCCGTAAGCCAATTCTATTATGGACCAGTACAATATTCGTTATACTTTGAAGAACTTAGAGACATAATTGAGAAAGGTTGTAAACATAAAACATGTTCCCTATAAACCCATATAATGGTCTTTATCTTTTCATGAAAATAGGACTTATAGATTATATGTTAAGATGAACCCAAATGAGTACCCTGAAACTGCCTAAAGGCAGAAAATTAGGTAGAAAACAGAACACACTAAGAAATTCCACCAAATATTGTACAATGATCCAATTGGTATGAAATTTGAATATGTTCTATAATTATATGTTAATTTCAATTAGGATCAAGAATCCAAAGAATTGGTCAAGTATATAAAAAGTTATAGGCTAAACAGTTCCATAAGGTCACAGTGCCTCATAGGAAAAATCTTAACTATTGACATGAACAATGCATATTAATTTGTTTAAGCCACATTAAGTTTCCCTAATCATGAGTTAATCAATTATGTTTTCATATTAGGCTCGCAACATATTGGAGACCCATAAGGAGTGGATAGACAATAAGTTAGGGGTCGGAATCAAAGGAGAATGGTGAGTCTAATTATCGATTGAATTCTTTAGTGCAAATGAATGTTGCTTGCTAGGTGATTCATATGATCGTCATGATTGGTCCTTGATAATGTAATGATAGATAATTTGTGACATGGTGGTACATATAAATGGTAATCTTGTGGTATATTTGAAGTATATGTTTGACATATGTGATATATATACATGGTATATGTATAGTATATGCAAGGTATATGTGTGGCATATGAGGTATATATGTGGTAGATGTATATTATATGTGATAAGATATAATGGTTGATGAATGCTTAAATACAAGTGCATATGCATATGGACTAAAAAGGCGTTGTGACTAGTTAATTGATATTGTAAAGAAAAAGAAGAGGCATGTGGCCCAACAAATGTGCAAATGAAACAAGTGATCAAGCTAGCTACCAAATGCAAATGTTCACATGGAAAATGTTTACATGGAAACCCAGGGCAATGTCTGTTTAACTTTGTCACAACAAAATGAAATAATCAAAGCATTTGCATACATAAAGAGTAATGATTATATGTTTCAACTTTATTGATACATATATAATACTGATGAATGGAATGGAATATGGAATATATGGTATATATTGGATTTGTGATTTATTACTATGAGTTGTTTGGTACATTAGAGCTCATTGGATGATTATTCTCACTGAGCCGCAACTCATCAATTTCCATCATTTTTTGGGTAAAGAAAAGTGATAGCTCATTTTGAGTAGTGTATAGAAGACATGGAGCATAGGTCATTGGCCGAGCCACATCACTCTCTCTCGCATTCCACACAAGCATGAAAACATGTCATCTGTATTTTGGACTTATATGTTTGAATATGTATTATTACTCTAGATTAGTTTTGAAATGTCTAAATGGAAGCAACCCATAATCCTTTGGATGTGAAGTTTATGTTTTAATATATGTGATATATCGTACTGTGGTTTTTAATATTGACTTGAAAAGTCATTGAGTGATATCTCAGGATATGAGACTTGCAAAGTCATTGAATGAAATTACAGGATATAAAACTTGTAAAGTCATTAGTTGATTTTACAGGATATGATATGAAAAAAAAGATTTTACTACCACTGTTATCAGGGTATTTTCTCTTTCCAACATGCAGTATGTGATTATTTGATACAGAAATAGGTTATACTTAAATGCATATGATGTGGTGTTACATTTTTTGTATTAGAGCAGGGATAGGTTCCATGGGAACATGCATATGCATAAGACCATGATAACATATGCATCATATGTGTTGAACATTATGTAGTGACATAATTTCATTTATTTTAGGGACATCATAAGACATGATTCACCAAGGAGGGAGAGGTCGACTGAAATGCATTCTCATGAGGCAACACCTCATTTTTATAGAGATCAACCAGTACTAAAAGCTAGAGCTCCAGTACATGCATCACAGTCATCTCATGCAGAAGTACCACATGAAAACCTAGAACATGAAGTATATGATCATGAAATGTACAAGGAAAGATGTTATGACAAGCTGAGGAAACATGGTGAAACTGATTTCAATGGCACAACAGACCCAGCAGAAGCTGAAACATGGCTGTAAAGGACACAGAGGGTACTGAATATGATGAGATGTACCCCATATGAGAAATTCGATTATGCAATATCCTTGCTGCAAGGAAATGCTTATGAATGGTGGGAGATAGTCCCCGATAGTGATGCACAACCACCGGTGTTGATATGGAATGATTTCCTCCTAGAATTTTAGAACAATTACATGCCTGAAGCATATAAAAATGAGAAGAGGAAAGAATTCCTGAATCTGAAATAGAGGAATATGTCTGTTGCGGAGTATGAAGTACATTTTAATAAACTTTCTCATTATGCCTCATTCATGGTCTCTACGGAAAGAGACAAATACAAGAAGTTTGAGGAGGGCCTCAAATATGAGATCAGAAATAGAATCACGACTACTGATCTTCATAATTATGCCAGACTCAGAGCTGCTGCAATCAGAGCTGAACGGTTAATGAAAGAATTTGGGAAGCAACAAATTAAAAGGGTAGCACGTGAGTTCTTCGGAATAAAGACTGTCCAAATAGAGCCACATGAGCATGTTATTTCTGTTGAAGGCTCACAGGAGCATGTTATTTCTGTGGATTGATGAGCATATGTATAGAGACTGTCCAAATAGAGCCAAACTAGCAGAGACCAGCAGAGGTAGAAGAGTATTTGAGACTACAGTTGAGGCACCGAGGGTCTACCCTACTAGTGGGACACAGGGCAGAGGAAGAGGCAGGGGCAGGACTAGTACAATGGGCAGAGGAGTGACCAGATCTGAAGGTCAGAGTTCTAGACCCCCTACTTAGGCCAGGGTGTTTGCTATGACTAGATAGGAGGCAGTGGATGCTCCCGAAGTAGTTATCGGTAATATTTATATTTATGATATGTTAGCATATTCATTGATTGACCCAGTCTCCACTCATTCATTTATATCATTGCATATGGCATCTAAATTGCATCAAACGCATGAGCCTTTGGGGATTGACATAAATATGAGTACACCATGGGGAACAATGGTAGTTGTGAATAATGTTTGTCGTGATTGGATGATGTGCATTGACAGAGTTAAGTTAATAGCTGATCTGATTTTATTGTCAATATATGAATTTGATGTGATACTGGGAATGGACTGGTTAACTAGACATCGTGCAATAGTGAATTGCTTTACTAAGGAAGTAATTTTGGAATCACCAAACCAGCCAAGGGTAGTATTTCTAGGTGAAAGAAAACTTGTGTCTGCATGTCTAGTTTCAGTTGTAAAGGCATTTCGAATGATCAAAGAGGGATGTGAAGCATATTTGGCATATGTGACTGATACTAGAACCACTGATAGCTTGCTTGAAAATATACCAGTGGTAAGGGAATTTGCTGATGTATTCCCAGATGATGTACCTGGTTTACCACCAGATAGAGAGATAGAATTCACTATTGAACTAGTACCAGGAACAACACCAATATCAAGGTCATCCTATAGAATGGCCCCAGTTGAGTTGAAAGAACTGAAGGCCCAATTGCTGGAGTTACTTGACAAACGGTATATTAGACCTAGTGTATCACCTTGGGGAGCTCCAGTATTATTTGTTAAAAAGAAAGATGGAACAATGAGATTGTGCATCGATTATAGGCAACTTAACAAAATGACGGTGAAGAACAAATATCCATTACTTAGAATAGATGATTTGTTTGACCAGTTGCAAGGAGCCCAAATATTCTCCAAGATTGATATGAAATCAGGCTATTACCAACTGACGGTAGCAGAAGCGGATGTTCCAAAGAATGCCTTCCGAACCAGGTATGGACATTATGAATTTTTAGTAATGCCATTTGGGTTGACTAATGCTCTAGCTGCATTTATGGCATTAATGAATAAGGTGTTTCAACCATATCTAGATAGGTTTGTGATAGTATTTATTGATGACATATTGGTGTACTCAAAGAGCAAGGGAGAACATGAACAACATTTAAAAATTGTGTTGCAAACTTTGAGGGAGAAACAATTATATGCCAAATTGAGTAAATGCGAATTCTGGTTAGATCATTTGGTATTTCTTGGACATGTGGTGTCGTGTAAGGGCATAGAGGTTGACCCAAAAAAAATTGAGACCATGGTAAATTGGGAAGCTCCTAAAAATATTTCAGAAATGCGTAGTTTTCTGGGTTTAGCCGGATACCTCAGATTTGTTGATGGATTCTCCTTAATTGCTAGCCCTTTGACCAAATTGTTGAGAAAGAATGTGCCTTCCAAGTGGACTACAGAATGTCAGAGGAGTTTCGATAAACTAAAACACAGACTAACCTCAGCACCAGTGTTAACTATCCCTATAGGTACAGGTGGGTTTACAGTATATTGTGATGCTTCTTGTTAACCTTGAGGGGTATTTCTGTCATTTTGATGATAATAAATAATATAGCAATATTGTATTTAACATACTTGTTTTTGAAAGTATATTATACAGGACATGAATTAAAATAGCAAGAATGGAGAATTGGAAGAATAATCCTTCAGAAACAAAAAGCAAGAAGTAGCATGTTCACTGCCGCCGTGACTCTAGGAGTCACTCCCGTGAACAAAGCTAGCCGTTACCAAAACCAACATTTGAAGTTCACGGCCATGAAGGAAAACCAAACCGTGAAGTAAGCATTTCAGTCACCCCAGTAACTAGAGGTGTCACTCCTGTGAAGAGTTGTGTAAATTTAACCAGAGAGCTTCACGACCAGAGTCACCACTTTGGTCATGGCTGTGAAGATGTTCACCCCCGTGAATGTAGGTGTCACCCCCGTGAAGGATATATTCAATTTCATCCAGAGAGCTTCACGACTTCAGTCACCACTTCTCTCACGGCTGGGAAGAGTGTCACGCCCGTGACTAATTAACGTCACGCCCGTGACTCTATATGTCAAGACATTCCAGAGAGCTTCACGACCAAGGTCACCACTTCAGTCACGGCTTGGGAAGAACTGTCACCCCCGTGACAAGCATATTCACGCCCGTGACCAATGAAAGAGAAAAATGTCAGACGCGATTTTTTGGTTGGTATAACGGCTAGTTTCTAAATTAATGCACCCCAACGGCTATATTTAGCCATGGGAGTATAAATGGAAGTCATTTATGCATTAAGAAAAAGGAGGATGATAAGAGAATAATAAGAAAAACAAAAGATTAGTATATATTTCAAATCACAAGCTATCTTGTATTTTTATGCTTTGTGAACCAATCTATTCTCTGTAAAAATCTTTTTGCTCTTCATATTTGAGCAATAAAGATTTATAAGTGGTTCTCTCTGTAATCTTTACTCAAGTGAGCATTGGGTAGTTCTGGGTTAAGAGAAGAACACTTGTAAGGGTTAGTTGTGTGAACCTCCAAAACACAAATTTAAAAGGTTGTTTGTGTGAGCCTGCAAAACACAAAGTGTAGGTTATTGTGTGAGCCTGTAAAACACAAGTGTAGGTTGTTTGTGTGAGCCTGTAAAACACAAAGGAATTGGTTATTGTGTGAGCCATTAAAACACAAGGGATTTCTGGGTTAGGTGTGAGCCATTGTGAGAAACACCATAGTTGGGAGTGAGCTTGTAAAACTCCATTGTAACACTTAGTGTGTTAGTAAAACTCCCAATTGCGATTGGGGAGAGGAGTAGGGTTTGTTAATACTCGAACCTCTATAAATCTTTGTGTCTGATTTTCTCTATCCCTTTTAAAATTAGCAATTTTATTTCCGCACTTTAAAGTTTAATTTTAGAAACTCCAATTCAACCCCCCTTCTTGGTCTAATATCTGGGCAACAATTGGTATCAGAGCCTTGTCTAGCATCAAAGCCTAAAAAGCGCTAGTAAAGAGTTAGATATGGCCAGTGAAGGATTCCAAAGTCTCAAAACTTACTTTGATGGAGCAAACTATGCCCATTGGAAGTTTAGGATGGAGACATACTAGGATAGTGAAGGAATTGAAGTCTGGGATAGTGTACGAAAAGAATGGACACCACCAACCAGAAGAGGAGCTGATGGTGAAGAGGAAATCCTATCAAGAGATGATTGGACTGAGCCCCAAAGAAGAGCAAATTTCAAAAACAAGAGGGCAATGACAATTCTATCAAGCTCATTATCTATTGAAGAATGTGGGAGAATACAACATTTCTCAACAGCATTTAGTATGTGGAAGACATTGGAGAACTATCATGAGGGAACTAAGCAAGTCAAATCCAAGAAGATTCAACTTCTAACCTCAGAATATGAGCTCTTCAAAATGAAATCAAATGAGTCAATCACTGATATGACTAACCGTCTTCTATCCATTATAAATGGAATGAGGAAACTTGGGAAGCATCTGAGCTTGGAAGATAGAAACAATAAAATCCTGAGAAGTCTTCCTCTTAAAGACTATGGTTCAAGAGTTGCTGGCATAGAAGAAGCAAATGAAGATATGAGTATCATGAACACTGATGTGCTGATTGGTAAGCTTCTTACACATGAGATGGCAGTAAAGAGAGATAGAGAGCTTGAGGCAGAGCCAGAGAAAAGAAAACCATTAGCACTCAAAGCCTCTACTTCAAAATCTCAAGAAGAAAGTGAAGATGATGAAGAAATGAGTGATGATGAAAATGAGGACATCGCTATGCTTTCAAGAAGATTAAAAAGAATCATTGAGAAGAAAATGAGCAATTCCAGAAAATTCAGGCAAAGAAACCTCAAACAAACTTCAAATGATACACACAGAAGTAAGGAAGAGGTAAAATGCTATGAATGTGGAAAGAAATGACATATCAAACTTGAATGTCCAAGGCTCAAGAAGCATAAGAGCAAATTCCAAAGAGACAGTGGGGAGAAAGGTCACAAAGCCACATGGGATGACGAAAGCTCATCAAGCGAAAAAGATGATAATGAAAGTGAAGAGGTCAACCTATGCTTCATGGCTATTGAGGATCACATCTCGGACAAAGTAAGATCACTACACTCATACTCTTTCAATAATGATAGTAGTGATAATGATAGTGATAGTGATGATGATGATGATGAGCAAAGCCTAATAGAATATTTAAATATAGAATTAGAGAAATATAGAAGTAAATTTAGTACTTATAGAAATAATATCTCTAATTTGAAAAATAAGATAGATGGCTTAGAAAAGGAGAACATAAAGCTTAAATCATCTAATGAATCTCTTCAAAAGTCATTAGATGAATTCTCATCAAGACCCTCAATAGCTTCACTTTTAAAAGAAAACAATACTTTGAAAAATGAAGTTGAAGAACTTAGAAATTCCATTTCTAAATTTCACAAGGGTAAAGAGAGCTTAGACACTCTCATTGTGTCTCAAAGACCACCTTTAGTAAGACATGGTCTAGGGTTTAAAGACACATCATCGTCTTCTAACAAAACTATATTTGTCAAACCTAAAGAACATCACATCTCCACACTTGCTGGAAAAGCACCAAAGAATAAGTATACTAATCCCTCTATACATAAAAGGAATAATCAAAGATTAGTAAACCTAAAAAACAATCCTCAAAAGACTAATCATGCCTTTATGTATAAGAAGCATGCATCTAGAAAAATGCAAATTAATCATGAATGTGCATGCCATTGTTCTCAAAATCATATTAATAAAATTATGGCATTTAAATACAGCACAAGACCAAAAAGCAAGTTTAGACCTAAACAATGTAATTATTGTATGAAAATAGGTCACATAAATAAACATTGCTGGATAAGGAAGGCTCATTGGCAACCTTCATGTGCTAACCCCCAAGGACCCAAACTCATTTGGGTACCTAAATATCATACTTGATTTGTAACTCTGTAGGTATGCCTCAAGTCTACAATAAACAAAAATGCATGGCTTGTTGACAGTGGATGCTCAAGGCATATGACAGGAGATAAAAAACTCTTCAATGAAATCAAAAGTATTGATGGAGGTAAAGTGACCTTTGGAAACAATGCAAAGGGTAAGGTAATTGGCATTGGTTCTATTGGTATTAATGGTACTACTTTTATTAAGGATGTTTTACTTGTTGATGGCTTAAAACATAACTTGCTAAGTGTAAGTCAATTATGTGATAAAGGAAACAAAGTAATTTTCACCTCAAATGAATGTCTTGTAATCTCTATTGATGGTCAAGAAATATTTAAAGGAAATAGAGATATCAATACATACATAATAAACTTACATGAACTCTCTAACCATTCCTCTAAGTGTCTTGTGACTACTAGTGGTGAATCTTGGCTGTGGCATAGAAGACTTGGTCATGCTAACATGGACTTAATACAAAGTCTCAGCACAGGAGAGCTAGTAAAAGGATTACCCAGAGTTAAATATGAAAAAGGCAAGACATGTGAACCTTGTCAAAGAGGAAAGCAGCACAAGTCATCTTTCAAAGCCAAAAACATAGTAAGTACTTCAAAACCTCTTCAACTCATACATTTAGACTTATTTGGACCTACTAGGGTTGCTAGCTTACGAGGAAAACATTATGCATTTGTCATCGTAGATGATTACTCTAGATTTACTTGGGTAATTTTCTTAGCTCAAAAGAGTGATGCTTTTGAAAACTTCAAAAACTTTGCTAAAAGAGTTCAAAATGAAAAAGGATACTGCATTTCAAAAATAAGAAGTGATCATGGGAAAGAATTTGAAAATGAAAACTTTGAAAGTTTTTGTCTTGAATATGGCATTTCACATAATTTCTCATCTCCTAGAACACCTCAACAAAATGGTGTAGTTGAAAGGAAAAATCGAACATTAATTGAAATGGCAAGAACAATGCTTAATGAATATGCATTACCAACTTATTTTTAGGCAGAAGCCACAAACACTGCATGCTATATTTCAAATCGAGTTTTCAAAAGACCTCTTTTAAACAAAACCTCATTTGAGCTATGGAATGGAAGAAAGCCCTTGGTATCATACTTTAGAGTATTTGGATGCAAGTGTTTTATATTGAACACCAAGGACAATCTTGGAAAATTTGCCTCTAAGTCTGATGATGGTATCTTTCTAGGATACTCTACAACCAGCAAAGCATATAGAGTATTTAATAAGAGATCATTAACTGTGGAAGAATCCATGCATGTTGTTTTTAATGAATCTAGTAGACTTGATCTTGTGAAAGGTAGTGCTCTTGATGATGTTGTAGATAATATGGAAAAACCTGTCATTGAAAATGAAAAAGAAGAAAACGATCAAGAAAAACTACTACCTCAAAATCAAGAACAAATGGAGCAAGACCTTCCAAAAGAATGGAGAATGAACAGAAATCATCCAAAAGAGCAAATAATTGGTGATCTATCAAGGGGAGTAAGTACTAGATCGCATTTCAAATATTTAATCACTGACATTGCATTTATTTCACAAATTGAGCCTAAAAACATTGATGAGGCTCTTAATGATGAAAGTTGGATAATTGCCATGCAAGAGGAACTTAACCAATTTGAGAGAAATAAAGTATGGAACCTAGTACCAAGACCTAAGAATCATCCAATCATAGGCAGCAAATGGGTATTTAGAAATAAGTTAGATGAACAGGGGTTAATAACAAGGAATAAAGCAAGACTAGTTGCAAAAGGATATAATCAAGAAGAAGGTATTGACTATGATGAAACATATGCACCGGTAGCTAGATTAGAAGCTATAAGAATTCTCTTAGCATATGCATGTCACATGAATTTCAAACTTTCTTCAAATGGATGTGAAAAGTGCATTTCTAAATGGCTATATAGATGAAGAAGTGTATGTAGAACAACCACCAGGTTTTGAAAGCTATAATTTACCAAATCATGTTTTTAAACTTTCAAAAGCTTTGTATGGTTTAAAACATGCTCCAAGAGCATGGTATGAAAGACTAAGTTCTTTTTTACTAGAAAATAGCTTCACAAAGGGAAATGTAGACACTACACTGTTCATCAAAAAGCATAAGCATGAGATACTAATTGTTCAAATTTATGTTGATGATATAATATTTGGTTCTACTAATGACTTGCTTTGTCAAGAATTTGCTAAGTGCATGACTAGGGAATTTGAAATGAGCATGATGGGAAACTTAAGTATTTCCTTGGTCTACAAATCAAACAAAGCAATGAGGGCATATTCATCAATCAATCCAAATATGCCAAAGATTTAATCAAAAAATTTGGTATGGAAGGATGCAAAAATGCTAAGACTCCTATAAGCACATCAACAAAATTGGGCAAAGATGAAAAGGGTAAGAGCATTAATGTAAAGCTTTATAGAGGTATGATCGGATCACTTTTATATCTCACTGCTTCTAGACCCGATATTATGTATAGTGTTTGCTTATGTGCACGATTTCAATCATGTCCCAAAGAATCTCATCTAAATGCTGTAAAAAGGATTTTAAGATATTTACATGGAACATTGCATCTAGGTTTATGGTATCCTAGGAATTCATCTTTCTATATAATAGGATATTCAGATGCAGACTATGCTGGTAGTCTTTTGGATAGAAAAAGTACTTCAGGTACTTTTCACTTCATTGGAGAATGTTTGGTTTCTTGGTTTAGCAAGAAACAAGTTTCAGTTGCTCTTTCAACTGCTGAAGCTGAATATGTAGCAGTTGGATGTTGTTGTACACAAATTCTTTGGATAAAAAAGCAACTTAAGGACTATGGTCATGAAATGAACCATATAACTATAAAATGTGACAACACCAGTGCTATAAATCTTTCAAAGAATCCTATTCAACACTCTATTAGAGATCATATTCAATATGGAGATGTTGAATTAGAATTTGTATGCACAGAAAAGCAATTAGCAGATATTTTCACTAAGTCTCTAAATGAGGAAAGATTTAATTTCATTAGAAGAGAACTAGGCATGATTGATGGATTAACCTTGTGATTACAAGAAAATGAAATCTTAATTGTTGATCTTAAAACATATCACAAGTTAGAAGATAAATATTTTGATGAAAATTCATGTTTTATGAAGCAAAATCTTTGTTGAAATGATTTAGTCTTGTTGCAGAACTTAGTTTCAAATTAATGAAAATTATAGGGGAGTCACGCCCGTGACATACACTCACGCCCGTGACATACACTCACGCCCGTGACTTAAGTGGCCCAAAGAGGCAGTGTCGTTCACGGCTTCGGGTCACGACATGTTTCACTACTTCAAGTGGTGAAACATAGTTTCACGGCTTGATTCACGCCCGTGGCAAAGATCCCTCACGGCCGTGACATAATTTCACTCCCGTGACCAATTACACCCCAAACTAACAGAAGCTTTCACCCCTTGTGTCACGGCTTGCTTCACGGGTATAAGTGGTGAACTTCAATAGTTCACGCCCGTGACAATATTTTCACCCCCGTGATCTATGATCATTCACACCCGTGATGTTCATCTATCACACCCGTGAACTTATTCACACTTTCATTCACGGGTGGAACACTGCTTCAGCAAACCGTGAACACGACTATTCACGCCCGTGAAACCATAAGTTACGCCCGTGAATGTATCGAATATATAAGAAAACAGCCGGTTACACTTTTCATTTCAACTCTCCATCTCCCAAAACCGCTCTCATTTACTCTCATTCATTGAGACATTGAAGATTCCGACCCCAAAGCCTTGATATTTCACTATAAATTCCTTCAAAAGTTCGAATCTTCAGCAGAAAACAGACATTCCTAGGGTATTTCATCATATTTTCTCTCTGTCAAAAATCTTCTTAAATTCCTTCAACTACTAAATCTTCAAAAATGGAGTCTGCTTCGTCAAAAGGGAAGAGAAAGAAGTCCCATGCACCAAAGAGGTATTCAGATTACCTCAAGAACATCATTCCCGAAAATTGCCATCCCCGGTATGCAACTTTGAAGAAGAGACCAATTTTATCTTCAAGGTCCTTCGAATGGCAGACAGTCCGTAATCTCGGACTCGATATGGCTATGACAGCGCAACTTCAAGCCTGTCATCTACGAGAATTTGTTGACATTCATCTGCCAACTCTACGGGAGCCAACGCTGGAATTCCTCAGCACCTTGCAGGTTTCACCAACCGGAGTGGTGAAATTCCAACTCTGCAATAATGCAACCACCCTCAGCGCCATTGCATTTGGAGAATTATTCAACCTACCATCTGATGGCGTTCTAAATGAGACTGAGGTAGAATTCTCTACCCCTGCAGCATGGACACATTTTGGCACAGATTGCAGCTGGGATGTCAAGAAAACTAAGAGCACACATCTCAGGACCCCAGTACACAGGTATTTGCATAGGTTTCTAACCTATAGCATTTTTGCTCGGGGAGAGAGCAATGGAACAATTAGGAAGTCAGAACTCTTCCTATTCGAGATGGCTCGACGGGGAGTCACAGTGGCACTCTCAAGATGGTTTGCAAACCATCTTCTCTCAATCGCTACCAAGCCCACATGAGATATATTGATTGGGGCTTATGTCACTCATATGGCAGTGAAGCTCAATTACTTGAAGATGGATAACCACCACTTCAACATCATTCCTGCACACCCACGAGATAGGTTGGATGTAGAGTCATTCATCAATATGGGAGCAGCTGTCAGAATCGTTTTTCAAAACGATATCTTCTACCGCTTCACTGATACTGCTGGAGAAATTATCTGGGAAGATCATGACATGGAGGATTTTAAAGCAGGCCTCCAGGGAGTCCAGCAGAAAAAGAGGGCTAGGATTGAGGAAGCCACTCCAGTCATCGCTCAGAACATTGGACAGTCCTCAGCCTCCACACCGTCTTTAGCGCAGCAGGTGGTCGACCTCTTGGCACCACGTTTCGAGCAGCTGCAGACCTCCATGGATGAGAGGTTGGAAAACCTCAAGGACTTCATGGAGTCTCGAATCGACAGTCTTGAGGCTGAAATAGCTAGGCTTCGTGATAGGATGTCTAGCTAGGATATAGGCTAGAAAGTAGCCTAAACTTGTTATGTTTGATCATTTTTCTTTATTTTGTTACTTATTATGTTTCTGTATCCTTTACTTCATATAATATATATTTGCTTTTGTTTACTTCAATCTACATATTCTTTTTGATTGATGACAAAAGGGGGAGAAAACTAACAATATATGAAAGAATTTATATGATAAGGGAAAGTAGGATCAAACTAGCAATAATAAGAATTGTGAATCAATTTTGAAATTAATTGCAAAGTAGAATTATACCCTAAGTATACTTTGCATACACCTTAAGAGCAAGTTACAAATAAAAACATGCCATGATATACCTTAAACATACTTTACATACACTTTATATCTTGAAAAGGAATTATGGTATGTATTGGATATACTTCTCATATAACTTGCATATACTTAAAATCAAGTTAAATGCTACATCTTTATTTACTATTCTTGCACATTATAATTTTTATCCTAAGTATATTTTGAGGGGGAGACTTCTCAAAATCACATATTGCTAGATTATTTGTCACCATCAAAAAGGGGGAGATTGTTAACCTTGAGGGGTATTTTCGTCATTTTGATGATAATAAATAATATAGCAATATTGTATTTAACATACTTGTTTTTGAAAGTATATTATACAGGACATGAATTAAAATAGCAAGAATGGAGAATTGGAAGAATAATCCTTCAGAAACAAAAAGCAAGAAATAGCATGTTCACTGTCGTGACTCTAGGAGTCACTCCCGTGAACAAAGCTAGCCGTTACCAAAACCAACATTTTAAGTTCACGGCCATGAAGGAAAACCAAACCGTGAAGTAAGCATTTCAGTCACCCCCGTGACTAGAGGTGTCACTCCCGTGAAGAGTTGAGTAAATTCAACCAGAGAGCTTCACGACCAGAGTCACCACTTTGGTCATGGCTGTGAAGATGTTCACCCCCGTGAATGTAGGTGTCACCCCCGTGAAGGATATATTCAATTTCATCCAGAGAGCTTCACGACTTCAGTCACCACTTCTCTCACGGCTGGGAAGAGTGTCACGCCCGTGACTAATTAACGTCATGCCCGTGACTCTATATGTCAAGACATTCCAGAGAGCTTCACGACCATGGTCACCACTTCAATCACGGCTTGGGAAGAACTGTCACCCCCGTGACAAGCATATTCACGCCCGTGACCAATGAAAGAGAAAAATGTCAGGCGCGATTTTTTGGTTGGTATAACGGCTAGTTTCTAAATTAATGCACCCCAATGGCTATATTTAGCCATGGGAGTATAAATGGAAGTCATTTATGCATTAAGAAACAGGAGGATGATAAGAGAATAATAAGAAAAACAAAAGATTAGTATATATTTCAAATCACAAGCTATCTTGTATTTTTATGCTTTGTGAACCAATCTATTCTCTGTAGAAATCTTTTTTCTCCTCATATTTGATCAATAAAGATTTATAAGTGGTTCTCTCTGTAATCTTTACTCAAGTGAGCATTGGGTAGTTCTGGGTTAAGAGAAGAACACTTGTAAGGGTTAGTTGTGTGAACTTCCAAAACACAAATTTAAAAGGTTGTTTGTGTGAGCCTGCAAAACACAAAGTGTAGGTTATTGTGTGAGCCTGTAAAACACAAGTGTAGGTTGTTTGTGTGAGCCTGTAAAACACAAAGGAATTGGTTCTTGTGTGAGCCATTAAAACACAAGGGATTTTTGGGTTAGGTGTGAGTCATTGTGAGAAACACCATAGTTGGGAGTGAGCTTGTAAAACTCCATTGTAACACTTAGTGTGTTAGTAAAACTCCCAATTGCGATTGGGGAGAGGAGTAGGGTTTGTTAATACCCGAACCTCTATAAATCTTTGTGTCTGATTTTCTCTATCCCTTTTAAAATTAGCAATTTTATTTCCGCACTTTAAAGTTTAATTTTAGAAACTCCAATTCAACCCCCCTTCTTGGTCTAATATCTGGGCAACACTTCTCACCAAGGCTTGGGATGTGTATTAATGCAACATGGTAAGGTTATAGCTTATGCATCTAGGAAACTAAGACCACATGAGATCTCATATCCAGTGCATGGTTTAGAATTGGCTGTTGTTGTATTTGCATTAAATATTTGGAGGCATTATCTGTATGGTGAGACATTCCAGATCTTCACAGACCATAAAAGCTTAAGTTATTTGCTGACACAAAAAGAGTTAAACATGAGGCAAAGACGATGGTTAGAGTTGTTAAAAGATTATGACTGTACAATTGAATACCATCCAAGGAAAGCCATTATGGTAGCAGATGCATTGAGTCGGAAGGCTAGTAGCAATGTAGCTCCCTTGCAAGTATCCTCTTTTCCATATTTGATTCAATTACGATCTATGAATGTTGAATTAAATATACATGATGAAGGATCACTGATTGCTACCCTTCAAGTTAGACCTATTCTAAAGGATAGAATTAAAGAAGCACAAAGCAAAGATCCTGAATTATGTGAGAAAATGGATGTGGTAAGGCAAGGAAATAATATAGAGTTTCATTTTCAGAATGATACACTGATGCTAAAGTCACGCATATGTGTTCCAGACACTGAGAACTTGCGTCAGGAAATAATGGAAGAGGCACTCAATGCACCATATGCAATGCACCCAGGGATGACAAAGATGTATCACAGTTTAAGGCCTCATTATTGGTGGCCAAGAATGAAGAAAGAAATAGCAGAATATGTTTCCAAATACTTGACATGTTAGCAGATTAAAATTGAACATCAGGCACTAGTTGGTAAACTACATCCATTGCCAGTGCCAGAATGGAAATGGGAAAGAATAACGATGGATTTTGTCTATGGATTGCCAATAACTCCACGGAAAAATGATGCAGTATGGGTAATTATTGATAGATGAACCAAGTCAACACATATTCTACCTATCAGATGGGGCTATACACTTGAGAGTTTGGCCAAATTATATCTGAATGAAATAGTCAGATTGCATGGAATTCCAGTGTCCATTGTGTCTGATAGAGATCCATGGTTTACTTCACATTTTTTGGTGAGTTTACAGAATGCATTGGGAACAAAATTGAACTTTAGCACTACATTCCACCCATAGACTGATGGACAATCGAAAGGACTATATAGACATTGGAAGAAATGCTTAGGGCATGTTCTATGGAATTCAAAGGTGTTTGGGATGAATATATAGCATTGATTGAATTTGCTTACAACAACCAGTATCATAACAGTATCCAGATGGCACCATATGAGGCATTGTATGGCAGAAAGTGCCGAAGCCCTATCATTTGGGATGAAGAAGGAGCACGTGCATTAGAAGGGCCAGAGATAGTGCAAGACACAGTGGATAAGATCAAGGTTGTCAAGAAAAAGATAAAGGCAGCACAGGATAGGCAAAAAAGTTATGTTGATAAGCATAGAAGGGAGATGGAATACGAGTTAGGTGAAAAGGTGTTTCTTCATGTATCTCCATGGAAAGGGATAATCCGATTTGGCAAGGAGGGTAAATTGAGCCAAAGATACATAGGGCCTTATGAAATTCTTCAGAAGATTGGTCCATTGGCTTATAGGTTGGCTTTACCACCCGAGATGGCTCAGATACATAATGTGTTTCATGTGAGCATGCTTAGAAGATACAAGTCAGATCCTACACATGTACTTAAAGATCAAGCCATTGAGATTGCAGAGGACATGAGTTATGTTAAGGAACCAGTGCAAATCATTGGATACAAGACTAAACAACTAAGAAACCGAGAAATACCTTTGGTTAAGGTATTATGGCATAACCATTTACAAGAAGAGGCAACATGGTAAACAAAAGAAAATATGAAAAAGCAATATCCACACCTATTTTTAGGTATTAATTTCAAGGATGAAATCTTTAAAAGGAGGCAAGAATTGTAACATCCTTGACCTTCTCCACATGCATTTCATTGAACATAAGCATCTTGCATACAATTCAATTGAACACGTGCATTTCATACGTATTTGCATAGGAACAAGTTTATGACATGCACTAGCTACGTGTCCTAGTATTTGGCACTTGTATCGAGTCACACTTGTGTAATAATAAGCTAAATGAGGATAACAAAGTATTAGAAATGAATTGAGTAAGGTGACTAAATTCTTTTAAGCAAAATGATTAGATTATAATTAGTAAACTTTTACATTGTTAATTTAGTTAAATCGGACTAAATAATAATAATGATATAAACAGAATAAAATGAAAATGACACAAAAGAGAAATAAAAGAGGAGAAGAGAAAAGAGAAGAGAAAGGAGAAAAGAGATGAGAAAAAGATAAAAAGACAAAAAACAAAAAGTTAGCTTTATCTTCCCATTTCTGCCTTCTTCTCCAGCCCGACTTCTTCTTCATTTTCCTCCATTTCAGAATTCAATTATTCCTTATATCACTTATTTTTTAAAGCTAATTGATCCCTTGCAAGTTCGTTCTTGGTAAGTAATCAATTCTTATTGCTATAGGGTTCATTTGAGTTGCTTAGGTTCATTAATAGGGACTGATTTGCAACACGATTTTGATGCACATAGAAATTGATTCTGGAAAAGTTTAAAATGCAACGGTTGTTCCTTTATGTCTTATAATTATGGATATGTAAACGGTTTTTTATGGTGTGATGTATAGGAAGAGAAATCCTCTCTCTACTAAAACTGGTCAGGGTGTGAACCCTAACCAAGTTAGCTACTGTGTGCTTTGATTTTGAATATGTTAAAACCATTATTAGAAGTATTGTAAAACTTAAAAGTTGTAGATATATGTGTTTTTTTATTGGTATAATAAATTTCAGGTTCATAGGCCTTGTAAAGTGTGAGTTATGGTGAATGGAACCATGATTGTTCTAGGGTTTGAACTGCCTACTGAGTGCCTTAGGCAGATCTAGCAATTTGTCTGGCTACTTTGAGCTTGTTATAGCTAGATTCGGTATATGATAAAAACATAAATGTTATAGGTATATATCGTAGCTAAATATCGGTACTCATTTAAGCTTAATGGGTTATGTATAGACTAAGTTATCGCCTTTGGAAGTCATACTAGTCCGGAAGCCAATTCTATTCTGGACCAGTAAACTATTTGTTGTAATTTGAAGACCATAGAGACATATTTGATAAAGGTTGTAAACATGAAAAATGTTCCATATGAACCCATATAACGGTCTGTAAAGTTTCATTAAAATAGGACTTATAGATTACAAGTTATGATGAACCGAAATGAGTACCTTCAAACTACCTAATGGTAGCAAATAAGGCAGAAAATAGAACACACTTAACAATTCCACAAAATATTGTCCAATGATCCACTTGGTATGAAAGTTGAAAATGTTCTATAATTATATGTTAATTTTAATTAGGAACTAGAATCAGATTAATTTGTCAAGTATAGAAAAGGTTATAGGCTAAACAATCCCATAAGGTCACACTACCTCATAGGAAAAATCTTAACTATTGACATGAACAATGCATATTAATTTGTTTAAGCCACATTAAGTCTCCCTAATCATGAATTGATCAATTATGTTTTCATATTAGGCTCACAACATATTGGAGACCTACAAGGAGCGGATAGACAATAAGTTAGGGGTCGAAATCAAAGGAGAACGGTGAGTCTAATTATCGATTGAATTCTTTAGTGCAAATGAATGTTGCTTGCTATGTGATTCATATGATTGTCATGATTGGTCCTTGATAATGTAATGATGGATAATTTGTGACATGGTGGTACATATAAATGGTATACTTGTGGTATATTTGAAGTATATGTTTGACATATGTGATATATATACATGGTATATGTATAGTATACGCAAGGTATATGTGTGGCATATGAGGTATATATATGGTATATGTATATTATATGTGATAAGATACAATGGTTGATGAATTCTTAAATACAAGTGCATATGCATATGGACCAAAAATGCGTTGTGACTTGTTAATTGATATTGTAAAGCAAAAGAAGAGGCCTATGGCCCAATAAATGTGTAAATGAAACAAATGATCAAGCTAGCTAGCTAGCAAATGCAAATGCAAATGTTCACATAGAAGACATGGAGCACAGGTCATTGGCTGAGCCTCATCACTCTCTCTCGCATTCCATACAAGCATGAAAACATGTCATCTGTATTTTGGACTTATATGTTTGAATATGTATTATCACTCTAGATTAGTTTTGAAATGTATAAATGGAAGCAACCCGTAATCCTTTGGATGTGAAGTTTATGTTTTAATATATGTGATATATCGTATTGTGGTTTTTAAAGTTGACTTGAAAAGTCATTGAGTGATATTTCAAGATATGAGACTTGCAAAGTCATTGAATGGAATTACAGGACATAAGACTTCTAAAGTTATTAGTTGATTTTACATGATATGATATGAAAAAAAAAAAGATTTTACTACCACTGTTATCAGGGTATTTTCTCTTTCCAACATGCAGTATGTGATTATTTGATACAGAAATAGGTTATACTTAAATGCATATGATGTGGTGTTACATGTTACAATTCTCTCCCCCTTAAGAAAAATTTCTTCCTCAAAATTTACCTGATTAGGTGGAGCCAAATAGCTGAGGATACTGAGTTCTCATCATTTCTTCATTCTCCCAAGTGGCTTCTTCTACTGCATGATTGCACGATAGGTCATTTACCAGTGGCACTATTTTGTTTCTTAGTTTTTTGACTTCTTGACCTATGATTTTCACCGGCTCTTCAACATATGTCAAGTATGGTTGTACCTCTATTGATTCCACAGGTATTACATGTGTCGGATCCGATCTTTATCTCCTTAACATTGAGACATGAAACACATTGTGGATCTTATCCAATTCTGGTGGTAAGGCTAACCTGTAAGCTACTGGACCCACACATTCAAGTATTTTGTATGGTCCAATAAATCTAGAACTCAGTTTCCCCTTTTGACCAAAACGAAGTACTTTCTTCCAAAGTGAAACTTTCAAAAATACCTTGTCTCCTACGACATATGCAATGTCTTTCCTCTTCAAATCAGTATAGGACTTTTTCCGATCAGTTGAATCTTTTAACCAATCTTGGATTAATTTTACCTTCTCCTCTGTCTGCTGCACTAATTCTGGCCCCATTAACTTCTTTTCACCAAGTTTTGTCCAGCATAATGGTGTTCTACATCTCCTTACATACAAAGCTTCGTATGGTGCCATGCCAAGACTAGTTTGATAGCTATTGTTATATGCAAATTCCATCAATGATAGGTACTTGTCCCAGCTACCCTCAAAGTCAATTACATAACTTCGAAGCATATCTTCCAACAATTGAATAACTCGTTTTGATTGCCCATCTGTTTGTGGGTGAAATGTTGTACTAAAAGTAAGTCGGGTCCCCAATGCTTGCTGTAGACTTTTCCAAAATTTTGATGTAAACCGTGGATCTCGATTAGAAATAATAGATACTGGCACCCCATGTAGTTGAAGTATCTCATTAACATATAATTCTGCTAACTGGCTCAATGAGTAATCCATCCGAACTGGCAGAAAGTGAGCCGATTTGGTGAGCCTGTCAATAATTACCCATATTGCATCATGCTTCTTTTGTGTCAAAGGCAACCCAGATACAAAATCCATTGTAATCCTTTCTCACTTCCATTCTGGAATTGCAATAGGCTGCAACAATCTAGATGGTACCTAGTGCTCTGCTTTACCTGTTGGCATGTCAAACATCTTGTAGTATATTCCACTATATCTTCTTCATTGTTGGCCACCAATAATGAGTCTTCAGGTTTTGATACATTTTATTGCTCCCTAGATGCATAGAATAAGTTGCTTTAATCAGCTATCATTTGGCACACACAATCTTCCTCTGTAACTTATTCTTCCATCATCTTCAACCTTAAATTTAGGTCTCTCCCCCTTTTTCACTGCCTCAACAATTATCATTAATTTCGGATCTTACTTCTAAGCTTCTCTCACTTGTTGCCTTAAAGTAGGTTGGACCTGTAACTCTACCAAAATAAATTGTGAGTCTAATTTTTAATTTATTATTAATTTGTATATATTATATTATAATTGAGGAAATTTTTAAACTATACCTGCTAGTGTTTTTCTACTTAAGGCATCCGCTACTTCATTGGCTTTGCCTGGCTAATAATCAATAATACAATTATAATCCTTGATTAACTCGAACCAGCGTCTTTGCCTTAAGTTCAACTCCTTTTGTGTGGGCAAATATTTGAGACTCTTATGATCTGTGTATATGTAGCACCGCTCACCTTACAAATAATGCTGCCATATTTTTAAAGCAAACACTATTGATGCCAACTCCAAATCATGTGTAGGGTAATTTAGTTCATGAGGCTTCAATTGCCTAGATGCATAAGCAACTACTTTACCCTCTTGCATTAATACACAACCTAACCCATTATGAGAGGCATCACTATATATCACAAAATCCTTCCCTGACGTAGGTTGGGTCAAAACAGATGCTTCGGTTAGCATGACTTTTAATTTCTCAAAGCATGCATGACGCCGATCTGTCCACTCAAACTTTGTTTCCTTTCTAAGAAACTTGGTAATTGGTGCGGCTATGCTTGAAAATCCCTTCACAAACCTTTTGTAGTAGCCAGCTAATCCAAGGAAACTCCAAACTTCTATTGCATTGTGAGGCGGCTCTCAACTTAGAATGGCTTCTATTTTGTTAGGATCAACCTGGATTCCTTCAACTAAAATAACATGCCCTAAGAATCCCACTTCTTCCAACCAGAACTCACATTTTGACAGCTTTGCATACAATTGATTTTCCCTTAAAGTTTGCGGTACTATTCTGAGATACCTATCATGTTATCCTTTGTCCCTCGAATACACAAGAATATCATTTATAAAAACTTCCACAAACTTATCAAGGTAAGACCTAAAAATCTTGTTCATCATATCCATAAAGGTAGCTGGTGCAAGGAATTCATAGTGGCCAGAGCGAGTCCTGAAGGCTGTTTTGAATACATATGATTCTTTGATTTTTAGTTGGTGATACCCGAATCTGAGATCAATCTTAGAGAATACTCCTGCTCCCTTCAATTGATCAAACAAATTATCAATTCTAGGTAGTGGGTATGTATTTTTAATTGTCACCTTGTTCAATTGTCGGTAATCAATACATAACCGAAGGGTGACATCCTTCTTTTTCACAAACAACACCGGAGCGCCCTATGGTGACACATTGGGCCTTATGAACCCTTTGTCGAGCAATTCCTGCAATTGAACCTTTAACTCTCTCAATTCTGCAAGTGCCATTCTATAAGGAGTAATTGATAATGGGGCTGTAGCAAAAATTACATCAATAGCAAACTCTATCTCCCTATCTGTGTTAGAGGAATGCTCTAAAGGCAATCACCTTTAGCACTTATTGTACAAATTTATTTGATTAATAAAAGGCTTCTTCATTATTTTGATGTTCATTTGATATATGAATTGATAAGTGATCTTAAATCAATTAATGAAGTCCTTGATACATAACATAACATGAAGGAAATCACGATGAGATCATAATATTGAGATTCTTATCATGTGTAATTATGTTAGTATCAAAATTATCCCTAGTCATAGGATTAATGAGATGAGACATTGTTGTAGCACCTTCTCACCCGAATTGCACATGCCTGGATGAGGGAGCGCTAATGTCCGTCTTCTTACTTCTTCAAACCGCTATTATTTTATTTTATTTTATTTTTTTTCAGCACTCATGTATATGTATATATATACAAAACCAGAGTACAATTTATTTACATAAGATAGTAATTTTAACATCAAAGTAATTCTTAACAACTTTAAAAGTAAGTTTTACAAACCCTAACATTTCTTTAATACAAAAGCCAAATACAAAAATTTCAAAACTTGTAATCCACTTTCTCAAGGTTCAACTGCTTTACTAGAATAGGATCACCACTTATCTAACGCCTTCAGCTACCTTTCTATATCTGCGTGGAAATTAAACTCCACGTTAAGCTCTAAGCTTAGTGGTGCATATAAATAAGGCAATATACTATATCATGCAACAAGCATATACAAATATCATTTTGTGCATTAAAATGTTCGCATGCATGACTATCAGCATATTCCTATTTCATACAAGTACAATTGTCATGCTCATATAGAAAATGTTATTTTCATTTATCTTTAATGGTAAATTATTCTGTTAATCTCTTTATCATTACATCTCAATCTCATATCATCATCGTTTTCTTATTCTTTTCCTTTCTTCTTTCCAACATATCCTCATTATCTTGCCCACATCACTCTAAATTTTGGACTGACTGGATACGGGTTATGGATCCGGATCGCTCTCTGAGCTTAAGCCACCCTATCCACTATCTGGCTTAAAAGAGCTTTTCAAATCAATGGTGCTCTCTGAGCTTAAGCCACATGGATTGAGTATAATTTCATCATAGATTAATAACCGGATCAAGGGCACTCTCACAAGCTTAAGCTACATTGTCCTCATTTATATGTGCTCATCAGAGATTTCTCAAGTTAGTAGCGCTCTCCGAGCTTAAGCCACACTGACCGAGCATCTCAGACCAATGGCGCTCTCACAAGCTTAAGCCACATTGGTTGAGGTAAAGTACGGTATCGTTCGCCCCCTTAATGACATGTCATCTATCCTGATTCTAGTCCGCAGGTAGAGTAATAGGCTTCTTTATATTTTCGTATCAATCATAATTCTCATGTTTCAACACATCAATATTCTCATATTTATCAACATCTCAATTTTCTTGTTTTGTAACATATAGTCATACTCATACATCTTTTCATTCATTTACTAGATTCTTCAATAATCTCATGTATATCATCTATGACAATTCACATATTTCATTTGTGAGAATTCATTTTTCTATATCACAACATATCACATTCTCACGTCAATATATATATATACATATATATATATATACATATATCCATATCATTCTTACTTCACTGGATAGACAATAACTTTCATTTACATACCTGAATTCTTCATTTGATAACCATATTCGTAATTACAAATATAGAGCATTCACAGCCGTGATTAGTAATTTCACGCCCGTGAATTAGTTCAAGCCCGTAATCCCAAGTCGTGAATGCTACTGGAATGAATCACCCAAAAGCATTCACAATCGTGATTACTCATTCACGCCCGTGAATAAGTTCACTTCCGTGATTCCAACCCGTGAACGCTTCTGGAATGAATAGTACCATTTCCACACAAAAGTCACAACCGTGACACAATCAGTCACAACTGTGAACCCTCAAGTTCATGCCCATGACTAAATAGTCACACCCATGACTTTCAACAGGAAATCTGCATATTCACATTTCATTCATTCTAACATCATCCAAATCATACCATATTCTATTTCATGGATTTCTAAGGATCTTTACTCAACTTATTACTCTCTAATACATGTAAATGTCTTGATCATTCAAGATTCTCTAACATGCATCATTAATTCAATGTCACACAAGGATCTCATTCATACATGTCTAATCCTATGGTTTCATGCCATAATCATCATCATTCTTGAAATTGCATTTATCTAACATCATGTTCAGCATGCATTATATAAAAAAAAAGTAGGCTATTTCCTTAAGTTATGCCCAAACCTTAATCTTCCTCTTTAACTCTTTTAGGTAGCTTTCTCATTTCCTTTGCTCCTTAGAGCTTGTTCCTTGTCACTTGGAACTCATACAACATCATAAATCATTATCATCATCTAATTTCCTGAAGACCCTATACTCTCTTTTTGTCTCTTAAAACCTTAGTTTCTCTCTCTTTCCACATAAGTCTTGGATGAGCTCAAAATTTGAACTTCCTTTAAGAAAAGATGAAGAAGAAGAAGAGATGCTTCTTACCTTACACTTTTCTTCATCAAATCACAACTTTGGAGATTTTCTCTCTCTACCAAACTTGAATTTTCTTCCTCTTTCTTGTTCTTTCCAGCTTCCTTAGGAGTTATGGGCCATGAAAATCACCTTGTCTTGCTCTTTCCCTTCTCTTCCCTTTTTTTCTCTCTATAGAAATCAAGGTGAGCTGTTGAGGAAAAGATGTAGTTGGCGTGACTGGTGGAGAAAAGAGAGAAGAGGGCAGAAAATGAAGAGAAGAAGAAGAAGAAAAGAAAGCCTTAAATAGGGTACCCAAAAAGTCTTCATGTGGGACCCACCATTTGACCATCGTCTTCTAATTTTATACTTAATCAATATTAATCCTCTTCTTTTAAATGTCATGGCTAGCCAACCCAATTTTAAGTGTCCAAATTTCCTAAGTTAATTAGCAATTAATCTCATTAATCCTCCAATTTTTGGTAAATTGCAATTTGACCCCAAAACTTATCAAATTTTGCAATTTAGTCTTTTACCGTAAATCAACTTCTTTAAACTTTAATATCACTTAATTAAGCATTTATCATTTAATTTAGCCATTACTTAATCAATTTTTTTGTAAAAATTTGAATTTAGACTTCGATCGGTCAAACGCGTCAACTTTGCAACACGTACGACTCGGGCCTAAATTAGCTGATATTACATTCTCTCCCCCTTAAAATAATTTCGTCCTCGAAATTTACCTGTTCATTTAGGGTTGAACAACTGGGGATACTGCTTCTTCATCACTTCTTCACTTTCCCATGTGGCTTCTTCAACTGTATGGTTCCGCCACTAAACTTTAACTAGAGGGACTCTCTTGTTCCGAAGAACTTTCTCTTCATATGCTATTATAACCACTAGTTCTTCCTCATAAGACATGTCTGTCTGTACCTCTATTTCCTCATTTGGTATAATGTGGGTTGGGTCTGAACGATATCTTCTTAACATTGAATCGTGGAACACGTTATGAATTCGGTCTAGCTCTGGAGGAAGAGCTAATCGATAAGCCACTGGTCCTATTCTTTCCAAAATTTCATAAGGACCAATAAATCTTGGGCTTAACTTTCCCTTTTTACCGAACCTCAATACATTTTTCCACATTGAAACTTTAAGAAATACTTTATCACCTACAACATATTCTATATCTCGCCTCTTTAAATCGGCATATGATTTCTGTCGATCTTGTGCTGCCTTTAGCCTTTCCTTGATCACTTTAACTTTCTCCTCAGTCTGTTGAACTATTTCCGACCCAATCAACTTTTTCTCATTCAACTTGGTCCAGCATACTGGTGTCCTACACTTTCTTCCATATAAAGCTTCATAAGGAGCCATGCCTATGCTTGTTTGATGACTGTTGTTATAGGCAAACTCCATAAGAGGTAGATGTCGATCCCAACTTCCCTCAAATTCAAGCACACAACATCTCATCATATCCTTTAGCAACTGTATAACTCGCTTTGATTGTCCATCCGTTTGCAGATGAAATGCCGTGCTAAAATTTAGTCGAGTCCCCAAAGCCTGTTGTATACTCTTCCAGAACTGCGACATAAACCTGGGATCTCTGTCAGAGATGATAGATACAGGTACACCATGAAGTCTCACTATCTCATTCACATAAATCTCAACCAGATTATTCAAAGTATAGTCCATTCGCACTGGTAGAAAAAGTACTAACTTCATCAATTGATCCACTATCACCCGCACTGCATCATGCTTTTTTTGAGTTACCGGTAAACCGGACACAAAATCCAACGTGATCCTCTCCCACTTCCATTCTGGTATGGGGATCAGTTGTAGTAATCTTGTGGTTAATTGATGCTCAGCTTTCACTTATTGACAGATTAGACATTTAGCAACATATTCAGTGATATCCTTTTTCATTCCCGACCACCAGTATTGTGCTTTCAAATCTTAGTACATCTTGTTCCCACCTGGGTGCATAGTATACAATGTTTCATGAGCTTCTTTCAAAATCTCTGTCCTCAACTCTTTCATTCTTAGCACACAAATCCGGTTCTTGAAATACACAGTACCATCTTATGTTAAAGAAAATTCTGACTTTTCTCCATTTTTCAAGGCTTTGACCATCTTCACTAACTTCTCATCTTGTTTTTGGACATATTTAATTCTCCGCATTAATGTGGATGCCACTCATATCTCAGCTAAAATCTTCCTGCTTAGTGCATATGTAACCACATTAGCTTTTCCTGGATGGTAGTCTATCACACAATCATACTCTTTAATCAATTCCAACCATCTTTGTTGCCTCATGTTCAACTCTTTCTGTGAAGGAAGATACTTAAGACTCTTGTGATCCGTATAAATGTAGCATCTTTCTCCATACAGATAATGTCTCCAAATCTTAAGAGCAAAAACTATCACTGCAAGCTCTAAATCATGCATCGAATAGTTAAGTTCATGAGGCTTAAGCTATCTAGAGGCATATGCAATCACTTTTCCCTCTTGTATAAGAACACATCCTAGCTCATTGTGACTTGCATCACTGTACACAACATAATCTTTTCCTAAAGTAGGCTGAGTCAAAACTGGTGCTTCAGTCAACATTGCCTTCAAATGATCAAAGCTTGTTTGACACTTATCTATCTATTCAAAATAGACCTTTTTTCGCAGCAGTCGTGTCAAAGGATTCGCTATAGATGAAAATCCTTTCACAAATCTCTTATAGTATCTGGCTAATCCAAGAAAACTTCTCACTTCTGTCACATTTCGAGGTGGTTTCCAATTAAGAATAGCCTCGATTTTATGAGGATCAACTTCAATACCTTCTGTTGAAATTACATGACCTAGAAAACTAACTACTTCCAACCAAAACTCACACTTAGATAGCTTTGCATACAATTGTTTCACCCTCAAAGTCTGCAATACTTTTCTAAGATGTTGGTCATGCTCTACTTGATCTTTACAATAGACAAGAATGTCATCAATGAATACAACTACAAATTGATCAATATATGGCCTGAAGACTCGGTTGATGAGGTCCATAAAAACTGTCGGCGCATTCGTCAACCCAAATGGCATCACCAAGAACTCATAATGACCATAACGAGTCCTGAATGTCGTCTTAGATACATCTAACTCTTTGATTTTCAATTGATGATACCCCGATCCAAGATCTATCTTTGAAAATATACTTGCACCTTTCAGCTGATCAAATAAATCCTCAATCCTAGGCAGTGGGTATTTATTCTTAACAGTAACCCTATTAAGCTGCCTGTAGTCAATGCAAAGACGTAAAGTACCGTCTTTCTTCTTCACAAATAGTACTGGAGCACCCTATGGTGTTACACTAGGTCATATGAATCCTTTATCTAACATTTCTTGTAATTGTATCTTCAACTCTTTCAATTCTATCGGTGCCATCCTATATGGTGTAATAGATATAGGAGCAGTTCCAGGTACGAATTCGATAGCAAACTCTATCTCTCAGTCAGGTGGTAGTCCTGGTAACTCCTTAGGGAATACATCTGGAAATTCACTAATAGTTGGGATGTCGGTCAACTTTCGACTTTTCTTTTGGGTATCAATTACATACGTTAGGTAAGTCTCACATCCCTTATTGATGAGTTTTCGAGCTTTCAACACTGATATCACATTATCTGGATGTCCTCTATATTTGTCCATCACTACTATCTCTTCTTGTTCTGAAACTTTAATTCTCATCTGCCTCTTTCCACAATCTATTATCACCCCATGGAAAGCTAGCCAATCCATTCCCAAGCTCACATCGAACCCGCGGAATGGTAACTCTATTAGATTTGCTGGAAATTGCCTGCCTTGAATTTTTATTGGGCAACCCCTAAACACTTTACTAACCCGCACACTATGTCCTAACGGGTTAGTCACACGAATCTCATATTCTAGAGTCTCTAGTTTTAGACCCTCTCGACCCAATTGTGGTGTGCATATGTATGAGTGTGTTGATCTAGGGTCTATGAATGCATGTATACAAGACCCAAAGAGAAAGAATTTACTCGCTATAACGTCAGGTCCATCCTTCTCCTCTTGGCCTCGCTTGGCATATGCTCTTGCTAGAACAGCTCTACTACCTTCAGGTCTCTCTACTGTGTCTGAGCTGAACTGGCTTAGCCCTGCACGGCCTCATCTTCCTTGCCCTCATCCTCGTCCTCTGCATTGTCCCATAGTCTGTATTGGTACTGACTCAACACTCCCTGAACCTCTACCAAACTGTAGCAATGGACAATCTCTTCTAATATGGTTGTTGGAGCAAAATCTTACGCGCGCTCCTGTCATCCACCAACACTCTTCTTGATGCGAACAACCACAATGCTGACACACCGGTAGAGTGGTAGACCTACGGGATGCCTGTGTCGGTGCACTGGCTGCCGATGAAGTAGATCTTACGGGTTGTCCCCGTCTATAAGAATGAAATCTGCTGGAACTCCCAGCCTGGAATCGACCACCAAAAGATCTGGCTCTTTTGCCACTAGACTGTACTCCACTTAGTTGTAGCACTGGTCTATTAACCCCACAAACCTATACTATGACTCTTTCAACTGTTCTAACAAATGCTAGTAAATTGGGGAAACTCATCAGACGTAGGCTGAAACTTGTAACTTGATCGTATCCCTTAATCCATCTTCAAATCGTCGACATTAATAGCCTCTGTAGACACAATACCACTAGCATACTTGCAAAAATGAGTGAATTCTCTCTCATATTCAGTTATAGATATATCCCTCTGTTTCAGCATCAGAAACTCTCTCTTTTTGTCGTCTATGTAGATAGGAGGAATATACTGCTCCTTAAACTTCTCTAGAAAGAATTCCCATGTCATAGGGTTAGGAGCCTCTGTGCTCTGTGATTCAGATAGCCACCAATCATATGCATGCTCCTGTAGCAGAGATACTGCATATTCATATTTCTGCTCATCTATGCAGTGCAATTGATCAAATACTCGCTCTGCTCGTTCCAACAAAAATTCTGCCACTGTGGGGTCATCTTCTCGTTTATCATAGAAGTCAGATGCCCCTAATTTCCTCAGTCTTTCAAACTATAATCTAGAAGAACCGGATCGTGATGCTCTCTGTAGCAAATCTATCATATTTCTCATGAGCTCAGTCTGACCCATATTAATAGCTGAATGCTCACGAAGTGAGCTGGCACTAGATCTCGGTGCCGCAGCTCGATGATGACTTGGTTGCGATGAAGCTCTTGCCTCGGAAGGCTCATTACTCTCAGCGTCTTCTACTACTATTCGTCTTGATCCTGAATCCATATCCTACCTATAACATAAAGGCAATGGCTCTAATCAATAAATAGCAACTACAAAAATGATATTGTGGGTACATTCAAGAAAAACATTTTCAAAATTCACTTTAAAAATCCAAAACCGCCCAACCGGGCTTTAATATCAATATCCAGAAAACACCAACCTGGTGATCTAATACCAAAAACTATCGTAGCACCTCCTCACCCTAACCGTACGTGCCCAGATGAGGGAGCGCTAATGTCCGTCTTCTTACTTCTTCAAATCGCTATTTTTTTTCCAGCACTCATTTATTTTTATTTTTCCACCAACCTGGATTCCTTCAACTGAAATAACATGCACTAAGAATCTCACTTCTTCCAACCAGAACTCACATTTTGACAGCTTTGCATACAATTGATTTTCCCTCAAAGTCTGCGGTACTATTCTAAGATGCCTGTCATGTTCTCCTTTGTCCCTTGAATACACAAGAATATCATTTATAAAAACTACCACAAACTGATCAAGGTAAGACCTAAAAATCCTGTTCATCATATCCATAAAGGTAACTGGTGCATTCGTTAAGCCAAATGGCATAACCAGGAATTCATAGTGGCCAGAGCGAGTCCTGAAGGCTATTTTGAATACATCAGATTCTTTGATTTTTAGTTGGTGATACCCAAATCTGAGATCAATCATAGAGAATACTCTTGCTCCCTTCAATTGATCAAACAAATTATCAATTCTAGGTAGTGGGTATGTATTTTTAATCGTCACCTTGTTCAATTGTAGGTAATCAATACATAATCGAAAGGTGCCATCCTTCTTTTTCACAAACAACACCGGAGCGCCTTATGGTGACACACTGGGCCTTATGAACCCTTTGTCGAGCGATTCCTGCAATTGAACCTTTAACTCTCTCAATTCTGCAAGTGTCATTCTATAAGGAGTAATTGATAATGGGGCTGTAGCAAAAATTACATCAATAGCAAACTCTATCTCCCTATCTGTGTTAGAGGAATGCTCTAAAGGCAATCACCTTTAGCACTTATTGTACAAATTTATTTGATTAATAAAAGGCTTTTTCATTAATTTGATGTTCATTTGATAAATGAATTGATAAGTGATCTTAAATCAATTAATTAAGTCCTTGATACATAACATAACATGAAGGAAATCATGATGAGATCATGATATTGAGATTCTTATCATGTGTAATTATGTTAGTATCAAAATTATCCCTATTCATAGGATTAATGAGATGAGACATTGTCGTAGCACCTCCTCACCCGAACCGCACGTGCCCGGATGAGGGAGCGCTAATGTCCGTCTTCTTACTTTTTCAAACCAATATTATTTTATTTTATTTTATTTTTTTCCAGCACTCATGTATATGTAGATATATACAAAAACCAAAGTACAATTTATTTACATAAGATAGTAATTTTAACATCAAAGTAATTCTTAATAACTTTAAAAGTAAGTTTTACAAACTCTAACATTTCTTTAATACAAAAGCCAAATACAAAAATTTCAAAACTTGTAACCCACTTTCTCAAGGTTCAGCTGCTTTACTAGAATAGGATCACCGCTTGCTTTATCTAACGCCTTCAACTACCTTTCTATATCTGCGTGGAAATTAAACTCCACGCTAAGCTCTAAGCTTAGTGGTGCATATAAATAAAGCAATATACTATATCATGCAACAAGCATATACAAATATCATTTTATGCATTAAAATGTTTGCATGCATGACTATCAGTGTAATACCCGATAATTTAGGCCACGGTCGCGGTTGACTGAAATCCGGTGTACCGAACCGATCGAGGTCTAAATTCGGACATGAAAGAAATAAATTAAAATAATAATAAGATGGGAGAAAAATATTTTGAATATTATTAATTGAGAATTTTGAAGTTTGGAATTAAAATTGAGAAAAAAATAATTTTTCGCTGAACGAAATTTGGAATTGCAGTGTTTTTGACACATAAATTCTAAGAAGGCATAAAAATGGAATATTCTTTATCTAAGGAAAGGAATATTCTTTTGATTAAAATAAAGTAAGAGTGATTTAAATTAATGGACCAATAGGAAGCAAGATTAGTAACTAATCCTAACCACCCACCTAATCCAACTATAAAAAGTCAAATTTCCACTTTTTTAACCATTCTTCTTCTTCCTCACCTTAATTACACCCATTTCTCTCCCTTTTTCTCTCTTTGCCGTGAGCTTCTCCTCCTCCCTTGATGTTCTTCTTTTTGTTCTCCAATTAAAGCAAAGATTAGATGAAAAAAAAGTGGGATTAAGGCAAGATCATGAAGAAAGTGAAGTAAAGTGAGCAAAACCAAGGAAGAGGAAGGAAGAAAGGAAGAGAAAAAGAGAGAAAGAAGTGTTTAGCCATTTGGAAGATCTTCAAAGGTGAGTTTAGATTTTCAATCTCCTTACTTTCTTCTTCTCATTTCTTTGAGTTTGGGGTTAGTTGCCATTATAGCTAGTAAATTAGGGTTATTAGTATGTTAATGGTGATTAAGGGTGGATTAGTATGATTAGTGCTTGATTAGTGTAAAATTTGTTGTTAGGACAAGGAAGTGAACAAACTTTAAACCAAAATCAAAGGGGAAGTAAGGGCAAGGAAAAGGCTATCTAAGAGGAAGAGAAAAGTGAAGAAAAATAGAACTTTGAGGTATGTACATTTGGCAAAAATTCAATGTATAAAAATGTTGATTTTGATTTTGTGATGTGTATGAAATTCTGCATATTTGATTGAGAAATGAATTGGTGATTAAATTATGCCATGAATGTGAAAATAAAGACTAGAAAATGAGGTTGATGCATGAAAATGGAAAATGTATGAATTATTTGATGTGCTGAAAAATTCGTCTTATGAACAGTGTCTAGTGTTTTGATCATAACTTGAGTTCTGGAAATCATTTATGAGTGATTCTTACTGTGTTGGAAAGTTAAGACATAGGGCTTGAACTTTCATTCAGACCATTAGACCTAAATATACCTGAAATTAGGTGAAAAATGGACTCAAACTTTGAACTAGAAATCTGTCCAGAAAAAAAAATACTGGGCAGAGTGCATTGAACATAGGTTAGAAGAAAATTCATAACTTTTGCTACGAAATTATTTTTAATGTGATTCAAGTTGGAAATTAAATATAAGACATGTATATACATTTTTCTAGTTGATCACTTGTCCAAATTCCATCTAGAAATGGATGAAAAAGACAGAGAATAATAAGGCAGATTGCAATGAATGTAGCTTAGGAGAAAATTCATAACTTTTGCTACGAAATTCGTTTTAATGTGATTCCAGTTGGAAATTAAATTTAAGACATTTACTTATATTTTGTTAGTTGATCACATGTCCAAATTCTGTCTAAAAATAGATGAAAAATACAGAGCAATATAAGGCTGAAATGCTGTCCAGAATAGGACTGCTGGTAGAAATGTGTTGATTGTGGATTTTTGTGTTAGAAAATGTATTAAGTGAATTTTTCTTATAGTTATAATGATTAAATGAGCTAATATGAGGTTGTAAAATATTGAATGGGAATGATTGCATTTATATTAATGTTTCCCTACATAATTTATGCAAATATGAATAAAGGTAACAAATGTAATTTAAGCCCTATAACATCTAGTCGAGAACTATAAATTAGGATAAGTTGGCATGCCAATAAAAGGGTAGAAATGTAGGCACTAAAAATAATAGTGCTGAGTTAAAATTATGTAGGCACTAAAAATAATAGTGCTGAGTTGAAATTTACGTAGGCACTAAGAATTAGTGCTGAGTTCGAAATTTACGTAGGTACCAAAAAGGTGCTGAGTTGTTTTTGAAAATGTAGGCGTTAATCGCCGAGTTATAAATAATTATGTGGGCGCCGAGTATACTGCCGGAGAGCAGAAACCCTATATCCAGTGTTTAGTTTCGGTCTAAGATGTCGTGGGCTATGAAATAAATAACAAAAAAAAATGATGTGAAGTATGAAATTGATATTGTAAATTTTATATCTTGTATTGTTAAAATTTCAAGCATGCTTAATGAATAAAATGTCATAATTGATGAATTAAATATTTTTGCATGAAGAAAATAGTGTATTATTAATTGAATATTTGGCATGCTAAATAGATTAATTGTAGTTTCTAAAATTTCATTTTAGAATTATTATGTAATTATTGGATAGTTGCCAAACGTACCACTAAGCTAGTAGCTTAGCGCGTGTGTTTCACGCGCAGATAAATAGAAGTAGTTGTTCCGATAGGGCGACCGAAGAAGAGGGAACCCCAAGATCAGATTGCAGCAGTCTAGTTCTTTTTGTATGTTTTGAAAATGATGTTGTAAAAATTAAGTTTTAAGAATTTTGTTGATGTAAATTTGTGGCTTGTAATATTTATAAGTAATGGATTTGGTAATTATATATATATCTAGAATTATTGTAGTTATATTTTTAAATATCATGGTTTAATGAATAAGTTATTTTGAATCACAATATTCCCATCACTAGATATATATTTAAATGGAAAAAAAATATGGTGATAAATATTCCGCTAATAATAAACGCAAAAATTGAAATAAAAAAAAATATTTATACAAAATTGAGCGTTGGTTTTAAATTAAATGAGCTTAGTAGCACTTCCATATTCTATTAGCGATTAGTAGGGTAAGGGAGCGCTACAATCAACATATTCCTATTTCATATGAGTATAATTGTCATGCTCATATAGAAAATGTTATTTTCATTTATCTTTAATGGTAAATTATTCTGTTAATCTCTTTATCATTACATCTCAATCTCATATCATCATTATTTTCTTATTCTTTTCCTTTCTTATTTTCCAACATATCCTCATTATCTTGCCCACATCACTCTAAATTTTTGACTGACTGGATACGGGTTATGGATCAGGAGCGCTCTCCGAGCTTAAGCCACCCTGTCCACTATCTTGCTCAAAAAAGCTTATCAAATCAATGGTGCTCTCCGAGCTTAAGCCACATTGATTGAGTATAATTTCATCATAGATGAATAACCGGATCAAGGGTGCTCTCACAAGTTTAAGCCACCTTGTCCTCATTTATATGTGCTCATCAGAGCTTTCTCAAGTCAGTAGCGCTCTTCGAGCCTAAGCCACACTAATCGAGGATCTGAGACCAACGACGCTCTCACAAGCTTAAGCCACATTGGTTGAGGTATAGTACTTTACCGTTTGCCCCCTTAATGACATGTCATCTATCCTGATTCTAGTCCACAGGTAGAGTAATGGGCTTCTTTATATTTTCGTATCAATCATAATTCTCATGTTTCAACACATTAATATTCTCATATTTATCAACATCTCAATTTTCTTGTTTTGAAACATATAGTCATACTCATACATCTTTTCATTCATTTACTAGATTCTTCAATAATCTTATATTTATCATCCGCATCAGATTTCATATATCATCCATGACAATTCACATATTTCATCCGTGACGATTCATTTTTCTATATCACTTCATTTTTCTATATCACAACATATCACATTCTCACATCAATATATATATCCATATCATTCTTACTTCACGAGATAGACAATGACTTCCATTTACATACCTGAATTCTTTATTTGATAACCATATTCATAATTACAAATACATAGCATTCACAGCCGTGATTAGTAATTTCACGCTCGTGAATTAGTTCACGCCCATAATCCCAAGTCGTGAACGCTACTGGAATGAATCACCCAAAAGCATTCATAGTCGTTATTACTCATTCACGCCCGTCAATAAGTTCACTTCTGTGATTCCAACCCGTGAACACTTCTGGAATCAATAGTACCATTTCCACACAGAAGTCACAACCGTGACACAATCAGTCACAACCAAGAACCCTCAAGTTCACACCCGTGACTTTCAGCAGGAAATCTTCATATTCACATTTCATTCATTCTAACATCATCCAAATCATACCATATTCTATTTCATGCATTTCTAAGATTCTTTACTCAACTTATTACTCTCTAATACATGTAAATGTCTTTATCATACAAATTTCTCTAACATGCATTATTAATTCAATGTCACACAAGGATCTCATTCATACATGTCTAATCCTATGGTTTCATGCATAATCATCATCATTCTTGAGATTGCATTTATCTAACATCATGTTCAGCATGCATTATATCAAACAAAAATAGGCTATTGTCTTAAGTTATGCACAAACCTTAATCTTTCTCCTTCACTCTTTTAGGTAGCTTTCTCTTTTTCTTTGCTCCTTAGAGCTTGTTCCTTGTCACTTGGAACTCCTACAACATCATAAATTATTATCATCATCTGATTTTCTCAAGACCCTATACTCTCTTTTTGTCTCTTAAAACCCTAGTTTCTCTCTCTTTCCACATATGTCTTGGATGAGCTAATAATTCGAACTTCCTTTAAGAAAAGATGAATAAGAAGAAGAGATGCTTCTTACCTTACACTTTTCTTCATCAAATCACAACTTTGGAGATTTTCTCTCTCTACCAAACTTGATTTTTCTTCCTCTTTCTTGTTCTTTCCAGCTTCCTTAGGAGTTATGGGCCATGAAAATCACCTTGTCTTGCTCTTTCCCTTATCTTCCCTTCCTTTCTCTCTCTAGAAATCAAGGTGAGCTATGGAGGAAAAGATGTAGCTGGCATGACTGGTGGAGAAAAGAGAGAAGAAGGCAAAAAATGAAGAGAATAAGAAGAAGAAAAGAAAGCCTTAAATAGGGTACCCAAAAAGTCTTCATGTGGGACCCACCATTTGACCATCTTCTTCTAATTTTATACTTAATCAATATTAATCCTCTTCTTTTAAATTTCATGTCCGGCCAACCCAACTTTAATTGTCCAAATTTCCTTAGTTAATTAGCACTTAATCTCATTATTCCTCCAATTTTTGGTAAATTACAATTTGACCCCAAAACTTATCAAATTTTGCAATTTAGTCTTTTAACGTAAATCAACTTCTTTAAATTTTAAGATCACTTAATTAGGCATTTACCATTTAATTTAGCCATTACTTAATCAATGTTTTTTGTAAAAATTTGAATTTAGACTCCGATCGGTCAAACGCGTCAACTTCGCAACACGTGCGACTCGGGGCCAAAATTAGCGGACATTACAGACATTATTAATCCAGATAGACTAGCACATGTTACACTCCTTGATTGGATTGAGTAGTTAAGTGTAGCTAAGTACATTGGATGACCAACTATGAGACAATCATATGGATAATCTATTCAATTGTCAATGATAGTCTCATTATAGCAATGGTGCAAGTATCCTTAGACTTGAGGTACTCAAGAATATCTTGAATATTGATTATGTATTTTGACACTATTTCTTGTTGCCTCAGAGAGGTAGCTCATAGGGTGGTGATTAGATACAGCTTGAGGTATTCGAAGGTAATTGGGTAACCAACAAAGGATTCACCACTCTTGATAGAAGGAGTGTATACCCATGGCCTCTTGTCATGGCCATTACTTAGGAATCTCTGACCAAATGACATATCTAATAGAGTAATGAACCTTAAAGACAAGAACTAACATTACTTGGACTAGACATGATGTAGTCTGTCTAGTCGGAGTTGACACATGTCCATAGTCTAAACCAAGTGGGGTATAGAATGGTGAAAGGAATAATTGCACAACAATTGTCTGTAGAAAGGTTCGTAGTCAAAACATTGACTTTCTGGTCAATTGAGGGTCATGATGTGTTGTTAGATACTACTCATGACCTGCTTAAATTAATTGTTAATTTAAGTGGCCAATATAACCGGGAACCTAATGGGTCACATGCATTGAAGATATGGAGAATGAGTAAAATGGTCTTGGATAGAATCCAAAATATGAGAGAGTTTTTTCAGGATGGATCGCGATGAGATTACATGGAAAAATCATTCAGGAGTGTCACGGGCCCGTACGGGCCCGCGCGGGCTAGGCAGGCTGCTGGTGCAATATGCATTGAAGATGAATGACTATATTGAGAGGTTGGTCACCTTGGAAATTGTGATGGACCATGAATTAGGTATTGACTTAACTCTAACTGGTTTGTCTGATAGTTATTCACATTTTGTGCTTAACTATAGGATTAACCAAATCTCTACCACTATAACTGAGCTGATTAACTTACTTAAAACAGCTGAGACATCTGTTAAGAAGGACAGTAAGGTTGTGATGCTGGTGGAATCTTCAAGTTCTGAAAGGAAGAACCTTAAGAAAAAGTCCATGAAGCCTAAGGGAGGCGTGGCGAAGAAGAAGGCCAAGGAGATTGCTCCAAAAGGGACATGCTTCCATTGTGGCAAAGATGGCCATTGGAAGAGAAACTGCAAGGCTTACTTGGAGTCCTTGAAGAAGAAGGCATCTGATGCCGAATCTACTTCAGCTATTTTTGTCATTGAAATTAATACTGTTTCCAATAATAATATATGGGTATTAGATACCGGTTGTGGCTCATACATATGCACTGATATGCAGGTCCTAAGGAGCAAGGGTTGTTGCATTAGCTATAAGAAAATATGTATTGACCCTTCCTAATGAGCTTATATTAAATTTGGAAAATTGCTATTATGTACCTGCATTGACTAAAAACATTATTTCTATTTCAAGTCTAAATAAAGATGGTTTCCTTTTAGCTTTTAGTAACAATTGTTGTTATATTATGTTGAATGGAATTCTTTATGGTAATGGTACATTATGCAATGGAATATACATATTAGATATATCAAATCCAATTTTAAACATCAATCATAATCAAAGGAAAAAACAAGATATATTGAAATCAACGTATTTATGGCATTGTCATGTTGGTCATATAAATGAGAAACTCATGGCTAAGCTACACTAAAGTGGTAGTTTGGGTTCATTTGGTTATGAATCATATGACACATGTGAAATCTTGTTTACTAGGCAACATGACTAAATTACCCTTTAAGGGAAAGGGTGAATGTGCTAATGGACTTTTAGACTTAATACATTCAGATGTATGTGGTCCAATATCTACACATGCTAGAGATGGTTTCATCTACTTCATTACTTTTATCGATGACTACTCACGATATGGATATGTGTATCTTATGAGATACAAATCTGAAGCTTTTGAAAAGTTCAAAGAATTCAAAAATGAAGTAGAGAAACAACTTGGCAAAAGTATTAAAACACTTCGATCAGATCGATGAGGTGAATACTTGAGCCTAGAGTTTCTAGATTATCTTAGGGATAATGGGATTTTATCTCAATGGACTCCACCTTACATGCCACACCAAAATGGAGTGGCTGAAAGAAGAAATCGAACCTTGTTAGACATGGTAAGGTCGATGATGAGTTTTACGGAATTGCCTAAATCCTTTTGGGGTTATGCAATAGAGACCGCGATTTATATATTAAATGGAGTTCGTTCAAAGTCAGTTGATGTTACTCCATATGAGATGTGGTATAACAAGAGGCCCACATTTTCTTACATGAGAATTTGGGGTTGTCCTGCTTATGTGAAGCGGACAATGTCAGATAAGCTAGAAGCTAAGTCTAACTGATGTCTATTTGTGGGATATCCAAAAGCATCATATGGATATCAATTTTACCACCCCTTGGAACAAAAGGTTTTTGTTTCAAGACATGCTATCTTTTTAGAGAGAGAATTCCTTCTAAAAGGAGATAGTAGGAGCAAAATTGAACTTAAGGAAATTTAAGATGCTCAAACAAATGCTGATCAACTGCCTGAACCCGAGCTTGTTACTCATATAGATGATATAACAACTCAACCTTCTAAAGCACAAGAGCTTCGTAGGTTAAGTAGGATACGTATTGTTCCAGAGAGATATGGATTTCTCATTAGTGAACAGAACGACGTATTGCCTACAACCTATGAAGAGGTTCTAAATAGTTCAGAATCTGACAAATGGCTTCAAGCCATAAAGTCAGAAATGGATTCCATGTATGAAAACCAAGTATGGACTTTGGTTGACCCACTCGAAGGAATACAGCCTAAAGGGTGCAAGTGGGTTTTCAAAAAGAAAACTGACATGGATGGCAATGTGATTACCTATAAAGCTAGACTTGTTGGTAAAGGTTATCGTCAAAGATAAGGACTTGACTACAATGAAACTTTTAGCCCAGTAGCTATGCTTAAATCCATAAGGATACTCCTAGTCATTGCTACTCATTATGATTATGAGATATGGCAAATGGATATGAAAACAACTTTCCTCAATGGAAATCTGACTGAGGATGTGTACATGACACAACCAGAAGGTTTCATATACAAAGATGGCAAAAAGGTATGTATGCTTTAAAGATCCATTTATGAATCCTCTGTAAGCTAGACTTGTTGGATACAACTTGAGGTATTCGAAGGTAATTGGGTAACCAACAGAGGATTCACCACTCTTGATTGAAGAAGTGTATACCCATGGCCTCTTGTCATGGTCATTAATCAGGAACCTAATGGGTTACACGCATTGAAGATATGGAGAATGAGCAAAATGGTCTTGGATAGGATCCAAAATATGAGATAATTATTTTAGGATGGATCGCGATGAAATCGTACGAAAAAATTGTTCGGGAGTGTCACGGCCCGTGCGAGCTAGACAGGCTACTGGCCAACCTTGTGGGCCAGCTGGGCTGCCCAACGGCAGCCCACAGCAGGCCCAGCGCGCCTACAGCTTCCATCTATTGGCCAACGGCTGTAATTGGACATAATTAGGCCAATTATGGCCAATTACTATTCATTAGTTGCCATTTTCTCCATTTGTTATTTTTCATCTTATTTTTGAATTTCATTCAAATTGAAAAGACATCAAATGGCATAAAATATACATGAAAATATTTTTTGTGAAAAAAAAATATTTTTAAGACAACAGAAATTTTCTCAAGAACACTTTCAAAGCTAGCACTTTGAATTTGTTCAAACCATTTTCTCTTGATAGTTTTTCTTCATTCTTCATATGGATTATCATTAGAGACATCCTAGTGTGGATTGCTGTGGTTTGCTAAAACCCAACAAAGTGAAGATTTGAAGAACAAATAAAAATTACAAGGTATAATTTTAACATTTACATTTATATAAATTAGTTTAATGCTACAAGTATGATCTTTTGTTTTGGATTTTAAAAATTTTATTTTTTGCTGTGTTTATGAATATGATTCATTCTTCAAAACCCAACATTCGTATCAGAGCCTCCTTAAATCCATTAAAATTAATTTTAATTGAAAGTGCAATGGGATTGCATGTTTTTGATGATTTTGGATCAATATGTTTTGAAAAATTGAAATTAATTTGTAATATATAATTTACATATTTGTCTTTCTTTAACCTGATCATGGGATGATTAAGAATGATTATTTTGATTGAAAAATGATTTGAATGTGATTCAAATAATTAATTTCGAATTTATTTCAAAAATGCCTAAAATTGCCTTGTTTATGAACATGTGTTGTTGTTTGGCTTAGTTGATGGGGCTGATTGAATTTTTCTTGTAATTTATGCAAATATTATTTAGATATATTGAGAATATATTTATGCCTCTGTAAGTATCCAATAATTAGTTAAAAATTCTTTTAATTAATTTTTCAAATAAACACAAAAAGGGACTGTTTTAGCTTACCCGGTAGGGCTGTTTTGTTAGATTTTTTTGTATGTGTTTATTTTATTTTAAGCACCTTGAAATATTTTTATTTGATTACAAATATGTTATTTTGATGTTAGATGCATTCGAAAATTATTTGCAAGCATTTGAAATTTTAAAAATTCTAGATATCGAATTAGTCATTTTGAGCGTCTAAGTGTGTTGGTTCAATTGTGTTAGTATTTTTGGCTTGTGCCAAAAATATTTTGATGAATTTGAGCTGACCTAAAGATAATTAGAATGGTGATTTTATGTTCTAGAAATTTTTAGAATTTTTTGAAATTAATTTTGAATTAATTTAAGTTGTGCAATTGTAATTCTAGTATGACTAGAAATTGGTATGTATATTAAAATTAAATTATTTAATTTTAACATCATAATATTCTGATTTTAAGGAGAATTAATTTTGAATTATTTATGGAAATATGGAATTTAATTTAATTTGATTAAATATTAAATTCCACTATAAAATAACATACAAATTTAAATTAACCGAAAGAACACATATAGGCAATTTCGATTCAAGTGTTGAATTGATTTACAAAATGAAATCCAAAATTGTCATTTTTATTTTGTGCATTAGAGAATGCAAGGGGTGTATGAAAAGGCATGATGGATGATTATGGACTTAGGCCCAAAGTGATTGAGTATGCATGGAGTTATTTTGTTTTATGGTAAATAGGGCCTGCGTGTCCCTACCTCTTCTTCTTTCTTATGTATTTCTCTTCTCATCTTACTCCCCTCAAATGTAAATTGAGGTTTTCTATAATTTGAAATATGTAATTAAATTACATAGGATTAGGATAGAATGAAGATACAAAGGAGCAATAAGCAAAGGAGATGGTACCATAAAAAGAAGACTTAGAAATAGGAATTTGATTTCTATTTTGGGTTGTAAATTCATGCATATACCTAGGTAAGACCTATTCAATTTCTCTTTGGCTCAAGAGATTGACTTTAGTATGTCCATAATCATGTCATATAGTTAATGTAACTATCTTTATATATCAATGTGATGAATGTATGATATATAAAAGCATGAAATAATAACTTGATGAGACTTAACAAAGAAATCCCTCACTAAATAAACAATTAAGTCTTACGCCTTCCATTAATATGGGGAGAACCAGAGTTCTTCTAGAGTTAGGGTTGTTGAGTTGCCTCAAGCTCACTCTATAAGAATATGTTCAATCCGTTGAAATTAGATTTCACGATTAATGGGTTAGACTTAATCGATATTATTAACTTGTTGGATTTGCACCAAGGTTAATGTGTATTGGAGGTGAAGTTGGGTTTGTATACATGAGATGTACACATATCAAGAGTCGATAGCCTAATGTATGTGCACACATCAATAAGTTGATAGCACAAGATTCGATAGTTGTATAAATAATGCAATTGGTATGGATTAGATACCTACCAACCAAACTAAGGATAGCTTGTGAGGTTGCATCAAGGTTATTCTTAACTAGTTGGATATTGACCCACTAGGAGAACTTCTATATAAGTTCTCTCGGGTTCATAGTGAGGGTTATGGATTCGCTATAAAATAGTGGGAGCCATAATGCGATTTATTAAAGACCTCATAAACATGCATTTTATGTACATTCTAACATGTTCTATTTTACATCTAGGTTGCTAGAATCATCATCATGACAAGTGTGAATTTGCGATCGCTAATGGAATCAAATAAGTTGACTGGGCCCAATTTTTTGGATTGGTTAAGGAATCTGAGAATAGTTCTCAAATTCGAAAAGATTGGCTATGTCCTAGATGAGGCACTCCCTAATCCCCCTACTGCTAATGCTTCTGAAGATGTTTAAAAGGCATATCAAAAGCATATCGATGATAGTGAGATGGCAAACTGCATTATGCTTGCTACTATGTCAGCTGAGTTGTAAAAGCAGCATGAGGCTATGGATGCTAATTCCATAGTATACCATATAAGAGAGCTTTTTGATGAGCAAGCACATTATGAAAGGTTCGAAACTTCAAGGTTGCTCTTCCGCACTAAGATGGTTGAGGGGACATCTCCAGTGTAATATGCATTGAAGATGAATGGCTATATTGAGAGGTTGGCCACCTTGGGATTTGTGATGGACCATGAATTAAGTATTGACTTAATTCTAACCGGTTTGTCTGATAGTTATTCACATTTTGTGCTTAACTATAGGATGAACCAAATCTCTACCACTATTCCTGAGCTAATTAACTTGCTTAAAATAGCTGAGCCATCTATCAAGAAGGATAGTAAGGCAGTGATGCTGGTTGACTCTTCAAGTTCTAAAAGGAAGAACCTTAAGAAGAAGAAGAAGAAGAAGTCCTTGAAGCCTAAGGGAGGCATGGCCAAGAAAAGGCCAAGGAGATTGCTCCAAAAGGGACATGCTTCCATTATGGCAAGGATGGCCATTGGAAGAGAAACTGCAAGGCTTACTTGGAGTCCTTGAAAAAGAAGGCATCTGACGCCCCATCTACTTTAGGTATTTTTGTCATTGAAATTAATACTGTTTCCAATAATAATATATGGGTATTAGATACCGATTCTGGCTCACACATATGTATTGATATGCAGGGCCTAAGGAACAGTAGATAACTCAATAAGGGAGAGTTAGACCTATGCATTAGAAATGGAGCAAGGGTTGCTGCATTAGCTATAGGAACATATGTTATTTCTATTATGTACCTGCTTATATTAAATTGGAGAATTACTATTATGTACCTGCTTTGACTAAAAGCATTATTTCTGTTTCAAGTCTAAATAAAGATTGTTTCGTTTTAGCTTTTAGTAACAATTGTTGTTCTATTATGTTGAATGGAATTCTTTATGCTAATGGTACATTATGCAATGATATATACATATTAGATATGTCAAATCCAATTTTAAACATCAATGATAATAAAAGGAAAAAACAAGATATGTTGAAATCATCTTATTTATGGCATTTTCGTCTTGGTCATATAAGTGAGAAACGCATGGCTAAGCTACACAAAAGTGGTAGTCTGGGGTCATTTGATTATGAATCATATGACACATGTGAATCTTGTTTACTAGGCAAGATGACTAAATTACCCTTTAAGGAAAAGGGTGAACGTGCTAAGGGACTTTTAGACTTAATACATTCAGATGTATGTGGTTTAATGTCTACACATGCTAGAGGTGGTTTCATCTACTTCATTACTTTTATCGATGACTACTCACGATATGGATACGTGTATCTAATGAGATACAAATCTGAAGCTTTTGAAAAGTAAAAAGAATTCAAAAATGAAGTAGAGAAACAACTAGGCAAAAGTATTAAAACACTTCGATCAGATCGATGAGGTGAATACTTGAGCCTAGAGTTTCTAGATTATCTTAGGGATAATGGGATTTTATCTCAATGGACTCCACCTTACACTCCACAACACAATGGTGTGGCTGAAAGAAGAAACCAAACATTGTTAGACATGGTAAGGTCTATGATGAGTTTTGAGGAATTGCCTAAATCCTTATGGGGTTATGCACTAGAGACCGCAATTTATATATTAAATGGAGTTCCTTCAAAGTCAGTTGATGTTACTCCATATGAGATATGGTATAACAAGAGGCCCACATTTTCTTACATGAGAATTTGGGGTTGTTCTGTTTATGTGAAGCTGACAATGTCAGATAAGCTAGAAGCTAAGTCTGACCGATGTCTATTTGTGGGATATCCAAAAGCATCATATGGATATCAATTTTACCACCCCTTGGAACAAAAGGTTTTTGTTTCAAGACATGTTATCTTTATATAGAGAGAATTTCTTCTAAAAGGAGATAGTGGGAGCAAAATTGAACTTGAGGAAGTTCAAGATGCTCAAACAGATGTTGATCAACTGCTTGAACCTGAGCTTGTTACTCATACAGATGATATAACAGCTCAACCTTCTAAAGCACAAGAGCTTCGTAGGTCAAGTAGGATACGTACTATTCCAGAGAGATATGGATTTCTCATTAGTGAACAGAACAACGTATTTCTCATAGAAAATGATGAGCCTACAACCTGTGAAGAGGCTCTGAGTAGTTCAAAATATGACAAATGGCTTCAAGCCATGAAGTCAGAAATGGATTCCATGTATGAAAACCAAGTATGGACTTTGGTTGACCGACCCGAAGGAATAAAGCCTATAGGGTGCAAGTGGGTTTTCAAAAAGAAAACTGACATAGATGGTAATGTGATTACCTATAAAGCTAGACTTGTTGCTAAAAGTTATCGTCAAATACAAGGAATTGACTACGATGAAACTTTTAGCCTAGTAGCTATGCTTAAATCCATAAGGATACTCCTAGCCATTGCTACTCATTATGATTATGAGATATGTCAAATGGATGTGAAAACAACTTTCCTTAATGGAAATCTGACTGAGAATGTGTACATCATACAACCAGAAGGTTTCATATCCAGAGTTGGCGAAAAGGTACGTAAGCTTCAAAGATCCATTTATGGATTAAAGCAAGTATCCAGGAGTTGGAATATTCGGTTTGATGAGACAATCAAATAGTTTGGTTTCTTACAAAATCCGGATGAACCTTGTGTCTACAAGAAGGTTAGTGGGAGTGCAATCACATTTCTTATGTTTTATGTAGATGACATATTGTTAATGGGAAATGATGTCTCAGCCTTTCAATCAGTCAAATTTTGGTTTAATGGAAATCTAACTGAGGATGTGTACATGATACAACCAGAAGGTTTCATATCCAAAGATGGCAAAAAGGTATGTAAGCTTCAAATATCCATTTATGGATTAAAGCAAGTATCCAGGAGTTGGAATATTCTGTTTGATGAGACAATCAAACAGTTTAGTTTCTTAGAAAATCCGGATGAACCTTGTGTCTACAAGAAGGTTAGTGGGAGTGCAATCATATTTCTTATGTTATATGTAGTTAACATATTGTTAATAGGAAATGATGTCTCAGCCTTTCAATCAGTCAAAATTTGGTTATCCAAGAATTCCTCTATGAAAGACCTTGGAGAAACAGTCTATCTTTTAGGGATAAAGATCTATAGAGATAGATCTAAAAGGTTGCTTGTTCTTTCACAGTCTACATACATAGATAAAATCCTAAAGAGGTTTAGCATGGAGCAGTCCAAGAGGGGATATATTACCATGACCCATGGGATTACTCTGTCAAAGTCTTTGTGTCCAAAAACACATGATGAGAGGACACAGATGAGTTTGATTCCTTTTGCTTCAGCTATAGGATCAATCATGTATGCTATGATATGTACAAAGATACCAATCGGACCCTCGTGAGGGTCATTGGGTGGCTGTCAAGAATATCCTTAAGTACTTAAGAAGAACTAAGAATGTATTCTTGGTATATGGAGATATTACTATGAGCCGGTATACCAATGCCAGCTTCCAATCTGGCAAGGATGACTCAAAATCTCAGTCAGGTTATATATTCACACTAAATGGTGGAGCAGTTAGTTAAAAGAGTTCCAAACAGGAAACGACTGGTGATTCCACAACCCAAGCAGAGTACGTTGCAGCTTCTGAAGCAAGAAAAGTAACAGTTTGGATAAAGAAATTCATCACAGAACTTGGAGTGGTTCCCAACATTATTGATCCAATAAAATTGTATTGCGATAATAATGGAGCCATTGCGCAAGCAAAGGAGCCACGGTCTCATCAGAGATCCAAACATGTACTCAAAAGATACCATTTGATTAGAGAAATCATTGGTAGGAATGATGTAAAGATAGAAAAAGTGCCCACTGATCAGAATATCTTGAATATTGATTCTATATTTTGACATTATTCCTTGTTGCCTCAGAGAGGTAGCTCATAGGGTGGTTATTGGATACAACTTGAGGTATTCGAAGGTAATTGGTTAACCAACAAAGGATTCACCACTCTTGATAGAAGGAGTGTATACTCATGGCCCCTTGTCATGGTCATTACTCAAGAATTTCTGGCCGGAGTGGAAATGTCATAAAGATAGTCTTGAATGACATATCTAATAGAGTAATGAGCCTCAAAGATAAGAACTAACATTACTTTTACTAGACGTGATGTAGTCAGTCTAGTGGGAGTTGACACATGTCCATACTATGAAAACCAAGTGGGGTATAGATTGGTGAAAGGAATAATTGCTCAGAAATTGTCTAAGGAAAGGTTTGTAGTCAAACCACTGACTTTCAGGTCAATTGGGGATTATGATGTTGCTAGATACCGCTCATGACCTGCTTAAATTAATTGTTAATTTAAGTGTGCAACATAACCAGGAACTTAATGGGTCACACGCATTGAAGATATGGAGAATGAGTAAAATTGTCTTGGATAGGAACCAAAATATGAGAGAATTATTTAGGATGGATCGCAATGAGATCGCACGAAAAAATCATTCGGTAGTGTCACAGGCCCATACGGGCCTGTGCGGGCTACACAGGCTGTTAGCCTACTTGGGGCTAGCTAGGCTGCCTGCAGCAGGCCCCGCGCACCTGCAGCTTCCATCCGTTGGTCAACGGCTGTAATTGGCCATAATTAGGCCAATTACTATTCATTAGTTGCCATTTTCTCCATTTTTGATTTTTCATCTTATTTTTGAATTTCATTCAAATTGAAAAGACATCAAATGGCAGAAAATAGACATGAAAATATTTTTTTGTGAAAATACTTTCAAAGCTAGCACTTTGAATTTGTTCAAACCATTTTCTCTTGATAGTTTCTTCTTCATTCTTCGCGTGGATTATCATTAGAGATATCCTAGTGTGGATTGTTGTGGTTTGCTACAACCCAAGGTATAATTTTAACATTTACATTTATATAAATTAGTTTTAATGGTACAAGTATGATCTTTTGTTTTGGATTTTAAAAATTTTATTTTTCGCTGCGTTTATGAATATGATTCATTCTTCAAAACCCAACACTTGTATGTGCACATCATATTGCCCGGCTGGCACTTCTAAGCACCTGGATGGCAACTTCATTATCCTAGTTAGTGGTTCATAGGTGTTGTGGGCTATAAAGAATAATTGAAAATAATAATAAAATGAAAAAGAACCATGAATTGTGAGATGGATAATAATGATAATTTGATAAAGTAAAACAAATATGAGATATAATAATATAATTTGATGTTTATGTATGCTAGAATACTATGAAATATATGTTTGCATGAAAAGATGATAGGGTGTTGTGGGTATAAAGAGTTATGGAAATAAAAGGAATCATAACTTGTGACATGGTTAATTTTGATGAATTATATAATAATGTGTTAATAAAGTAAAAAAAGTATGAGAGAAAAAAATAATAATTTGATGTTCATGCATGCAAGAATATTATGAGATGTATATTTGCATGGAAAGATGATGTTAGCATAAATTGATATATGACAATGCATTTTGAATAAAATAGTTTATTGCCTTATTTATATGCAACACTAAGCTTAAAGTTTAGAGTGGAAGTTTCTCTCGCACAGATTTAGTGAAGAATAAGTAGATGATAGTAGATAATGGTAGCGGTGGCCTGATCTAGTAGAGCAGCTTGAATCAAATACTGTGGGTCACACAACTTTTGTATTTATGGTTTGAGTTTTATTTTATAGTATTTGTAAAATAAACAACACATTTTGTAAAGAACATGTTATTATATAAAATGTATTTTATCTTTCTTGTTATGATTTCTTTTACACTGCAAAGTAAATAAATAGTAAATAAAGAAAAAACATATATGAGTGAGTTTTATTTATACATAACTTAAAATTGATATTTCAATCGATGAACTCAGTACAACACTCCCTTATCCGGGCACGAGCTGCTGGGGTGAGGGGATATTACATATGATATTTATGCCACGAATGTACTTACACTTAGATATTTAATATGTATGTTTCTCATCGATGTATATATGGCATGGCTGAGTATACTGGCATGTACATTATTTGAATATTATGACGGTACTAAAAAATATAGATAAGTTAAGATGAGTAAAGTAAGTTAAGATGTGATATGCATATGATGATATGGTTAAGCACATAGGTATGTTCTGATTATGAATGTTATGTTAATATGTGAATGCATGTTAGAATTTAAATACTTATATGTACCACTAAGCTTTCAGTAGCTTAGCATATGGATATTTCTGCATTCAAGTTCGGAGCTAATAGACTGTTGAGTTGACTTGAAGAGAAAATAAAGCCAGTCAGAGTTGATCTATGTTGCATCTGTTCTTTTATTCCATTCATTTCATTTGGTGTTCTGCATATTATGGGATAGAGACATAGAGTTGTTTCATTCTTTAAATAAAGGCATGAAATAGATTTTAATAAGTACAATAAGTATGGATTTTTTTTATAAGGGATTTTAAACACCAGGATAGCTTTGAGATGATTATGGATGTGATCTACATACATAAATAAAGTTCTATGTTTCTTTATTTGAGATTCATTTAGATATAATATTGTTAATACATAAATAAATTAGAAAAGTTTTATTCAGATAGATAGATACACATATAGTCGTGTGGTGTCTGTCTACACAGTAAGGTTTGCCCTAACTATATGGAGGTGTGTTACTTCAGGTGGTATCAGAACTTGGTTTAGGTGCTTCAAGACCTAAGTAGATTACCGGGTTATCATGCATACATACATATGTCTTGTCTGACTTTGACTTGGGCTACTTCTCTATCAAATTGTAGGACTATAGTGAGATGGTGTATGAATCAATGACATGGGTGAGAGCTTAAGCTCTCCACATAGTGTAGCACCAAATCAGCCTAGTGCAGCTAGTATTCAGGGTCCAAGTGCAGTACTAGTCCCTGATTAACAAGCTCCTGAACAAGCTAATTAGGATCAAACTCGATTAATGCAATAGATGGTAGGATTAATGCAATAGATAGTTAGAGTTGTACCACCAGTATTAGCACCAACTCCTCCACCTCCACCATCGAGACCAAGGGTATAGTTAGGCAAGCTCTATAAGTTTGGAGCTACTGATTTTCTGGGAGTGAAGGATGATGATCTTGCTATTGCAGAGTATTAGATTGAGAAGATAGAGAGGGTATGTGATAAGTTTGATGTGGCCATTGATTAGAAGGCCAAATATGTTATATCCTCGTTATAGGAGGATGCTTACGACTGGTGGAAAATAGTGTTGCTACAAGTAGAGGTTCCCCATCAAATGACATGGGATTTCTTTATAATTGAGTTTAAGAAGAAACATGTTACTCAATTTTATGTATTAGAGAAGAAGAGAGAGCTTCTAAGCCTCAAGCAGGGCAATATGACAGTGGCTGAGTACTAGAGAAAGTTTACCTGGCTGAGTAAATATGCCTCAGAGATAATCACTAGTGAGAGATACTAGTGTAGGAGGTTTGAGTATTTCTTCAATGTAGAGATAGGTGATTTGACAACTTCACCAAGCTGATTGAAGCTGCGATTAGTGTGGAATAAGGAAAAAGAAAGAGAGTTGGGGAAGCATCTAGAGAGGCAGTGACTCTAGTGACCCAATCTTTAGGCAAGAAGGGTTAGTTATATTTAGGACAGTCTCATGGCATGAGTCAGGGACACAGTAGGGGATACACACAAGGTGGACCGTATATGAAAGGACGTCCCTCTAGAGCTACATTTGTAGTTGCTAACACGTAGACACAGGCCACTCGAGATAACATTCTAGTGTGTAGAGCTTGCCACAAGTGTCCCAGAGTAGAGGGTTGGAGAAATACATGTGCTTGTTATAGATATGGGTCTAAGGATTATATGAAGAGGGATTGCCCTCTGATGACAGATAGTACACCTATCCAAACTACATGGTCCACTTCATCTTAGGTCAGATAGCAGACCAAGGGTCGTACTGGACCTACTTAGGCATTCTCTGAGACTGTTAACAACTTAGAGCATGTTGAGGTCCAACTGGACCCTACACTATGAATGTTAGATAGGACTAGGAAGCTATGGATGTGATTGTTGGTATGTTATCTCTTTATGTCTATGATATTTGTGCATTAATTGATCTAGGTTTAACACACTCATATATATGAACAAGCACTCCTAGGCAACACAATATGATTGGTGAGAATCTTGAATATGAAATTGAGGTTACAAACTCTTTAGGGCATAGCATAATAATGAATCAGGTATATAGAGGTTGTCCTTTGATTGTACATGAGAGAGAGTTCCCGACAGTCTTGATAGAGTTGCCTTTTTGAGAATTTGATGACATTTTGGGCATGGATTGGCTTACATAGCATGTGGCAGTTGTAGACTGCAAGGAGAAGTTTGTGATGTTTAAAACACTAGAGTAGGGAGATGTGAAAGTGGAAGGTGAATTGTTCACACAACTTCCGCGAGTTATTTCAATGATGAAGGCAAAAAAAATGATAAGGAAGGGACGTAAAGCCTTTTTGGCTCATAATGTTGGCACTAGAAAGGGGGATCCAGAACATCGAGATATCCCTACTATAAATGAATTTCCACATATATTCCTTGAAGATATATAGGGGTTACCACCTTATAGAAAGGTTGAGTTCTCTATGGAGCTCAACCAATGCACAATACCTATATCAGTTGTGCCAATCAAAATGACACCATCAGAATTGAAATAACTTAAAGCTTGGCTCCATGAATTGTTAGAGAAAGGGTATATCAAACCGAGTGTATCCCTATGAGGTGCATAAGTGTTATTTATCAAAAAGAAGACGAATATATGAGGTTATGTATAGACTATAAACAACTGAACAAGATGATAATCAAGAATAAATATTTGTTACCATAGATTGATAACCTATTTGATCAGTTGAAGGGTGCAGGTGTTTTTTCAAATTTTGATTTGAGATCAGGGTACCACCAGCTGAGAGTTAGGGCAGAAGATATAGCCATGACAACATTTGGAACTAGACATAGGCACTATGAATTTGTTTTAGGTTAACCAATACTTGATGAATAGGATGTTCAAACCCTACTTAGACTAGTGTGTTGTGCCCTTTATTAATGACATTCTAGTGTATTTTGAGACATTTGACAAGCATGACCAACACTAGAGAATAGTATTACAGACACTTAAAGAGCATAAATTGTATGCCAAGTTTTAAAAATATAAATTTTAACTTGATAAGGTAGTTTTTCTGGACACATTGTGTCGTTGGATGGTATATGGGTTGATCTTAGCAAGGTAGAGGCTGTTATGAGTTGGAAGCCTCCCAGCAATGTGATAGAGATCAATAGTTTCCTTGGGTTAACTGGTTACTATAGGAGGTTTGTTAAAGGATTTTCTATGATTGCTTCTCCTTTGACTAGACTACTGAGAAAAGATGTGAAAATGAGTGGACTAAGAAATGCTAGGAGAGTTTTGATATTTTGAAAAAGATGTTAATAGAGGCTCCAGTTTTGACACCACCAGTTCCTGATAAGGAGTATTTCATCTACAATGATGCTTCTCACAATGGACCAGGGTGTGTATTGATGCAAGAGGGTAAGGTAGTGGCATAAGCATCTAGACAATTGAAGATATATGAGAAGAATTAACCTACACATGAGTTAGAGATGGTGGCCATTGTCTTTACATTGAAGATATGGTATCACTATTTATTTGTGAAGAAATGTTCTATCTATACAGACCATTATAGTCTGAAATACCTTCCTACATAGAGAGATCTTAATTTGAGACAAAAGTGGTGGTTAGAGCTAATGAAAGATTATAACTATGTTATTGACTACCACTAATGGAAGGCCAATGTAGTGGTTGATGCTTTGAACAGGATGATGGTGGCCAAGTAACACATCCAACCTACATTGAATTAGGAGATTATTAATTCACAAAGATAGGATAGTAAGCTAATTGAGACAGTTGAGTTGGTCTCTAAGGGGGTGAGACATAGTTACACAGTCAAGACTAATAATGGATTATACTATCGGGGCCATTTATGCATACCTATTGTTGTTGAGCTGAGATAGAAGATATTACATAAAGCATATGAGACCAGGTATACTATGCACCCGAGAAGTACAAAATATATCATGACCTGAAAAGTAAGTACTGGTGGGTAGGTATGAAATGAGATATCACATAGTATAACACTATATGCTTGACTTGTCAGCTGGTCAAGGTAGAACATCAGGTACCATCAGGACTATTGCAACCTATTAATGTATTATGATGCAACTGGGAGTTAATTACTATAGACTTTATGATTAGGTTGCCAGTGACTTTTAGGAAATTTGATATTGTATGAGTTATAGTGGATAGGCTTATGAAGCCAACTCACTTTTTGCCTATCAAGAGGGATTTCTCTTTGAATAGGCTAGCAGAGCTTTATGTCAATGAGATAGTGCAACTATATAGAGTGTAATGCCCGATAATTTAGGCCACGGTCGCAGTTGATTGAAATTCGGTGCTCTAAACCAATCAGGGTCTAAATTCGGACATGAAAGAAAAAAATTAAAATGATAATAAAATATGATAAAAATATTTTGGATATTATTAATTGAGAATTTTGAAGCTCGGAATTAAAATTTGGAAAAAAAATAATTTTTCGCTGAATGAAATTGGAAATTGCAATGTTTTTGGCACAAATATTTTAAGAAGGCATAAAAATGGAATATTCTTTATCTAAGAAGAGGAAAATTCTTTGGATTAAAATAAAGTAAGAGTGAATTAAATTAATGGACTAATGAGGGACAATATTATCTAATTAATCCTAACCACCCACCTAATCCAACTATAAAAAGTCAAACTCTACTTTTTTGGTCATTATTCTTCTTCTTCCTCATCTAACCATAGAAAACTCTCTCCTTTTTCTCTCTTGTAGTTGTGACCCTCTTCTCCCCCTAGTTCTTTTTTTTTCTTCAATTAAAGCTAAAGTTAGATGGTAAAAGTCAGATTATGGCAAGCTGATTAAGAAAGTGAAGTAAAGTGAGCATAACCAAGGAAGTGGAAGGAAGAAAAGAACAAAAAAAAAATCTATTTTATTTGTTTTTGGGGTTAGTTACCATTAAGGGTGGTAATTTAGGGTTATTATTATGTTAATGATGATTAAGGGTGGATTAGTGTGATTAGTGTGAAAATTGTTGTTTGGCCAACGAGGTGAAAAATCTTTGAACCAAAAACAAAGAGGAAGTAAGGGCAAAGAGAAAGCTAGCTAGGAAGAAGAGAAAAGTGAGGAGAAGTGAATTTTTGAGGTATGTACATTTCCCAAAAATTCAATATGCAAAAATGTTGATTTTGATTTTATGATGTTTGTGAAATTGTGTATGAAATAATTGATATTTGATTGAGTGATGAATAGGTGATTAAATGTAACATCCTCAACATCCCACATATGCATTATTACATGCATTTTATTTTAACATATGCATCTTGCATATAATTCAATTGAACACCTGCATTTCATACGTATTTTCGTAGGAACAAGTTTATAACACATACTATCTACATTTTCTAGTATTTGACAATTGTATCGAGACGCACGTGTGTACTTATAACCTAAATGAGGATAACAAAGTATTAGAAATAAATTGAATAAGGTGACTAAATTAAAGTAAGCAAAATGACTAGATTAAGATTAAATTGTATATTGTGTTGATTTGTATAATAATAACAAGAATAATTAACAAAATAAAAATAAAAATAAAAATAAAAAAATAAAAGTCAGAAAAATAAAAAATAAAAATAAAAAGAAAAAGAAAAAGGGACGGATGGAAAAAAGGGGAAGACAAAATGGTGGTGGCTTTTAACTTATTAGGCTGCCATTATCTTCATTTCTTTCTTTATCTTCTTCTTCTTCTTCTTCTTTGCTTCATTCCTTCAATCCATTTTCTTTGAAGTTCTAGCCACATTTTCTTCTCTCTTTCACTCCAAAAATTACAGCAACAAGGTTAGCCAATGGTGATTATAGATCAGTAAACATTTATTTTATGTTAAGCTTGATTATGGTGTTTAGAGTTCATAAATAGGCAGTGTTTTGTGCATGGTTGTAATGATCTTAGAGATCGAATCTGTAAAAGTTAAAATTTTTTTTTACAAGATATGGTGTATAGGAAGTGAAATTTTCTCTCTACTGAAACTGGTCCGGATGTGAACCCTAAGTGAGTTAGCCACTGTGTTTGTTAGTTTTGAATATGATAAAATTATTTGAAGTATCTCAAAACATAAAAGTTGTATATATATGTGTTATGTATCTGTATACCAAATTTCATGTTCATATGTGTTGTAAAGTTTGAGTTATGGTGAATAAAGCCATGACTGTTCCATGGTTTGAACTGCCTGCTTATTGCCCTAGGCAGATCCAATAACTTGTTTGGATAATTTGAGCTCCTTAGAGATCGATTATGTAACTTATCTAAATATTAACGTTATAGGTATATGTATTATCTAAATTGGGGAACTAATTTCAGCTTAATATGTTATCTATATACTAAGTTATGGCCTTTAGAAATCATACTGGTCCAAAAGCCAACTCTACTCTAGACCAGCGAAATGTTTCTTATAATTTGAAGACCTTAGAGACATAATTGATAAAAGTTGTGAACATGAAAAATTTTACATTTGAACCTATATAAGTTTCTTTATTGTTTCATTGAAATATGACTTATATATTATAATTTTTGATGAACCAAAGTTGGTACCCTGAAACTGCATAAGGGCATAAAATAGAGCACATTTAAAAATTCCACCAAATATATTACAATGATCCAATTGGTTTTAAATTTTAATATGTTATATAATTATATGTTAGTTTGAATTAGGAATAAGAATCAGATTAATTGGTCAAGTATAGACAAATTTATAAACTAAACAGTCTCATAAGGTCACACTACCTCATAGGAAAACAAATTTAGCTATTGATATGAACAATGCATATTAATTTTTTTAAGTCATATTAAGTCTCCCTAATGATGCGTTAATCGATTATATTTTCATATTAGGCTCACAACATATTTGAGACCCACAAGGAGCGGATAGACAATAAGTTAGGGGTCAGAATCAAAGGAGAAAGGTGAGTCTAATTATCAATTGAACTCATTAGTGCATATGAATGTTGCTTGCTATGTGATTCATATGATTGTCATGATTTTTTCTTCATAATATGATGATGGATAATTTGTGACATTTGCGGTACATATAAGTGGTATACTTATGGTATGTTTGGGGTATATGTTTGACATATGTGCTATATATACATGGTATATGTATAGTATATGCAAGGTATATGCGTGAGATATGAAGTATATATGTTATATATGTATGTTATATGTGATAAGATGCAATGGTTGATGAATGCTTAAGTACAAGTGCATATGCATATGGACTTAAAAGGTGTTGTGTAGTTAATCAATATTGTAAAGCAAAAGAAAAGGCCTATGGCCCAACAAATGTGCAAATGAAACAAATGATCAAGCTAGCTAGCAAATACAAATGTTCACATGGAAAATGTTCACATGGATACCCGGGACAATGTTTGTTTAACTTGGTCACAACAAAAGAAAATAAGCAAAGCATTTGCATACGTAAAGTGTAATGATTATATGTTTCAACTTTATTGATACTTATATGATACTGATGAATGGAATGGAATACATGGTATGTATTGGATTTGTGATTTATTACTATGAGTTTTTTCGTACTTTAAAGCTCATTTGATGATTATTTTCATTGAGCCACAACTCATCAATTTGCATCATTTTTCAGGTAAAGAAAAGTGATAGCTCATTTTGAGTAGCGTATAGAAGAGATGGAGAAAAGGTCACTGGCCGAGCCTCATTACTCTCTCTCCATGCATTCAACACAAGCATGAAAATATGTCATCTGTATTTTGTATTTAAGTGTTTGAATATGTGTAGTCATTTTGGAATGGGTTTTAAAAATGTATAAATGAAAGAAACTCGCAAATACTTATGTGCAAAATTTATGTTTTAATATATGTGATATATCATATTGTGGCAAAAGCCTCAAAGTTGACTTGCAAAGTCATTGAATGATATTATAGGATATGATGAAGAAAAAAAAAATTACTACCATTGTTAACATGGTATTTTGCCTTTCCAGTATGTTATGTGTGATTATTTGATACAGTGATGGTTGAACTCAAATACATAAGATGTGGTGTTACATTTTTGGTATCAGAGCAGGGATAGGTTCCATGGGAACATGCATATGCATTAGAGGATGATAACATATGCATCCTACATGTTGAACATTATGTAGTGACATAATTCTATATATATTTTAGGGACATCATAAGAAATGATTCACCAAGGTGGGAGAGGGTGGCTGAAATGCATTCTCATGAGGCATCACCTCATTTGCATAGATATCAACCTGCACCAGGAGTTAGGGCTCCAGTGCATGCATCACAGTCATCTCATGTAGAGGAACCCTATGAAAACCCAGAACAGGAAATGCATGATCCTGGAATGTACAAGGAAACACATTATGACAAGCTGAGGAAACATGGTGCAACTGATTTTAATAGCACAACAGACCCAGCAGAAGCTGAGACATGGTTGAAAAGGACACAGAGGGTACTGAATATGATGAGATGTACCCCATATGAGAGATTTGATTATGTAGTATCTTTGCTTTAAGGCAATGCCTATGAATGGTGGGAGACAATCCCAGATAGTGATGCATAACCACCAATCTTGACATGGAATGATTTCCTTTGGGAATTCTAGAATAGTTACATGCTTGAGGCATGTAAAGATGAGAAGAGAAAGAAATTCCTGAATCTGAAATAGGGGAACATGTCTGTTGCTGAGTATGAGGTGCAGTTCAACAGACTTTCCCACTATGCCACCTTCATGGTCTCTACTGAAAGAGACAAATGCTGGAATTTTGAGGAGGGCCTCAAATATGAGATCAAAAACAGAATCACAACTACTGATCTTCATAGTTATGCCAGACTCAGAGCTACTACAATTAGAGCTGAACGATTAATGAAAGAAGTTGGGGAACAAAAAATTAAAAAGGTAGCATGTGAGTTCTTTGGTGAATCTAGCAGAAGGTTGGGAAAGAGGGGTAGATATATGCCAGCATAGTCTGGTAACAAAGGTGGATACTCGAGCTCTAGAGGTCATGATATGGCTTCCTTTTACCTAGGTAAAGGGCAAAGCCAATATGTTGAATAGAGGCCTACATGTAGTCATTATGGTAGACAACATACGGGCGAATGTAGAAGGCTCACAGGAGCATGTTATATATGTGGATCAATGGAGCACATGTATAGAGATTGTTTGGAAAGAGCCAAACTAACAAAGAGCAGCAGAGGCAGAGGATTTTCTGAGACTATAGTTGAGGAACCAACGGTCTACCCTACCAGTGGAACACAAACCAGAGGCAGAGGCAGAGGCATACCGGTATGACAGATAGAGGAGTGACCAGATCTAAAGCTCAGAGTTCTAGGCCCTCTACTCAGGCCAGGGTATTTTCCATGACAAGACAAGAGGCAGTTGATGCTCCCAAAGTAGTCACTGGTAATATTTACATTTATGATATGTTAGCATATGCGTTGATTGACCCAGGCTCCACTTTTCATTTATATCATTGCATATGACATCTAAACTGCATAAAAAAGTGTGCCTCTGGGGATTGACATAAATGTGAGTACTCCACTAGGAATAGTAGTAGTTGTGAATAATGTCTATCATGATTGCTTGATATGCATTGATAAAGCTAAGTTAATAGTTGATTTGATCTTATTACCACTATATGAATTTGATGTCATATTGGGAATGGACTGGTTAAGTAGACATTATGCAATAGTGAATTGCTTTACTCAGGAAGTAATTTTAGAATCACCAAACCAACCAAGGGTTCTATTTTTGGGTGAAATAAAACTTATGCCTGCATGTCTAGTCTCAGCTTTAAAGGCATTTCAAATGATCAAATGAGGATGTAAGGCATATTTGGCATATGTGACTGATACTACAACCACGGATAGCTTGCTTGAAAATATACCAGTGGTAAGGGAATTTGCTTATGTATTCCCAGATGATCTACCTGCTTTACCACTAGATAGAGAGATAGAATTCACTTTTTAACTTGTATCAAAAACAACACCAATATTAAGGTCACCTTATAGAATGACCCCAGTTGAGTTGAAAGAACTAAAGGCCCAATTGCAGGAGTTGTTGTTAGAGAAGTGCTCTAAAGGCAATCACCTTTAGGACTTATTGTACAAATTTATTTGATTAATAAAAGACTTTTTCATTAATTTGATGTTCATTTGATATATGAATTGATAAGTGATCTTAAATCAATTAAGGAAGTCTTTGATACATAACATAGCATGAAGGAAATCATGATGAGATCATGATATTGAGATTCTTATCATGTGTAATTATGTTAGTATGAAACTTATCCCTAGTCACGGGATTAATGAGATGGGACATTAATAATCCAGACAAACTAGCACATGTTACACTCCTTGATTGGATCGAGTAGTAGATCTCATAATCTATAAACTGCATTATGCTTGCTACTATGTCAGCTGAGTTGCAAAAGCAGCACGAGGCCATGGATGGTAATATCATAGTATACAATCTAAGAGATCTTTTTGATGAGCAAGCACATTTTGAAAGGTTTGAAACTTCGAGGTTGCTCTTCCGCACTAAGATGGTTGAGGGGACATCTCTAGTGCAATATGCATTGAAGATGAATGACTATAATGAAGGGTTGGCAACCTTGGGATTTATGATGGACCATGAATTAAGTATTGACTTAATTCTAACCAGTTTGTCTAATAGTTATTCACATTTTGTGCTTAACTATAGGATGAACCAAATCTCCACCACTATTCATGAGCTGATTAACTTGCTCAAAACAATTTACCCATCTATCAAGAAGGACAGTAAGGCTGTGGTGCGGGTGGACTTTTCAAGTTCTAAAAATAAGAACCTTAAGAAAAAGAAGAAGTCCATGACGCCTAAGGGAGGTGTGGCCAAGAAAAAGGCCAAGGAGATTGCTCTAAATGGGACATGCTTCCATTGTGGCAAGCATGGCCATTGGAAGAGAAACTGCAAGGCTTACTTGGAGTCCTTGAAAAAGAAGGCATCTGATGCCCTATCTACTTTAGGTATTTTTGTCATAGAAATTAATACTGTTTTCGATAATAATATATGGGTATTAGATACTAGCTATGGCTCACACATATGTTCTGATATGCAGGGCCTAAGGAATAACAGACAACTTAATAAGGGAGAGTCAGACCTACGTGTTGGAAATGAGAAAGGGTAGTTGCATTAGCTGTAGGAACATATGTATTGACAGTCCCTAGTGGGCTTATATTAAATTTGGATAATTGCTATTATGTACCCGTTTTGACTAAAAACATTATTTATGTTTCACATCTAAAAAAAGATGGTGTCCTTATAGCTTTTAGTAATAATTGTTGTTCTATTATGTTGAATGAAATTCTTTATGCTAATGGTACATTATGCAATGGAATATACATATTAGATATGTCAAATCCAATTTTAAACATCAGTGATAATAAAAGGCAAAAACAAGATATGTTGAAATCATCTTATTTATGGCATTGTCGCCTTGGTCATATAAATTAGAAATGCATAGCTAAGCTACACAAAATTGGTAGTTTGGGGTCATTCATTATGAATCATATGACACATGTGAATCTTGCTTATTATGCTAGATGACTAAATTACCCTTTAAGGGAAAGGGTGAACGTGCTAATGGACTTTTAGACCTAATACATTCATATGTATGTGGTCCAATGTCTACACACACCAGAGGTGGTTTCATCTACTTCATTACTTTTATCGATAACTACTCACGATATGGGTACGTGTATCTTATGAGATGAAAATCTGATGCTTTTGAGATGTTCGAAGAATTCAGAAATTAAGTAGAGAAACAACTTGGAAAAAGTATTAAAACACTTTGATCATATTGAGGAGGTGAATACTTGAGCCAAGAGTTTCTAAATTATCTTAGGGATAATGGGATTTTATCTCAATGGACTCTACCTTACACGCCACAATACAATGGTGTGGCTGAAAGAAGAAACCGAACCTTGTTAGACATGGTAAGGTCTAAGATGAGTTTTGTGGAACTGCCTAAATCATTTTGGGATTATGCACTTGAGACCGCCATTTATATATTAAATGGTGTTCTTTCAAAGTCAATTAATGTTACTCCATATGAGATATGGTATAACAAAATGCCCACATTTTCTTACATGAGAATTTGGGGTTGGCCTGCTTATGTGAAGCGGACAATGTCAGATAATCTAAAAGCTAAGTCTTACCGATGTCTGTTTGTGGGATATTCAAAAGCATCATATGGATATCAATTTGATGACCCCTTCGAACAAAAGGTTTTTGTTTTAAGACATGCTAAGTTTTTAGAGAGAGAATTCCTTCTAAAAAGAGATAGTGGATGCAAAATTGAACTTGAGGAAGTTCAAGATGCTCAAATAAATGTTGATCAACTGCCTGAACCTGAGCTTATTACTCATATAGATGATATAACAACTCAACCTTTTGAAGCACAAGAGCTTCGTAGGTCAAGTATGATACGTACTGTTCTAGAGAGATATGGATTTCTCATTAGTGAACGGAACGACGTATTACTCATAGAAAATGATGAGCCTACAACCTATGAAGAAGTTTTGAATAGTTCAGAATCTGACAAATGGCTTCAAGCCATGAAGTCAGAAATGGATTCCATGTATGAAAACCAAGTTTGGACTTTGGTTGACCCACCCGAAGGAATAAATCCTATAGGGGCAAGTGGGTTTTCAAAAAGAAAACTGACATGGATGGTAATGTGATTACCTATAAAGCTTGACTTGTTGCTAGAGGTTATCGTCAAAGACAAGGAATTGACTATGATGAAACTTTTAGCTCAGTAACTATGCTTAAATCCATAAGGATACTCCTAGCCATTGCTACTCATTATGATTATGAGATATGACAAATGAATGTGAAGACAGCTTTCCTTAATGAAAATTTGACTGATGATGCGTACATGACACAACCACAAGGCTTCATATCCAAAGATGGCAAAAAGGTATGTAAGCTTCAAAGATCAATTTATGGATTAGAGCAAGCATCCAGGTGTTGGAATATTCGGTTTGATGAGACAATGAAACAGTTTGGTTTCTTACGAAATTCGGATGAACCTTGTGTTTATAAAAAAGTTAGTGGGAGTGCAATCGTATTTCTGGTGTTATATGTAGATGACATATTGTTAATGGGAAATGGTGTCTCAACTTTACAATCAGTCAAAATTTAGTTATCCAAGAATTTCTCTATGAAAGACCTTAGAGAAGCAGTCTATAGAGATAGATCTAAAAGATTGCTTGGTCTTTCACAATCTACATACATAAAGCAGATGCTAAAGAGGTTTAGCATGGAGCAGTCCAAAAGGGGATGTATTCCCATGACGTAAAGATAGAAAGAGTGCCCATTGATCAGAATATTGTTGATCCTTTAACTAAGCCACTTTCCCAAAAGAAATATGATTTTCATGTACTCGCCTATGGAATTAAATACAAAGGAGATTGGCTTTAGTGCAAGTGGGAGGTTGTTAGAGGAGTGCTTTATAGGAAATCACCTTTAGCACTTATTGTACAAATTTATTTGATTAATAAAAGGTTTTTTCATTAATTTGATGTTGATTTGATATATGAATTGATAAGTGATCTTAAATCAATTAATGAAGTCCTTGATACATAACATAGCATGAAGGAAATCATGATGCGATCATGATATTGAGATTCTTATCATGTGTAATTATGTCAGTATGAAAATTATCCCTAGTCATGGGATTAATGAGACGGGACATTATTAATCTAGACAGACTAGCATATATTACACTCTTTGATTGGATCGAGTTTAACATGTGGATGCTGACTAAGTGTAGCTAAGTTCATTGGATGACCAACTATGAGACAATCATATGGATAATATATTCAAATGTCAATGATAGTCTCATTATAGCAATGGTGCAAGTATCCTTAGACTTGAGGTACTCAAGGATATCTTGAATATTGATTCTGTATTTTGAAACTATTCCTTGTTGCCTCAGGGAGGTTGTTCAGAGGGTGGTGATTGGATACAGCTTGAGGTATTCGAAGGTATTTGGGTAACCAACAAAGGATTCACCACTTTTGTAGAAGGAGTGTATACCCTTGGCCTCTTGTCGTGGTCATTACTTGGGAATCTCTGGCCTGAGTGGAAATATCATAAAGATAGTCTTCAACGACATATATAATAGAGTAATGAGCCTCAAGGACAAGAACTAATATTACTTGGACTAGACATGATGTAGTCAGTCTAGTGGGAGTTGACACATATCCACAGTCTGAACCAAATGGGGTATATAATGGTGAAAGGATAATTGCACGGAAATTGTCTATGGAAAGGGTTGTAGTCAAACCATTGACTTTCATGATGTGTTGCTAGATAGCGCTCATGACTTGCTTGAATTAATTGTTAATTTCAGTGGCCAATATAACCGAAAACCTAATTGGTCACACGCATTAAAGATATGGAGAATGAGTAAAATGGTCTTGGATATGATCCAAAATATGACAGAATTATTTTGGGATGAATCGCGATGAGATCGCACGAAAAAATCGTTCGAGAGGGTCACAGGCCCGTATGGGCCCGCGCGTGCCAGCCAGGCTGCTGGCCCACCTAGCGGTTCAGCTGGGCTGTTCAGTAGCAGCCTGCAGCAGGCCCAGCGTGCCGCTGCCTCCCACCCGTTGGCCAACGGCAGATTTTGGCCTTAATTAGGCCAATTATGGCCAATTACTATTCATTCATTTCCCGTTTCTCCATTTTTGACTTTTCATATTTTCTTTGAATTTGATTCAAATAGAAAAGAAATCAAATGACATAAAATAGATGTGAAAATATTTTTTGGTGAAAAAAATATTTTTAAGACAACAAATTCTCTCAAGAACACTTTCATAGCTAGCACTTTGAATTTGTTCAAACTATTTCTCTTGATAGTTTCTTCTTCATTCTTCATGTTGATTATCATTAGAGACCTCCTATGTTGATTGTTGTGGTTTGCTACAACCCAACAAAGTGAAGATTTGAAGAACAAATAAGAAATTACAAGGTATAATTTCTAATTTTTATATTTATATAAATTAGTTTTAATGGCACAAGTATGATCTTTTGTTTTGGATTTTGAAAATTTTATTTTTCCACTGCGTTTATGAATATGATTCATTCTTCAAATCCCAACAGTTGCATGATAAAGGGTATGTTAGACCTAGTGTATCACCTTGGGAAGCTCAAGTATTATTTGTTAAAAAGAAAGATGGAACAATGAGATTGTGCATCGATTACCGGCAACTGAACAAAATGACAGTAAAGCACAATTATCCTTTGGCCATAATAGATGATTTTTTTGACCAGTTGCAAGGAGCCCAAATATTCTCCAAGATTGATTTGAAATCAGGCTATTACCAGCTGAAGGTAGTAGAAGCGGATGTTCCAAAGACTGCCTTTCAAACCACGTATGGACATTATGAATTTTTAGTAATGCCATTTAGGCTGACTAATGGTCCAGCTGCATTTATTCATGATAGGTTTGTGATAGTATTTATTCATGACATATTGGTGTACTCAAAGAATAGGGGAGAATATGAACAACATTTAAAAATTGTGTTGCAAATTTTGAGGTAGAATATTATATGCCAAATTGAGTAAATGCGAATTCTAGTTAGATCATTTGGTTTTTCTAGGACATGTGGTGTCGGGCAAGGGCATAGAGGTTGACCCAAAGAAAATAGAGGCTATGGTAAATTGAGAAGCTCCAAAAAATGTTTCAGAAATACATAGTTTTCTGGGTTTAGCTGGATACTATCACAGATATGTTGATAGATTCTCCTTAATTGCTAGCCCTTTGACTAAATTACTTAGAAATAATGTGTAACATCCCTGACCTTCCCCACATGCATTTCATTAAACATAAGCATATTGCATACAATTTAATTGAACATGTGCATTTCATACGTATTTTCATAGGAACAAGTTCATGGCACGCACTAGTTACGTGTCCTAGTAGTTGGCAATTGTATCGAGTCACATGTGTATCCTTATAACCTAATGATGATAACAAAGTATTAGAAATGAATTGAATAAGGTGACTAAATTAAAGTAAGAAAAATGATTAGATTAAGATTAGTGAACATCTACATTGTTAATTTAGTTAAATCGGGCAAAATGATTAAGCTGTATTATTGTGTGAATTAGTGGAATTATAAATATATGCAAATAATAATAATAATATAGATAAAATAAAATGAAAATGACATAAAATAGAAATAGAAGAGAAGAGAAAAGAGAAATGAGAAGAGAAAAGAAAAGAGAAGAGAGAAGAGAAAATGATAAAAAGCCAAAAAAACAAAAAGGTTGGCTTTATCTTCCTTCCCCATTTCTGCCATCTTCTCTAGCCCGACTTCTTGTTCAATTTCCTCCATTTCAGACTTCAATTTATCCTTGTTTCATCTAGGTTTTGAAGCATATTGATCCCTTGCAAGGTTGTTCTTGACTCGTACATATTGGAGACCCACAAGGAGCGAATAGACAATAAGTTAGGGAATCAAAGGAGAACGGTGAGTCTAATTATCGATTGAATTCTTTAGTGCAAATGAATGTTGCTTTCTATGTGATTCATATGATTGTCATGATTGGTCCTTGATAATGTAATGATGGATAATTTGTGACATGGTGGTACATATAAATGGTATACTTGTGGTATATTTGAAGTATATATTTGACATATGTGATATATATACATGGTATATGTATCGTATATGCAAGGTATATATGTGGCATATGAGGTATATATGTGGTATATGTATATTATATGTGATAAGATACAATGGTTGATGAATGCTTCAATACAAGTGCATATGCATATGGACTAAAAAGGCGTTGTGACTAGTTAATCGATATTGTAAAGCAAAAGAAGAGGCCTATGGCCCAACAAATGTGCAAATGAAACAAATGATCAAGCTAGCTAGCAAATGCAAAATGCAAATGTTCACATGGAAACCCGGGGCAATGTCTGTTTAACTGGGTCACAACAAAATGAAATAAGCAAAGCATTTGCATACATAAAGAGTAATGATTATATGTTTCAACTTTATTGATACTTATATGATACTGATGAATGGAATGGAATACATGGTATATATTGGATTTGTGATTTATTACTATGAGTTATTTGGTACATTAGAGCTCATTGGATGGTTATTCTCACTGAGCCGCAACTCATCAATTTGCATCATTTTTCAGGTAAAGAAAAGTGATAGCTCATTTTGAGTAGTGTATAGAAGACATGGAGCACAAGTCATTGGTCGAGCCTTATCACTCTCTCTCCTTGCATTCCAAACAAACATGAAAACATGTCATCTATTTTTTGTATTTATATGGTTGAATATGTACAGTCAGTTTGGAATGGGTTTTAAAAATGTATAAATGAAATCAACTAGTAAATACTTATGTGTAAAGTTTATGTTTTAATATATGTGATATATCGTATTTTGGGTTTTAATGTTGACTTGAAAAGTCATTGAGTAATATTACAGGATATGAGACTTGCAAATTCATTGACAGGTATTACAGGATATGAGACTTGCAAATTCATTGACAGGTATTACAGGATATGAGACTTGCAAAGTCATTAGTTGATTTTACAGGATATAATATGAAAAAAACAATTTTACTACCAATGTTGACAGGGTATTTTGTCTTTCTAGCATGCTATGCGTGATTAATTGATACAGGGATAGGTTGAACATAAATGTATAAGATGTGGTGTTACATAATGTGCCTTTCGAATGGTCTCCAGAATGCCGAAGGAGTATTGAGGAGCTAAAACAGAGGTTGACCTCAGTACCAGTGTTAGCTATTTTTACGGGTACAAGTGGATTTACAATATATAGTGATGCTTGTCACCAAGGCTTGGGATGTGTATTAATGCAACATGGTAAGGTGATAGCTTATGCATCTAGGCAACTGAGACCACATGAGATCTCATATCCAGTGCATGATTTAGAATTGGCTGCAGTTGTATTTGTATTGAAGATTTGGAGGCATTATCTGTATGGTGAGACATTCCAGATCTTCACAGACCATAAAAGCTTAGGTTATTTTCTGACACAAAAAGAGTTAAACATGAGGCAAAGAAGATGGTTAGAGTTGTTAAAAGATTATGACTATATAATTGAATACCATCCAGGGAAAGCCAATGTGGTAGCAGATGCATTGAGTAGGAAGGCTAGCAGTAGTGTAGCTCACTTGTAAGTATCCTCTTTTCCATATTTGATTCAATTAGGATCTATGAATGTTGAATTAAATATGCATGATAGAGGATCACTGACTTCTACTCTTCAAGTCAGACCTATACTAAAGAAGAGAAATAAAGAAGCACAAAGCAAAAATCCTCAATTATGTAAGAAAATTGATATGGTAAGGCAGGGAAATCATACAGAGTTTCATTTGTAGAATGATAGATTGATGTTAAAGTCACGCATGTGTTCCAAACACTGAGAACTTGCATTAGGAAATAATGGAAGAGGCACACAATGCACCCTATGCAATGCACCCAAGGATGACCAAGATGTATCACAGTTTAAGGCCTCATTACTAGTGGCCAAGAATGAAGAAAGACATAGCAGAATATGTTTCCAAATGTTTGACATGTCAGCGGATTAAAATTGAACATTAGGCACCAGTTGGTAAACTATATCCATTACCAGTGCTAGAATGGAAATGGGAGAAAATTTCGATAGATTTTGTTTACGGATTACCAAGAACTCCACAGAAAAATGATGCAATATGGACAATTGTTGATAGATTAACCAAGTCAGCATATTTTCTACCTATCTGATGGGGGTGTACACTTAAGAGTTTTGCCAAGTTATATGTAAATGAGATAGTCAAATTGCATGGCATTCTAGTGTCCATTATGTCTGATAGAGATCAAGGTTTACTTCATGTTTTTGGGTGAGTTTACAGAATGCATTGGGAACAAATTGAACTTTAGTACTACATTCCACCCACAGACTGATGGACAATCTGAAAGGACTATACAGACATTGGAAGAAATGCTTAGGGCATGTTCTATAGAATTCAGAGGTGTTTGGGATGAAAATATAGCTTTGATTGAATTTTCTTACAAAAACCAGTATCATAGCAGTATCCAGATGGCACCATATGAGGCATTGTATGGTAGAAAGTTCCGAAGCCCTATCATATGGGATGAAGAAGGTGTATGTGCATTAGAAGGGCTAGAGATAGTACAAGATACAGTGGATAAAATCAAAATTATCAAGAACAAGCTAAAGGCAGCACAAGACAGATAGAAAAGTTATGCTGATCAACATAGAAGGGAGATGGAGTACAAGTTAGGTGAAAAGGTATTTCTTCGTGCATTTCCATGGAAAGGGATAATTGGATTTGGCAAGAAGGGTAAATTGAGCCCAAGATACATAGAGCCTTATGAAATTCTTAAGAAGGTTGGCCCATTGGCTTATAAGTTGGCTTTACCACCCGAGATGGCTTAGATTCATAATGTATTTCATGTGAGCATGCTTAGAAGGTACAGGTCAGATCCTACACATATATTTAAAAATCAAGCCAATGAGAATGCAGAGAACATGAGTTATGTTGAGGAACCAATGGAAATCATTGGATACAAGACTAAACAGCTAAGAAACTGAGAAATACCTTTAGTTAAGGTATTATGGCATAACCATTTACTAGAAGCGGCAACATGGGAAACATAAGAAAATATGAAAAGACAATATCCACACCTATTCCTAGGTATTCAATTTCGAGAACAAAATTTTTGAAAGGAAGGGAGAATTGTAACATCCTCGACATCCTACATATGCATTATTACATGCATTTTATTTTGACATATGCATCTTGCATATAATTCAATTGAACATATGCATTTCATACGTATTTTCATAGGAACAAATTTATGACATGCACTAGCTACGTGTGTACTTATAACGTAAATGAGAATAACAAAGTATTAGAAATAAATTGAATAAGATGACTAAATTAAAGTAAGCAAAATGACTAGATTAAGATTAAATTGCATATTGTGTTGATTTGTATAATAATAATAATTAAAAAAATAAAAATAAAAATAAATAAATAGAAGTCAAAAAAATTTTAAAAAAAAAGGAAAAAGGGATGGATGGAAAAAAGGGGAAGACAAAATGGTGGTGGCTTTTAACTTATTAGGCTGCCATTATCTTCATTTCTTTCTTTATCTTCTTCTTATTTGCTTCATTCCTTCAATCCATTTTCTTTGAAGTTCCAACCACCTTTTCTTCTCTCTTTCACTCCAAAAATTATAGGAATAAGGTTAGCCAATGGTGATTATAAATGAGTAAACATTTATTTTATGTTAAGCTTGATTATGGTGTTTAGAGTTAATAAATAGGCAGTGTTTTGTGCCATGGTTTTGATGATCTTAGAGATCGAATCTGGAAAAGTTTAAAACATTAACGTTGTTCCTTTATGTCTTATATTTATGGATCATTTTTGCATGATATGGTGTATAGGAAGAGAAATTTTTCTCGACTAAAACTGGTCCGGATGTGAACCTTAATTGAGTTAGCCACTGTGTTTTTTAGTTTTGAATATGATAAAACCATTATTTGAAGTATCTCAAAACATAAAAGTTGTAGATATATGTGTTATGTATATTTAGCCCACAGTTCAGGATCATATGTGTGGTAAATTTTGAGTTATGGTGAATAGAGCGATGATTGTTCCATGGTTTGAACTGCTTACTTAGTGCCCTGAGCAGATCCAGTAAATTGTATGGCTAATTTTAGCTCCTTAGAGATTGATTCTATAAATTCGGAAAACATGAAATTATAGGTATATGTATTATCTAAATTTGAGGACTAATTTCATCTTAATATGTTATGTATATACTAAGTTATGCCATTTAGAAGTCATACTTGTCCGGAAACCAACTCTGCTCTGAACCAGCAAAATGTTTCTTATAATTTGAAGACCATAGAGAACTAATTAATACAAGTTGTAAACATGAAAAATGTTATATTTGAACCATATAAGTGTTTGTAAAGTTTCATTAAAATATGACTTATATATTGTAAGTTATGATGAACCAAAGTTGGTACCCTGAAACTGCCTAAGATCATAAAACAGAACACATTTAGAAATTCCACCAAAACTTTTTCAATGGTCCAATTGGTCTGAAATATTAATATGTTACATAATTTGATGTTAGTTTGAATTAGGAACAATAATTAGATTAATTGGTGAAGTATAGAGAAAGTTATAAGCTAAATAGTCCCATAAGGTCACACTGCCTCGTAGGAAAAAACAATTTAGCTATTGATATGAACAATGCATATTAATTTGTTTAAGTCATATTAAGTCTCCCTAATCATGAGTTAATCAATTATGTTTCATATTAGGCTCACAACATATTGGAGACCCACAAGGAGTGGATAGACAATAAGTTAGGGGTCGGAATCAAAGGATAAATGTGAGTCTAATTATCAATTGAATTCTTTAGTGCATATAAATGTTGCTTGCTATGTGATTCATATGATTGTCATGATTTTTCCTTCATAATATGATGATGGATAATTTTTGACGTTTGCAGTACATATAACTGGTATAGTTGTGGTATGTTTGAGGTATATGTTTGACATATGTGATATATATACATGGTCTATTATAGTATATGCAAGGTATATGCATGACATATGAAGTATATATGTGATATATGTATGTTATATGTGATAAGATACAATGGTTGATGAATGCTTAAGTACAAGTTCATATGCATATGGACTTAAAAGGTTTTGTGACTAGTTAATCGATATTGTAAAGCAAAAGAAGAGGCCTATGGCCCAATAAATGTGGAAATGAAACAAATGATTAAGGTAGCTAGAAAATACAATTGTTCATATGGATACCCGAGACAGTATCTGTTTAACTTGGTTATAACAAAATAAAATAAGCAAAGCATTTGCATACATAAAGTGTAATGATTATATGTTTCAACTTTATTGATGCTTATATGATACTGATGAATGAAATGGAATACATGGTATGTTTTGGATTTGTGATTTATTACTATGAGTTGTTTGGTAATTTAGAGCTCATTTGATGATTATTCTCACTGAGCTAAAACTCATCAATTTGCATCATTTTTTAGGTAAAGAAAAGTGATAACTCATTTTGAGTAGCGTATAGACGACATGGAGCACAGGTCACTACCGAGCCTCATCACTCTTTCTCCTTGCATTCAACACAAGCATAAAAATATGTTATTTGTATTTTGTATTTACGTGTTTGAATATGTATAGTCATTTTGGAATGTGTTTTAAAAATGTATAAATGAAAGCAACTCATAAATACTTATGTGCAAAGTTTAGCTTTTAATATATGTGATATATTATATTGTAGCAAAAGCCTCAAAGTTGACTTGCAAAGTTATTGAATGATATTACAGGATATGATGAAGAAAAAAACATTTACTACCATTGTTAACAGGGTATTTTTCCTTTCCAGTATGCTATGTGTGATTATTTGATACATGGATAGGTTGAACTCAAATATATAAGATGTAGTGTTACATTAAATGATGTCATGAATCTGAAAATAAAAATTAGAATATGAGGTTGATGCATGAAAATGGAAATTGTAGGAATTAATTGAAGTGCTGAAAATTTTATCTTTTGAATAGTTTCTATTTTTCTGGTCATATGTTGAGTTTTGGAAATGTGTTTTGAGTGATTCTTATTGGTTTACAAAGTTAATACATAGGGCTTCTAATTTCATTTGGATTATTAGACCTGAATATGCATGTAATTAGGTGAAAAATGTACTCAAATTTTGAACTAGAAATTTGTCCAGTAAAATACTAGGCAAATTGGAATAAACGTATCTGAAAAACAAATTCGTAACTTTTGCTAAAAATGTAAATTATTAAATTGTATATCTTGTATTGTTAAAATTTCAAGCATTGCTTAATGAATGAAATATTATAATTGATGAATTATATATTTTTGCATGACAAAAATAGTTTTAATATTATTTAAATATTTGGCATGCTTAGTAAATTAATTGTAATTTCTAAACATCTATTTTAGAAATATTTATATAATTATTGGATAGTTTCCAAACGTACCACTAAGCTAGTAGCTTAGCGCATGTGTTTCACACGTAGATAAATAGATGTAGTTGTTGTGTTAGGAAGATTGAAGATAGGGGTAACCACAAGATCAGATTGCCGCAGTTTATTTTTTATTTGTTTTACATTTTTGAAATGGTATTGTAAAAATTAAATTCTAACAATTTATTTTGATGTAAATTTATGGCATGTAGGATTTATAAGGATTGAAATTTGTAGTTAATATATATTTGGTATTATTGTAAATATATTTCTAAATATTATGGTTTAATGAATGCGTTCTTTTAAATCAAAATATTTATGTAACTAGTTACACATTTAAATGATATTAATAAAAATTATAGTAATAAATATTCTACTAATAATAAACTAAAAAATTGAAAAGAAAATTATACAATAATCTGAGTATTGGTTTTTACAAAAACAAATGAGCTTAGTAGCACTTCCGTACACTATTAACGATTAGTAGGGTAAGGGAGCGCCACATGGAGCACTAGTCTCCATTGTTTTAGATTGGAACCCTAGCTATACTTCCTAGTTTTGGGGTAGTCTACAGAAAGCTATGATTACCAAGTGTTGGGTTTTGAAGAATGAATCATATTAATAAATGCAACAGAAAAATAAAATTTTCAAAACTCGAAACAAAAGATCATACTTGTGCCATTAAAACGAATTTATATAAATAAAAATGTTAGAAATTATACCTTGTAATTTCTTATTTGTTCTTCAAATCTCCACTTTGTTGGGTTGTAGCAAACCACAACAATCCACACTAGGATGTCTATAATGATAATCCACGCGAAGAATGAAGAACAAACTATCAAGAGAAATGGTTTGAACAAATTCAAAGTGCTAGCTTTCAAAGTGTTCTTGAGAGAATTTTGTTGTCTCAAAAATATTTTTTCACAAAAAAAATATTTTTATGTCTATTTTCTGTCATTTTATGTGTTTTCTATTTGAATCAAATTGAGAGAAAAGATGAAAAGTCAAAAATGGAGAAAAGGGAAATAAATGAATAGTAATTGGCCTAATTAAGGCCAAAATCTGCCATTCACCAACGGGTGGGAGGCATCAGTGCATTGGGCCTGCTGCGGGCTGCTGCTGGCCCGCTAGGCTGGCCAGCAACCAGCCTAGCCACGTGGGCCTGTATGGGCCCGTGACCCTCCCAAACAATTTTTCCGTGCGATCTCATCACGATCCATCCTGAAATAATTCTCTCATATTTTGGATCCTATCCAATACCATTTTACTCATTCTCCATATCTTCAATGTGTGTGACCCATTAGGTTCCCGGTTATGTTGGCCACTTAAACTAACAATTAATTTAAGCAAGTCATGAGCGATATCTAGCAATACATCATGACCGCCAATTGATCAGAAAGTCAGTGTTTTGACTACGAACCTTTCCATAGACAATTTTTTTGCAATTATTCCTTTCACCATTCTATACCCCACTTTGTTTAGAGTATGGACATGTGTTAACTCCCACTAGATTGATTACGTCATGTCTAGTCCAAGTAATGTTAGTTCCTGTTCCTAAGGCTCATTAATCTATTAGATATATCATTGAAGACTATCTTTATGACATTTCCACTCTAACTAGAAATTCCTGACTAATCACCACGACAAGAGGCCATGGGTATACACGTCTTCTATCATGAGTGGTGAATCTTTTATTGATTACCCAATTACCTTCGAATACCTTAAGCTGTATCCAATCACCACCCTATGAGCAACCTCCCTGAAGCAACAAGGAATAGTGTAAAAATATAGAATCGATATTCAAGATGTCTTTGAGTACCTCAATTTTAAGGATACTTGCACCATTGCTATGATGAGACTATTATTGACATTTGAATAGATCTGTCCTTTTTGACAGATGGCTCAGCTGTTTTGAGCAAGTTAATCAACTCAGGAATAGTAGTGGAGATTTGGTTCATCCTATAGTTAAGCACAAAATGTAATATCCGCTAATTTAGGCCTCGAGTCGCATGTGTCGCGAACTTGACCTGTTTGACCGATCAGAGTCTATATATATATATATATATTGATGTGAGAACGTGTTATGTTGTGATATAGAAAGATGAATTGTTACGGATGAAATATGTGAATTGTCATGAATGATATATGAATTCTGATATGGGTGAAATACGTGAACTGATACAAATGATAAACATGAGAATATTGATGTACCTAGTAAATAAATGAAAAGATGTTATCCAGTATGTATGCGTATGACTATATGTTTACAAAACGAGAAAATTGAGATGTTGATAAATATGAGAATATTGATATGTTGAAATTTGAGAATTTGATTGATGTTAAAATATAAAGAAGCCCATTACTCTACCTGTAGACTAGAATAAGGATAGATAACATGTCATTAAGGGGGAGAACGGTACCTTACTATTCCTCAACCAATGTGGCTTAAACTCTGGGAGCGCTATTGACTTGAGAAGCTCTGATGAGCACATATAACTGAGGACAAGGTGGCTTAAGCTCGGGGAGCGCCCTTGGTCCGGTTATTCATCTATGATGAAATTACTCAATCAATGTGGCTTAAGCTCGAGGAGCGCCATTGATTTGAGAAGCTCTTTTGAGCCAGATAGTGGAAAGGGTGGTCTAAGCTCTGGGAGCGCTCCTGATCTATAACCCATATCCAGTCAGTCCAAATTTAGAGTGATGTGGGCAAGATAATGAGGATATGTTGGAAAATAAGAAAAGAAAATGATGATGAGAGGAGATTGAGATTTAATAATAAAGAGATTAACAGAGCAATTTACCATCAAAGATAAATGAGAATAACATTGTATATGTGAGCATGATATGTATACTTGTATGAAATAGTAACATGTTTATAGAAATAGCATGCAAATATTTTAAAACGATACATGTTAATGCTTGTTGCATGATATAGTATATTGCCCTATTTATATGCACCACTAAGCTTAGAGCTTAGCGTGGGAGTTTCCTTCTGCGCAGATATAGAAAGGTTGCTGAAGGTGATAGACAAACCAAGCGGTGATCCTATTCAAGTAAAGTAGCCGAACCTTGAGAAAATGGGTTACAAGCTTTGAAATATTGGCATTTGGCTTTTTATATTAAAGAAACTTACTTTTAAAGTTTGTTAAGAATTAATTTGATGTTTAAAATTACTATCTTATATAAATAAATTGTACTCTGGTTTTTGTTTATATATATATACATGAGTGTTGAGAAAATAGAGGTAAAATAATAATAATAGCGATTTGAAGAAGTAAAAAAGACAGGCAGCAGCGCTTCCTTATCCTGGAACGTGTCGGGTCGGGTGAGGGGGTATTGCGTTACACATATTGGTTTTGTTTTTTTTTAAAAGTGATTTTTGAAAATGTTTATTTCTTGAAATGTACCCACAATTGCATTTTTTGAGTTGCTGCTTTATTGATTAGGGTCGTTACCTTTATGTTATAGGTAGAATATGGCTTCAGGATCAAGACGAATAGTAGTAGAAGAAGCTGAGAGTAATGAGCCTTCAGAGGCAAGAGCTTCATCGCAACCAAGTCGTCGTCGAGTTGCGGCACCGAGATCTAGTGCCAACTCACTTCGTGAACATTCAGCTATTAATATGGGTCAGACTGAGCTCATGAGAAATATGATAGATTTGCTACAGAGAGCATTATGATCAACTTCGTCTGGATTACAGTTCGAGTGACTGAGGAAATTAGGGGCATCTGATTTCTATGGAAAACGAGAAGATGAGCCCTCAGTGGCAGAATTTTGGTTGGAATGAGCATAGCGGGTATTTGATCAATTGCACTGCATAGATGAACAGAAATATGAATATGCAGTATCTCTGCCACAGGAGCATGCAAACGATTAGTGGTGATCTGAATCACAGAGTACAGAGGCTCTTGACCCTATGACATGGGAATTCTTTCTAGACAAGTTTAAGGAGCAATATATTCCTCCTATTTACACAGACAACAAAAAGAGAGAGTTTCTGATGTTAAAACAGAGGGATATGTCAGTAACAGAATATGAGAGAGAATTCACTCATCTTTGCAAGTATGCTGGTGGTATTGTGTCTACAGAGGCTAATAAATGTCGATGATTTGAAGAGGGATTGAGGGATACCATCAAGTTACAAGTTTCAGCCCTACGTCTGATGAACTTCCCCAATTTACTAGCATCTGATAGAACAGTTGAAAGAGTCTTGGCGACACAACAGCCAGTACAGGTTAGTGGGGTTAGTAGACCTACACCACAGCCAAGTGGGGGACAGTCTAGTGGCAAGAGAGCCAGATCTTTTGGTTACTGATTCTAGGCTGCAGGTTCTAGCAGACCTCATTCTTATAGGTGGGGACAACCCGTAAGATCTATTTCGTTGGCAGCCAGTGCACTGACATAGGCATCCCATAGGTCTACACCTCTACCGGTGTGTCAGCATTGTGGTCGTTTGCATCCAGGAGAGTGTTGGTGGATGATAGAAGCATGCGCAAGATGCGGCTCCAAGAACCATCTTAGAAGAGATTGTTCATTGCTACAGTTTAGCAGAGATTCAGGGACTGTTGAGTCAGTACCAATACAGACTATGGGACAAGGCTGAGGATGAGGCTGAGGGCACGGAAGAGGAGGCCACGTAGGGCCAAGCCAGTTTAGATCAGACATAGTAGAGAGACCTGAAGACAGTAGAGCTGCTCCAGCAAGAGCTTATGCCATACGAGGTCGATAGTAGCAGGATGCACCTGATGTCATAGCGGGTAAATTCCTTCTCTTTGGCTCTTATATACATGCATTCGTAGACCCTGGGTCAACTAACTCATACATATGCACACCACCATCGGATCGAGAGGGTCTAAAACCAGAGACTCTAGAATATGAGATTTGTGTGACTAACCCGTTGGGACACAGTGTGCGGGTTAGTAAAGTGTTTAGGGGTTGCCCAGTCAAAATTCAAGGCATGCAATTTCCAGCAGATCTAATAGAGCTACTATTCCGCGAGTTCGATGTGATCTTGGGAATGGATTGGCTAGCTCGCCATTAAGTGATAATAGATTGTGGAAAGAGGCATATGAGAATTAAAGTTTCAGAACAATAAGAGATAGTAGTGATGGGTGAGGATAGAGGATATCCAGATAATGTGATATCAGCGTTGAAAGCTCGAAAACTCATCAATAAGGGATGTGAGACTTACCTAGCGTATGTGATTGATACCCGAAAGAAAAGTCCAAAATTGGCTGACATCCCAACTGTTAGTGAGTTTTCTGATGTATTTTATGAGGAGTTACCAGGACTACCACCTGACCAAGAGATAGAGTTTGGTATTGAATTAGTACCTGGCACCGCTCCTATATCTATTACACCATATAGGATGGCACCCATAGAATTGAAAGAGTTTAACATACAGTTACAAGAAATGTTAGATAAAGGATTTATATGACCTAGTGTATCACCATGAGGTGCTCCAGTACTATTTGTAAAGAAGAAAGATAGTACTTTACATCTTTGCATTGACTACAGGCAGCTTAATAGGGTTATTGTTAAGAATAAATACCCACTGCCTAGGATTGATGATTTATTTGATCAGCTGAATGTGCAAGTATATTTTCAAAGATAGATCTTCGATCGGGGTATCATCAACTGAACATCAAAGGGTCAGATGTATCTAAGACGACATTCAGGACTCGTTATGGTCATTATGAGTTCTTGGTTATGCCATTTGGATTGACGAATGCACTGAAAGTTTTTATGGACTTGATGAACCGAGTGTTCACGCCATATATTGATCAATTTGTAGTTGTATTTATTGATGACATTCTTGTCTATTCTAGAGATCGAGTAGAGCATGACCAACATCTTAGAAAAGTGTTGCAGACTTTAAGGGAGAAACAATTGTATGCAAAGCTATCTAAGTGTTAGTTTTTGTTGGAAGCAGTTAGTTTTCTGGGTCATGTAATTTCAGCAGAATGTATTCGAGTTGATCCGAGTAAAATCGAGGCTATTCTTAATTGGAAACCACCTCAAAATGTGACAGAAGTGAGAAGTTTTCTTAGATTAGCCGGATACTATAGGAGATTTGTGAAAGGATTTTCATCTATAGCGAATCCTTTGACACGACTGCTGCGAAAAGAGATCCATTTTGAATGGACAGATAAGTGTGAAGCAAGCTTTGATCGATCGAAGGCTATGTTGACTGAAGCACCAGTTTTGACTCAGCCTACTCCAGGAAAAAACTATGTTGTGTACAGTGATGCATGTCATAATGGGCTAGGATGTATTCTTATGCAAGAGGAAAAAGTGATTGCATATGCCTCCAGACAGCTTAAGCCTAACGAACTTAACTATCCAACGCATGATTTAGAGCTTGCAGCAATAGTTTTTGCTCTTAAGATTTGGAGACATTATCTTTATGGAGAAAGATGCTACATTTATACGGACCACAAGAGTCTTAAGTATCTTTCTTCACAGAAAGAGTTGAACTTGAGACAACGAAGATGGTTGGAATTGATTAAAGACTATGATTGTGTGATTGACTACCATCCAGGAAAAGCTAACGTTGTTGCAGATGCATTAAGCAAAAAGATTTTAGCTGAGATGCGAGTGGAATCCACATTGATGGAGAGAATTAAAGATGTCCAAAAACAAGATGAGAAGCTAGTAAAGATAGCCGAAACAGTGAAAAATGGGGAAAAGTCAGAATTTTCTTTAACAGAATATGGTACTGTGTATTTCAAGAACTGGGTTTGTATGCCAAGTATAAAAGAGCTGAGGTCAGAGATTTTAAAAGAAGCTCATGAAACGGTTTATGCTATGCACCCAAGTGGGAACAAGATGTACCAAGATTTGAAAGCACAATACTGGTGGTCGGGGATGAAAATGGATATCACTAAATATGTTACTAAATGTCTAATCTATCAATAAGTAAAAGCTGAGCATCAATTACCCACAGGATTACTACAACCGATTCCCATACCAGAATGGAAGTGGGAGAGGATCACAATGGATTTTGTGTCTGGTTTACTGGTAACTCAGAGAAAGCATGATGCAATATGGGTGATAGTGGATCGATTGACGAAGTCGGCACATTTCCTACCAGTGAGAATGGACTATACTTTGAACAAGCTGGCTGAGATTTATGTGAATGAGATAGTGAGACTTCATGGAGTACCTGTGTCTATTATCTCCGACAGAGATCTCAGGTTTACGTTGCAGTTCTGAAAGAGTCTACAGCAGGCTTTGGGAACTCAACAAAATTTTAGCACGGCATTTCATCCGCAAACGGATGGACAATCGGAGCGAGTTATTCAGTTGCTAGAGGATATGATGAGATGTTGTGTACTTGAATTTGAGAGAAGTTGGGATCGACATCTACCTCTTATGGAGTTTGCCTATAACAACAGCCATCAAACGAGTATAGGCATGGCTCCTTATGAGGCTTTATATGGAAGAAAGTGTAGGACACCAGTTTGTTGGATCGAGTTGAATGATGAAAAGTTGATTGGGCCAGAAATAGTTCAACAAACTAAGGAGAAAGTTAAAGTGATCAAGGAAAGGCTAAAGGTAGCACAAGATCGACAAAAATCATATGCCAATTTAAAGAGGCGATATATAGAATATGCAGTAGGAGACAAAGTATTTCTTAAGGTTTCGCGGTGGAAAAAGGTATTGAGGTTCGGTAAAAAGGGAAAGTTAAGCCCAAGGTTTATTGGTCCTTATGACGCTCTTCCTCCGGAGCTAGACAGAATTCATAACGCGTTTCACGTTTCAATGTTAAAAACATACCGTTCAGACCCGACCCACATTATACCGATTGAGGAAATAGAGGTACAAACAGACATGTCTTATGAGGAAGAACCAGTGGCTATAATAGCTTATGAAGATAAAGTTCTTCGGAACAAAAGAGTCCCTCTAGTTAAAGTTTGGTGGCGGAATCATACAATTAAAGAAGCCACGTGGGAAAGTGAAAAAGTGATGAAGAAACAGTATCCCCAGTTGTTTAACCCTGAATGAACAGGTAAATTTCGAGGACGAAATTATTTTAACCACGTGTCGCGAAGTTGACGCATTTGACCGATCGGAGTCTAAATTCGGATTTTTGTTATAGAACTTAATCAAATAATGGCTAAATTAAATGATAAATGCCTAATTAAGTTATTATAAAATTTAAAGAAGTTGATTTATGGTAAAGGACTAAATTGCAAAATTTGATAAGTTTTGGGGTCAAATTGCAATTTACCAAAAATTGGAGGATTAATAAGATTAATTGCTAATCAACATATTAATTTTGGGGACATTTTAATAGGTTTGGTCAGCCACTCAAAGAGGAACAATGAGATTAATGGGTTCATTAAGCCTAATGTCAAGAAATGGTCAAAATGGTGGGTCCCACATGAAGACTTATAGGTACCCTATTTAATGCTTTCTTTTATTCTTCTTCTTCTTCTCTTCATTTTCTGCCTTCTTCTCTCTCTTTTATACCACTCATGCCAGTTCCATCTCCTCCCTAGCCAATCTTGAATTCTAGAGAGAGAAAGGAAGAGAAGAGAGGTGAAAGAACAAGAACAAGTGATCTTCATGGTCCATAACTCCTAAGGAAGCTGGAAAGAGCAAGAAAGAGGAAGAAAACTCAAGTTTGGTAGAGAGAGAAAATCTCCAAAGTGGTGATTTAGTGAAGAAAATAGTAAGGTAAGAAGTGATTCTTCTTCTTCTTCATCTTTTCTTAAAGGAAGTTCGAATTTTGAGCTCATCCAAAACTTATGTGGAAAGAGAGAGAAACTAGGGTTTTGAGAGAGAATAAGAGAGTTTAGGGTTTTGAAGAAATCAGATGATAATAATGAATTATGATGTTGTAGGAGTTCCAAGTGACAAGGAACAAGCTTTAAGGAGCAAAGGAAAAGAGAAAACTACCAAGAAGAGTGAAGGAGAAAGATTAAGGTTTGTGCATAACTTAAGGCAATAGCCTATTTTTCTTTGAAATAATGCATGTTGAACATGATTTTAGATAAATGCATTTCAAGAATGATGATGATTATGGCATGAAACCTTAGGTTTATACATGTATGAATGAGATCCTTGTGTGACATTGAATTAATGATGCATGTTAGAAAATCTTGTATGATCAAGACATTTACATGTATTAGAAAGTAATAAGTTGAGTAAAGAACCTTAGAAATGCATGAAATAGAATTTGGAATGATTTGGATAATGTTAGAATGAATGAAAAGTGAATATGTAGATTTCCTGCTGAAAGTCACGGGCGTGACTATTGAGTCACAGGAGTGAACTTGAGGGTTCACGGTTGTGACTGATTGTATCACAGTTGTGACTTCTGTGTGGAAATGGTACTGAGATGCTCGGTCACTATGGCTTAAGCTCTGGGAGCGCTATTGACTTGAGAAGCTCTGATGAGCACATATAAATGAGGACAAGGTGGCTTAAGCTCGGAGAGCGCCCTTGGTTTGGTTATTCATCTATGATGAAATTATACTCAATCAATGTGGCTTAAGCTCGGGGAGTGCCATTGATTTGAGAAGCTCTTTTGAGCCAGATAGTGGACAGGGTGGCTTAAGCTTTGGGAGCGCTCCTGATCCATAACCCGTATCCAGTCAGTCCAAATTTAGAATGATATGGGCAACATAATGAGGATATGTCGGAAAATAAGAAAAGAAAATGATGATAAGAGGAGATTGAGATATAATAATAAAGAGATTAACAAAGTAATTTACCATCAAAGATAAATGAGAATAACATTGTATATGTGAGCATGATATGCATACTTGTATGAAATAGTAACATGTTGATAGAAATAGAATGCAAATATTTTAATGCATAAAACAATACATGTTAATGCTTGTTGCATTATATAGTATATTGCCCTATTTATATGCACCACTAAGCTTAGAGCTTAGCGTGGGAGTTTCCTTCCGTGCAGATAGAGAAAGGTAGTTGAAATTGATAGATAAAGCAAGCGGTGATCCTATTCAAGTAAAGTAGCTGAACCTTGAGAAAGTGGGTTACAAGCTTTGAAATTTGTGTATTTGGCATTTTACATTAAAGAAACTTACTTTTAAAGTTTGGTAAGAATTAATTTGATGTTTAAAATTACTATCTTATGTAAATAAATTGTGCTCTGGTTTTTGTTTATATATATATATATATACATGAGTGTTGAGAAAATAGAGGTAAAATAATAATAATAGTAATTTGAAGAAGTAAAGAAGATAGGCAGTAGTGCTCCCTTATCCGGGCACGTGTCGGGTCGGATGAGGGGGTGTTGCGTTACACAAAATGTGAATAACTATTAGAAAAACCGTTTATAATTAAGTCAATACTTAATTCATGGTCCATCCCATATCCCAAAGTGGCCAATCTCTCAATATAGCCATTCATCTTCAATGCATATTGCACTGGAGATTCCCCTCAACCATCTTAGTGTGGAAGAGCAGCCTCGAAGTTTCGAACCTTTCGGAACGTGCTTGCTCATTAAAAAGCCCTCTTAGATGGTATACTATGGAATTAGCATCCATAGTCTCATGCTGCTTTTGCAACTCAATTGACATAGTAGCAAGCACAATGCAGCTTGCCATCTCACTGTCATCAAGATGCTTTTGATATGCCTTCTGAACATCTTGAGAAGCATTAGCAGCAGGGGGATTAGGTAGTGCCTCATCTAGGACATAGCCAACCTTTTCGGATTAGAGAACTATTCTCAAATTCCTTAGCCAATCCAAAAAATTGGGCCCAGTCAACTTATTTGATTCCATTAGCGATCACAAATTCACACTTGTCATGATGATGATTCTATCAACTTAGATGTAAAATAGAACATGTTAGAATGTACACAAAATGCATGTTTATTTGGTCTTTAATAAATCGCATTATGGCTCCCACTATTTTATTACGAATCCATAGCCCTCACTATGAACCCGAGAGAACTTATATGGAAGTTTTCCTAGTGGGTCGATATCCAACTAACTAAGAATAACCTTCAGGCAACTCAACAAGTTATCCTTAGTTTGGTTGGTAGGTATCTAATCCATACCAATTGCATTATTCATGCAACTATCGAATCTTGTGCTACCAACTTATTGATGTGTGTACATACATTGGGCTATCAACTCTTGATAGGTGTACATCTAATGTATACAAACCCAACATCGCCACCAATACACATTAACCTTTGCGCAAATCAAACAAGTTAAGAATATCGGTTAAGTCTAACCCATTAATCGTGAAATCTAATTTCAATAGATTGAACATATTCTTATAGAGTGAGCTTGGGGCAACTCAACAACCCTAATTCTAGAAGAAATCTAGTTCTCCCCATATTAATGGAAGACATAAGACTTAATTATTTATTTAGTGAGGGATTTCTTTGTTAAGTTTCATCAAGTTATTATTTCATGCTTTTATATATCATACATTCATCACATGGATATATAAAGATAGTTACATTAACTGTGTGGCATGATTATAGACATACTAAAATCAATCTCTTGAGTCAAAGAGAAATTAAGTAAGTCTTACCTAGATATATGCATGAATTTATAACCCAACATAGAAATCAAATTCCTATATCTAAATCTGCTTGTTTATGGTACCACCTCATTTGCTCCTTGCTCCTTTGTATCTTCATTTTATCCTAATCCTATATAATCTAATTACATATTTCAAATTATAAAAAACCTCAATTTACATTTGAGGGGAGTAAAATGGGAAGAGAAATACATAAGAAATAAAAAGAGATAGAGAACCGCAAACCCTATTTACCATAAAACAAAATAATTTCATGCATGTTCAATTACATTGGGCCTAAGTCCATAATCATCCATCATGTCTTTTCATACACCCCTAACATTCATTCTCTAATGCACAAAATAAAAATGACAATTTTGGAATTCAATTTGTAAATCGATTCAATGCTTGAATCGAAATTGTCTCTATGTGTTCTTTCAGTTAATTTAATTTTGTATGTCGTTTTAAAGTAGAATTTCATATTTAATCAAAATAAATTTCATATTTCCAAAAATAATTCAAAATTAATTATCCTTAAAATCAGAATATTATGATGTTAAAATTAAACAATTTAATTTTAATATACATACCAATTTCTAGTCACACTAATATTACAATTGCACAACTTAAATTAAATCAAAGTTAATTTCCAAAAATTATAAAAATTTCCAAAATATCAAATTATCATTATAATCATATTTAGGTCTACTTAAGTTCATCAAAATATTTTTGGCACAAGCCAAAATTACTTAGACAAACGAACCAACACACTTAGACACTCAAAATGACTAATTCGATATCTACAATTTTTTAAAATTTCAAATGCTTGAAAAATAATTTTAACCTACATCTAACATCAAAATAACATATTTTTAATCACATAAAAATTATTTCAAGGTTTTGAAAATAAAAGAAACGCATACAAGAGAAAATCAAACAAAATATAACCAGCCCCACTAGTTATGCTTAAACAGTCCTATTTTTGTGTTTGTCTGAAAAATTAATTAAAATAATTTTTAATTAATTATTTGACACTTCCTAATGCATAAAAATATTCTCAATATGTTTAAATAATTTTTTTCATAATTGAATTACAAGAAAAATATAACCATCCTCATCAATTAAAGCAGTGACAAAAAAAATTATTTTGTTATTTTTGTGACAGAAAAATTATTTTGGGTTTTGAAGAATGAATCATATTCATAAAAGCAGTGACAAAAAAAAATTTCAAAACCCGAAATAAAAGATCATGCTTGTAATTTCATATTTCTTCTTCAAATCTTCACTTTGTTGGATTGTAGCAAATCACAACAATCCACACTATGATGTCTTTAATAATAATGCATGTGTATAATGAAGAAAAAACTATCAAGAGAAATGGTTTGAACAAAATCAAAGTGCTAGCTTTGAAAGTGTTCTTGAGAGAATTTTGTTGTCTTAAAAATATTTTTTTCGCAAAATTTTTTTTCATGTCTATTTTATACCATTTGATGTCTTTTTCTATTTGAATCAAATTGAAAGAAAAGATGAAAATTCAAAAATGGAGAAAAGGAAATGAATAAATAGTAATTGGCCATAATTGGCCTAATTAAGGCCAAAATCTATCGTTGGCCAACGGGTGGGAGGCAGCAGCGCGTTGGGCCTACTGCGGGCTGCTACTGGGCAGCCTAACTGGCCCGCTGGGTAGGCCAGCTGCCTGCCTAGCCCCCGTGGTCTCGTAACCATCCTGAACGATTTTTTATGCGATCTCATTGTGATCCATCCCAAAATAATTTTCTCATCTTTTGGATCCTACTCAAAACCATTTTACTCATTATCCATATCTTCAATGCGTGTGACCCATTAAGTTCCCGGTTATGTTGGCCATTAAATTAACAATTAATTTAAGCAAGTCATGAGCAGTATCTAGCAACACATCAGCGATTTAACTACAAACCTTTCCATAGACAATTTTCGTGCAATTATTCCTTTCATTGTTCTATATCCTACTTGGTTCAGAGTATGGACATATGTCAACTCTTACTAGACTGACTATGTCACATCTAGTCCAAGTAATATTAGTTATTGTCCGTGAGGCTCATTACTCTATTTGATATGTCATTGAAGACTATCTTTATAACATTTCCACTCCAGCCACAGATTCCTGAGTAACGACCACGACAAGAGGCCATGGGTATACACTCTTACTATCAAGAGTGGTGAATCCTTTGTTGGTTACCCAATTACCTTCGAATACCTCAAGCTCTATCCAATCACCACCCTATGAGCAACCTCCTTAAGGCAACAAGGAATAGTGTCAAAATACATAATCAATATTCAAGATATCCTTGAGTACCTCAAGTCTAAGGATACTTGCACCATTGTTATGATGAGACTATCATTGACATTTGAATAGATTATCCATATGATTGTCTCATAGTTGGTCATCCAATGTACTTAGCTACACTTAGGAAGCATCCACATGTTAACTCTAAACATCTCATATTTATAGATTATGAGATCTACTACTTGATCCAATCAAGGAGTGTAACATGTGCTAGTCTATCTGGATTAATAATGTCTCATCTCATTAATCCTATGACTATGGATAATTTTCATACTAACATAATTACACATGATAAAAATCTCAATATCATGATCTCATCATCATTTCCTTCATGATATGTTATGTATCAAAGACGTCATTAATTGATTTAAGATCATTTATCAATTCATATATTAAATGAATGTCAAATTAATCAAAAAGCCTTTTATTAATCAAATAAATTTGTACAATAAGTGCTAAAGGTGATTGCCTTTAGAGCACTCCTCTAACATGCTCTCATGTGCACTAAAGCCAATAACTTTTGTATTTATTTCCATAGGCGAGTACATGGGAATCATATTTCTTTTGGGGAAGTGGCTGAGTTAAAGGATCAGTAATATTCTGATTAGTGGGCACTCTTTTTATCTTTTCATCATTTCTACCATTGATTTCTCTAATCAAATGGTATCTTATAAGTACAAGTTTGGATCTCTGATGAGACTGTGGCTCCTTTGCTTGCGCAATGGCTCCATTATTATCACAATACAATTGTATTGGATCACTAATGCTGGGAACCACTCCATGTTCTGTGATGAATTTCTTTATCCAAACTACATCCTTTGCTACTTCAGAAGGTGCAATGTACTCTGCTTCGATTGTGGAATCATCAGTCATTTCCTATTTGATTTAAGATCACTTATCAATTCATATATCAAATGAACATCAAATTAATGAAAAAACCTTTTATTAATCAAATAAATTTGTACAATAAGTGCTAAAGGTGATTGCCTTTAGAGCACTCCTCTAACAAGCTCCCACTTGCACTAAAGCCAATCGCCTTTGTATTTATTTCCATAGGCGAGTACATGAGAATCATATTTCTTTTGGGGAAGTGGCTAAGTTAAAGGATCAATAATATTCTAATTAGTTCCCACTCTTTCTATCTTTACATCATTCCTACCAATAATTTCTCTAATCAAATGATATCTTATAAGTATAAGCTTCGATTGTGGAATCAACAGTCATTTCATATTTGATTTAAGATCACTCATCAATTCATATATCAAATGAACATCAAATTAATAAAAAATCCTTTTATCAATCAAATAAATTTGTACAGTAAGTGCTAAAGGTGATTGCTTTTATAGCACTCCGCTAACACTAAGCTCATCTTCAGTACAAGTTTTCACCCCCAAACAGATGGGCAATCATAAAGGGTCATACATATAGGATATGATGAGTTGTGTGATTGAATTTGAAGGTAGCTAGGATAAATATATTCCATTAATGTAATTTGCTTATAAAAACAACTATCAATCTAGTATCAAGATGGCTCCTTATAAGGCACTATATGACAGGAAGTGTTGAACACCCTTATGTTGGATAGAGCTCAGTGAGAGAAAGTTAGCAGGGCCAGACCTGGTATAAGAAATAAAGTAAATGTGCATATTTTCTAGGACAAATTAAAGGTAGCTTCTGATAGACATAAGTTGTTAGAAAGGTGTTCTAAAGGCAATCACCTCAAGCACTTGATGTACTCATTTATTATTCATAAAAGGCAATTTTCATTATATAGTATTCATTGCATATGAATTGATATAGATCTTAAATCATTTAATGAAGTCCCTAGTATGTAACACAGTATGAAGGAATTCATGATGATGAGATTCCTATCATGTGTAATTGTATTTATACCCAAATTATCCCTAGTCATTGGATTAACAACATGTGATATTGTTAATCTGGATAGACTAGCATGTTAGAGGAGTGCTCTAAAACAAATCACCTTTAGCACTTATTGTACAAATTTATCTGATTAATAAAAGGTTTTTTCATTAATTTGATGTTCATTTGATATATGAATTGATAAGTGATCTTAAATCAATTAATAAAGTCCTTGATACATAACATATCATGAAGGGAATCATGATGAGATCATGATATTGAGATTTTTACCATGTGTAATTATGTTAGTATCAAATTATCCCTAGTCTAGTAATGTGAGGGGACATTATTAATCCAGACAGTCTAGTACATATACACTCCTTGATTAGATCGAGTAGTAGATCTCATAATCTATAAATATGAGATGTTTAGAGTTAACATGTGGATGCTTGTTAAGTCTAGCTAAATACATTGGATGACCAGCTATGAGACAATTATATGCCAAATATGCTTCACGTCCCCCTTTGATCATTCGGAATGCCTTTACCGCTGAAACTAGACATGTAGGCACAAGTTTTCTTTCACCTAGAAATACTACCCTTGGCTGGTTTGGTGATTCCAATATTTCTTCCTTAGTAAAGCAATTCACTATTGCATGATGTCTAGTTAACCAGTCCATTCCCAGTATCACATCAAATTCATATATTGGCAATAAAATCAAATCAGCTATTAACTCAGCTCTGTCAATGCATATCAGGCAATCACGACAGACATTATTCACAACTACCACTGTTCCCAATGGAGTACTCACATTTATGTCAATCCCCAAAGGCTCATACATTTGATGTAGTTTAGATGCCATATGCAATGATATAAATGAATGAGTGGAGCCTGGGTCAATCAATGCATATGCTAATATTTCAGAAATATAAATATTACCAGTGACTACTTCGGGAGCATCCACTGCCTCTTGTCTAGTCATAGCAAACACCCTGGCCTGAGTAGGGGGTCTAGAACTCTGACCTTCAGATCTGGTCACTCCTCTGCCCAGTGTACCAGTCCTGCCCCTGCCTCTTCCTCTGCCTTGTGTCCCACTAGTAGGGTAGACCCTCGGAGCCTCAACTGTAGTCTCAGATACTCCTCTACCTCTGCTGGTCTCTTCTAGTTTGGCTCTATTTGGACAGTCTCTATACATGTGCTCCATTGATCCACAGAAATAACATGCTCCTGTGAGCCTTCTACATTCGCCCGTATGTTGTCTGCCACAATGACTACATATGGGCCTTTGTTCAACATATTGGCTCTGCCCTCTACCTGGGTAAGAAAAAGTCATTCCTCGACCTCTAAAACTGGAGTACCCACTTCTGTTACCAGCTTGTGCAGGCATATATCTACCTCTTTTCCCCAACCTTCTGCTAGACTCGCCAAAGAATTCACGTGATGGCCTTTTTATTTGTTGTTCCCCAGCTTCTTTCATTAACCGTTCAGCTCTGATTGCAGCAGCTCTGAGCCTAGCATAACTATCAAGATCAGTAGTCGTGATTCTGTTTCTGATTTCATATTTGAGGCCCTCTTCAAACTTCCTGCATTTGTCTCTTTCAGTAGAGACCATGAAAGTGGCATAATGGGAAAGCTTGTTAAATTGTACTTCATACTCCGCAATAGACATATTCCCCTGTTTCAGATTCAGGAATTCCTTCCTCTTCTCATCTTTATATGCTTCAGGCATGTAATTGTTCTGAAATTCCAGGAGAAAATCATTCCATGTCAACACCGGTGGTTGTGCATCACTGTCAGGGACTGTCTCCCACCATTCATAAGCATTTCCTTGCAGTAAGGATACTGCATAATCGAATTTCTCATCCGGAGTACATCTCATCATATTCAGTACCCTCTGTGTCCTTTTCAACCATGTCTCAGCTTCTGCTGGGTCTGTTGTGCCATTGAAATCAGTTGCACCATGTTTCCTCAGCTTGTCATAACGTCTTTCCTTGTACATTTCAGGACCACATACTTCTTGTTCTAGGTTTTCATGGGGTACTTCTGCATGAGATGACTGTGATGCATGTACTGGAGCTCTAGCTCCTAGTGCTGGTTGCTCTCTATGTAAATGAGGTGATGCCTCATGAGAATGCATTTCAGCCGGCCTCTCCCTCCTTGGTGTATCATGTCTTATGATGTCCCTAAAATAAATGAAAGTATGTCACTACATAATGTTCAACACATATGATGCATATGTTATCATGCGCTTATGCTTATGCATGTTCCCATGGAACCTATCCCTGCTCTGATACCAAAAATGTAACGTCACACCTCTTATGCATTTAAGTATAACTTATCCCTGTATCAAATAGTCACATACTGCATAATCGAAAAGGCAAAATACCCTGTTAACAATAGTAGTAAAATTTTTTTTCATATCATATCCTGTAAAATCAACTAACGACTTTACAAGTCTTATATCCTGTAAAATTACTAAATGACTTTTCAAGTCAACATTAAAACCACAATACGATATATCACATATATCAAAATATAAACTTTACACATAAGTATTTCCGAGTTGATTTCATTTATACATATTTACTCTCATTCCAAAATGACTATACATATTCAAGCATATAAGTCCAAAATACAGATGACATGTTTTTATGCTTGTGTGGAATGCAAGGAGAGAGAGTGATGAGGCTCGGCCAGTGACCTGTGCTCCATGTCTTTTATACGCTACTCAAAATGAGTTATCACTTCTCTTTACCTGAAAAATGATGCAAATTAATGAGTTGCGGCTCTGTGAGAATAACCATCCAATGAGCTCTAAAGTACCAAACAACTCATAGTCATAAATCACAATTCCAATATATACCATGTATTCCATTCCATTCATCAGTCAATAACATATAAATATAGATAAAATCAAGTACTCAATAATTGTTATTTACTTATGCTTTGCTTGTACATTTTATTTTGTTGTGACCAGATTAAACGAACATTGCCCCGGGTTTCCATGTGAACATTTGCATTTGCATTTGCTAGCTAGCTTGATCATTTGTTTCATTTGCACATTTGTTGGGCCATAGGCCTCTTCTTTTGCTTTGCACATTTGTTGGGCCATAGGCCTCTTCTTTTGCTTTGCAATGTCGATTAACTAGTCACAACGCCTTTTTAGCCCATATGCATATGCACTTGTATTTAAGCATTCATCAACCATTGCATCTTTATCATATACAACATACATATATTCCCTATATACCTCATATGTCAAGCATACACCTTGTATATACTATACATGTACCATGTATATATATCACATTTGTCAAACATATACCTCAAATATACCACAAGTATACCATTTATATGTACCACAATGTCACAAATTATCCATCATTACATTATCAAGGATCAATCATGACAATCACATGAATCACATAGCAAACAACATTCATTTGCACTAAAGAATTCAATCGATAATTAGACTCACCGTTCTCCTTTGATTCCGACCCCTAACTTATTGTCTATCTGCTCCTTGTGGGTCTCCAATATGTTGCAAGCGTAATATGAAAACATTAATCAATTAACTCATGATTAGGGAGACTTAATGTGGCTTAAACAAATTAATATGCATTGTTCATGTCAATAGTTAAGATTTTTCCTATGAGGCAGTGTGACCTTATGGGACTGTTTAGCCTATAACTTTTTCTATAATTGACCAATTAATCTGATTCTTATTCCTAATTACAAATAACATATAATTAGAGAACATATTAAAATTTCAGACCAATTGGATCATTTTACAATATTTTGTGGAATTTATAAGAGTGTTGTGTTTTCTACCTTGTTTTCTACCTTTAGGCAGTTTCAGGGTACTCATTTGGGTTCATCATAACTTACACTCTATAAGTCCTATTTTAATGAAAATTTACAGAAACTTATATGGGTTCATATGGAACATGTTTCATGTTTACAACTTGTACCAATTATGTCTCTAAGGTCTTCTAATTATACCAAACATATTACTGTTCCAGAATAGAATTGGCTTCCGGACCAGTATGACTTCAAAAGGCCATAACTTAGTCTATAGATAACCAATTAAGCTCCAATTAGTACCAGAATTTAGATAAGACATATACCTATAACTTTTATGTTTTTAGAAATTACATAATCTAGCTCTAACAAGCTCAAATTAGCCAACCAATGTACTGGAGCTGCCCAGTGCACTCAGTAGGCAGTTCAAACCATGGAACAGTCATGGTTCCATTCACCATAACTCACCATTTACAAGCCCTATGAACCTTAAATTTGGTATACAGATACAAAACACATATATCTACAACTTTTATGTTTTGAGAGACGTCAAATAAGGGCTTTAACATATTCTAAATCAGACCACACAGTATCTAACTTGGTTAGGGTTTACACCCTGACCAGTTTCAGTACGAAGAGCATATATAATTCTATAAACCAAATCATGAAACACCGTTTACATATTCATAAATATAAGACATAAAGGAACAACTTTTGTGTTTTATACTTGTCCAGAATCAATTTATATGTGCATCAAAATCGGGTTGCAAAACAGTGCCTATTAATGAACCTAAGCAACTCAAATCAACCCTAAAGCAATAAGAATTGATTACTTACCAAGGACGAAATTGCAAGGGATCAATTTGGTGCAAAAACTAGGTAAAACAAGGAAGATTTGAAGTCTGAAATGGAGGAAAATGAAGGAGAAGTCGGGGCTGAAGTGAGGAGGCAGAAATGGGAAAGATGAAGATAAAGGCAGATTTATGTTTTTGTCTTTTTATCTTTTTCTCATCTCATTTCTCATCTCATTTCTCATTTCTCTTCTCTTTTCTCTTCTCTTCTCTTCTATTTCTCTTTTGTTTCATTTTCATTTTATTTTATCTATATTATTATTATTATTTACATATATATATAATTCGACTAATCTACACAATAATACCGCTTAATCTTTTGGCCCGGTTTAACTAAATTAACAATGCAAAATGTTTACTAATCTTAATATAATCATTTTGCTTACTTTAATTTGGTCACTTATTCAATTCATTTCTAATACTTCATAATCCTCATATAGGTTATAAGTACACATGTGCTACTCGATACAAGTGCCAAATGCTAGGACACGTAGCTAGTGCGTGTGATAAACTTGTTCCTACGAAAATACGTATGAAATGCATTTGTTCAATTGAATTGTATGCAAGATGCTTATGTTCAATGAAATTCATGTGGGGGAAGGTCAAGGATGTTACACATGATGTGGTCATTAGGTTCCCGATTATGTTGGCCACTTAAATTAATAATTAATTTAAGCAAGTCATGAGCGGTATTGAAGATATGGAGAATGAGTAAAATGGTTTTGGATATGATCCAAAATATGAGATAATTATTTTGGGATGCATCGCAATGAGATTGCACGGGAAAAATCGTTCAAGAGGGTCACGAGCCTGCGCGAGCTAGGCAGGCTCCTGGTCTGCCTAGCGGGCCAGGTTGGGCAGCCTGGAGTAGGCCCAGCACACTGCTGCCTCTCTCCCATTGGACAACGGGTGAATTTTACCTTAATTAGGCCAATTATGGCCAATTACTATTCATTTATTTCCATTTTGTCCATTTTTGACTTTTGATCATTTCTTTGAATTTGGTTCAAATAGAAAAGACATCAAATGGTAGAAAATAGACATGAAAATATTTTTTGTGAAAAAAATATTCTTAATGAACAACATAATTCTCTCAATAACACTTTTAAAGCTAGCACTTTAAATTTTTTAAAGCTAGCACTTTAAATTTTTTAAAGCCATTTCTTTTGATAGATTAGTCTTCAGTCTTCGCGTGGATTATCATTAGGGACATCGTAGTGTGGATTGTTGTTGTTTGCCATAACCCAATAAAGTGAGGATTTGAATAACAAATAAGAAATTACAAGGTATAATTTCTAACCTCTATGTTTATATAAATTAGTTTTAATGGCACAAGTATGATCTTTTGTTTCGGGTTTTGAAAATTTTCTGTTTCTGCTGCGTGTATGAATCTGATTCATTCTTCAAAACCAAACATAACACATGTTATACTCCTTGAATAGGTCAAGTAGCTGGTCTCATAAGCTAAAAGCATTAGATGTTTAAAGTTATTATGTGGATGCTTGATAAGAGTAGCAAGTACATTAGATGACCTGATATGAGACAATCACATGGGTATCTATTCAATGTCAGTGATAGTCTCATCATAAGAATGGTGCAAGTATCCTTAGACTTGAAATGCTCAAGGTTATCTTGGATACTGAATTCTATACTTTCACTCCATTCCTTATTGCCCCTGAAGAGGTCACTAATAGGGTATTGACTGGGTATTCGAAGGTAGCTAAGTAGTTAAGGGTAATGAAACAAAAATCATTTTTGATTAAGGAACAAACAAAACATGTAACTAGGTTGAAAATCTTGCCATGTGATGGGACTATTTTATGTTGTTTAATTTAATGGCACATACATTGATGATCAAAACCTTAATTAATGTTTATTAGATATTTATGATGTTATTTTTATGTCAATTTCATGTTGAAATCAAATTAAATTTGTGGTTAAATTCCTAAAGAATCCTAATTCATGTATGATTCAATTTAAGTAATTTTTGTGTAATTGGCTTGCTAATTAAATAATGAATGATTTAGATTGTCGAATTTGAATTTAATTATTTAAAACTTATTATGAGTTGTTTATAATTATGAGAATGAATTCTATAAATTTTTGAAATTTTTAAATGGAATTTGATTTGAATTTGAAAAGGGTTTTCAAAGTCCTAGTTTGGGTAAGATAAGCATGCAATTTGTAACTTGGATTGCTTATCCTATTTGGTATCAAACTAATAACTAATATTTAAATTTAATATTAAATGAGATTTAATTATTAAATTTGGAATTATTGCATGCATTAAATTAGAAGTCGGGTAGTTGGCAAAGTAGGCAATTTTAGAAAACTTTTTGATATGATCAAATGTTTGCCTAATTTGCATAATTTCCTTTTAGAAAAGTATTTCTAAATGTTCATATGAGTATTTAATAAGATTAAATAATGGATATATGATAAATTCCACTAAAGGCCAAACAATCAAAATAATGTTGCAAGAGTTGAAACAAAGGGAATCCAAATTGTTACAATAATAGATTACCTTTATTTATGCATTATAGAATGCATTCTAGGGGTGTATGGAATGGCATGATGGTATAATTATGGACTTGACCAATGTGATTGATCATGCATGGAAGTTTTTGTGGGTAAATAGGGCATGTGAGTCCCTATCTTCTCCTTTCTCTTTATTATATTTTTATTCTCATCTTACTCCCCTCAAATGTAACTTGAGGTTTTCTTATGAAGAATTTATGTAATTAGATTACATAGGATTACAATAGAATTGAAATTCAAGGGAGCAATAAGACAAGGATATATTTTTTCTATTTTGGTATTGTAATTTCATGCATATACCTAGGTGAGACCTAGTTAATCCTTTCATGGTTTAAATGATTGATGTTAGATTATGTCCATAATCATAGCCATATAATTAGTGTAATTATCTTATATATCTATATGTGATGAATGGATATATTATGCATTCTAAATTTCCATGATGAGACCTAAAATTAAAGAAATCCCTCATTAATAATATTAAGGTCAATGCCTTCCATTAATATGGCAAGAACTAGAGTTTTTTTAGAGCGTGGGTTGTTGGCAAATCCCAAGCCCGCTCTACACGAATATGTTCAAACCATCGAAATATAATTTCATGATTAATGGACTGACTTTAACTAGTTACATTGGCTTGTTGGGCAAACCCAAGGTCAATGTAAATTAGAGGCAAAGTTGGAAAAATGTATATGAGATGTGCACATATCAAGAGTTGATAGCGTAATGATTCAGTAGTTACATAGAGGATGCAATTGGTATGAGATACTTACCAGTTGACCTAAGGTGGTTTATTGGGTAAAGCCATGGTCATTCTTAATGATGTTGGATATTGACCCTCTAGGAGAGCTTCCAATGGGTTCTCTCGAATTTATAGTGAAGGCTATGGGTTCGCAATAAAATAGTGGGAGTTATAATGCACATTTATTAAATACCTAATAAACTTGCATTTAAGTACATTATCTAAATATGATCTTTCTTTACATCTACGTTGATAGAATCATGTCATCAAATGTGAACTTAAATGCAAGTTTATTAGGTATTTAATAAATGTGCATTATAACTCCCACTATTTTATTGCGAACCCATAGCCCTCACTATAAATTCAAGAGAACCCATTTGAAGCCCTCCTAGTGGGTCAGTATCCAACATCGTTAAGAATGATCATGGGTTTGCCCAATAAACCACCTTAGGTCAATTGTTAGGTATCTCATACCAATTGCATCCTCTATTTAACTACTGAATTAGAGGCAAAGTTGGATAAATGTATATGAGATGTCCACATATCAAAAGTTGATAAAAAGTTGGATAAATGTATATGAGATGTGCACATATCAAGATCTGATAGCCTAATAGTAGTTACATAGAGGATGCAATTGGTATGAGATACCTTCCAATTGACCTTAGGTGGTTTATTGGGAAAACCCATGGTCATTCTTAATGATGTTGGATACTGACCCACTAGGAGAGCTTCCAATGGGTTCTCTCGAATTTATAGTGAGGGCTATGGGTTCGCAATAAAATAGTGAGAGTTATAATGCACATTTATTAAATACCTATTAAACTTGCATTTAAGTACATTATCTAAATATGATCTTTCTTTACATCTACGTTGATAGAATCATGTCATCAAATGTGAACTTACGCTTAATTCTCGAATATAATAAAATGGTTCCCTTGAACTTCCATGATTGACTAAGGAATTTGAGAATAGTTCTCAAAACTCAAAGCAAAGCCTATGTTTTGAAAGTGTTGCTTCCCTCCCCTCCTGCTAATGATGCATTTATTGATGAACATTTGGCATATAAGAAGCATATGGATGATAGTGAGTTGGCAGGTTGTATTATGCTTGCCCTTTTGTCTCCTGAGCTTCAAAAGTAGCATAAGAACATGGACACTAATTCCATTGTGTAACATCTAAGGGAGCTTTTTGATGAGAAAGCTCGAACTGAGCGATGTGAGATATTTAAATTATTCTTTAACTCTAAGATGATAGAGGGGAAATCTCCAATGCAATGTACATTGATGATGAGGAAGAAAGGCATAAAGACAACATCAAAAAGGACTTATTTCCATTATGGCAAGAGTTGCCAATAGAAGATGAACTGCAAGGCCTATCTAGAGTCTTTAAAGAAGAAGAAGGATAAGACATTTGATGCACCTTCTACTTTAAGTATTTATGTTATTGAAGTTAATATTGTTTCTATTAATAACACATGGGTATTGGATACTGGAGATGGATCACACATATGTACTAATATGTAGGGCCTAAGGAACAGTAAACAACTCAAGAAAGGAAAGTCAGACCTACGTGTTGGCAATGGAGTAGGGGTTGCTCAATTAGCTAAAGGAACTTATGTATTGACACTCTTAAGTGGGCTTGTTTTAGAATTAGACAATTGTTATTATATTTTAGTTTTAACAAAGAATATCATTTATGTTTCTTATATAAATAGAAAAGGATTTCATTTGACTATTAATGGCAATGGTTCTTTATATATGGTTGAATGATATTCTTTATGGAACTGGTGCATTATGTAATGGGTTTTACATTCTTGACATTTCTAATTCAATCTTCAATATCAATAATAAAAAACAAAAGATAGATAACTTAAACCATAATTTTCGTCTTGGCCATATAAATGAGAGGCACATGACTAAGTTAAACAAGAATGGTGACTTAGAGTCATTTGATTATGAATCATACGACATATATGAATCTTGTTTGTTAGGAAAGATGAAAAAAAATCACCTTTTAGTGGAAAGGGTGAACGTACATATAGATGTATGTGGACCAATGTCAGCGCACACCAGAGGTGGCTTTATCTACTTTGTTACTTTCATTGATGATTATAAACAATATGAGTATTTTGTATATGATGAGATACAAATTTGATGTTTTTAAAAAGTTCAAAGAATTCAGAAATGAAGTAGAAAAACAACTTGGTAAAAGTAATAAAGCAATTAGATCAGATCGATGTGGTGAATACTTAAGCCAAGAGTTTAAAGGTTATCCAAAAGATAATGGGATTTTAACTTAATGGGCTCCACCTTACACACCATAACATAATGGTGTGGCTGAAAGGAGAAACTGAATCTTGTTAGACATGGTGAGGTTAATGATGAGCTTTATAGAATTGTTTAAGTCTTTTTGGGGTCATGCACTAGAGACTTTTGTTTATATATTAAATAGAGTGGCTTCTAAGTCAGTTGAGATTACTCCATATGAGATATGGACTAACAAGAGACCTATTCTTTCTCACTTGAAAGTATGGGGTTATCCTACTTATGTGAATATGACAATGTTAGATAAGCTAGAAGCTAAGTTTGATAAGCATCTGTTTGTGGGATATCCAAAAAAGTCATTTGGATATCAATTCTACGACACTTCAAAATAAAGGGGGATTGTTTCAAATCATGTTGTATTCTTAGAGAATGAGTTTCTTCTAAAAGAAGACAATGGGAGCAAGATTGAACTTCATAAAGTTCAAGATGCTTAAATAGATGCAAATCAACGGACAGAACTAGAATGTGTTACTCATAGAGATGAAGTAGCAACTACACCTTTTGAAACATAAGAACTTCATAGATCAAGCAAGATACATATTTTTCCTGAAAGATTTGAATTTCTCATAAGTGAGCAGAATGACGTATTGCTCATAAAGGATGATGAGTTTACTACCTATGAAGAAGTTCTAAATAGTTCATAATCTAACAGTGGCTAAAAGCCATGCAGTCAGAGATCGATTCCATATTTGAAAACTAAGTGTGGATTTTGGTTTACCCACCTTAAGGGATTAAACCCATTAGGTGCACATGGGTCTTCAAGAAGAAGACCGATAGAAAAAAAAAATCAGAAGAGGTGAAGCTCTTGGTCTTGAGAGAAGAGGAGATGAACCTTTTACCTTTTTGAAATTCCTCTTAACCTATAACCTTTATATGGTCATTTTTTATCTTTCTTCTACACCCAAGCCACCTAATGAACTCCCTTTTACTTTTCCAACCCCAAACTAGACATACAACCTCTTTTCACTTTAATTAAAGCTTGATTGAGCCCTTCTTCTTTAACCATGACTCGGGTTCATATGGGTTTATGGGGAGGAGATGTTGCTTGCTATAGATCACTAATTTCTTTAGCTTGATGGCATTTGTGAAGCAAGAAATTAAGAAAAATTTGAGAAGATTTGAAGGAGTATGGCTTAGGTTAGAAAAGAACAAAAGATAAAGCTAATGGAACTTAAGAGATGAACAACTTGGCTGGAGAAAATAAGAAGATAAGGGAGACAAATGATGTGGAAAACATTGGGAGAAGAAATAAGAGGTGTGGTCGGCCATACTTCATTCTTACACCAAATGACATTTGACAACAATCTTTAAGTCCAAATCATGACATTTATGAGGGAAATAGGGTAGTCATCACATCATCTAGCTTTGTGGCTGAATTTCAATTTTGCCTCTTTTTTTTTTCAACACATAATTATTAAATTCCTCAATTTCAAGTTCTAAGTGATTTAATCTTTTGTAATTAAATATATCAATATTCACGAAATAATTTACTGCAAACATTGTTACTTTAAGTTTCATGATTAGAGCACTAGAATGAAATGCATTTTCTGAAATTTTCGCAAAACCACACTTAAAAATTTATTTCTTTAATTTTGTACCTTAAATATTGGAGATTTAACATGAAATTATACCAGTAAGTTCATCTCAATATTATCTACATCATGGTGTCCTTCATTCACGATTTCCTAACGATGTGAAAATTGCGTACTTTACAACTAGACCCCATTTTCCTTTGTTTTTGTAAGAAATTTAGCGTCACATGCTCGAAATACAATTTCTTACTTACAATGGTCTAAATTTAGACTCCTGTCATATTGGCTCTATTTCAATCGCGAACATGCTCAGTTTGCTATTGGTTCGGTGCATTCGATCACGAAACATGTATATCGGCTAGGGCCTAAATTAGTGGATGTGGCACGACTAATCCGAGAAAACTCCTCATTTTTTGTTACATTCCAATGTGGTTTCCAATTAAGAATAGCCTTGATCTTACTAGGGTTAACTCAAATGTCATCATCTAAATCTAAGTGACCCAAGAAACTAATTGCCTCAAGCCAAGATTCGCACTTTGATCGCTTTGGATATAACTATTTTTCCCTCAATATTTGCAGTACTATCCGGAGGTGTTGATCATGTTCTTATTTATCTCTATAATACATAAGAATATCATCAATGAACACCACTATGGTCTTAACACTCAGTTCATCAGGTCTATAAATGTCACTGGTGCATTCATCAAACCAAATAGCATTACGAGGAACTCATAATGACCATAATGGGTCCTAAATGTCATCTTAACAAATATAATTCATGTAAAATTATTTATACCATTCTCAGTATAATTTAGCCCATAACACCTATGACTGAATCAACAATCAGGATAACGGGGTTAGCCATCTAGGCCTAATAAAATTGCCACCCAAGTATAGTGGTATACACATATAAGTGTTATCACCGATAAAGTATATAAGTGCCATCACCGACTAAATATGACTCCTAATTAGCATGCCAATCTATTCAAAACTCTAGTTCTAGACTAGGTGTTCTAGAGTTTAATCCATGTCATTAACTTTTTCTTACACCTTTCTCTTTGTTAATCTCATATTTCTTTTTGTTTCCTTCATTATTGTTTCACTTAGTATAATATGGTTCAAACAATGTCACATTTTTACTCATATAAATATACAAACATTTACAATTTCATTAGATAAAATGCCATATCTTGATTCTTCATTTGATAGTTCATATTAATGAATAAGTAAACACATTACTGAAAACAGGGCATATACCGTTGTGATTCATTGTTCAGGCCCATGCCTCACAACTATGGTAAAAACATTCATGCTCATGAATAAGTTCATGCCCATGATTCAACCAATGTTGCAAGCCATGAATGAATCTGGAATGAATAGTGTCATTTCCATGCAAAAGTCATGTATGTGAGCCATTTATTCATGTCTATGACTAATGCTTCACATTCATGACTAGTTGCTAGAAACTGCATTTCAATTTGTATGTTCACTTAAAAGCTTATCAAACTACATATGTTTAGCAAACATGCATTCATAAGTTTTCAACATAATATATAATACTTTCACCATCATTTACATGTTTCTAACCTGCTCAAGTTCCTAATATGTGTTAACCACATAAATTATTCAATTTATGTCATATTTATAATGTCAACTAAGAATTTCATGAAACAATTCACAAATCACATACATTTTAAACTCTAACTAACATGCCAAATGTTCATACCATGTAATTTCATAGCTAAATACAGGCTATTGCCATAAGTTATGCATAAATCTATTGTCTTGCTTTCCTTCACTCATTATGTCTCATTTTCCTTTCTTTTGTTTCCTTGAACTTGATCCTTCTCACCTTGATCTCTTGTAATACATAAAATGATCTTCAAAATTGACATCATCATACCTCTCTAAACCTTATATTCTCTCTCCTAAAATCTTAAACACTTTCTCTCTCTCTTCAAAAACAATCTCTAAATGAGCTCAAAACCTCACTTTTCCCTTGAGAAGATTGAAAAGGAGAAGAAAGAAATCTTACCTTCATTCTTTTCCTTCTATGATCAGATTATGAGGTGTTCTAGTCACCTCTTGCTTTAATTTTTTCTTTTTCTTTTTGCTATCTCTTAAACTTCCTTAAGCTTTATTGTTCATGAAAATAACTTTTTATTATCTTTCCCTCTCTATAACCAAACTTTGGCTATGGTGGAATGTGAGGAAGGCATGGGACTGATTGTAGCATGCAAAAAATGAGAAAAAAATAAAGACAAAGAAGAAAAATAAAAAAGAAATGAGAGAAATAAAGTCTAAGAATGGGTCCCTCCATGTTGACTAAAAATCATGATATTTAGGTTAATTTACATCTTATGTAATGCCTATAATTAGGGTCTATAAGTTATGTTCTTGGTTAGTGAGAGTTAGGAGTTAACTAAAATTTAAAATTTTAGAAGTTTTAGAGTTGCTAAAATATGATGTTTCAAGGTCATGACCCCATAACAATGGGTGTCATGGCCGTGAATATCAAGTTTTAATGAGCAGCTACGATGAGGTTCTTCACAACTGTGAAAAGTTTCATCACGCCCATAAAGGAGTGGTTCACACCCGTGAAAGATGAGTTACGATCATGAAGCCTAGACACAATGGGTAGGTGAGGCATCCACATTTTCCTTCCTAACATCCCTTTAAATCCACTCCCCACTCCATGTTAACTATCAGGTGTCGAAACCAACAAAAATAAAGTACCTACTCTTCCAAATATAAAATTATAGTAATGATGAGTAGGGTCAAATCCCAAAGAACTTATGGATTTATTCCTTTAAAATAAGTAATAAAAAGATGGAGATTTTAATACTGAAATTTAAAATAATTATTAGAAATAAGTAAATAGCATAAAAATCAAATGAGATTAAACAATATGAGAAAACCTTTAGTTAAAGGTATAATACACCAGTTCTAATCACTAACACACTCTAACAAATTATCTTTCCCTTAGATAATTGATAATCAACATAAGCTCTTTGAATATTCTGTTGCTATTAAGCAGTCCTAAATAAGCTCTTAGGATTTAACTCAACAACAACATTATAAATGAGGAAGACAACCAATGCAAACCAATAAACTTGTAAGCATGGTTTATTTAGGTCTGATCATATATTTCCACAAAATAAATCCAAAGCTTGTCCACAATCAACTATATTGTTTCTTACTGATATTAGATAAATCAAACAATTACGGATTTGACAATTTAATTAACAAGTAATTGCAATAACAAATCAAATAATAGGCCTCTTATTCAATTCATTGAAAAATTATATCAAGATCATATCAGAGAATATATAAATACTTAAAATATAGAAAAGAAAGAAATTAAGCATAGATCTCACAATGAAAATTCCAAAAACTTGATTAACCTTCAACTAGAAATAAAAGTTTAGTTCTCTAGGAATTTGAGATTACAACCAAAAGAAAAATATTCAAGTCTAAAAAATATAAAGGTGGCTTGACAATCAATAGTTTACAGCCTCAGAAAAAGGATATTTATAATCCATCCTTAACCCTAAAAAAATACTCATAATTAAGTAATAACTCAAAACCAAAATGCATCCATGTTTTAACTGAAATTGTCTTAAATTTCTTTTCAGAATTAAATAGCCAGTATAACTTAAGATGTGCCTTCATTATATCATATATCAGCTTCTAAACATGAATTTCCATATTTCAGCTCTTCCAATTAGACTTGCAAATGCTGCAAAATTAAGCTCAAAGAAATCCCATCTCTCATAATCAACCATAAGATATAAACTAAGATAAAAAATCATTAAATTAACCAATCAAACCCTCGAAACTCCGAAAAATAACAACAATAAAAGTGCAAAATATGTATCTAACAAATTACCACACACTTAACTTTTGCTTGTCCTCAACTAAACACAAAACAAACTCCTCATCCCAATAATCATCCTTTACTGCCACAAACTTCAATCAATAGACATAATAAATTAAATCAAAACAATTAAGATAACGTAAGAATCTCATAACATGAATTACATATATTACCTAAGCATCTCATCCTCTTTAATAATATCAACAATATCAAAGCATAACTAAATTCAATGGCATCTCATTAAAGTCTCTCAATTCACTCAATGTGTTTAGGTAGCATTTCATCAAAGGACTCATTCAAACAAGTAAGCACTTCCATAAGTTTGCATTCTAATCCAATCTCCGCTGCCTAAAAATATCATCAAAACACTAATCAAAAGGTATTTAAATTGCGTTGTAATGGGGTTGGGGTAAAAAAGGGTAGGAAAAAGGTTCAAATGGTGTAATGATCACAAGAGACTAGTAAACAAATTAGAGGCTTACTTCTGTTAAATATTCCACAGTTATTATGGTGAATTAAAAAATTAAAACAACAGTAGTATCCTTCGAGAGAAAAAAAATCTACACTAAATGCTCCACATGTTCAATGTTTTTTTTAATTTTTTTCTTTTCTTTTTCTTCTTTCACAATGAAACCATTGAACTAAATTTCACGCTACTATTATAACATTTTTTTCATATTTAGCTTCTAATGATTCATCCTTTTTAGATTATAGACATCAAGCCATAGAAAATATTATATAATAGTCTTTAATTTATTTATAAGCACTAATGATCAAAGGTAACAAAATATAAAGTGAAGAACAAAAAGGTTTAATGTGGGTACTTAGGATGTGGTGAAATTAAGAAAGAATGGTTAAAGCTCAAATTGGTTGACTAAGGGATAAACAAAAGGGTAGGGTATTTTAAAGAAAGCTAAAATGGGTTAATCCTAATGCCTTATCACTTAAGTGTCTTGATAATATATACATGCAATCTCAATCATCATTTAAATGCAAATTCTAGAGTAATCTTGTCATGCTTGAATTCACACATATGAAAAAAAATATCAGAGCTTGAAGATGATAAATGCTCTTGAAGGGCTCAAAAACTCACCCAAAAAAATTAGGCAAATGTATTGAATCCAACACAATCATCTATTGAATCAATTATCTAAGAAGATGAGACACTAACAATGATGCATATAAATCAGCCATTTGACCCAAATATTCCTCTCATGGTCTCAATTTCATTCCATAATTATGCATCAATCAAACCTCATTAAGAGAAAGACAATCATTAAAACAAAAATTTTGTTAAGTGTTTATGCAAAATCTGGAAAATGTTGAAATATCCGAGTTTTGTCAAAAATTATAATTATAACTGATATTTTGGGCATTTAAAAGCAAAACTAAATCCTATAGGTCTCTAACTCTCTTCCCCACACTTAAAAGCACACATTGTCCTCAATTGTGCAAAATTACTGCTCAACAAAATCAAAATTGGAAGAAAAATAAAAGTGAAATTGAAAGGTACTTCCCTAGAGAACTAGTAGTAAGAGGACAAACTGAAGTCAGGATATATGAAAAGGGAGAATGTGGGGATTTAGACCCAAGAGGATGCGGTGGCGATGACCCTGAATGATATGAAGATTGGAATCTCATATGCTCAAAATATGCAGCAAGATTGTGCACTATTCTATTTGTTTAGTCTTGTAATTTTTTGATGGATGCAACTAACGCAATGAGAATGGCTAATGTAGGTGCATCCGCATTAGAGGAATTAGATAGGGCAGCTTTAGGCATGTCATCATCCTCTTGACTACCATTGGGAGTCACTACTGCAGCCCTTACAACTTGATATCTACCATTCGTGTTGGACATATTAAAGGAGTGCTCTAAAGGCAATCACCTTTAGCACTTATTGTACAAATTTATTTGATTAATAAAAGGATTTTTCATTAATTTTATGTTCATTTGATATATCAATTGATAAGTGATTTTAAATCAATTAATGAAGTCCTTGTAACATAACATAACATGAAGGAAATCATGATGAAATCATGATATTGAGATTCTTATCATGTGTAATTATGTTAGTATCAACATTATCCATAGTCATAGGATTAATAAGATGAGACATTATTAATCTAGACAGACTAGCACATGTTACACTCCTTGATTGGATCAAGTAGTAGATCTCATAATCTATAAACACGAGATGTTTAGAGTTAACATGTGGATGTTTGCTAAGTGTAGCTAAGTACATTGGATGACTAACTATGAGACAATGATATGGATAATCTATTCAAATGTCATTCATAGTCTCATCATAGCAATGGTGCAAGTCTCCTTAGACTTGAGATACTCAAGGATATCTTGAATATTGATTCTGTATTTTAACAGTATTCCTCGTTGCCTTAGGGAGGTTGCTCATACGATGGTGATTGGATACAACTTGAGGTATTCGAAGGTAATTGGGTAACCAACAAAGGATTCACCACTCCTTATAGAAGGAGTGTATACGTATGGCCTCTTGTCGTGGTCATTACTCGAGAATCACTGGTCGGAGTGGAAATGTCACAAAGATTGTCTTCAATGACATATCTAATAGAGAAATTAGCCTCAAGGACAAGAACTAACATTAGTTGGACTAGATGTGATGTAGTCAGTCTAGTGGGAGTTGACACATGTCCATACTCTGAACCAAGTGGGGTATAGAATGGTGAAAGAAATAATTGCACGAAAATTATATATGGAAAGGTTCTTAGTCAAACCACTAACTTTCGGGTTAATTGGGGGTCATGATGTGTTGCTAGATACCGCTCATGACTTGCTTAAAATTAATTGTTAATTTAAGTGGCCAACATAACTGGGAACCTTATGGGTCACACTCATTGAAGATATGGAAAATGAGTAAAATGGTTTTGAATACGATCCAAAATATGAGAGAATTATTTTGGGATGTATCGTGATGAGATCATGCAGGAAAAATCTTTTGGGAGGTTCACAGGATCGTGCGGGTCCACACAGGCCAGGTTGGCAGTTGGCCTACCTAGCAAGCCAGCTGGACTACCCAGCAGTAGCTTGTAGTAGGCCCAATGCACTGCTGCCTCCCACTCGTTGGGCAACAACAAAATTTGGCCTTAATAGGCCAATTATGGCCAATTACTATTCATTCATTTCCCTTTTTGCATTTTTTACTTTTTATCTTTTTTTTTTATTTTGATTCAAATAGAAAAGACATCCAATGGCAGAAAAATGACATGAAAATATTTTTTTGTGAAAAAACTATTTTTATGACAACAAAAATTATTTCAAGAACACTTTGAAAGCTATCACTTTGAATTTGTTCAAACCATTTCTTTTGATAGTTGTTTCTTCATTCTTCGCATGGATTATCATTAGAGACATCCTAGTGTGGATTATTGTGGTTTGCTACAATCCAAAAAAGTGAAGATTTGAAGAACAAATAAGAAATTACAAAGTATAATTTCTAACCACTACATTTATATAAATTAGTTTTAATGACACAAGTATGATATTTTGTTTTAGGTTTTGAAAGTTTTATTTTTATATTGCATTTATGAATATAATTCATTCTTCAAAACTCAACTGTGGTATCAGAGCCCCTTTGTGTTCATTAAAAGTAATTTTAATTGAAAGTGCAATGGGATTACATGGTTTTTTTCTTGTAATTTAATTATAAAAAACTTATTTAGAAATATTGAGAATATGTTTATGCCTCTGGAAGTATCCAATAATTAATTAAAAATTATTTTAATTAATTTTTCTAATAAACACAAAAACGAGACTATTTAAGTATACCTAGTGGTGCTATTTTGTTTGATTTTTTCGTATGTGTTTATTTTATTTCCAGAATGCTGAAATAATTTTTCTGTGATTAAAATATGTTATTTTGATGTTATATTCATGCTAAAATTATTTTGCAAGCATTTAAAATTTTAAAAAATTCTATATATCGAATTGGTCATTTTGAGTGTTTAAGTGTGTTGGTTCGTTTGTCTTAGTAATTTTGGCTTGTGCCAAAAATATTTTGATGAACTTGAGCTAACCTAAAGATGAATTGAATGGTGATTTGAAGTTCTAGAAATTTTAAAAATTTTGGAAATTAATTTTGAATTAATTTAAGTTGTGCAATTGTAATTCTAGTATGATTAGAAATTGGTATGTATATTAAAATTAAATTGTTTAATTTTAACATCATAATATTCTGATTTTAAGGAGACTTAATTTTGAATTAATTCTCGAAAGATGAAATTTAATTTAATTTGATAAAATATTAAATTCTACTCTAAAATGACATACAAAATTAAATTAACCGAAAAAACACAAATAGCAATTTCGGTTCAAGCGTTGAATCGATTTACAAAATGAAATCCAAAATTATCATTTTTATTTTGTGCATTAGAGAATGCATGTTAGGGGTATATGAAAAGGCATGATGGATGATTACGGACTTAGACCCAATGTGATTGAGCATGCATAGAATTGTTTTGTTTTATGGTAAATAGGGCATGTGTGTCCCTACCTCTCTTTTCTCTGTTGGCTTTTGAAGAATGAATCATATTCAAACACGCAGCAGAAAAATAAAATTTCAAAATCCAAAACAAAAGATCATACTTGTGCCATTAAAACTAATTTATATAAACATAAAGCTTAGAAATTATACCTTTATTAGATATGTCATTGAAGACTATCTTTATGACATTTCCACTCCGGCCAGATATTTCCGAGTGATGAATGAATAGTAATTAGCCATAATTAGACTAATTAAGGTCAAAATCTGCCGCTGCTCAACGGGAGGGAGGCAACAGCTCACTATGCCTGCTACGGGTTGCTGCTGGATAGCGCAGCTGCCTGCTAGGCTGGCCAACAGCCTGCCTAGCCCTCGCAGGCCCGTGACCCTCCCGAACGATATTTTCGTGCGATCTCATCTCGAACTATCCCAAAATAATTCTCTCATATTTTAAATCCTATACAACACCATTTTACTCATTCTCCATACCTTCAATATGTGTGACCCATTAGGTTCATAGTTATGTTGGCCACTTAAATTAACAATTAATTTAAGCAAGTCATGAGCGGTATCTAGCAACACATCATGACCCCCAATTGACCGGAAAGTCAGTGGTTTGACTATGAACCTTTCTATAGACAATTTCCATGCAATTATTCCTTTCAACATTATATACCCCACTGGGTTTAGAGTACAGACATGTGTCAACTCCCACTAGACTGACTACGTCATGTCTAGTCCAAGTAATTTTAGTTCTTGTCCTTGGGGCTAATTACTCTATTTGATATGTTATTGAAGACAATCTTTATGATATTTCAACTCCGGCCAAAGATTCCCGAGTAATGACCATGACAAGATGCCATAGGTATACACTCCTATCAAGAATGGTGAATCCTTTATTGTTTACCCAATTACCTTCGAATACCTCAAGCTATATCCAATACCCACCTTATGAGCAACCTCCCTGAGGCAACAAGGAATAGTGTGAAAATACATAATCAATATTCAAGATATCGTTAATCAGCTCATCAAAAAGCTCTCTTAGATGGTATGCTATGCAATTAGCATCCATAGCCTCATGCTGCTTTTGCAACTCAGCTGACATAGTAGAAAGCATAATGCAGCTTGACATCTCACTATCATCGAGATCCTTTTGATATGCCTTTTGAACATCTTCAGAAGCATTAGCAGTAGGGGGATTAGGGAGTGCCTCATCTAGGACATAGCCAATCTTTTTTTATTTGGGAACTATTCTCAGATTTCTTAGCCAATCCAAAACATTGGGGCCAGTCAACTTATTTGATTCCATTAGCAATCGCAAATTCACACTTGTCATAATGATGATCGAGCAACCTAGATGTAAAAAAGAACACGTGAGAATCAATATAAAATGCATGTTTATTAGGTCTTTAATAAATCGCATTATGGCTACCACTATTTTATAGGGAATCCATAGCCCTCACTATGAACCCGAGAGAACTTATATGGAAGTTCTCTTTGTCGGTCGATATCCAACTAGCTAAGAATAACCTTGAGGCAACTCAACAAGCTATCCTTAATTTGGTTGGTAGGTATCTAATCCATACCAATTGCATTATTGATGCAACTATCGAATCTTGTGCTATCAACTTATGGATGTCTGCACATACATTGGGCTATCAACTCTTGACATGTGTACATCTCATGTATACAAATCCAACTTCACCTCCAATACACATTAACCTTGGTATAAATCCAGCAAGTTAATAATATCGGTTAAGTCTAACCCATTAATCATGAAATCTAATTTCAATGGATTGAACATATTCTTATACAGTGAGCTTGAGGAAACTCAACAACCCTAACTCTGGAAGAACTATGGTTCTCCCCATATTAATGGAAGGCGTAAAACTTAATTGTTTATTTAGTGAGGGATTTCTTTGTTAAGTCCCATCAAGTTATTATTTCATGTTTTTATATATCATACATTCATCACATGGATATATAAAGATAGTTACATTAACTATATGGCATGATTATGGACATACTAAAGTCAATCTCTTGAGCCAAAGAGAAATTGACTAAGTCTTACCGAGGTATATGCATGAATTTACAACCCAAAATAGAAATCAAATTCCTATTTCTAAGTCTTCTTGTTTATGGTACCACCTCATTTGCTTCTTGCTCCTTTGTATCTTCATTCTATCATAATCCTATGTAATCTAATTACATATTTCAAATTATAGAAAACCTCAATTTGCATTTGAGGGAAGTAAGATGAGAAGAGAAATAAATAAGAAAGAAAAAGAGCTAGGAACACGCACGCCTTATTTACCATAAAACAAAATAATTTCATGCATGCTAAATCACATTGGGCCTAAGTCCATAATCATCCATCATTCCTTTTCATACACCCCTAACATGCATTCTCTAATTCAAAAAATAAAAACGATAATTTTGGATTTCAATTTGTAAATCAATTCAATGCCTGAACCGAAATTGCCTATATGTGTTATTGTGGTTAATTTAATTTTGTATGTCATTTTAAAGTGGAATTTAATATTTAATCAAATTAAATTAAATTCCATATTTCCAAAAATAATTCAAAATTTTATCTCCTTAAAATCAGAATATTATGATGTGCAAATTAAACAATTTAATTTTAATATACAGACCAATTTCTAGTCATGCTAGAATTACAATTGCACAACTTAAATTAATTCAAAATTAATTTTCAAAACTTATAAAAATTTATAGAACATCAAATCATCATTATAATCATCTTTGGGTCAACTCAAGTTCATCAAAATAGTTTTGGCACAAGCCAAAATTACTAAGACAAACGAATCAACACATTTAGACACTCAAAATGACCAATTCGATATCTAGAAATTTTTAAAATTTGAAATGCATGCAAAATAATTTTGGCATGCATATAACATCAAAATAACATATTTTTAATCACATAAAAATTATTTTAGGGTTCTGGAAATAAAATAAACACATACAAAAAAATCAAACAAAACAGCCTCATTAGGTATGCTTAAATAGTCTTATTTTTGTATTTATTTGAACAATTAATTAAAATAATTTTTAATTAATTATTGGACACTTCCAGAGGTATAAACATATTCTCAATATGTCTAAATTATATTTTTATAATCAAAGTATAAGAAAAATATACCCAGCCCATCAATTAAGCCAAACAACAAAACTTATTCATAAATAAGGCGATTTTAGGCATTTTTGAAATAAATCACAAATTAATTATTTGAATCACATTCAAATCATTTTGCAATGAAAATAATCATCCTTAATCATCCCATGATCATATTAGAGAAATACAAATGTCTAAAACATATTTTACAAATTATTTCAATTTTTCAAAACATATTGATCCAAAATCATCAAAACCATGCAATCCCATTGCACTTTCAATTAAAATTAATTTTAATGGACACAAGAGGGCTCTGATACCAATGTTGGTTTTTAAAGAATGAATCATATTCATAATCACAGTGGAAAAATAAAATTTTCAAAACCCGAAACAAAATATCATACTTGTGCCATTAAAACTAATTTATATAAATATAAAGTTTAGAAATTATACCTTGTAATTTCTAAAAGGCTAAGAAAGAAACCTCAAAAAGCTAATCATGCCTTTATGTATAAGAAGCAAGCACCAATTAATCATGATTGTGCATGCCATTGTTTTCAAACTCAGTCTAATAGAAATATGGCATTCAAAAGCATTATAAGACCAAAAAACATTTTTAGACCTAAACAGTGTAATTATTGTATGAAATTTGATCACATAAATAAACATTGCTGGATAAGGAAGGCTCATTGGGAACCTTCATGTGCTAACCCCTAAGGACCCAAGCTCATTTGGGTACCTAAAAACCATACTTGACTTGTGATTCTATAAGTATGCCTCAAGTCCACAATAAACAAAAATGATTGGCTAGTAGACAGTGGATGCTCAAGGCATATGACAGGAGACAAAGAACTTTTCAATGAAATCAAAAGTATTGATGGAGGTAAAGTTACCTTTGGAAACAATGCTAAGGGTAAGGTAATTGGCATTGGTTCTATTGGTATTAATGGTACTACTTTTATTAAAGATGTCTTACTTGTTGATGTCTTGAAACATAACTTATTGAGTGTAAGTCAATTATGTGATAAAGGAAACAAAGTAACCTTTACTTCCAACGAATGTCTTGTAACCTCTATTGATGGTCAAGAGATATTTAATGGAAACAGAGATGTCAATACCTACATAATGGACTTACACAAAATATCTAACCATTCCTCTAAGTGTCTTGTGACTACTAGTGATGAATCTTGGTTGTGGCATAGAAGGCTTGGTCATGCAAACATGGATTTAATTCAAAGCCTCAGCACATGAGAGCTGGTAAAGGGACAGCCAAAAGTCAAATTTGAAAAACGCAAGACATGTGAACCTTACCAAAGAGCAAAGCAACACAAGTCATCCTTCAAATCCAAAAACATAGTAAGTACCTCAAAACCTCTACAACTCCTGCATCTAGATTTATTTGGACCTACTAGAATTCCAAGCTTAGGAGGTAAACACTATATGCCTTTGTCATCGTAGATGATTACTCTAGATTTACTTGGGTAATTTTCTTAGCTCAAAAGAGTGATGCCTTTGAAACTTTCAAAAATTTTGCTAAAAGAGTTCAAAATGAAAAAGGTTATTGTATTTCAAAAATAAGAAGTGACCATGGCAAAGAATTTGAGAATGAAAAATTTGAAAGCTTTTGTCTTGAACATGGCATTTTGCATAATTTTTCATCTCCTAGGACACTTCAACAAAATGGGGTAGTTGAAAGGAAAAATTGAACTTTAATTGAAATAGCTAGAACAATGCTCAATCATTATTGCTTACCAATTTACTTTTGGGCAGAAGCCACAAATACTGCTTGTTATATTTCAAATCGAGTTTTCAAAAGACCTATCTTAAACAAAACTTCATTTGAGCTATGGAATGGAAGAAAGCTCTTGATATCATACTTTAGAGTATTTGGATGCAAGTTCTTCATATTGAATACTAAGGACAACCTTGGAAACTTTTCCTCTAAATTTGATGAGGGTATCTTTTTAGGATACTCTACAACTAGTAAAGCATATAGAGTATTTAATAAAAAGACATTAACTATTGAAGAATCTATGCATGTTATTTTTGATGAATCTAGTGGACTTGATCTTGTGAAAGGTAGTGTTTTTGATGTTGTTATAGGTACCATGGAAAGACTTGATCTTGAAAATGGAAGAGAAGAAAATGATCAAGAAGATTCACATCAAGATGATTCTTTACCTCAAGCTCAAGAGAAAAACAGGCAAGAGCTCCTAAAGGAATGCAGATTGACAAAAGATCACCCCACATAGCTAATCATTGGTGATCCTACAAGGGGAGTAAGTACTAGATCTCATCTCAAACATTTAGTTTTTGACCTTTCTTTTGTTTCTCAAATTGAGCCTAAAAATATTGATGAGGCTCTTAATGATGAAAGTTGGGTGATTTCCGTGCAAGAGGAACTCAACCAATTTGAGAGAAGTAAGGTATGGACCGTAGTACCTAGACCCAAGAAGCATCAAATTATAGGAAGCAAATGGGTATTTAGAAATAAACTAGATGAACAAGGTTGAATAACTGGGAATAAGGCTAGATTGGTTGCAAAAGGGTATAATATGGAAGAATGAATAGATTATGATGAGACTTGTGCTCATGTAGCTAGATTAGAAGCCATAAGAATACTTTTAGCATGTGCATGCCATATGAATTTCAAACTCTTTCAAATAGATGTAAAAAGTGCCTTTTTAAATGGTTTTATAGAAGAAGAAGTTTATGCAAAACAACCACAAAGTTTTGAAAGCTATGATTTGCCCAATCATGTATTGAAACTTTCAAAAGCTTTATATGGTTTGAAACAAGCCCCAAGAGCTTGGTATGAAAAACTAATTTTTTTTCTCTTATAAAATAACTTTACAAAGGGGAATGTTGACACTACATTATTCATTAAAAAGCATAAGCATGATACTTTAATTGTTCAAATTTATGTTGATGATATCATATCTAGGTCTACTAATGAAATGCTTTGTCAAGAATTTGCTAAGTGTATGACTAAGGAATTTGAAATGAGCATGATGGGTGAGCTAAATTTCTTCCTCGGTCTACAAATAAAACAAGGCAATGAGGGCATATTCATCAACCAATCCAAATATGCCAAAGACTTATTTAAGAAATTTGGAATGGAAAGATGCAAGAATGCCAAGACTCCAATGAGCACATCAACAAAATTGGACAAGGATGAAAAAGGGTAAGAGCATTAATGAAAAGCTCTATCGAGGTAAGATCAGATCACTTTTATATCTCACTGCCTCTAGACCCAACATAATGTATAGTGTATGCTTATGTGCTCACTTTCAATCATGTCCTAAAGAGTCTCATTTAAATGCAGTAAAAAGAATTTTTAAATATTTACATGGCTCATTGCATCTAGGTTTGTGGTATCCTAGAAATTCATCCTTCTACATTATAGGATATTCAGATGCTAATTATGCTGGAAGTCTTTTAGATAGAAAAATTACTTCAAGTACTTGTCACTTTATTGGAGAATGCTTAGTTTCTTGGTTTAGCAAGAAAAAGTTTCAGTTGCTCTTTCCACCGCTGAAGCAGAATTTGTGGCAACAGGATGTTGTTGTACACAAATCCTTTGGATGAAACAACAAATTAAGGATTATGGTGATAATATTAACCATATACCTATTAGATGTGACAATACAAGTGCCATAAATCTATCTAAGAATCCCATTCAACACTCTAGAAGTATGCATATTGACATTAGACACCATTTTATTAAAGATCATGTTGAATATGGAGATGTTGAATTGGAATTTATAAGCACAGAAAATCAATTGGCAGATATCTTCACTAAGTCTCTAAATGAGGAAAGATTTAATTTCATAAGAATAGAGCTTCGTATGATTGATGGATTAACTTTATGATTGCCAAAATTGTCAAACCTTGATTGATATTCTTGTGTTTTTTGTCTCATCTTATTAGATATAAGGTAGCTAATTTGATGGAAATATATGTTATAGGGGATAGAAGCTCCTCAGAAATGTGTTAGTCTTGTTTTAGACTTAATTTTATTTAATGAAGTTTTTAGGCAATTCACGCCAGTGACATATATTCACGGCCATGATCTAAATCGCCAAAACAACTAGTAGCTTTCATGACTTACTTCACGACATGCTTCACAGCTGAAGACTATGTTTCATGACCATAACCTTTTTCTATAACCTTCGTGAAACCCTTTGTTCATGCCCGTGAACATTTCCACCAAATGCTTACAGAAGCATTCATGCTTTGTGTCACGCTCTATTTCATGATCACAAGTAGTGAAGATTGTACTTCACGCCCGTGACTCGTCTGTCACCACTATGATAGTTCATCATTCACGCCCATTACCTTTAATTTTCACGACCGTGAATAATTTAACCTCTCTCTTCAGGGGTAAAGTGTCTCTTCAGCAAACTATGAACACGATATTTCACGCCCGTGAAGATGTCGGCTATGAAAGGTTTCTGTCGTTATTTCTCTCATTCCAACTCTCCAACTTCTCTCAACTTCTCTCATTTATCACCATTGCATACCATTTTCAAGATTCTGGCCCCCTAGTAACTCATTCCATCTATAAATATCTTCAAAAACCATTTCCATCATCAGAAATCAAACATCTTAAGTTTTACTCCAAAACATTCAATCAGATTTTTCACTTTTCAAAAGTTCATTTTTCAATCACAATGGAAACCGACTCCTCCATGGGAAATGATGTCTCAGCCTTACAATCAGTCAAAATTTGGTTATCCAAGAATATCTCTATGAAAGACCTCGGAGAAGCAATCTATATTTTGGGGATAAAGATCGATAGAGATAGATCTAAAAGATCGCTTGGTCTTTCACAGTCTACATACATAGATAAAATGCTAAAGAGGTTTAGCATGGAAGAGTCCAAAAGGGGATATATTCCCATGACCCATGGGATTACTCTCTCAAAGTCTTCGTGTCTAAAGACACAGGATGAGAGGACACATATGAGTTTGAATCCATATGCTTCAGCTATAGAATCAATCATATACGCTATGATATGTGCAAGACCCAATGTATCATATGCTATGAGTGTCATGAGTAGATACCAATTAGACCCAGGTGATGGTCATTGGGTGGGTGTCAAGAATATCCTTAAGTACTTAAGAAGAACTAAGGATGTATTCTTAGTATATGGAGATGGAGATCTTATTGTCAGGTATACCGATGCCAGCTTCCAATTTGACCAGGATGACTCAAAACAGGAAACGACTGCTGATTCCACAACCGAAGTAGAGTACATTGCAGCTTCTGAACAGCAAAGGAAGCAGTTTGGATAAAGAAATTCATCACAGAACTTGGAGTGGTTCCCAACATTATTAATCCAATATAATTGTATTGTGATAATAATGGAGCCATTGCACCAACAAAGGAGCCATGGTCTCATCAGAGATCCAAACATTTACTCAGAAGATACCATTTGATTAGAGAAATCATTGGTAGGAATGATGTAAACATAGAAAGAGTGCCCACTGATCAAAATATTGTTGATCCTTTAACTAAGCCTCTTCCCCAAAAGAAATATGATTTTCATGTACTCGCCTATGGAATTAAATACAAAGGCGATTGGCTTTAGTCCAAGTGGGAGCTTGTTAGAGGAATGCTCTAAAGGAAATCACCTTTCGCACTTATTGTACCAATTTATTTGATTAATAAAAGGCTTTTTCATTAATTTGATGTTGATTTGATATATGAATTGATAAGTGATCTTAAATCAATTAATGAAGTCCTTGATACATAACATAGCATGAAGGAAATCATGATGAGAGAGTGATTTTCGAGCTGATTTCATTTATACATTTTTAGACTCATTCCAAAATGACTATAGATATTCAAACACGTAAATACAAAACACATATGACATATTTTCATGCTTGTGTGGAATGCAAGGAGAGAGAGTGATGAGGCTCGGTCAGTGACCTGTGCTCCATGTCTTTTATACGCTACTCAAAATGAGCTATCACTTTTCTTTACCTGAAAAATGATGCAAATTGATGAGTTGCGGCTCAGTGAGAATATTCATCCAATGAGCTCTAAAGTACCAAACAACTCATAGTAATAAATCATAATTCCAATATATACCATGTATTCCATTCCATTCATCAGTATCATATAAGTATCAATAAAGTTGAAACATATAATCATTACTCTTTATGTATGCAAATGCATTGCTTATTTCATTTTTTTGTGACCAAGTTAAACAGACATTGCCCTGGGTTTCCATGTGAACATTTGCATTTGCATTTGCTAGCTAGCTTGATCATTTGTTTCATTTGCATATTTGTTGGGCCATAGGCCTCTTCTTTAGCTTTACAATATCGATTAACTAGTCACAATGCCTTTTTAGTCCATATGCATATGCACTTGTATTTAAGCATTCATCAACCATTACATCTTTATCATATACAACATACATATATTCCATAAATACCTCATATGTCACGCATATACCTTGCATATACTATACATATACCATGTATATATATATTACATATGTCAACATATACCTCAAATATACACAAGTATACCATTTATATGTACCACAAATGTCACAAATTATCCATCATTACATTATCAAGGACCAATCATGACAATCACATGAATCACATAGCAAGCAACATTCATTTGCATTAAAGAATTCAATCGATAATTAGACTCACCATTCTCTTTTGATTCCGACCCCTAACTTATTGCCTATCTGCTCCTTGTGGGTCTCCAATATGTTGCGAGCCTAATATGAAAACATAATCGATTAACTCATGATTAGAGAGACTTAATGTGGCTTAAACAAATTAATATGCATTGTTCATGTCAATAGTTAAGATTTTTCCTATGAGGCAGTGTGACCTTATGGGACTGTTTAGCCTATAAGTTTTTCTATAATTGACCAACTAATCTGATTCTTATTCATAAATAAATATAACATATAATTATATAACATATTCAAATTTCAGACCTATTGGATCATTGTACAATATTTGGTGGAATTTCTAAGAGTGTTCTGTTTTCTGCCTTGTTTTCTGCCTTTAGGCAGTTTCAAGGTACTCATTTGGGTTCATCATAACTTATAATCTATAAGTCCTATTTTAATGAAACTTTACAGAAAATTATATGGATTCATATGTAACATGTTTCATGTTTACAACTTTTACCAATTATTTCTCTAAGGTCTTCTAATTATACCAAACATTGTACTGGTCCAGAATAGAATTGACTTCCGGACCAGTATGGCTTACAAAGGCCATAACTTAGTCTATACATAACCTACGAAGCTGACATTAGTACCACAATTTAGATAACACATATACCTATAACTTTAATGTTTTGATCATGTACCGAATGTAGCACTCCCTTGCCCTACTAAACGTTAATAGGATATGAAAGTGCTAATAAGCTTTTTTTTTTTTTTTACAACCAATGTACAAATCATTATAATAATTTTTTCCCGAGTCTATTATTAGCGAAATATTTATTACTATTTTTTTTCATTTAAATATATAACTAGTGATGGAAATAGTTTGATTTAATTAAACTCATGCAATTAAACCATAATATTTAGAAACAATACTAGATTTATAAAATTACAAAATTCATTCCTTATAAATCCTACATGCCACAAACTCACATAAAAAAATTCTTAGAATTTAATTTTTACAACATAATTTTCAAAACATACAAAAAGAACTAGACTGCTGCAATATGATCTTGGGAGTTCCCTCTTCTTCGGTCGCCCTATCGGAACAGCTACTTCTATTTATCTGTGCGTGAAACACACGCGCTAAGCTTCTAGCTTAGTGGTATATTTGACAACTATCCAATAATTACATAAATAATTCTAAAATAAAATTTTTGAAACTATAATTAATTTATTGAGCATGCCAAATATTCAATTAATAATAAAACTATTATCCATGCAAAAATATTTAATTCATCAATTATGATATTTCATTCATTAAGCATGCTTGAAATTTCTTAACAATTCAAGATATAAAATTCACAATATCAATTTCATAATTCACATTTTTTTCTGTTAATCATTTAATAACCCACGACATCTTAGACCGGAACTAAACACTGGATACAGGGTTTCTGCTCTCTGGCAGTATACTCGGCGCCTACATAATTATTTTATAACTCGGCGTTTAACGCCTACAATTTCAATAACAACTCAGCACATTTTTGGTGCCTACGTAATTTTTGAACTCAGCACTATTTCTTAGTGCCTACGTAATTTCAACTCAGCACTATTTCTTAGTTCCTACTTAAATTAAATCTCAGCACTATTATTTTAGTGCCTACATTTCTACCCTTTTATTGGCATGCCAACTTATCCTAATTTATAGTTCTCGACTAAATGTTATAGGGCTTAAATTGCATTTGTTAACTTTATTAATATTTACATAAATTATGTAGGGAACATTAATATAAACTTCATATAAATGCAATAATTCCCATTCAATATTTTACAACCTCATACTAGCTCATTCAATCATTATAATTATAAGAAAAATTCAATTAATACATTTTATGTCACATAAATTCACAATCAACACATTTCTTCCAGCTGTCCTATTCTGGACAACATTTCTTCCTTATGATGCTCTGTATTTTTCGTCTATTTTTAGATAGATTCTGAACATATGATCAACTAAAAAAATACATTTCTTAGCTTTAATTTCCAACTGGAATTACTTTAAAAGACATTTTGTAGTAAAAGTTATAAATTTTCTCCTAAGCTACGTTCACTGCAATCTGCCCAGTATTTTACTGGACAAAATTAACCTTATTTCACTCTGTCATTTTAATCTATTTTTATATGGAATTGGAACAAGTGATCACCTAGAAATATTTAGATATATGTCTTATCTTTAATATACAACTAGAATCATATTAAAAGGAATTTTGTAGCAAAAGTTACGAATTTGCTCCTAAACTACATTCACTACAATCTGCCCAGTATTTTACTAGACAGAATTATGCTTTATTTTGGTCTGTATTTTTCATCACTTTTTCGATGGAAATTGGACAAGTGATAAACTAAACAAATATAGGTACATGTCTTATCTGTCCTTTCCAACTAGAATTACATTAAAAATAATTGTGTAGTAAAAGTTATGATTTTTCCCCTAAGCTACGTTCATTTCAAATCTGCCCAGTTTTGTTTTTTGAACAGATTTCTAAGTCAATTTTGAGTCACATTTTCACCTAATTTCAGCCATATTCATGTCTAATGGCCTAAATAAAAGTTCAAGACCTATGTCTTAACTTTCCAACCCAACAAGAATCACTCAGAAATAATTTCCAGAACTCAAGGTATGATCAAAACACTATACACTGTTCATAAGACAAATTTTTTTCAGCACATCAATTAAATCATACAATTTCCATTTTTGCATCAACCTCATATTCTAGTTTTTATTTTCATATTCATTGCATCATTTAATCACCACTTAATTTCTCAATCAATTATTCAGAATTTCATACACATCATAAAATTAAAATAAATATTTTTATATATTGAATTTTTGCCAAATATACATACCTCAAAATTTCACTTCTCTTTGATGATTTTGCCTTAATCCCTTTTTTTTCATCTAATCTTAGCTTGAATTGAAGAAAAAAAAAACAAGACTAATTGGGGGAGGAGAGTCACGGCCAAAGAAGAAGAAAAGGGAGAGAAAATGGGTTTGGTCAAGATGAAAAAGAAGAATGATAAAAAAAAATGGAAATTTGACTTTTTATAATTGGATTAGGTGGGTGGTTAGGATTAATGGTTAATCTTGCTTCCCATTGGTCCATTAATTTTAATCACTCTTAATTTATCTTAATTAAAAGAATATTCCTTTCCTTAGATAAAAAATATTCTATTTTTATGCCTTCTTATAATTTTTGTGCTAAAAACACTGCAATTTCTAATTTCCTTCAGCGAAAAATTATTTTTTTCTCAATTTTAATTCCGAACTTCAAAATTCTCAATTAATAATATCCAAAATATTTTCTCCCATATTATTATTATTTTAATTTATTTCTTTCATGTATGAATTTAGACCCGACCGGTTCGGCGTACCAGATTTCGCTCAACTGCGACCGTGGCCTAAATTATCGGGCATTACAATTTTCCCTTCCTTAAAAAAAAATTCGTCCTCGAAATTTACCTTTTTAACTGGTGTGGAATAATTGTGGATACTGGACCATCATCACCTCTTCATTTTTCCAAGTCGCTTCTTCTGAATTATGATTTTTTCACATAACCTTTACCAATGGTAATGACCATTTTGGGTAGAGAATTCTAATTAACTTTCTATTTATACCCCAATTAAATTAGTTAATTTTAATTAATTAATTAATCAATCCTCTCATTGGCTAATAGCACAATTAATTATCTCCTAATATTGGCACATGGCCCAATCACAATTTAGTTAATTTTGACTTCACAAATTTCCAACCAATCACAAATTTTTATTCATTTTAATTCATAATTAAATTTAATTCTCAAAATTCAACCTCCAAACATCTTAATTCTATCAAATTAAATATTTCAAAAATTATAAAATAATTTTCTCTTCAAAACAGTCTCTTCGATTTTATGAAACGATTACCGGTGAGAAAATCGCATTTTTACGGTTTAATCATTTTTTTTAATTTGACCCATAAAAATTCATCCGCTGTCCGATTTCTAATTTTTTAGTTTTAAAAATCTTAAAATTAAATTTCGATCACATCGACTCCATTGCGATCGTGAACACATCTCTCTAACTCCTGATCCGAAAAATCAGACTGTAAATCTGTATTGAGGATCATATTTCTACAATTCAAATCTTTAACTTTAAAATCTTACCTTATAACTCCACCTATAACCTTAAAATAATATTTTACATATTTTGATATGCTTAAATTATAATTTCACTACCAAGCAAAAATCCAAATTCTGACTCAGATTGTTGTCTCGATTTGCGTACATAACATAAATTTACATTGTTTCATTTGATAAAATTCCTATTCATTTTATCATATTAATGTAATTTTTTATATTTATTTATCCATATTTAGACTCCGATCATATGCTTCTATACTGCAATATAAACGACCGCGGTATACGTATACTGTGAGGGTCTAACTCGCAGATGTGACAAACTCAGTACTATTTCTTAGTGCCTATATAATTTCAACTCAGTACTATTTCTTAGTGCCTAGATAAATTAAATCTCAACACTATTTCCTAGTGACTATATTTCTACTTTTTATTGGCATACCATTTATACTAATTTCTAGTTCTCGATTAGATGTTATAAGACTTAATTATATTTGTTACCTTTATTATTATTTACATAAATTATATAGGTAACACTAATATAGATTCTATGTAAATGCAATAATTTCCATTAAATATTTTACAACATCATACTTACTCATTTAATTATTATAACTATAAGAAAAATCAAATAATATATTTTCTATTATAAAATTTCACAATCAATACATATATGCAGTCTGCCTTATTCTGGACAACATTTCTGCCTTATATTACCCTGTATTTTTCATTCATTTCTAGATGGAGTTTGTACAAGTGATCAACTAACAAAATGTAGGTACATTTCTTATCTTTAATTTCCAACTAGAATCAAACTAAACTGAATTTTGTAGTAAAAGTTATGAATTTGTCTCTAAGATATGTTTATTCCAATCTATCAAGTATTTTATTGGACAAATTTCTAGTTCAATTTTGAGTACATTTTTCACATAATTTCAGACATATTCAGGTCTTAATAGTCTAAATAAAAGTTGAAGCTCTATGTCTTAAATTTCCAATCCAATAATAATTACTCAAAAAGCATTTCAAGAATTCAAGTTATGACCATAAAACTAGACACTATTCATAAGACAAATTTTCCAGTACTTCAATTAATTCCTACAATTTTCATATTTGTGCATCAATCACATATTCTAATTTTTATTTTCACATTCATGGCATCATTTAATCACCAATTCATCACTCAATCAAAATATCAAGAATTTCATACACAATTAGACAAACATCACAAAATCAAAATTAACATTTTCAATATTGAATTTTTGCCAAATATACATATCTCAAAAATCTACTTCATTTCACTTTCCTCTTCCTCCTAGTTAGCTTTCTCGTTGTCATTACTTCATCTTTGATTTTTGTGTAAAGATTGTTCACCTTCTTGGCCTAACAACAATTTTCACACTAATCAAACACTAATCACACTAATCCCCTTAATCACCATTAATATAATAATAACCCTAAATTACCAACTTTAATGGTAACTAACCCCAAAATCAAAGAAAATAGAAGAAGAAAAGTAAGTAGATATAAAATTTAACCTCACATTTGTAGATTTTCAAAATGACCAAAGTCTTCATTCTCTTTTTCTCTTCTTTTCTTCTTTCCTCTTCCTTAGTTTAACTTACTTTACTTCACTTCCTTGGTGATCTTGCCTAAATCTCACTTTTTTAATCTAATCTTAGCTTTGATTGAAAAAAAAAAAAGAACAAAAGGGGAGAGGAAAGTCATGGCAAAAGGGAAGAAAAAGGGAGAGAAATTGGTTTGATTAAGATGAGGAAGAAGAAGAATAAAGACAAAAAGGTGAAAGTTGACTTTTATAGTTAGATTAGGTGGGTGGTTAAGATTAATTAGATAATCTTATCTCTCATTGGTCCATTAATTTAAATCACTCTTATTTTATTTTAATCCGAAGAATATTTCTTTTCTTAGATAAAAAATATTCTATTTTTATGCATTCTTAAATTATTTGTGCGAAAAATAATGCAATTTCCAATTTCGTTCAGCAAAAAATTATTTTTTTCCAAATTTTAATTCCAAACTTCAAAATTCTCAATTAATAATATTCAAAATATTTTTCTCATTTTTTATTATAATTTTAATTTTTTTCATGTCTGAATTTAAACCCTAATTGGTTCGGAGCACCGGATTTCGGTCAACCGCAATCGTGACCTAAATTATCGAGCATTACAATTGATTCGCCATGGATGATACAATTCAAAGAGACAATAACCTATTCGTGCAACCTTTTCTTGTTCCAATCGTTTAAGGATTTTTTTGGCATAAAAAAACTCTAGGATCTAAGATTTAAAAAACCTCATCTTGTTCAATCTGGGAGATAGTAGGGGTATAATTGAATTGAGTCGAGTCAACGTAGTGTCAGGCTTGAGCTTGACTCAATTAAAAAACTCAAAGTTTGAACTTGACTCAAATTCAATTGAACTTTATTTTAATTGTTCATGTAACTCCCGATTTTTAGAATTAATAAGTTAGGTGAGTTGTTGTGAGTGAGTGTGGATAGTGTGAGAGGTTAGAAATAGTTAAAAGGTTAATTTCACGTTTGTGGATGGATGATTCACACTCGTGAAAGTGTTGTGTTTCAAAATGACAAAATTTTAAAGGTTGTTCACATCCATGAATGGATTTTCATGACCATGAATGTGGTGTATGAGGTTTTTCCCATGAAAGATTTCTCACGCGGGTGACAAGAAAGTGTTCATGCACGTGAAGAATTTTCATGCTTGTGAACGATGGTCAATATAGTAGGTGAGCAGATCCCGCGATTTTCTCTTATCCATTTATTCATTTGCTATCTTTAGCCACCCTATGTTTCCTAAATCTATTCCTTATGCACCATATCTCTTACCTTCATCATCTTCATCTTCTCTTCTCTTTTTTTCACTAAGTTTTCAAAGATCTCAAAGGGGGTAAGTAAGAGAGAGTTGTGATGTTGAACCTAAGCATAGGGTTTAGGGAGTTTTATGTTCATTTTCTATAGATTAAGGATATTGTTGGACATTTTTCTTATTAATAAAAACTAGAAGCAGAGGGGAAAATCCTTAAAAAACTAAGCAAGCTTTAAAAGTTTGGAGAGTTTAGGCTCTATTGTTAAGGTTAGTACATATATGCATATTAATTCTCCTATCTTGTGTGTTGCGTTTTATGCCTTGAAAGTGTGATATATAATATGTATGAGCTTATGGAATGTATAAGTATGATGATTATGTGATATATTGGTTAGAAATTCCATGAAATGAGTTAGGGAGTTTTGATATATTCAAGAGATCTTTGGGCATGTTATGTGATTCGAAAGCTTCAATTAATGTTAAAGACATGTTGTTTGCAAGAGAAATCGATTGAATGTTAATAGGACTAATTGACATTGATCAATCTTAGAAGTCTTTTCATGATTATAATGTATGTTCTGTTTTTGGGTTTGAAAAATCCAAAAATTCATGCTCGTGACATGAACTTCATGCTCATAAATATAGCACATAGACACATTTTATGTCCATGATCATGAATATAGCACATAAACACATAATCTAGAATTTGGACTAGATAGATAACATGTCATTAAGGGGGTTACAGTACCAAAAAATATTATTTATATGAGGTTTTGGAAGATAAAGCTCAGGTTAGAGTGTCATTGGTCCTCAGTTCCATGTGATTTTAAGGACAATTGGCTGAAGCTCAAATTAGAACACTTTTGATTCGGGTTATACTCAATCAATTTCGCTAAAACTCGAAGAACGCCTCTGACTTGAAGAGTTCAAGTGAACTTTCTCATTTCTTTTTGTACTTGACATGGTTATGTGTTTTATGTTTTGTATTAGTTTTTATGTGAAAGGGCACGTATTTGTATAAAAGTTATATTTTTGTAAACAGTGGGTTAGTTAAGGCCAAGTTTGTATATTTATTAAAAGGTATACTTAAGGATCGAGGTTTATGAAATAAGTTTTGTAAATAAAGTTTTAATTTCATGGGTTTTATGTAACAATAACTAGTAGTATCTACACAACTAGTCGGGAGTAATCCTGATTAGCTGGGTGGGTGTTATATTTTTTTTGTATCAGAGCTTTGGTTTAGACATTTATAGAACTAAGTGGGGTAAAGGGTTGTTATGCATGCATAATTCATCTCATATGACTCTGACATGAGCTACTTCTCTGTCAACTGTAGAATTAGAGTGAGGGAGTTATAGAGATAGAAGTGCACGACATTGCTTAGAGCAATAGTCCTTTAAATGTTGGGGCTTAAGCTTAGGCTAGTAATGCAAGTGTACGAGGTCTAGGCATTGTTCCAATTCCTCTACAGCAGCAGATGGCAGGTTTAGGGATCAAGCTTAAGATCCCTTGATGTAGAATCTAGCTACTATTCTAAAAAGGTTAGCTCAGACAGTACCTCAAGTAATGTCATAGCCAGTTCCATCACTGCCACCGTAAGAGGCACCCAAGAAGAAGATTGATAAGTTTTTGGAAGTATAGAGCTAAACATTTTTTTGGCAAAAGTGAGGACGACTTTATTACTGTCGAGTATTGGTTAGAGAAAACTGAAAAGGTTTTTGACAAGTTAAAGTGTGTCTAGAAGTACAAAGCCAAATATGTCATTTTTCTTCTACAGAAAGATGCCTACGATTGGTGAAAAACAATTCTACTGAAGCCAGAAGTTCCTCAACCATTGACATGGGAGTTCTTTATTGCAGAGTTCAAGAAATAGTATATCCCCATAGTCTACATCGACGAGAATAATGGGGGATTTTTGAACCTCAAGCAGGGAAGGATGACGGTTACCGAGTACCAGTGAGATTTCATTCGCTTGAGTAAGCATGCATCGGAGTTGATCATAGACAAAATTGATAAGTGTCGTAGATTTGAAGATGCCCTTGATGCAGAGATTAAAGATTCGTGATAGCCCTCTAACATGTGATTTTCTCTAAGTTGGTATCCTCTGTCATTAGTTTGGAGAAGAAAAAGAGAAAAAGAATTAAAGAAGCTCCTAGGAAGCCAACAGTTTTAGTGGCTCAAACTTTAAGCGATAAAGGTCATTTCTCTTTAGGGCACTCATAAAGTAGAGGATCGGGACAAAGCCATTCTCAATCCATTTCTTTTAAAAGGGGACCATTCTCTAGAGCTACATCTGTCGTCGTTAGTATACAATCGACCGAAGATAGTGCATCTTCATGCGAGACATGTCGCATATTCCATTAGGGAGAGTGTTGTGTGGCATCAAGGTCTTACTTCAGATGTGGGGCCCAATACCACTACAATAGAGATTATCCTTTTGTAGTCTTAAGAGGTTCCTAAATAGACTAAAGGATCAATGCTGACACAAAAGCTAAAGTTAAGGACAAGCTAGGAGTGGAGCCAGCTAGACCATTTCTGGGATTGTGAACAAGCCAAGATCTAGTATAACGTCAGTAAGAGTCTACCACATGAGGACCATAGAAGAACCAAAGTCTACAAATGTTGCTCCTAAACACATATAGATAATGTAAACGTGATATAAGGGATATATGTGACGATGCATGAGACGTAATATATTGATGTTACGAGAATGGTTCTATGTGTATATGATATTAAAATAGAAAAGATGTAAAGGATAAAGAAATAAGTTATAAGAACCGAAAATGCCTTTTTTCTCTAATCTAGGACTTGACATAAGATAGATGACATGTTATTAAGAGGATTACGGTACTTTAGAATATTATTTATATGAGACATTGGTAACTAAAGCTCAGGTTAGAGCACCATTAATCTTCAGTTTCATGTGATTTTAAGGACAATATGGCTAAAACTCATATTAGAGTGCCCTTAATCCTGGTTATACTAAGTCAGGGTGGCTGAAAGCTCGAACAACCCCCTTGACTTTAGAAGCTCAAATGAGCTTTTACAATTGGTGAACAAAATGGTCGAAGCTCTGAGAGCGCGTCTATTTCACAACCTGCATCCTGATAGTTCGACTTAAAGTTTTATGTAAGACAATTTAAAAAAGAACTAAAGGAAAAATGTAAAGTTTTAATGAACTAGTAGCAAGTAGGAATGATTGATTTATATTTGTTGATAGGTTGATGATATAAGGTAATATGCTTGTATTATCATGCATTATGATAGTGGATATTAAATTATTACATGGACATGCATACTATGTCATGATATGATTTTATATGGTTACATATTTGAATTTTTATGTCTATATGTACCACTAAAATTTTAGTAACTTAGAGTGTGAGTTTTCTATACCTAGGTTGAAGCCTAAGGGATAGCAGGAGTGAACAGAGTGGTTGAAGCTCTAAAAATACCTCTGTTCCACAATCCGCACCGAATAATCCGATTTAGAATTTTGGGTAAGATAGTTTAAAAAAACTAAAGGAAAAATGTAAGGTTTTAATGAACCGGTAGTAAGTAGGAGTGGTTGATTTTATGTTTGTTGATAGGTTGATGAAATAAGGTAATATGTTTGTATTATCATGCATTATGATAGTGGATATTATATTATTACATGAACATATATAATATGTCATGATATAATTTGTATGCTTGTATGCTTGGATTTTTATATTTATATGTACTACTAAGCTTTCAGTAACTTATAATGTAAGACCACATCTTATGCAATTAAGTATAATCTATCCCTGTATCAAATAATCATACATAGTATGCTGGAAAGACAAAATATCCTGTTAACATTGATAGTAAATTTTTTTATTTTTTTAATTATTCTTATTATTATTACACAAATCAACACAATATGCAATTTAATTTTAATCTAGTCATTTTGCATACTTTAATTTGGTCCCCTTATTTCATTTATTTCTAATACTTTTTATCCTCATTTAGATTATAAATACACATGCAACTCGATACAATTGCGATGTATTAGGACATGTAACTAGTGCGTGTCATGAACTTGTTCCTACGAAAATACGTATGAAATGCACGTGTTCAATTGAATTATATGGAAGGTGCATATGTTCAGATGAAATGCATGTGGATATGCATGTGGAGAAGGTTGAGAATGTTACATATAATGTGAGTTTCTTGCACACAGATCGGAGTCTAAGGGATAACATGAGTGGATGGAGTGACTGAACCTCTGAGAGCGTTTATGTTCCACAACCCGCATTGGATAATCCGACTTAGAGTTTTGAGTAAAACACTTTAAAAAAGAACTAAAGGAAAAATGTAAGGTTTTAATGAACCGTCAGTAAGTAGGAGTGATTGATTTATGTTTGTTGATAGGTTGATGATGTAAGGTAATATGTTTGTATTATCATGCATTATGATAATAGATATTATATTATTACATGAACATGCATAAATATGTCATGATATGATTTGTATGATTACATGTTTGAATTTTTATTTTTATATATACCACTAACTTTTCAGTAACTTAGAATGTAAGTTTTTTGCACAGATCGAAGCTTAAAGGATAACAAAAGTTGACTCGAAAAGAAAAAACACCCGTTTTGAAGAGTTAGTGATACATGTCATTGTCAATTCTTTTTGTACATGATATGATTATGAATTTTATGTTTTGTATTAGTTTTTTATGTTAAAGAACTTGTATTTGTATAAAAGTTGTATTTTTGTAAATAGTGAGTCAATTAACACTATATTTGTATATTTATTAAAAAGAAATTCTCAGGAATCGAGGTTTATGAAATAAGTTTTGTAAAAAAATTTAATTTAACAGATTTTATATAACAATAACCAGTAGCATTCACCCAATTAGTCGGGAGTAATCCTGATTAACTAGGTAAATGTTACAGTTCGAAACTCGATTAAAAAATGTTCAATTTACTCGAGTTCGACTTAACAAAACTCAAATCAATTAAAAAAATTTAATAAATGGTATATTCGACTTGAAATCAATTCAATTAATCTCGAATATGTTTAAATATTTAGGGTATAAAAATAATTTAATAAATAATAAATTTACAAATCTTATGACTCGAAATTGATTTGATAAATTACTTGAATTTAAATTAATTAATTTAAAATCAAATTTAAATATTTTACAACTTAAATTTGAGTAACTCACAATAAACATGATTCATTTAAATTTCAGAGGAAATTTTTCTTTAACTGAGGTTGAATTCTTAAAACGTCGCGGTTTTCTGCTCTTGGAACGGGTCGTTTTATGTTATTTAGTAAGCACAAAACCCTGGCTGCAGAAAATATACCCCGCACCGCTCCCTCCATTTTCCCCCTTGCCGCAGACACTCTCCCTCGCGCTGCTCCTTCTCTATTCTGCCCCGCGCCGCTCCTTCTCACTGGTGACTGTCCCCGCCGGATGCCGCCCCACGCCACGCCCAGAAGCAACGCCCCGCGGTGAGCTTGCTCTCTCCCCTACTCTGTATGTTTCCTTGTTCTTTTACCAGTACAAATTATAACTATCTTTTCTTATTATTCTAATTTTTGTTTATCCTTCTTTCTCTCCTTTTCAGCTTTGATTAATTTGTTGAAATCTCCCAGCCTTTTTCACTCTGTATTGCTCCTCCACAGTTTCAGTCATTAATTTCACAGTGCAATCTCTGTCTGGTAAGAATGAGAAATTGAATTCTGCTTTGTGGATTGCTGATACTTTTCTGGGTATAATGAGAAGATCCTAAAGACTGTTTCGACTGTTAGTGCGTTTGTTTCATTCACAAACCAATAAAAAGGTTTGCTTTAACAGCAAAGAGGTCTTTCGTCAAAAAAAAAAAAGAAAAGAAAAGAAAAGAAAAAAACTGCAAAGAGGTCCACATGGAGAGAGAAATCTTCTTCAAAATAATTTTCTGCTTGTGGAAGGGTTTAGGCCTTTCTTACATATATGGAATTCTTTTCTTTTTTACGTCTATCAAAATTCTGGGCTTCAAGTTTTCTCCAAATCGTGAGGAATCTTTATATCTTAGCTGAAAAATTTGAATATGAAGTTCTGTTGAAAAAAGATATGCTTTCTAATTTCCTGTTGAACATTTTATCTGCACATGGACATTTGCTTTAGTCATGGTGTATTTTGCGGTATGTTCAAGCACTATAATTTCATTATTTTATTTACCTGTTGAAGTAATGGATTATTAATGGTATGAAAGTCTCATGTTAGTTTGTTCCAAAATTTAATGAGAAAAATTGATGTTCAAAGACAAATTTAGTCTTCAAGGCTTCAACTGATTATTAGTTATTATGCTATAATTGAATTTAAATTGATTTTATGTGGAAATGTAAATATAATGCCCCAGCTATATTAATATTATAGTTTTGGAGGTTTACATTTGTCATTTTCTCTATGTGGCTTGCCTTTGTCACATCTGGATATGGAATTTGGTTTGCCTCAACACAAACGTCCTTATGAAAATGGGGAAAATGCTGAAATTTTGAGATGTGATGTAAAAGATATTGAAATTACAAACTCTATAACTTACAGGGAGTAAGAAACAAAGGGAACTATTAAGTTGCAAAGTCATTATGCTGCAGAGGCCATCAGGCTAAGAGCTGGATTTGGGGATATCTAATGCAAACTTTTTATCAGGTCAGTGTGTCAAGATATTAATTTCTTCACATTTCTTCTTTGTAATAAGCATTCTTTTACTCATGGTTTGAGCCTTGCAAATTTTTAGTAGTAAGCCTAATTTAACCATTTGTCATTATGAAGAGTAATTGAAACTAACTTATTTAGATCTATTTAATATATAACATACTTGTGCAGGTGCTGTCATCCTAAAATATATAGTTTTTTGGTGTATAATAGTTCCATTTGGATCAAATGCCCATCTTAGACTGAATGTGGTAAGAATACTGTCTATAGCTAATTATATTATTGATTGTGTTAATTTTATTGTTATCTTCCATTTTCCCTGGACATTGTCTATGTTCCTTTAGTGGTGCTATAGAAAGTATCAACCACGCTATATACCTTAAGAAAGTAGACTTGGTGAAGTTATTCTTTTTTTATCCCATTGTTACAGTATCTGCTAGGGAGAACTGTCACTGGTTTTCTTATTAGTATGTTGTTCACAGCTGATGGGTTGCATGCACACTCTAAATGCTCTCTCAATTAATGCCAAGACAACATCAATGTATGAATATTCTTTGCCTCTGTTTTTACGTGATCTTTAGTGACTTATAATGTATTCTGAATGTTGCTGGCATAACCTTTAACAATTACAGAAGTGGGTCTGAAAATTTTGCCCCTCAAAGTTCTGTGACTTCCACAGATATACTATCTTTGAAGGACACTCAGGTATGATAAATTCTTCAAAGGCTGTTTCGGAAAGTTCTTAATTGGGTATGCATTACTACATTGTACCATATTTTGTCATAGCTTCTGATTGTTGAGAATTGAGGATTGATGATTCTTTGTGGTCATGCCTTCAAAATGTTTGTCTTTTGGAAATGTTTCATAGTCCTTTTATTTCTCCTGATTTTTATTCTAGATTGAGTTTGCTGCAGTAACTTATTTTTCTGGTATGAAATGTAAAGTCCTTATTTGCTTTATTTGATATATATGTCATCTTTCATTGGCGAGAACTGAAAAAAGGAATGACTAATTCGTAAAGAATTATGAAAGTTTATAATTTATGGTGGCTGGGGTTTCGATTTCTAGCTCAAAACTTTCCTCCTCCCCTTCGAGCCATTTTTCCTTGGGATTTCCTCTATTCTCTTTTATTTTCTTATAAGATTAGTTGTTCTCCATGTTTTTTCACTTAGTTTTGGTGGATTTTGAGCGAAAAAATGGGTAGAATAGGGTTTGGTCTCTTGAGGAGGCGGAAGGACTAGGGTTTGGTCTTATTGCAAATGAGGAAGATGAAGGAAGTTTTCTCTTTTAAATCCCGTGATTCATAGTCGTGAATCACTTGCAATCTCATTTTTAATTTCTTGTTCTAATTCCCTAATGCATCAACCCCTATGCCCACTTCTTGTTAATTAACAACCACATAATTGTATTATCATCTAAACCCTTTGTTATGGGAATGACAAAGTGCCTTCTTCTTCACCATCACCTCCATCACCATGAGGTTTTTTCTTCACCCCAGAGGAGTATTCCTTTTTCCTTTTGAGCTTCATTGTTCATTTTTTTTTAATTTGCTTTGATATTGAGGAAATGTCATGTTTAAGTGTGGAGAAGGGGAATTTTTGTCTTGTGGGTGAATATGTTTTGGTTATCGTGTTATGTTCTTGGTTTTATGGTGGTGTGAATTGTATTTGGTTTATTTTATTTTATTTTCTTTTCTTTTTCTTAAAAAAATAAAATTTTGGCTTACCTTCACATGTGCTCGGAGTTTGTGTTTTTCTTCTCTATAGAAGTTAGTGAATGAGTGTTATGACATGCTTATTTTAGGATTACATTCAATTATTTAGTTTGAGATGATTTTAATATTGATGACATGTTGCTTTTGAGATTATTCTAATATGAGAATAACATTGCCTTGAGATATAGTTTTTAGTAAGTTAGTTGAATTTCTAATGGATAAATATCAATTACATTGTGCTTAATGAGTACCTAATGAGACGGATTATAAAATGCACTCATTTAGGAAAATAAATAAACAATAAAGGATGTTTCCAAAATAGTGAGATGGAACACCAAATGCACTCATTATATCTACTCCTATATTCTTGGTTTGTTGGTAGTTAAGGGTATGAGCATGCAAAACACTCTAAATGTGTGTAATGTACTTCCCTTAAAGAAAAAAAGAGAAAAATAATGAAAATCAAAGTTATAAGTGGGAAGTGCGTTATAACTTAGGGAAGAATTGTAACTGTAGAAAGAATTAAAAAAACAAATTTAATTTTGGCATTCAGAAGTTAGGATCTTGGCTAAAGTACTAAATTCTATATTTTCGAGGTGCTAATATGATCATATTGGATTGTTCTGCGAAATGTATCTTGAAATTAGTATTAACTTTATTTAGAACTTGATGAATTGATATGATTTTGATTTAAGCGTGTTGGGTGCACAAGTGAGACTCTGAGATTAATAAAGTCAAATTTCGAGCATGTGAGTTGGTTTAGTAGTGTTCGTGTTTTATTTTGTGCTTGTTTATATTTTTGTCTTAACATTAGTTGAAGACTATTCTAATTGGCTATCATTTGATGGTCTATTAAAGATGGATTAGAAATCTGTTAAGAACCAACAAGCTCAAATAAAAAATATAAGAATATAAATCAGAGATTATTAAGGAGGTTTGTATTCAATAGAATTCCTTCCAAAGATGCCCCCTGCTATAGCTTTAGTATTCTTTATAACAAACTCCTCCTAGTAATTACCATCCAGACCCTACACCTCCTATCCACGTACCCCTTTCTTTCCTTCTAGAGTAGACATGCTAGATAACAGGCACACGAGTGGACTGATTCTCCACTTCAACATTCTTTTCCAATTCTCTATTACTGCCCCTTCCTTCCAAATCAGTCTTGTCCTCAAGACTAAAATCTGGAAATTGTCTGTGAAAAGTTATTTCATCCTCCCAAGTAGCTTCCTCAACTGATTTTCCCTTCCATTGAACTAAAATTTGGGTAACTGAATTACCATGGTGCTGAATAACATGAGTGGCCAACACTTTATCCGAGAAAATATCCTTGAATTTACCCAACAACTCATTTAATTGCTTATGCTGGGTAGGAGTAAGAACAAGTCCCTAACATGATCATCATCTGGATTGCCTTTAAAGACCATCTGTGTCATATGGCCTCCCTTAGGTATGGACAACTAGCCATGGAGTGAAGTAATTTGATCTCATTCTTTCGCAATACCTTGCAAATCAATCTGCTGTTGCTTGTGCCAAAATCTCATAGACTGAGCCTTCCAATTATTCGTGACTACGCCCAAGGTATTGAGCCATTCCATTCCCAAAACCATGTCCAAATTACCCAAATCGAAAACCAGAGCTGAAACATCACATGAATACTGCCCCATGCCAAGCTTCACTCCCAAATTTTCACACCTTTCACTAACCCACACTTTATGCCCATCTCCCAATTTTATTGTAATTCATGAGAATTGTTGTTTTAGCAAGCCCAAAGCCATAACTAATTTTCTGGAGATAAAGTTGTGGGAAGCCCCACTGTCCATTAGCACTATAGGAATTCCTTTAAACTCTCCTTGCAATTTTAGGTTTTTAAAGTCTGACCTTGCAAAAAAGTGAACCCATGCAAATCAAGGATTCGACACTCACCTTCATCAGCTCTGACATCGTCTTCCTCTGTCATCCTTTTTCTAACAATCTCCTTGGCTTCATCAAGCTCCTTGGTGTTGCTCAAGAGGAGAACCCGAAACTGACCTTCCAGACAGCGGTGTTGTGGGGAGAAAGCCTGATCGCACTTATAACATAATCCTTTCTTTTGGTGCTCCTCAAGCTTTGATTGAGTTAGATGGCGAAGGTCCTTGGTGCGTGTATTGAGGAGATAGGGGAAAGAGCAGATACAGGTAATGGGTTGGAGTCTTTGTTAGAAGCTGGGCTTGCCCAATTGGGTTTGGACAACTTTTGGATCAAGTCCGTCTTAATAGGTTGGGTCCCTAAATTAATAGATTTAAAATAGTTGTGGCTTGTCACATGAGTCCTTTCTCTAAGTTCTCCTTCCCCTTTGTTTCTAGAACCAAACTATACCCTACTTTCTTTCCCAGTGCCATTTCTACATTTCGAGTAGTGAGCATAGCATTCAGGCGTGAATCTGGTTCCAACAAGCGAACCCAATGTTTAATCTTCTCTTTAAGCCCATTCATGAAGTATCCCAGATAAAGAGCTTCAGATTCTTGGAGAATCATTGGGGCAATCATCTCAAATTCATCTATATATTTGTCCACCATTCCCCATTGTCTCAAAGCCGATAGCTGCTCATACAGATTGAAATTCCCAATGCCTCTGAATATGTTCAATAGCTCTAGCTTGAACTAAGCCCAACTTAGCTCCAGATGAAGCTTCCGCACTATGGTGAACTAGTGAAATGCTATCCCTTCCATACAAATGTGAGCTAAAAGGATTTTGTGTTGTTCCGGTGTGCCGTGGATCTGAAAATAGGTCTCGGCTTGAGTCAACCACGCACGAGGATTGGTTCCATTGAATGCCAGTATTTTGACCTTTTTGGTCATCACAAATGTATCTCTGAGTGATATTGTTCTTCCAAATCCAGGCGACGGATATCCATCTACATGAATAGGGTGAGACGAGACTGATTGGTTTGTAATACTAGGTGACTCCACTGAATGTTCCAGAGAGCTCCTCCCTTCCTTCGTGACATGTTGCTTATCCATCTTTTTTAACAGTTGAAACACCACACCTTGCAATTTTTCTTGGTCCTCTTGAAGAGTAATCTGTTGAGCTAAAGTAGCCATATGCTTGGTCAGGTTGTGGATTTGTTCGTCCTGTGTATCCAAGCAAGCTTGTGTCCGAGTTTCCATGGAGCCGTCGATCTTTCCCATCCTAGTATCCGGCAGGTCGGACCAAATGTTAAGAACCAACAAGCTCAAACAGAAAATACAAGAATATATATAAGAGATTAGTAAGGAGGTCTGTATTCAATACTGAAATATGGTATTAACACTGCTATAACTGCTACAATGGAGAATTGAACTAAAGAAAATGAAAATGAGCAGTAAATCTATGAACAACTCATAGCCTGGGGACTAGGTCCCCTTCTCAAAGCAACTTAGAGACCCTCTCAACATTGTTCTCCCAAAGATGTCCCCTGCTGTAGCTTCATTATTCTTTATAACAAACTCCTAGTAATTACCATTCAGACCCTACACCTCCTATCCATGTACCCCTTTCTTTCCTTCTCCTAGAGTAGACACGCTAGATAATAGGCACACCAGTGGACTAATTCTCCACTTAAACAATTCTCTATCAAAATCATTGTAGTAAGTATTGTGAATTTGCAACATTGCACTCCTAACAAAACCCACAAATGAAGCGATGTCGTCTACTCATTTTTTTACTGACAACATGAACAAAACGACACCATAACCTCTTTATTAAGCTAGCCCATGTTGAAATTATGTTTCTGTCCTTATTTGACAGGTTGGCAGGTGCAACGAATTTATTCCTATAACTGTCTGTCACTTTAGTAGGTGATTGTCTATTATGGCCTAATGCCATTTTTTTGCCTATGGTGTGGGTCCCTCAACATGTAGGGCCCACAACCAATTATTTTTTAAAAAAGAAAAAAATTATGTGCTTAAAAATGCCACCAACATGGCCATACTTTGACCACTTACTGCAATATTATGTGCCAATAAATAGGCACATTACATGACTGACTTGCATTGCAGCATTTAATGAACATTAGTGAAGTGTAAGCCAATGAAAGTTTCTATTGAGTGAGTGAAAGAGTTGGGTGTTTTTGAGAATTTTTTTTAAAAAGGTGTGATAAAAATAGCGAAGAAAATATTTGGGGTGTTCTTGAAAAATATTTGAGTGTCACTATTTTTAGTTTAACTTATATTATTTCATTACTTCTAGCTATTGTTTATGAAAAACTCTCTTTTTGTATCCAATAATTTTATTAGTGGAAAAGTTGAGATGTATGATCGTTTGGTTGTATGAAAACATGCTAACAAAACAGACTGTAAGACAAGATGTATTACAAATGAGTTAGAGTAAAAATAAAAAGAACATATACAAACATGTTTATCATTAAAAAATTAATAAATAGTTTTTTTTTTATATATATATCGGGTCCATTACAAAAAATAATAGCTGTAGGATGCATAATGCCACATCATATTATAATTTACTTTGCGATGACACAAATCAGTCTATAAATAGAAAGCAAATAAAAATAGAAGTAAAAAAAATAAAATAAAGAAGTACCGAAATTTCACTTTATATTTTTTTTTATTTTAAGCTTCATTAATATTCATATGTTATGTAGAATTGTTTTATATTATTACGAGGGTATTTGAGATTGCTGTTAGGTGTCCAAAAAGTAGGTTTAGAATTTTTTTGATTTAATTGACTGATTTTTTTAATTTTTTATAAACTGTTTTTCTCAAACCTGTTTCTGGGAAAACATATATTTAACTGCTTATCTCCAAAAACAGTTTTCAAAACTCAAAAAATTTAAAAATAAATTTTTTTCTCCAAAAGTACTGTTGGCAAACGCAATGCCAAACGGGTCCTATGTTAAGATTTTTTATTGTATATATTTACGCTAATAACTCTTACATTAATCATAAATCAATTTATATTTAAACTGTAGTCATTTTCAGTATTTTTCACCATCAATTAGCAGAAAAGATAAACCTTTTAAACCCTTTGTGTTTTAGCTTCCATCTTAATCCTGTAATAGGAGCCATGGACTTGGGCTTTTGCTTTCTCTGTAATTTCGTTCCTCCTCACTGTCACCACGTCCAGCTTGCTTTATTCTCCAAACTTCAGTATTTCTGTTGAAATTTTTCTATGTATATATATTTTTTGCGTGTCTGTTAATTCTTATTGGTTTCCTTTTGTTGGATTTTGATTATCTGCAGTAAATAGAATTGATCAGAGATGCATAATACACAACAAAAATCACAAGACATAATCTACACGAAGCAGCCTTACATTGAGGATGTTGGCCCGCGTAGAATGTAAGTTCCATGATTTGAATTTCTTATGTAGTGTTGTTTTTTACATTGTATTGGATTAAGATGCTCTTTTCTTTTTTATACAGCAAAAGTATCAAATTTTCTATGATGTCTGGATCGGAGATTGTAAAAGCAGCAGAATGTCAAGTGCATTTGGGTTCATATTATGATGCTTACAGAAAGTCTCATCCAGGTGGTTTATTAGACACCCATATGGTACAACTCTCACTTTTTCCCATGCCTTTGTTTGTGTTATGAATATGTCACTATCTATGAGTTTTGGGTTCTTATGAATTTGGTTTAGATGTTATAGTCTTGGCTATTTCTGGTTTTATGCCGAAATGACTCTAATAAGCTTATTTTCTTTTGCTGGGCGGTTTTCAGGGTCCTGCAAATAAAAATAGTACATGTGATACTTGTGGTGGAAGCTTTCACGAATGCCCTGGGCACTTTGGATATTTGAACCTTGTTTTGCCAGTTTTCAATGTTGGATATATGGGCAATATTTTGGACATTTTGAAGTGCATCTGTAAGGTAAGTGGCATTGCTAAAATTTATCTTATTTGGTGCAACTCTATTAGCAGGAATTTAATTTTTTGTAAATTCTTTTTCTTATGCTTTCTTTCTGTTGTAATTGTTTTCTTTGCATTGTATTTGTTTAGAACTATATAGGAAACTTAAATGAAAATACCTGGGCAGTAGACCAAATTGGGTTAGCTTATTATATAAATATCTCAGCGCATGGGATAACAAAGTGTTGAAATTTGATAGAGTTCAAACTTGGCTGTTTTAAGTAAGTGTTCATTGTGTATTCCATCTTGCATTAACAAACAGTGAAACTTAACGATCTCAAACTTACGAAACAAGTTCCCAATTAAAGATTTTGTAATTTTTCATTCCTAGACCCACTCTCTCTCTCTTTTTCATTTCTGTGAAGTACACTGATACTTAGCCATGTATGTACTGACAGCGATTCAGTGGCTAACAAGTTTTAATTTTAACCAGCTCAGGCTAGTTGATTTCTCTCTTTCCCTTTCTTTCATATCTAAAGATATAAAATGCTTGTTGCACCAGATGCTAATTTTCTTTTAATATTCAAATTCTGAGTTTTTCCTTGTACCATTTCCTTTTCTTATTGTTCCACTTAAAATAAAGTCATTCTTTGCTATTAATCTTCTCTTCATATTTTCTGTACTGGTGCCATCTGCACCTTTTTAGGAATGTAATACTTCCTCAACATGTCCTTTAAGTTGTATCTTGGTCTTTCAAATGCAAAATCTAGGAATTATTTAAGTTCTGTTTGGTTATGATAAGCTCCTACTTACTTGTTCAATGAGAAGGTGGAATGACAGAAATATTAGCAGAGAATCATAAGTATCGAAGGCTCTGCTGATCAGTGCGTACCACAAAGGGCTGGCCTATGAGTTCTATGGCCTCACATTGACTAGGGCTTGTGCCCAGAAGAAGTTCTATCTACAATTGCTTGTTGCTCACCTTGCGGGTTTTTGCAAACTTTGTTCTAGATTTTTATGCAATCTCTTAAAAATTTCTGTAGGCCTTACTCATTAGATATGAAAGTGCATTTAAACTATTTGTCTTGGTTGTTGTTTCATATGTTGCTTGATGTACCTTCATTTTCTTTGTAGTCTTGTTCTCGTATACTTTTGGATGAGAAATCATGCAAAGAACAATTGAAAAGGATGAGAAATCCTATGTTGGAGCCTTTGAAGAGAAGTGATTTGGTGAAGAGGGTTGTGAAAAAGTGTAGTACCATGGCAAGCAATAAAGCTGTGAAGTGCATTAGATGTGGAGAAATGAATGGTATTCCTTCTGATTTTTTGTTAGTTATTATATTTTATTGCTTTGTTCCACAAACATTGAGAAAAGGTTGTTGTCTGCTATGGCTTATTAATAAATGTTAAGAAGATTCTTTGTGATACTTGGTATCAAATAGGCATCGAAGTATTCAATCTAGTTGAACTTACTTATGTTTAGATTTTGCTTGAGGAAACTTTCTGAGGATGAAAATACTAAATGACTATTGAAGGGAAATATTTGCAAGCTTGTTTTCCAAAGCATAAAATGTATGGATTTTCAAGGGTTTTACATCTTTGATGATGTGAACTAGTTAGTTTAATATTGTCATCTTCAGGCATGGTCAAGAAGGCTGGGTCTGCTCTAACCATTATTCATGACCGTTCAAAATTAGTCAATGGTGATTTGGAAGAATTTAGATCGGCAATTTCACATACCAAAGAGTATAAGGCACCAATTAGTCTGGCGACTTATATTCTTAGCCCTGTCAAAGTTCTCTCTCTTTTTAAAAGAATTCGAGAGGAGGTACTATTTTGTGAATTTGGATATGATAAGCTGGTGTTTCCTTAGATTTTCTACTTACGAATTCATTATTCCATCTGTTGATTGCAGGATTGTGAAGTGCTTGGATTGTGTGATCGACCGGAAAAACTTATTATTACGAACTTTGCTGTGCCACCTATATCAATCCGACCTTCTGTCATCATGGATGGATCACAAAGGTTTTCTTAATTTATATTTTGCTCTAATAGCTTTAAGCTGCCCTTGTGGTAGTATGATGATTATTGATGTAGAAACACTCTGCTTCTGCTGCAGTAATGAAAATGACATCACAGAGAGGTTAAAACAAATTATTCAGGCAAATGCTAGCCTTCGCTCGGAGTTACTAGAGGGAAGAACAAGTGTGAACAAATATCTGGTATGATAGAGGATTTTGATACGTGTTTAAACTCACCGGATTATTGTTTGGTGTTAGATAAGTGGTCAATATAGTGCTCTCTATCAAGTTCGTTCCTTCAATTTTCTGTTGTTAAGCATTGGCTTGTTCTTGAATTTGTAGTGAAACATGAATTGTTGGTCCCCTTGACTTGTCTATTCTTCATATTTCAGTGTCTGTTTCTGTACCATTCTTGAAGCTTACTGGAACATGAAGAATTGAATATTTATCTCTTTGCTTTGTGCTCTTTTGCTCTGTTCTGCAAATCTTGACGTCCATTGCATAATAGCATTCCAAATTCGGCTTCTCTTGCTTAATAGCATTCTCCAAATTCTTCTATAACATTGATACATAAGCTGCTATATTCCTTCTTTTCTTTTTTATTTTCCTTTTGAATTACGTTTGTAAACTTGGATATCTATTGTTTGTCCACAAAATTCTTAACAATAGTAAACAATGGAGGTTTCTTATTAAACCTTGATTTAGATTGTTGATATAGTTCACTATTGTATTCCTTTTCTTCTTAGACTTATAGATGTTTTGGTGATGAATGTTTCAACAATTCTTTTCACGTTTGATTATTTTCTTAGAATCATATCCTACGCTATCTTGATACATGTCAAGCTCTAATGTAATTTCTATATTAATTTTTTTGGACCTTTGTGGTTTCAAATTATTATTGCTTTATACTTGTCTTGACATCTTGGTTTAGGATTCTTGGGATGGTCTTCAAGCTGCGGTTGCACTCTATGTAAATAGTGATGTCCGTGTTCCAAGTAATGTGGAAGTTGGCAAGCCACTGAGTGGTTTTGTTCAGCGCCTCAAAGGAAAGCAGGGACGATTTCGTGGGAATTTATCAGGGAAGCGAGTTGAATATACTGGAAGAACTGTTATATCACCAGACCCTAATCTAAAAATTACTGAGGTCAGCTATTTTATTAAAACTTGAATGACATGGAGCTATTTATAAATGCCATTTATTTATTTGAGCTGTATACCTGTTGGTCTAGGTAGCTATTCCTATACATATGGCACGAATTTTAACCTTTCCTGAACACGTTACCCATCACAACATTGAGAAATTGAGGCAGTGTGTCAGTAATGGCCCTTCTAAATACCCTGGGGCAAAGATGGTCAGATATCCTGATGGTTCTTCAAAGTTTGTGCTCTTACCTTTTTTTCATATAGATAGATGCTTCCTTTTATCTAGAATTCATTATCTTGTGCTGCAGGCTTTTGCTAGGGAGTTACAGAAAACGTGTGGCTGAGGAACTGTCATTTGGTTGTATTGTTGATCGCCATTTGGAAGATGGTGATGTTGTTCTTTTTAATAGGCAACCAAGTTTGCATCGAATGTCTATCATGTGCCATAGGGTGATTAAAATTAATTTTCATAAAATTAATTATATTTTATGAAGTTCTTCTTTTTCAGTTCAGATAGAAAATGCAGTTTTCGTTTTGATCTTGCAGGCGAGAATCATGCCTTGGAGAACATTGAGATTTAATGAATCTGTTTGCAACCCATATAATGCTGATTTTGATGGTGACGAGATGAATTTGCATGTTCCCCAGACTCAAGAGGCTCGAACGGAGGCTCTTATGCTGATGGGGGTAAGTTTGCTTTGTTCCTTTAATCATTCTGTTGTTTATACTTGTGTCCTTAGATGCCTGTCATATTAAAGTTTTGTGTTCACTGGTAATGTTTCACCTTCAATGTGTCTTTTTGATAATACCATTTTTCAACTTTCTTATTCGCTCTTGATGATGTTGATTGACATGCAACTCTGCATGAGATCACAGAGGCTTTATTTCAACAAATACGGCCATTTTATTACTACATGTTCATGTAAAATATGAAACTGGGTGACATGACTGCAAAATATGAAACAGATCAATTTTGTATTTTGTATATAATGGGTTGTGGTACATGTTCTGATCATATTCTATGCTTTTATTAACTAAGTTGTGAAGTAAAAAACTATCGAACTATTTGTATAGAATTGCACCCTGACCAACTGTGTTGTATGCAGGATTGAGACATTGGTTAGGCTAGTCTGAAATTTAAAAAAAAAAAGTAATATGAAATGATCTTTTTATTGTGTTGATGAATGAAAACACCATAACCGAAATATTTTATATATTATATTTCAATGTTTATCTTGTGCTTGAAAATCTCGACTTTCATTTCCCTTTCAGAATTCATATATAATCATGCACATCATTCCTTTTATAGGTGAATCACAAGCATCTATAATTATTTACAGATTGGCCCATAGACATACTCAGAAGTTTTTTTACTTTTTACTTTTTATATGTAGTTTGGCTTTTATTTATTTTTGTGTTGTTTTTTTTTTTTTTTGGGGGGGGGGGGTGTTTGGCTTGTGAGTCACAAGCACCTTTAATTATGTTTTTTCCTTTTTCTTTGTGGGAAGAAGTTGTGTGTTAGTGGCCCTTTGCTTCCTACTGTTGTTTCCCAATTTATGACCAACCAAACATAGCTTCAAGGTGGCACTGCCTGCAGAAGTATGCCTAGATATTTGGTTGTAATTGTGGAGCAAGCTTGTACTAGATTGAGTACTCTTCGTAGGTTATTCACCCATATAGCTATTCAAAGCTCCTATAGTATTGATCAAAGTAGCAATCTTGATAGAAGCAAAATCTATCATTGGCAAATTATTAATCATAGCATGCAGCTAAATTGAAATATTATACTTTAATTAGCTTTTCAAACTTCTAGGTTCTACTAATTATAGAGATGTAATTTTTCAACCAAAACTCCGAAAAGACAGCATAAAATTTTGTGATTGATGTTTGGCTGATGCATAAAATGCTTTGAAGTTAATGTCTACATACTGTAACTTTCTTATGGGAAATTAGGGTATATGAATCCTTGAATTAACAAAGGAAGTTGCCAACTATGCCAAACTAATGTGGTTTGCTGTGAGCATTGGCAAATGTCTATACTCATCTAGATAAAAATGCCCTTAGCAGCTGCTGCACCCTTTTTGATACTTTTGTGTTGAGATTTGTCCTCCAGTTTCCTAATTCCTTGATCATGTCACCTTATTACAAGAAATTTGTTTTTTCGTTATTGTATATAATTATTTGGATTCATTTGGCAATTATTTTATTTCATGAGGTTTGCTATGAAGTGCTAATCCTAGGGTGTATGGTGATTCCACCGATCCAAAAGGTGTATGGTGGTTCATGTGCTTGTGTACTTCTATACAAAATTGATTTCTCGTATTTTACTTCTCTTGTTACTCTGAAGTGACTGTTATTTAGTTCCTTCTGCTCCCTGAAATTCTTATCAATGCAGCAATGCAATTTTGTATTATTTCACCTTTGTTTGATGTTTGGAGTGCTTTTTTTTTAATTTTACTTTTCGTCTAACTTAGTTGTCGTTTTATGGAATAGTTCATTTCTTGCTTCTAATTGGGTTTTATGTTGCCAAGACCAAGGACTGGGTTGCTGATTTATCCGACTATGATAATTGCTGCCAAATGTTTGGCAGGCCAGCAGAGTTTAATGCATCTTTTTTCTACCATGTTGATATTGTTTTATGCTTAAGTATTTTGTTTTCATAATATAAGAGTAAGAATTGAGTGTCTTAGTGGGTTTTCTCTAATTGCTATTCATTCCCTTACAGCATATCCAGCCAGCACGAATAGAAATTTGCAAATAGCAGTCTAGTCATGGTTACTAGTGACTTGAATTGCATTTATGATACATGCATCAAGATTTAAGGGGTTTAGAGGAATTTTTGAATGGTGAGATAGTAAATATGGTTCTCTTTTGGTGAAAAAGGGGCTACAGTTGAAAATCACGGCTGGATGTTCGTAATTATTATATGTGCACATTCTTCAGATCTAGCTGCTTTTCATGTGCATGTAATTTTTGCTTTTCTTGTAAGATAATGATTATTGTTTGGATGTGAATTTGAGCCTCGTGAAAGTCCAGTTCTCCTAATGTCCTCTCAGGTACAAAACAATCTGTGCACACCAAAAAATGGAGAGATCTTGGTTGCTTCCACACAAGATTTTCTGACATCATCCTTTCTCATTACAAGGAAAGACACATTTTATGACCGTGCAGTTTTCTCACTTATGTGTACTTATATGAATGATGGCATGGAGCTTGTTGATTTACCAACACCTGCAATATTAAAGGTTTGAGAATGATACAGACTCTTTCCAACATTTCTGTTTAAACTTAGTTTGAGATATTCTTTTCAATCTGCTGACCTAAAAGTGAGGTTGCCTCGTCTCCATCTGGTGTATATGATGGTAATTGACCTATGCGATTAGTTTGGATTTAGTTGATGTTCTTTGTTCTATCATTTAGAAAGTATGTGTTCCTTTGGTTGATTATGATTTAAAAATTGAATTGAACATCATATATTTTCTGTAGAAGTTTTAGAATGAGATGGACTTATGATTTTTTGTTAATTGTTGACTTGTTGTGGCTTGTATTTGGGTATCCGTATTATGATCCGACTTGAGAAGCCCATGGTGTGGCCTAAATTGGATAAAAATATTGTAGGTTTGTATTGAAAGTGGAGGGCACAGGTTGATAGTGGAGTTTACTCTGTTTATTTCCTATTTTTGGGTAAAACATTGTGTAAGGGGAAATTCAAGGGCTGCTGGGTTTTTTATTAGAGATTGTAATTGTTCTTTTTTATAGTGGAATTTTCTGTCTTGCCCGTAGATGTAGGTTACAAAACCAAACCAAATCACGTAGACCCTTGTGTTCTACTTTACTATTTCTCTGTTTGCACATATTTTATTCCTATTTGTGTGATCCTGTCATTACATTATGTTTCTGATTGTCCTCTCTCATGTCTTTGATTATTGTGTTGTTATGCAGCCAATAGAACTTTGGACTGGTAAACAATTATTCAGTGTCCTACTTCGTCCTCATGCGAACGTTAGAGTCTACCTGAATCTCATTGTTAAGGAGAAAACCTACTCCAAGCCTAAGAAGGGAGATAAAAGAGAAACAGAAACGATGTGCCCTAATGATGGTTTTGTTTATATTAGGAACAGTGAGCTAATATCTGGACAACTGGGGAAGGCTACCCTAGGTGAGTATTCATTGTTCTGAATATTCAGAAGCAATGTATGCATTTTAATTGACAGAATGATGAACCTATCTCCTATTAGATTTTGTTTTATTTTCTTGAGACATGTAATTATCTTTATTTTATAAAATATAGGATACACTGAAAGAGTAAATAAAATAACTCTACTTTAGTATCAACCAAATGCTAGTTCCCTAATTCATTATTCAGATACTCCTCTTTTCTTTAACTGGACAAAACTCTCCCAGGTGGCAATGATCTACTTCTCACTTCCTTTTAATCACTTGAAAATTTGTCTCCAAAATTCAAGGCCTTCTCCACTTATAAGAAGAATTGTATTGCTGAATTTTGTTTGAGTAAGAGCTTTGTTGTGGTTTCAAGAACAATGTTGGCTGACTCATTAAATGATGTTACTTTTCTAACATCTCGTTGATTCTGTGTTGACAATAATCTAAGGTTAATGGTTATATCCTGAACATGGATTAGTTTAGGATTGAAGTGGTCTAAGGTAATCATTCATTTGGGGAGAAAACCAAATTCCGCTTAACATACCCTTTCCCCCCAAGCATAAATGCAGCTGATACGTGTAACATCCTGTGTTAATCCTTTTTGAAGATGTTGATGGCTTGAACCTTCCTTTTTTTTTCCCCCATTTTTCATCTTAAGATGATCAAGAAGCTTGAATTATGTGTGGAAAACTTTGCAGGTTAGTGTATGTAGCTTTGGTTTCTTTGCTATTAGCATACATAATTTTATATTCTTAAATCAGGAACATTATTCCAGGAAATGGCAACAAGGATGGACTTTACTCTGTTCTTCTTAGAGACTACAATGCTCATGCTGCTGCGACTTGCATGAATCGATTAGCTAAATTGAGGTAACTGTCTCTGCAAATTTTTGATCAGCAAATTATCCTGCTTTCAGTTCTACTGCTGTTGCATTTTATTTCGAAGTTATCTTTTGGGTTCTATAAGAAATTACATTTTCTTGTTCTACAATGAATATGCTTCTTGAACTTCTTGTTGTGGCCTTGTAAAATGGATAACTTCATGATATTATACCTTGGAATTTGATTCCATGAATTGAGGTTTTGCTCCATTCAACATTGCTAGCTGTTGTTTGAATGGTGGTTTTGATTTTTATGTATCACAAACAAGTGAGTTTAATCTTTTCGGAAAGCTTCAAGGAATCAGTCTGTATGCAAACTTGACAATTTGGTATTTCATTTTTGGAATTGATGAAATGTGGGTGGTTTGTTTGGGGTAATGCTAGAAAATAATGAAGTATGGTGACAGAAATAGTCAATTAGATAGAAAATAAACAGCCGGAATTCATTTGGCTTGGAGGTTTTATTAATTGAAAGTAATAAGAAAGATATATATCTGTACATAAATAGAGGTGGTGGGGACTGGGGGGAAACTTATCACAATGATCTGTGTACATGAGAAGAGAGCAACATGAAAAAGTTAAGATAATGTGTACAAGATTCTTAGGAACTCTTTAAAGTTTCTTGAATTGGAGCTATAGTAGTGTTTTTTTTAATAGATTGATACTTGAGCCACAAATTCTATGGTATTAATACCCATTAGAAGAATTTTCCTGCCATTTGTCAATTGTGACTCCACTTGACCTTTGTTTTAGCATGTGATATAAGCATGATTGTATTCCTATTGATCCTATAAGTTTGGCAGATAAAATTCATATAATTTCATTCATAATACAACTCATATATATACAATATAAAACTCTAAAATAGGAAAAGAATAAAATCCCTATAATTATGTTAATTCCCATAATTAATTATGCTATTTGATATGAAAATATTTGCTGACTAACTTCCTATTCCATAACCCTTTTGATATAGGAATATTTACAGATTAACTTCCTAATCTACAATGCTTTTTCTCAAGGTTGAGCATAGATGTTAATAATGCCTAGCTTGTTGCAACTATAAATGACTTGAGCTCCATTTAGTGCATCAAGAAGGATGTCTCCTAGCTGATCTCTAGTATTGACATATCTTGTAGAGATGAACTTTTACTGAACCTTTTCACAAATGAAATGATTATTGATCTCAATATGCTTAATTTTTTAATGAACACGGGATTGGAGATAATCTGAAGAGTTGCTTGATTTTCACATCACACGTGTCGGAAATAAAGACTTAAGACCAACTTTACTCAATAGTTGATTTATCCATTCTATCGCGCACACAGATTGTGCTGTAGTGCTGTATTCTATTTCTATACCCGATTGGGATATTACATTCTATTTCTTACTTCTTCATGAAGCCATATCTCTTCCAACAAAAGTACAATATCCTGTAGTGGGAAGGAACAGCCAAAAAAATACCATGGCTTCTAAGAGCACTCATCTTAAAGAAGTGACAAACTTAAGGTTGAGAAAGATAAAAAAAATAGTGATATCAAATGGGAAGGAACAACCGAAAACTATCAAACAACACCAAGCCCAAATAGAGACCCAAACTATCCCATTGAAAACATCAAATTCTCAACCAGCAAAAGCACCCTCAAATTTTACCAAACATGATAAATAGCACAAATATGTGCTGCAACCAAAGAGGGGGGTGACACTTCTCCTAGGGCAGACTGAGGTCAAACTGTCACTCATATGGTGACCTAGGTTTGGGAAGAAATCTGAGAAGTGAAGGGGGGAAGGCTCTGATACTATGTAAGTTTGGAAGAGAAAAATCATCATTTCATTCACAATACAACTTATATCTACACTCTAAATAGGAAAAGAATAAAATCCCTTTAATCATGCTAATCCAGATAATTATGCTAATTCTCATAATTACACTATGCTATTTAATATAGGAATATTTACAGATTAGTTTCCTATATTGGAACCCTTTTTAATATAGGAATACTTAAAGATTAATATCCTATTCTTTTAGAGATCCTAACACATTTTGTTATTTACTGAAGTTGGGATCATAAGATATTCCTTGAAATTGTAGTTAGGAATTTATTGTCCTTTGAAATTGCTTTTGATTTAATAACCCATGTTACCTACTGAGAAAGCAAAATGGAAAAATAAAAATTCATTGCTAAATCACTAGATGGATTGCTGTTTTAGTAGAAAAATGCGTGATCACTAGATTCATACAAGTGATAATGCATCCTTAGATCCCTTTTCCTTCAGTTAATTTGCATATGCTTTCAACAGACCATTTCATTTTGCTCTCTTGTTACTCTAGATATTTGCCTTTTTCAATACTTATTTGTTGGTGGTGGCTAAGACTGTAAAAATTGCTTGCTTGAACATTAGATGCTGAATGTTCTCTTTGAGAAATCCTATTATTGCTGCTATTATCAATGTGCATACGGGAGTCCTGTGTTTTGCGGCTGTAATTTTAGAATATGCGGATTGAAAGAAATTATCTGCTGTAGTTGCTTGTCGTTTGATTTTTGGTGCTAATGCTGTCAGAATTTATCCTTATCCTATGATTGCTGCTATTTTCAATGTGCATATGGGAGTCCTGTGTTTCGACGGCAACCATTTTAGGATCTCAGGTATAGAAAGAATTTATGTGCCGTAATTGCTTGTCATTTCTTCTTGATTGTTGGTGGTAATAGTGTCTGAATTTATCCTTGTCTATGTTATGATTTTCAGAGTTTCTATATATATATATATATATTTTCCTTTGTTGACTGCGTTTTCATTGTTTCTGCTTGAATACAGTGCTCGGTGGATAGGAAATCATGGCTTCTCAATAGGGATTGATGATGTCCAGCCAGGAAAAAAATTGATTGATGGAAAAGGAAAAACAATTTCAACTGGTTATCAACATTGTGATAAATTAATAGAGGAATACAATGATGGAAAGCTTTCGCTTAAACCTGGTTGTGATGCCACTCAAACACTGGAGGCTGAAATAACTGAGACATTGAATAAGCTTCGAGAAGAAGCTGGTGATGTGAGAATCCAACATTGTTTCAAATTTTAAAATTTTTAATGTGAACATGCATGGTCTCTGTCTGGTTATATTAATTGCATCTATAACATGATGGCCTTCTTCCATCTACAATCCAGAATTGCAGGCTAGGGATGCTCATTGTTAGGGCTATTGTGTGTGAGCAATATTTTGTCAAACTGTTCAAATAATAATTGATCTGACCAGTACTGCTGAGATTGAAGAACTGGACTGTGTAGTCAGTTAATTATCTGTTTTTTTGTTTGTTTTATTTATTTTATTTTTTTAAATCATATGAAGAGATTGATGAAGGAAATGGTTTAATGGAGAGATCTGAACTAAGATTTCGATTCTCATGTTTTAGTTAGTTAAACAAGACCTGTCTGTGAGAGTGAAAACAAAAAGAAAAAAGAAAAAGGATAAACTCTATGTTATGACCTTGTCCGCTGATTTTGGGTGGGGTTGGGGAGATAGGAGTGGGAGAGGGAGAAACTAAACTAGGATTAACTGAGGAGAGCGAGATGGGTTGGGGTGGGGTTGGTGAATAGGTGGTTGGGTGAAAGACTCGGATTAATAAATAAAGACTAGGAGTTGGACAGCAAAAATGGAATAAAACCCTGCGGATAAGTAAAATGACATTGCAACATCAAAATAATGAAAAACAAGGCATGGAAATGAGGTGCAATGGTGAAAATGCTGTTTTATTCTTGTGCTTGATTCAATCTCATAAAGCTGCTGTATTGGTTCTGTTGGTTGATCAATGAACTTTTGAAAGTGAATTAAAACTGTACTGAAATCAGAAAGTTATGGAAATGCAAATGGAAACCAAACCAACTGGTTCAATTAACCATTTTTTTTGGCTGGTTTTCAAGTTTATTTCATCTGCTCCTATTAAGTGATAATTTGATTCTTGCTTTCCAAGCTCATTTACTAAAAGGTTTCATTGTCTGTTCCTGGAAGTCAATTTCTTTCCTATTGTAAACCGTCAGGTTACCTTCTGCTGGTTTGTGGAGGCACTTCAAAAATCCCTGTGGTAATTCTATTTTCTTCTTGTAGGTATGTATGAAAGAGTTGCATTGGAGAAACAGTCCACTGATCATGTCACAGTGTGGATCCAAAGGTTCTGTTATCAATATCAGCCAGATGGTGGCATGCGTTGGTCAGCAGTCTGTTGGAGGTCGTCGTGCTCCAGATGGATTCATAGATCGAAGCCTTCCTCATTTCCCTATAAAATCCAAAACTCCTGCAGTAAGTTCAATCTCACTTTTTCAGCTCTTTGTAATGTATTTTTCATTATATTCTGGTGTGAAAATTCAATTGCATGAGGTTGTTTTTATGCATCTTGAACCAACAAATATTTGAATGCTATTAATTTACGAAAAGAGAAGGTAGTTACTATTTGCTGATAGTGATATTGTCTGATCTGCAGAGGCTTCCATTCTATACTTTCTGAAATAAGCTATACTCAAAATTGGGTAGACTGACCATTGGACATTGGGCTCCTATTACTTAAGTGGTACTTATTTCTAGTGGGCTCTTCATTTGTATCTTTCATGCACCTAAAGGGTTACCAATGCGTGTTGTTGAACTTTCGAAATTGATGTTTGTAATGTTGCATTTTGTTTTACTAACACTAAGTACTGGCAGAATTTGATTCTAGTCTTTAGTTGGAGTACCATTACATTTGTGTAAGAGGTCCCAGGATTTGCTTTTAGGAACATTTTGAAACTAAGCTTGAACTTTTCTGATGACTTTTTGAAGTATTAAAATGAAATTTATACTTTTTATTTTTTATTTTATGCAGGCTAAAGGCTTTGTTGCTAATTCATTCTATAGTGGTTTGACAGCAACTGAGTTTTTCTTCCATACAATGGGTGGCAGAGAAGGTCTTGTGGACACTGCGGTATGGATAATGATTTACATTGATTAGTTGTCCATTTTGATTGAGAACTGTTCACTACTTCATCTACTATGGTGTAACTTAAGTGAAAAGCCAACAAATACAAGTATAGATCTTAGATGTTAAAGAAAAGTTAGACAGGGTCTTAATGAACTGTAGCTAGAATTTTGCAAGTTACATAAAAAACAGTTCAAAAAAGCTACAAAGCTAAATTTTGGTTGTACCCTTTTAGCTTTGTAGAGACTGCAAATTTGTTAGTAATAAATGTAAATTACAATTTCTCTCTTGTGTGGACATTGTGGCATGGATATTGCTCTAGATTGATTAGTTGTCTTTTTAGATAGGGAACTGTTAGCTAGTTCATCTACTATGGTGTAAGTAGGGCCAAAAGCCAATAAATACAAGCACCGGTCATAGAAGTTAAAAAAAAGAAAATGCTGGATCAGGTCTGAATGAACCGTAGTTAGATTTTTGCAAATCACAGAAGAGAAGTTCAAAAAGAAAAAAAAACTATAATGGGAAATTTTGGTTAAATTTTTTTAGTTTTATATAAATGTTTACTGCAAATTTTGTCACAAATAAATGTACACTGCAGTCTTCTCTCTCTTTCTCTCACGTACACACACACACACATTGTCAATAATTTTTTAATTCTGAGGATTGGTCCATTCTTATTGACATAATAGCTCAATGGCTTGGATGTGGTTTGCAATGGATGAGTAGAGGCTACTGTGACTATATTAAGATTAAACTTTGTTAAATTGTTGTTGTAGGTAAAAACAGCTGACACTGGTTACATGTCTCGTAGACTGATCAAAGGACTCGAAGACTTGTCTATCCAGTATGATAATACAGTACGGAATGCAAGTGGATGTGTAGTTCAATTTCTTTATGGAGATGATGGCTTGGATCCTGCAAGAATGGAAGGAAAAGGTGGAGTTCCATTGAATCTTGATCGATTGTTCATGAAAGTAAAGGTTTGTAGCTTTGCCTTTTTTATTTTTTGGAATTTCATATTACTGTTAGAAAGTTGATGACGACAGTTGAACATTCCACTTGTAGGCCACATGTCCTGCTGGAGAAGAGGACTACTTATCTCCCTTAGATATCTCCAACATGGTAGAAAATTTTCTACTGAAGTATGATGAGTCTCTTGGTGGCTTTTGTTCTGAAGCCTTTAAAAAAAGCCTGAGTTCCTTCCTCGGGGATCATGTGAAGAGATTGGAAAGCATGTTGGAACTATATAATGGTACTGAGGGACAAATTTCTGAGATTAATGAAGAAGTTGGAGGTGCAAGTTCTATGAATATAGAAAAACTAGCACATAAAATATCTGGTATTTCTGGTAGACAGTTGGAGGTCAGTATTTGCTATTTCATGCTATATGCATCTAACCTATCCTTGGGCATTCTCTTCTGTTACTTTATTATTGACTTGGTGTTTTATACATGATATTTTTTTTCATAGTGGTTCCTTTTATTGTAGCATTATATAGGTTAGGATTGCCTGAAGATGTAAATTAGTTGTGAACGGCTATGGTATTTGTAGGAAAATTAGGGATTTAATTTTAGGAAATCAAAAATATTTCCTTTTGTATTTGATTTTCTTCATTTTGTATTCCTTGATTCTAGAAATAGAAGTCCTATATAAATTTATATATTCTCTTGTAAATGAATAAGAATCAGAGAGTAAATTTCTCTCTATTTTCCTTCATGGTATCAGAGCTGGACTCTTCTAGCTTTACTATTCTGTAATTTCAGATAGTTCATTTCTAGGATTTTTATACCGTTAACCTAGAGAGAGAGTTGACTCTCACTGCCCACATAAGAAGCGCTGGCCATCGAAAGTTCGTCCGATTGAATCGCGTTACTGTCAACAGTTGCGTGTGACCGCACTTGCTGATCATAGCTTCTGACAAAATCTCACGTCAGCGCGGGAGGCATTTTTCGGTCACCATTTTTTAAGGTTCGTGTTTTAGACTCTTTCCAGTCATTTCGACCTTGCTTGGGTTGTTTTGGTATTGTTTTGAGCTAGTTGATTTTTTAGTGTTTTCTCTGTGAATTACTGTTCTGTTTATTTTCTGGTCCTTGTGGCAAATTACAATCACTAAAAGACAACCTAGTTGGGACTCTTACCACGTCAAGAAAAAATATTCCTAGTATGAATTCCATCTCTTTCAGTAATCCTACAGAAGGAGGCACAAATTCACTTCAATTGAAAATTCACCGGCTTAATGTGGAAAATTATGTGGAATAGTCTAAAACTATCCGTTTGATTTTGGAAGGCAAGGGGAAGTTTGGTTATCTAACAGGAGAAGTAGCAAAACCAGCAAATCAGGATCCAACTCTCTGAACTTAGAAATCAGAAAATTCCTTAATTATAGCATGGTTAATGAATTCCATGGAACCTACAATGAGCAAACCATTTATGTTTCTGTTAACAGCTAAGGATGTTTGGGTTGCAGTTAGGGATACATATTCTGATATGAAAAATTTCTCACAGACTTTTGAGCTAAAGTCTAACTTTGGCATGCAAAATAAGGTGACCGAGATGTAACCTCCTACTACAAGAAGTTGATGACTTTGTGTAAGGAATTAGATCTCTATTATGATGATGTTTGGGAATGTGCAAATGACAGTGTTAGATTCATGAAGAGACACGAAAATGATTGTGCCTTCATGTTCCTAGTAGGACTAAATAAGGAGTTAGATGGTGCAGGGTAGAATCCTTGGAAAAACTCCTTTACCAACAATTCGTAAAGCTTTTTCAGAAGTTAGGAGAGAAAAAGCACGACAGAGTATGATGCTTAAAAAATCGTCTCCTATCTTAGAAATGGATAGTTTTGCTTTAGCAACACAAAGGTTTCAGGAAGAAGGGAAAAATAATGGCAACGACCTTGTTGTGATTACTGCAAAAAACCAAGGCACACATGAGAGACATATTGGAATATTCATGGAAAACCAAAAAATTGAAAAAAAAGAACAGCGAAGGAAGCCGTGCCCTTTAGGCTAGTTCTCAGATCAGGAGTAGTCTTCTTCAACTTCGTTTCCTTTTATCAAGGAATAGATGGACCAACTGTACAAGTGTCTTGAGTCTCAAAAAACTCCTCATTGTTCGTTAGCTCAAAAAGGTTTCCATTTGCATATTGCTCTTATTAGTGTCGATTCTAATCATACCTGGATCATTGATTTTGGTGCAACTGACCATATATCTGGATTGTCAAGTCTTTTCTCTTCATATAGTCCATGTATAGGCAATCAAAAAATTAAAATTGTAGATGACTCTCTTTCAGTCATTGTAGGAAAAGATTCTATTGTAGTATCTCCATGACTTACTCTTCACGATAGTCTCCATGTTCCCAAACTCTTTTGTAATCTGTTATCAGTCAGTAAGCTAGTTCGTGATTAAAATTGTCAAGCTAATTTCTTTCTAACTCACTGTGTGTTTCGAGATTTTGACTTCGAGGAGGATGATTAACAATGCTAGATAGAGTGAAGGACTCTATTTCTTTGATGATGGTTTTGAGTCAGGGCGACAATCTCACCAAATAAATACATGTTTTGAATATAGTTATGTTTCCAATGATAATATTATGTTATGATGTTTTAGATTAGGCTATCCTAGTTTTAAATATTTAAAACATTTGTTTCCTAATTTATTTGATAATAAAGATCTTTGTTTCATTGTGAAATATGTGAATTTGCAAAACATCATTGTACTTGTTTTCCTTCACAACTATACAAACTATCAAAACCATTCATTGTGATTCATAGCGATGTTTGGGGAAGTACACCTTCTAGTAAGAAATTGTTCATTACTTTTACTGATGATCATATTTGACTTTGTTGGGTATTTCTATTAAAAGAAAAATATGAAGTTGAAAAGGTTTTTAAAAACTTCTATATTATGGTGCAAATTCAGTTTCAAGCCAATATACAAGTTTTTAGAAGTAATAATGGAAAAGTGTATTTCGACATGGTCTTGGGAAATTTTTTTTCTGGAAAAAGGTTTCATTCATCATAGTTCTTGCATTGATATACTTCAACAAAATGGAGTTGCTAAAAGAAAAAATAGACATTTATTGGAGGTGGCTCGTGCATTAATTTTTATAACAAAGGTTCCTAAGTATTTGTGGAGAGAGATTGTTTTAATTGCATCATACTTGATTAATAGAATGCCCTCTAAAGTTTTACAATATTAAACTCCTTTTCAAGTTCTCCCAAAAAGTTTTTCTCATGCTAGACTTTCTACAGATCTCCATATAAAAGTATTTGGATGTACAATTTTTGATCATGAACATAGGAAAATTGGGAAAGTTGAATCCAGAGCTATAAATTGTGTTTTCATTGATCATTCCCCACATCAGAAGGGCTATAAATATTTTGATCCAATATCAAAAAAATATTGTCTCAATGGATGTCACTTTTTTCGAAAAACATCATTTTTTTTTAAGGATATTCATCTTCAGGGGGCGACTTGTAATGAAGATTCATTTGTCAACTATTGTGATAACGTCTTTTTTTAGATAATGTAATTGTTTCCTAGGATTCTGAGTCCAATGCACCTACAACAAATGACCAAGATTTTTGTGTTGAAACTCCTCTTACTATGAGTGATGTTTCTCGTATGTCTAGGCCTATATTTGAAAATCAAAATTCTAAACAACCATCTTTGGAAATTGAAAATAAAGGACAACCTACTAAAATGTCACAACATGATAGCGATAGACAATAGATTCATAAAAGGTGATCAAACGTAAAAAGAGATTGTTTACTCGAAAAAGAATCATAAGCAAAGAAAAGACGAATTAACTCTTCAGCATGACCATGATTCCAAACTAAAGAAAAATCAACACTTTGAATCTAGTATAGGTAATTCCCATTCTTTTCCTGAGACTTCTGATTTTGATATTTTTATAGTTCTTCGTAAAGGAATAAGATCTTGCACTAGATATCCTCTATCCAAATTTGTGTCAATACTCAAATTTATCTCCATCTTTGTGTGTTCACATCTAAATTGTCTAGTGTATAAATTCCTAACCGTATACAAGAGGCTTTAAAAATTCCAAAGTGGAAGGAAAAAATACTTGAAGAAATGAGAGCTCTTGAGAAGAATAATATTTGGAGTGTTATGGCATTGCCAGTAGGGAAAAGTACTGTAGGTTGTAAATGAGTCTTCATTGTAAAATACAACTTTGATGGTTCAGTAGAAAGATACAAAGCTCGATTGGTAGCCAAGAGATTTACCCAGACATATGACTTAGATTACTCTGAAACCTTTGCTCTTATTGCAAAATTGAATACAGTAATAGTAATTTTATCTATTGCTACTAAACTAGATTGACCTTTGCAGCAATTAGATGTGGAGAATGTTTTTCTCAATGGAGACTTGGAGGAGGAAGTTTACATGAATAATCCACCGGATTTTGAAGAGAAATTTGGTTCCAAAGTGCAAAATAAAAATGTTATTATATGGCCTCAAACAATTCCTAAGAGCTTGGTTTGAAAAGTTCACACAATTTGTCAAAAAACAAGGATATTATCATTGACAAGCTGACCATACCTTGTTTCTCAAATTCTCTTCTGAAGGAAAGGTTTCTGTGTTAGTAGTTTATGTTGATAATATTATTCTCATAGGTGATGTAGTTGAAATGGAAAGATTAAAGAAGAGCCTTGCATTGGAGTTTTATATTAAAGATTTGGGAGCTCTAAGATATTAATGGAAATTGTCCGTTCAAGGAATGAAATTGTGGTATCTCAACGTAAATATATTCTTGATCACTTGAAAGAGATTGGGATGAGTGGTTGCAGACCGGCCGAAACTCCTTTAGATCCTAATGTGAAACTTTGGGAAAAAGGAAGTGTTCTTGTTGATATTGGTAGATATCATAAATTGGTTGGGAAATTAATCTACGTATCTCATACTCAACTGGATGTTGCCTTTGCAATTAGTGGTGTTAGTCAATTCATGCATGCACTTTATAAAGAACATCTTGAGGCAGTATACAAAATTTTAAGATACTTAAAGTCTACTCTTGGAAAATGTTTATTTTTTAAGAAGACTAATGAGAGGAGTATTGAAGTATTTATAGATGTAGATTGGGCTGATTTTGTAATTGATAGGAGATCTACTTCAGGATATTGTACTTTTGTGTGGGGAAGTTTGGTTACTTGGAGAAGTAAAAAAAATTGTTGTTGCCTGGAGTAGTGTAGAGGCTGAATTTCGAGCAATGACTCGAGGAAATTTGTGAGGTATTGTGGATATAAAGAATTCTCGAAGAACTTAAGAAAAAGATGAAACTTCCTTTGAAACTATACTGCGATAGTAATGCTGCAATAAGTATAGCTCACAATCCTGTCCAGCACGATAGGACGAATCATATTGAAATTGATTAACATTTTATCAAGGAAAAACTTGAAGCTGAAACTATTTGTTTACCATTTGATCATTCTAGTCAACAAACAATGGACATTTTGACCAAAGGTCTACAAGGCATAACTTTGAGCACTTGATAAGCAAGTTGGACATGATTGACATCTATGCACCTACTTAAAGGGGAGTTTAGGAAAATTAGGGATTTAATTTTAGGAAATCAGAAGTATTTCCTTTTGTTCTTATTTCCTTTTGTATTTGATTTTCTTCCTTTATATTCCTTGATTCGAGGAATAAAAGTCTTGCAAAGAGTATATTTTTCTCTCTATTTTCCTTCAGTATTATGTGTTACTCTTTATTAGGTGATGGGGGTAACCTAAAGCTAAGGGAAAGTACATCGGTTAGAGTGGTTGTGAGGAGTAAGAGGATAGTCTGCTGGGTGTCGAGCCTATTTGGAAATTGGGTCCTTTGTTTGGCAGTGAATGAACGAGAGTTAGATGGAAATTTTTTGCAAGTGGTTATGGTTTTAGGTGTATTACTTTTTTTTAGCAGGTCATGGGGTAATTTTACAGCTAAAGAAAAGTACCAGTTAGAGTAGTCAACGAGGAATAATCTGCTGGGTCTTGAGCCTATCTGGAAATTGGGGATTTTGTTTGCAAGTGAATGGAAGGGAGTTCGATGGAAAGTTTTTGCTAGTGGATTTTGTAGTTATGATCTCATAGTTCATGAAACTTTGTTTTTTCTCCTTGTTAGGATGAGTGTTGGAAAACATTAAATGATTAGGTAAATAGAGGGCAGAGTTAAGATTGTCAAGTTTTTTTGGACTTAAGATCTGAGTGCGAATTATGAGAGAATTAGATATCCATGGATGGCTGTGATGATTGTCCAAAGATGGCGCAGAAAGTTTTCATGGAAATAGTTCATAAGTATTACTACTTGCAAGGACGGATTGCAAGATTCTGGGAATAACTATCTTCTTTATTTCAGATTTGGATCAGCTAATATACTTTTATCTGTTACAATTGTAAAATTGATGGAGAATTTTGGATTGTCTCCTCCCCTGAATTAGCAGACATCAGAAATTTGCTTGCAAATGAGAATGAAAACAATAAAAGAGTTATATAGATTGAAAATATCCTTGGAAGACTCTCAGCAATGTTGAACAAGTGTATGATCCACTCTCATCCTGCTTCTGGCTGTGTTGAATCAGGGATAATGAGGTAAACATTGAGGATATAGTTGTGTGAAAGAAAACTCTAATGGCCCCATAGATCATCATCATATTTTGATTGTGGAAGGACTTTATGAGGTAGTTTGGTACCTTTTACTTAAATAGAAATAATTGGTTGTGGAAATAAGCGTGGTAAAAAAGAAGTTTGAAAATTTCTTATCACTTATTTTCTTTCGTGGTTTGATAGGATTTGAGGTTATGATTTGGAGTTGGTTTTATAATTATGTTTGTTCATATTGACCTGTGCTTACTGATGTTTACTCTTTTCTTTGTTCCTAAGTTCTTATGGTTCCTCTGTTATTTTCTTATGCTTCTATATTCTTGTGTTTAAAGTAGTTTGCTATTCTTTTTTTTTTCTTTGTGCTCCTATGTTCTTATGGCTTACATTTGAATCTTTCTTCTCTGCTGCTCCATTATGATTTTTTTTTCTGTTTTCTGATTTAATTTAGTACACTAGAAAGATTTCCATCATCTTTTTATTTTAATAAATGTGCTCATATCCCATTACTTGTGGGTCAGAGCCTTTTACCTTTGGTAATTATGGATTTGGAATTGTTGTTATTGTTGGTGTTTTTCTTTCTTTCTTTTTTTTTTTTTCTCTTTCCTGCACTTGATGTTTTAAAGCATGCCTTTTTCTTTTTTAGTGAATTCTGAGATATATGATTCAATAAGAGTAACTATAATCAAATGATAGGTTTTTCTGAAAACCTGTGTCAATCGTTATCTCTGGAAAAGAGTTGAACCTGGAACTGCAATTGGTGCAATTGGAGCGCAAAGTATAGGGGAGCCAGGGACACAGATGACATTGAAGACCTTTCACTTTGCTGGAGTAGCAAGCATGAGTATCCTTACTGATATTTGAATCTGACAAACAATTGATTTCTTTCTGAATTATTTCTTCTGGTCCAGCTGTAAATGGCTTTCATATTTGATTCCTTAGCATTGTCATAGATATAACACAAGGAGTTCCTCGCATCAAAGAAATAATAAATGGGGCCAAAAGAATCAGTACACCTATCATTACTGCAGAGCTTGAGCAAAATACTAATGTCAATGCTGCTAGAATAATAAAAGGTCGCATCCAAAAAACTGTTTTAGGCCAGGTATGAAATCTATCATTAGCGAAATTTGATGGCTACTTAACCAGTCACTTGATATCTCTACATTTATATGCTTGTGAAGTTTCAAATATCAGGTTTTCTTGATTTGTCTAGCTGGAAGTAGATATTGACTTTTGCACATTAGTCTTTGGTTTTGATACTTGAAGTGCTTGTCTCTCATCCCATGTAATTTGGTAATTGCTAATTATTTCAGCCTATGACTTTTTTTAGTGTAGTTAGTGAAATATTTTATTTATTGGATCTTCTGATTCCTGGATCTTCTTGCACCATGTCGTGTCCCCAGTTAGCTTTAAAACATATCAGCTTGTTTTTTAGCACCTTTTCTGCTATGTGATTTGTGAAGAAACAAGAATGGAGAGAAAATGTTGTATATTACACTTGTGAGGAATGATACATATTATACAGAGGAAGAAAATCAACAACGGGTCTGCTCTCTAGGGCAGAACCAAAACCAAAACTAAAACCTAAACAGAGGCTGAAAATTTTGACACCAGCTCTGATACCATGTGAAGAGACAAGAACAGAGAGAAAATGTTGTATGTTACACTTGTGAGGAATGATACATATATATACACAGATTTGTAGAGATGAAAAAGGAAGAAAATCAATACTAATTCCTAAAATCAAGCTATTCCTAATTAGGCTACATATTTACTGCCTATAATCTTGTAACAACATGTTTACTGCCTATAATTTTGTAACATGATTGAAGGTATTTCATCATCCTTTCTCTCCATTAAGCAGAGATTCTTTAGTCTGATTTCCAGTTTTATTGCAGGTTGCTAAGAGTATCAAAATTGTGATGACTTCAAGATCAGCATTTGTGATGGTGACACTTGACATGAAAACAAATCAAGAGGCACAATTATGTCTTGATGCTGACATTGTGAAGGAATCAATTTTGCAAACTCCAAGAATTAAACTAAAGCCACAGGTATGAAATTTTTATCCAAGGAAGTTTAATATTTTGAGAATTACATGTTAAGCACTTCACGGTCTTGTTAACATGCAGCATATCAAGGTTTTGGATATTAGAAAGTTGGAAGTTATTCCTCAGGGTGATAGAGAAAAAGTTCATTTTGAGCTCCATTCTCTTAAAAATATGCTGCCGTCTGTTGTAGTAAAGGTAAGGTTTCTATCATTATTTGAAATTCTTAAATGATACTTTACATCTTTCTTCTAGCTGTTATTGTTGGAAGCATATTTGTAATTACAACATATTTGGATGGCAGGGCATAAGAACTGTTGAACGTGCTGTTATTGCCCAAAAGAAACGTGAGGGTAAAGCAAGCAATCAAGAACACCCAACATATAACATGCTTGTAGAAGGGTTAGTTTCTATATTTTTTCACCCCTCTTATTTATGAAATTAATGTTCTTATTCTGGGAAATCTTTGTGCCATATCATTTGAGCCTCTGTTTTTTCATAAAATTTAGATGATTTGCATCTTTGTCATACGTTTCCTGACATCTATTCCTGATACACTGGTTGGCCTTCATTACTTTTAATGGTGCTTATTAGTGGAATAATGGGCATTTCAAGTCTCTTTTACTTTGCAATCAGACCTCAAAGCAGTTTCAATCATCTAGTAGATCTAATTACCCACATGAATATGTGCATCTTCATTTTTCCCATTAAATGCAGCCTGACGGTAGAAGCAGTACTTTCCCCTTTTCTTGATGAAGTCGTGTACTGGTCATGTTTCTTATTTCTTACTTCGGTTGATAAATTGTTGCATCGATCTTGATCACTTGGCCATCATCAACTAGTAATGTCTTCTGATTCTTGTAGTGTATATGCTGTGTTTGAAAGTTTAGTACTAGTAAATTCATGTCGGTACTGTTTGTTAAAAATGATACAAAACGTATGAAGGAAAATAAAAGAGTACATGAAAATTAACATCTTGGGTTCTTTCTTGTTCGAAAGTTTAAAATACACACGCACACACACACAAAGTCATACAGCTTGACCTGTGATTCCTAAATTTGCTGGTCACTTTAGGTCGACCCGTTTGGGTTCACTCTGGGTTTGGGTTGGTTAACGGGTCGAGTCAAAAATTACTGCCCCATCCCAGACATATTAACAACAGAAACTGCAATTACTGTAACAATAAATAAAAAAAATATAAGAAATAATAAACCGCTTGATTCACCTCTCTTAGTTGAGGTGGTTCATTGTTCAAGATAGCGAAATAGAAAGTCATTGATTTTCATCGTTCTGGTACCTGATCTGTGTATGATTAGTCCAAAAGATAGCAAAATAGAAAGTCATTGATTTTCATCGTTCTGGTACCTGATCTGTGTATGATTAGTCCAAAAGATGAACTACAAGTTATAATGTTTTACAGTATACAGTATGAATATTGAACAAAATCACAATATGGTTCTTGGATCTTGTTTGGTGCGATTGTAATGATCCCCATAGTGCCATTACAGAGAGTGAGATCTTAAATATTTGATAGCTTAGGTTTTTTCTTTTAACAAATATTTGTTGCATTTTGGCAGAACGGGTCTTGACCTTGTTATGGGGACTGAAGGAGTGGATGGGCGGAATACAACTAGTAATCATATATTGGAAGTGCATAAGGTTCTGGGAATTGAAGCTGCAAGAAAGTGTATCATTGATGAGATAAAACTGACCATGGAAAGTCATGGAATGAGCATCGACAGTCGTCATATGATGCTTTTAGCGGATCTAATGACATTTAAGGTTATTTTCTTAGCCGTTTTTCTATTTATTTCATCCAAAATTTAGCCAACGAACTAGGGTGGTGGTGTTGCCCTCTTTGGAACATGTATTTTTAGTCAAACATTTTTGCTTCTGTACAGGGTGAAGTTCTTGGAATCACAAGATTTGGCATTCAAAAAATGGACAAAGGTATATTAATGTTGGCATCATTTGAAAAAACAGCGGATCACCTTTTTCATGCTGCCGTGAATGGGAAGGATGACAAGATCGAGGGAGTTAGCGAATGCATCATAATGGGAATTCCAATGCAGCTAGGCACTGGAATACTCAAAGTACAGCAAAGGTAAGAACAAAAGATTTTCTGCACTTTTTATTTTATTATATTTTATTTTTCATGTTATGATGATTATATTATAGGTACCAATAATATATTTGCTGAAGGAACCAACATTAATAAATTTAGCCCCACATTCTGGAACCATGTCTTGCGCTGTTTGTGGAGTATATTTCCTCATGAAATTGACATTGTTGCATTTCTCTTAGATGGATGGCCATCCTTTCTTCTTCCTTTTTTTTTTTTTTTTTTTGTATAATATGCTTTTTTTTTTTGCTTTTCTGTATTAGATATCTGTTCGGTTACTTTATTTGGATTTTCTTTGTTCCTTTTATGTACTTGCATGTAAGGTCCTTTCTCGTCTTACTTATCTGTTCATCTTACAAATAGATGAAGTCAAATTGCCTTTTGTGTTTACTTTGCCTGTATTTAAAATCAGTGACAGAATGTAGTGAGCAAAACTGTGCCTTCTTTTACTTGAAGAGCGACAGGATTAATTAACAAGAGAATAGCAATTGTTAGAGCTCAAAATGCTGTTTCGTACTATTATGCATCAAGGTTGGCTGTCAAATCTGTTTAGACAGTGTTGTAGTTGGGGCATCATTGTGTATTTCTTGGACATTTATGTAATTCTAACTAAGCTTTGGGAAAACAATTGAGAGTTTGCAACTAATGGATTTTGTTAAAATTTGAGGGATTCATTTGCCAGACTACAGTTTACCTCTTTGCATACTCGTAAAATTAGTCAGAATGATATGTTTCTAATTTATTGGAATTGGTTTTTAGCTTTTTAACAAATTTTAGAAGGAATATTTATGCTAGTAGATACAGTACTTATAAACTTCATCTGCATGTAAAATGAATTTCATCTTCATTTGGTTCCAAACACAAGAATGGATTTGCATCCTCTGGATTGCCTTTACATCAAAATGATATTTGTTTTTGTGATGAAGCAATTTAATAAGTATTGAATGTCTTTTGAGCCAATTTGTTGATCATATTGAGGATCATCCACTAGCAAATATTTAGATAATTGTGTTTCTCTGCAGGGTTGATCCGCCACCAATGCTGACTTATTCGCCAGACCCTATCATCTCCTAAGAGTTTGTAATTGGGAACTTTGCGGAGCAATACATACAGATCTTTGCAGTACACCTGGTGGAAACAAAATGATGTCAGTGTAATTGTTGAAGTTTAGAAAAATTATTCATCAATGCTCGTCTGATCAATTAGTTTATATACTAGCACAGTACAAAATGTATTGTGGGTCCCATTTGTATTATTTTATAATGAATAAAAAAATTGTCGTGGGCCTCATTTTTATTATTTTATAATAGAATTGAATAAAATAAATAAATAATGTATTTTAATAATTAATTTAATCAACATTAATTAATATGTAAATAATTAAATGTTAACAAAATTTAAATATTAAGAATTCAAATATTATAAAAAATAATTTTTAAAAAATTAAGAAAAATATAAATATTGTTATAATTATTAATGTAATTAATATTATTAATTTTAATAGTAACAAGAATATATATTCTTAATATAACAATAAAATCTAATTTATTGACAATTAAAAAAAATGTAACATTTTAAATGTTAATAATGAATATAATATATTGAAATATTAATTCAGTTTCGTAAATTGAAATTGACATTAATTGCAGAGTTATAACATTAAAATAATAAAAATAAATATTGTTCATTATGATAGAAAAATTATATTTTAAATTTTAAATTTTTATTATATTTGTAATTTATCAATTTATAAAAATACATAAAAAATCAATTATATTATTATATTCAATAAATTAAAATAGAATAAATTGCATAATATTTACGTGTGTGTATATATATATAATCAGATTCATCATATAACAGGTATTCAATAGTCTCTACACGTATCTTATCCTAACCTATCATGGGTTTAAAAATTGCTACCCTAGTCAGTCACAAAATTTTAATAGGGTTATCCATTAGGGTTTAAACGGATTTGGATAGACAAGATATCTTCGAATTCTATACACGCGGCCACCTCTAATCTTATTATTGTTGGCATACATAGAATATGCTGATTTGTGAGCTTCCTTAAAGATCACCTATTTTAATTTTGATTAGTTAGGCACACATAACTTGCCTTTAAATTGTACAAAGCCTTTAGTCACCATTGAAAACTCGAGTAATTGGAAACAACTCCAATGATCTCTTCCAACTTAGGATCTTGCTTCTGAGCTTTTTAATCCTCTAAAGTAACGTAGGTTGGATTCGAAGCTCTGCTTGAGTCTTTCGACTTAAAGCATCGCATTCACCTTTCTTGGCTAATAGTCAATAATACAATCATAATCCTTGATTAATTCCAACCACTGCCTTTGCTTAAGGTTCAACTCATTTTATAAGGGTAGGTACTTCAAACTTTTATGATCTAGTTATGGTGTTTTTCTCTTGGCTAACACTTAACTTAGAAACAATCCTTGTGTTTTAATGACTAATACAACAATCAAATCATTGTGTTTTTGATGGCTCATATAAAAACTTTTACAAATATTTCACTCACAACCCAACTCACTCAATCACTTTTGAGTAATTGATTACAAGATGAAAACACTCACCAACCAAAATGCTCAGCAATTATAAGCAATTATGGTTTTACAATAACAAATAATGAAATTTGTTGAATTAAAAATAATTGCACAAAGTTATACAAAATTAGAAAATTGAATGATTGTTTTTTTTTAACTTGTAGAAGTCATAAATATATTATTTTTATACTTCGAGATCAAATATAGCCATTCTGGAGTGCGTTTAATGTTAAAATAGTCTTTCCATTTGCGTCTGACAAGTTTCTCTATCCACATTCATGGGCATGACTGTTCTTCGTAGCAATAAATGAAAGTTGTGATGCTGGCCGTTTCTCATTCTGTCTGAAAATGAATGGTCATTCACGGGTGTGATAAAATCTTCACCGACGTGACTTTATCAATTTTCACAGTTAAGACAATGCTTCACTGCTGTGAATGTTTGAATAAACAATCTTGGCGGTTACTAGTTTCACGGGCATGATTAAGTATTCACGAGAGTGAAAAGCTATTTTCACGAGCTCACAGGTATGACTTTTTTCATTTTTTCAATATTTTAAACTTCAATTATTCTCTTTCAACTTACTTCAAGATTTTAGGAATGCATAACCTATCTAATACACTTAAAGCACAAAATGTGGTTAAATTCCTTGTTGCCTAATTATTTGTTATTACCAAAATGACGAAAATATCCCTAAAAGTTTAATAATCTTCTCCTTTTTGATGGTGACAAATAATTAAGCAATATGGGGTCTAAAGAGAAAATTCAATTTTTCCCCCTCAATTGATGCTTAATAAACATGAGTCATAAGAAGTACAAGATGCAAGAGAAGCTTCAAAAACAATAAACATAACATTCATATCAAGATAAACAAAGTATTCATGCCAAGTATATGAAGGGAGTATGTCAAGTACATGTAATATATATTTCAAAGTATACTATCATATATTGCATGCAACTTAACCTTTTCATTTGCTTACCTATTATTCCCCTTTGTCACAATCAAAAAGAGATAAGACAATAGAGAATAAAATAAAATATATATCATTGCATTAACAAAATATTTACAAGTCACATGAGTTGTAAAATATAAACGAGACTTTCCTAAACATAAAAAAGTACGACGATAACATGATCCTAAGGATCCTAAGACATAAAAAGTAAAAAAAGATAAAAGTCATGGCTTGAAGCTAGACATCTGCTCGTGAAGATGAGCTACCTCCTCCTCGAGGCTAAGTCCTTGAGGCTTTCCAGCTTTGTATCAATCGACTCCTGAAAGGTGTCCATGCTTTCCTGAAGTATGTCAAAGTGAGGAGTCAAGAGTGGGGCAATCTATTGTACCAAGTTTGACAAAGGTGTCGAATAGGTCTCGGTGGTAAAAGGAGCATCTGGAACAGCTGCAGGTGAAGTCTCAACACGGGCTCTCTTCCTCTGCTGGAGCCCTTGAAGTCCCACTTTGAATTCCTCAGAGTCTTCAGGCTCCCATGTCACCTCTTCTGCTAGGGTGATGAAGTTGTAAGACACTTCATCCTTAGGGTGGACTCTCATTGCTACTCTTAACTTGATGAATGACTCAATGTCGAGTTGGTATTTCGGAGAAGCTGTAACGATATTGTAAACCTGATTGTTGATGTCCAAAAATCCCAGCTCTATTGCCAAATGAGTCACATAACCTCCAATTAGAATGTCTACTGAAGGCTTGAAGGTAATGGACTAAAGGTGAGAAGCAAACCATCATGATAGTGCCATGGGCTCACTCTTTCGAGCCATATTAAACAGAAGCAATTCGGACTTCCGAATTGAGCCGTTTCTATCACCTCGAGCAAAGATGTTATAAGTGAAACCGGTGAATGTAGCAAAGCACTAGTGATATTAAGTGTGTGCTCTTCATCTTCTTGACGTCCTAGGTGCATTCACTGCCAAAATAGGACCAGATATCGTGAGGGTAAAATCTAGCCTCATTGTCATGGATCAATCCCTCATATAGGAGCTTAAAAATCTCTTCGAATTCAATAATGGTTAGGGTTTTCTCTTGCTTGCAGAGCTGGAAGGAGACTTTCCCAACTAGAGAGACTTGCAATGTGCTAAGAAATTCTAAAGTCAGTTCTCGAAAGGCGGGATATAGATGTCAACAAACTCTAGTAAGCCACACTTAAGTAACCAAACCTTCACGTTGGAGGTAAGGCCTAATGTCTTGACACACCCCCAATCAGAGATCCTCATTGAAAAGAGAGGCTATTTTTTGAGGCAAACATATCTTGGATGGCAATGTCGGGGTATGATATTGAGTAAATAATCCTTATGTAGCTTTGGGGCTGAACTTTTCTTCCCTTTTGATTGACCGGATCCTGAAGCCATTGAAGAGTTTGAAGGTTTGAGAGGAAAAAGAAATTCTAGATTAGGGTTCGAAATCGAACCCTAAAAATCAGAAACAAAAGTGATTGAGGTATTTGGTGATTGATTTCGACGAGGATATGTGGTAACAAGGTGTTTGGGAGGCTAGATTTGGCCAAAAAAGATGAGAAATTGTGACTGTGAATGAATGTTTACGGGTGTGAATGATCGTGTTCACGGTTAGGTATGGTAGTCACTTAAACTGTGACTCAAGGCGTGAACGATATTGCCTAAAAATTGAGGCATTTTCATAGCCATGACGTTAAACAACCATGGGCATGAATAAAGGCCGTCACGGGATCAAACTGTGATCCAAGGTGTGAAACAAGCCGTGATTGAATCTGTTGGTTTCGGCTACTATTTTCACGGCCGTGAAGATTTATTCATGGGCGTGAATATCTAAAAATTTATAAAAAATAAAACTAAGTCCTATTCAAGAGTATGCGACATGCAAACATTTCCTAAACATTTTAAACATAAAAATAAACAATTTGTCATATAATGTGATTATGCAAATCATCAAATAATCATAATATCACTTAAAGTTCACAATATAAGATCAAAAAAAATATCAAAGTATACTCATGACATAAGAATTATCATTTAAGATAATGTGGTGCCATCAAGCATTCCAAGGTCTCTTTTTATAAAACAGAACCTTTCATCATTGAGAGGTTTGGTAAAAATATCTGTCAATTGATTGTTTATGTCAATAAATTATAGCACATCTCTATTTTGAACATGATCTCTTTAGGAAGTGATTTCTAATGTCTATATGTTTACTCCTATAGTGCTAGATATGGTTCTTATAAAGATTTATAACATTAGTATTGTCACATTTGATAGAAATATGATCCATTATTTGACCATAATCTTTAAGTTGTCTCATCTAAAGAACTTGAGTGCAACAATATCCTGCAGCCACATATTCTGTTTCAGCAGTTGATAAGACAAAACCAAGAAACTAAGCATTCTCTAATGAAGTGACAAGTACCTGAAATGCTTTTTCTATCTAATAGATTACTTATATAATCAGCATCTGAAAAGCCAATGATATGAAAAGAAGTATTCCTAGGATACCATATACCTAGATGTAAAGAGCCATGTAAATATTTTAAGATTCTTTTAACAAAATTCAAATATGATTCTTTAGGACATGATTGAAATCTAGCACAAAAGCATACACTATACATAATATCAGGTCTAGAAGCAGTAAGGTATGAAAGAGATCAAATCATACCTTTATAAAGCTTTTCATCTATACTCTTTCCCTTCTCATCTTTTTTCAATTTGGTTGATGTGCTCATTGGAGTCTTTGTAATCTTACACCCTTCCATTCTAAATTTCTTTAATAGTTCTTTGGTGTTCTTGGATTGGTTTATGAAGATGCCATCATTACATTGCTTGATATGAAGACCAAGGAAGAACTTGAGCTCACCTATGATGCTCATTTCAAACTCCTTAGTCATGCACTTAGCAAATTCTTAGTAAAACAATTCATTAGTAGACCCAAAAATGATATCATCAACATAAATTTGAACAAGTAATATATCATCTTGTGTTTTTTAATAAAAAGAGTTGTGTCTACATGTCATTTTGAAAAATTATTTTCTAATAAAAATGCACTAAGCCTTTCATACCAATCTTTTGGAGCTTGTGTTAAACCATATGAGGCCTTAGTGAGGTTAAACACATGATTTGGCAATGTATGGCTTTTAAAACTGGGAGGTTGTTCAACATATACTTTCTTTTCTATAAAGCCATTTAAAAAGGTACTTTTGACATCCATTTGAAGAAGTTTAAAATTCATATGGCATGCAAAATCTAAAAGTATTCTAATTGCTTATAATCTAGCGACTAGAGCATATGTTTCATCATAATCTATGCCTTCCTCTTGATTGTACCCTTTGACAACTAATCTAGCCTTATTTCTAGTTATATTACCTTGTTCATCTAACTTATTTCTAAACACCCATTTACTACCAATGATTGGATAGTCCTTGGGTTTATGAACTAAGGTCCAAACCTTATTTCTCTCAACTTGGTTAAGCTTTTCTTGCATATCAATTACCCAATTTTCATCATTTAGAGCCTCATTAATATTCCTTGGCTCAATTTGAGAGACAAAAGCAAGATTAGAATCTAAAAATTTAAGATTAGATCTAGTACTTACACCATTGGTAGGATTACCAATAATTTGTTCCATGTGGTGGTTTCTTATGAGTTTCCATTCATTTGGAAGCTCTTGGGTTCCTTGCTCTTGAGCATGAGGTAGTGAATTATCTTATTTTTGCTCTTATTGATCATCATCATTTTTCATTGAGGTTCCATCATCCTTTTCATGATCAAGCTTTTTTATTGTTCCTAAAATGTCATCGAAAGCACTACCTTACATAAGATCAAGTTTACTAGATTTATAAAAAAACAACATGCATATATTTTTCTACAACTAATTGTTGAACCTTGAGGGGTATTTCCGTCATTTTGATGCTAACAAATAAAATAGCAATAATGTATTTAGCATACTTGTGTTCTAAGTTTATTGAACAGGGTATGAAATATGATGCAAGAATGGAAGACTAAGTTTGAAAGTCAAAAAATGAAGAAATAACATGTTCACGCCTGTGACTGGTTATGTCACGCCCGTGATGTAGCTTAGCACCAACTATCTAACATTTAAAGTTCACGACCATGAAGGATCATAACAACCATGAATGATCATATCAATCACGCCCGTAAAAGATAGTCACACCCATGAGAAAACATGTCAAATTCCTCCAGAGAGCTTCATGACCAGAGTCACCACTTAAACCACGACTTGGAAGGATATTCATGCCCGTGAAAGAGTAAAGTCACGCTTGTGATCAAACACTTCAATTCCTTCCAGAATGCTTCACAGCTAGTCACCACTTGGACCACGACTTGGAAGAACATTCACGAACGTGACACACATATTCACGACCGTGAATGAGGAAAAAAAACATGTTAGACGCGAAATTAAGAGTTGGTGCAATGACTATTTTCGCATTAAAGGCAACCAAACGACTATAATTCACCAAGAAAGTATAAATGCAAGTCATTTATGAATCCAGAATAGGAGAATAGCAATTACTTCAAATCAGAGTCTTGTTGTAGCCATTTGTACATTAATTACTTTCAACAAAACTTTAATTCTCTGTAAAAATCTTTTTTCTCATAATTTCTGAGCATTATAGATTTGTGAGTGTTTCTCTTTGTAATCTACTACTCAAGTGAGTTTGGGTATATTGAGTTAAGAGTAGAACACCTGTAAGGGTTATTTGTGTGAGCCATTAAAACACAAGAGATTTCTGGGTTAGGTGTGATCCATTGATAGAAACACCATAGTTGGGAGTGAGCTTGCAAAACTCCATTATAACACTTAATGTGTTAGTGAAACTCCCAATTGAGATTGGGGAGAGGAGTAGGGTTTGTTGACACCCGAACCTCTATAAATTTCTTATGTGGTATCTTCTTATCCTTACTCTACTTAACTTTTTATTCCGCACTTCAAAGTTAAGAATTTTTAATATCCAATTCAACCCCCCTTCTTGGTTCATTATCTGGGCAACAATTGGTATTAGAACTTAGTCTAGCATCAAAGCCTAAACAACGCTAGCAAAGATCAAAAAATGGCCAATGAAGGATTCTAAAGTCTCAAGCCTTACATTGATGGAGCAAATTATGCTCATTGGAAGTTTAGGATGGAGACATATCTCGATAGTTAGGGAATTGAAGTCTGGGATAGCGTTCAGAAAGAATGAACACCACCAATCAGAAGAGGACATAGCCTTAAAGAAGAGCAAATTTCAAAAACAAGAAGGCAACAATTCTCTCAAGCTCACTATCCATTGAAGAATGTGGCAGAATACAACACTGCCCAACTGCATATAGCATGTGGAAAATATTAGAAAATTATCATGAAGGAACAAAGCAAGTTAAATCCAAGAAGATTCAACTTCTCACTTCAAAGTACGAACTCTTCAAGATGAAATCCAATGAGTCAATCACCGACATGACAAACTGTCTTCTAGACATCATAAATGGCATGAGAAAGCTTGGGAAACACTTGAGCTTGAAGATGTAAACAACAAAATTCTAAGAAGTCTTCCTCTCAAAAATTACGGTTCAAGAGTTATTGGTATAGAAGAAGCCAATGAAGACATGAGCGTCATGAATACCGATGTGATGATTGGCAAACTTCTAACACACGAAATGACAGTAAAAAGAGATAGAGAGCTTGTAGTCGAGCCAGAAAAAAGAAAGCCTCTAGCATTAAAAGCCTCTACTTCAAAATCTCAATAAGAAATTGAAGATGATGAAGAAAAGAGTGATGATGCAAATGAGGACATTACAATGCTCTCAAGAAGGCTAAAAAGAATAATTGAGAAGAGAATGGGCAACTCTAGAAACTTCAAGCAAAAAAATCTCAAACACTTCTAAAATGACTCTCAAAGGAGTAAAGAGGAGGTAAAGTGCTATGAGTGTGGGAAGAAGGAACATATTAAACAAGAATGTCCAAGGCTCAAGAAACGCAAGAGCAAATACCAAAAAGACAATGGGGAGAAAGGCCACAAAGCCATATGGGATGATGAAAGCTCTTCAAGTGAAAAAGATGACAATGAAGGTGAAGAAGTCAACCTATGCTTCATGGCTATAGAGGATCACGTCTTGGATAAGGTAGGATCACTTTACTCATACTCATTCAATAATGATAGTAGTGATAATGATAGTGATAGTGAAGATGAAGATGAGCAAATTTTGATAGAGGTATTAAATCTAGAACTAGAAAAATATAGGTGCAAATTCAATACTTACAAGAACAACATTTCTAGTTTGAAAAGCAAAATGCAAGTTTTAGAAAAAGAAAACCTTGAGCGTAAATCCTCTAATGAATCTCTTCAAAAATCATTAGATGAGTACTCCTCAAGATCCTCAACTAAATCCTTGCTTAAAAAAAACAATGTTTTGAAAAATGAAGTTGAGGAACTTAGAAACTCCATTTCAAAATTTTACAAGGGCAAGGAGAGTTTAGATACTCTCATTGTCTCAAAGACCACCTTTAATAAGACATGGTCTAGGATTTAAAGGAACATCATCTTCATCTCACAAGACCACTTTTGTTAAGTCAAGTGAACTCCACATCTCCACATTAGCAGTAACAGCCCCGAGGGCTAAGTGCACAACATACACTAAACCTTCTATACATAAGAGGAATGATCAAGGGTTAGTAAGCCTAAGAAGGAAACCTCAAAAGGCTAATCATGCTTTTATGTATAAGAAGCATGCACCTGGGAAAACACCAAGTCATCATGCATATGCATGTCATTGCTCACAAACTTTACCTAATAGGAAAATGGCAGTCAAAAGCATACTAAGACCAAAAAGCTTATTTAGAGCTAAACAATGTACTTATTGTATGAAATTTGGTCACATAAATAAACATTGTTGGATAAGGAAGGCTCATTGGGAACCTCACGTGCTAACCCCCAAGGACCCAAGCTCATTTGGATACCTAAAAATAATACTTGAATTGTGATTTTATAGGTATACCTCAAGTCCACAATAAATAAAAATGCTTGGCTAGTAGACAGTTGATGCTCAAGGCATATCACCGGAGACAAAGAACTATTCAATGAAATCAAAAGTATTGATGGAGGTAAAGTAACCTTTGGAAACAATGCTAAGGGTAAGGTAATTGACATTGGCTCTATTGGTATTGATGGTACTACTTTCATTAAATATGTCTTGTTGATGGTTTGAAACATAACTTGTTAAGTGTAAGTCAATTATGTGATAAGGGGAACCAAGTAATCTTTACTTCTAACGAATGTCTTGTAACCACTATTAATGGCCAAAAGATATTTAAAGAAAATAGAGATGTCAATACCTACATAATGGATTTACACAAAATATCTAACCTTTCCTCCAAGTGTCTTGTGACTACTAGTGATGAATCTTGGTTGTGGCATAGAAGACTTGGTCATACAAGCATGAATTTAATTCAAAGCCTCAGCAAAGAAGAGTTGGTAAAGGGACTACCAAAAGTCAAATTTGAAAAAGACAAGACATGTGAACCTTGCCAAAAAGGAAAACAACACAAGTCATCCTTCAAATCCAAAAACATTGTAAGTACCTGAAAACCTCTACAACTCTTGCATTTAGATCTTTTTGGACCTACTAGAGTTGCAAGCTTATGAGGTAAACACTATGCCTTTGTCATCGTCGATGATTACTCTAGATTCACTTGGGTAATTTTCTTAGCTCAAAAGAGTGATGCTTTTGAAACTTTCAAAAACTTTGCTAAGAGAGTTCAAAATGAAAAAGGATATTATATTTCAAAAATAAGAAGTGATCATGACAAAGAATTTGAAAATGAAAACTTTGAAAATTTTTGTCTAGAACATGGCATTTCACAAAATTTTTCATTTCCTAGGACACCTCAACAAAATGGGGTGGTCGAAAGGAAAAACCAAACTTTAATTGAAATGATTCGAACAATGCTCAATGAGTATGGATTACCAACTTATTTTTGGGCCGAAGCCACACATACTGCATGTTACATTTCAAATCGAGTCTTCAAAAGACCACTCTTAAACAAAACTTATTTTGAGCTATGGAATGAAAGAAAGCCAATGATATCATATTTTAGAGTATTTGGATACAAGTCTTTCATATTGATTACCAAGGACAACCTTGGAAATTTTGCCTCTAAATCTGATGAGGGTATATTTTTAGGATACTCCACCTCTAGCAAAGCTTATAGAGTCTTTAATAAAAAGTCATTAGCTGTTGAAGAAACTATGCATGTTGTTTTTGATGAATCTAGTAAGCTTGATCTTGTGAAAGGTAGTGTTCTTAATGATGTTATAGGTACAATAGAAAAACTTGATCATAAAGATGGGAAAGAAGAAAATGATCAAGAAAATTGATATCAAGATGACTCTCTGCCCCCAGCTCAAGAGGAAAATGAGCAAGAGCTCCCAAAGGAATGGAGATTGACAAAAGATCACCCCAAGGAGAAAATCATTGGTGATCCTACAAAGGGAGTAAGTACTAGATCTCATCTCAAACCTTTAGTTTCTAATCTTGCCTTTGTCTATCAAATTGACCCTAAAAATATCAATGAGGCTCTTAATGATAAAATTTGGGTGATTGCTATGCAAGAGAAACTCAACCAATTTGAGAGAAGTAAGGTATGGACCTTAGTTCCTAGACCCAAGGAGCATTAAATCATTGGAAGTAAATGGGTCTTTAGAAATAAACTAGATGAACAAGGTTTAATAACTAGGAATAAGGCTAGGTTAGTTGCAAAGGGATATAATCAAGAAGAAGGAATAGATTATGATGAGACCTATGCTCCGATAGCTAAATTAGAAGCCATAAGAATACTTTTAGCATATGCATGCCATATGATTTCAAACTCTTTCAAATGGATGTCAAAAGTGCTTTCTTAAATGGTTTCATAGAAGAAGAAGTTTATGTAGAACAACCACCAGGTTTTGAAAGCCATAATTTGTCTAACCATGTATTTAAACTTTCAAAAGCTTTATATGGTTTGAAACAAGCCCCAAGACCTTGGTATGAAAGACTAAGTTCTTTTCTTTTAAAAAATAATTTTTCAAAGGGGAATGTTGACACTACTTTATTTATCAAAAAGCATAAGCATGATATTCTAATGGTTCAAGTTTATGTTGATGACATCATATTTGGGTCTACTAATGAACTGCTTTGGCAAGAATTTGCTAATTGTATGTCTAGGGAATTCGAAATGAGCATGATGGGTGAGCTCACGTTCTTCCTCGGTTTACAAATAAAATAAAGCAATGAGGCCATATTCATCAACCAATTCAAATATGCCAAAGACTTAATCAAGAAATTTGGAATTGAAGGATGCAAAAATGCCAAGACTCTAATGAGCACATCAACAAAATTGGACAAGGATGAAAAAGGGAAGAGCATTAATGAAAAGCTCTATAGAGGTATGATTGGATCACTCTTATATCTTATTTCCTCTAGACCCGATATAATGTATAATGTATGCTTATGTGCTCGCTTTCAATCATGTCCTAAAGAATCACATTTGAATGCTGTGAAAAGAATTTTAAAATATTTACATGACTCATTGCATCTAGGTTTATGGTATCCTAGAAATTCATCCTTTCATATTACACGATATTCAGATGCTGATTATGCTGGAAGTCTCTTTGATAGAAAGAGTACTTTAGGTACTTATCACTTTATTTGTGCATGCTTATTTTCTTGGTTTAGCAAGAAACAAGTTTCAGTTGCTCTTTCTACCGCTGAAGTGGAGTATGTGGCAGCAGGATGTTGTTGTACTCATATCCTTTGGATGAAACAACAACTTAAGGATTATGGTCATAGTTTGGACCATATACCTATCAGATGTGACAACACAAGTGCTATAAACCTATCTAAGAATCCCATTCAACACTCTAGAAGTAAGCATATTGACATAAGACAACATTTTCTTAGAGATCATGTTCAATATGGAGATATTGTATTGGAATTTATAAACACAGACAATCAGTTGGCAGATATTTTCACTAAGTCTCTAAATGAAGAAAGATTTAACTTCATAAGAAGAGAGCTTGATATGATTGATGGATTAACTTTATGATTGCCAAATTTGTCGAACCTTGAATGTTAATCTTGTGTTATTGTCTCATTTTTAAGGTATGAAGTGGAAAAACTTGATGAAAAGTATGTTATAAGGTATAGAAGCATCTTAGAAGTCCTTTAGTCTTGTTTTAGACTTATTTTTATTTAATGAGGATTTTAGGTAATTCAGGCTTGTGACATTTATTCACGGTCGTGATCATAATCGCCAAAAGCTCCAATAGCTTTCACGCCTTGCTTCATGACATGCTTCATGGTTAAAGGTAGTGAAGACTATGTTTCAGGCCCATAACCTTTTTCTATCACTCTCGTGGAACCCTGTGTTCACGACTGTGAACATTTCCACCAAATACTTACAGAAGCGTTCACGCTTTGTCTTACGGTCACAAGTAGTGAAGATTGTACTTCACTACCGTGACTCATTTGTCACTATCGTGAAATTTTATCATTCACCCCCATGACTATTAAATGTCACAACCGTGAATCATTTCATATTCTTCATCACAGGTCGAGCGCCTCTTCAGCAAACTATGAACACGACATTTCACGCCCGTGATTTAGCATTCACGACCGTGAAGATGTCAACTATAAAACGTTTTATGCCATTTTTTCTCTCATTTCTAAGTCTCTAACTTCTCTCATTTATCACCACATTCAATACCTTTCATAGATTTTGGCCCCCTAACAACCTCTCCATCTATAAATACCTTCAAAAACTCTTTCCTTCATCAAAAGTCACAAAATCACAAGTTATTCTTCAAAAATCCTGTTAGAAAATTTTCTCTTAAAAAATCAGTCTCAACTCAAAAATGGAACCCGAATCCTTTAAAGGCACTAGAAATAAGTCTCATGCTGCAAGAAGGTATACAGACTACCTTTTCAATATTTTTTCGGAGCACTATCATCCGAGGTGTTGAACCTTGAGGGGTATTTCTGTCATTTTGATGCTAACAAATAAAATAACAATATTGTATTTAACATACTTATTTTCTAATTCTATTGAATAGGGTATGAAATATGATAGCAAGAATAAAGAATGGAAGATTAATCTTCAAAAGATAAAATTGAAGAAGTAGCATGATTCACGTCCGTGACCCTATGTGTCACGCCCGTGATGAAGCCTAGCACCAACAAACCGACATTTAAAATTCACGGCCATGAAGGAAGATAGCAACCGTGAATGAGCATTTCAGTCACACCCTTGAAAAGACATGAAAAATTCTTCCTGAGAGCTTCACGACCAAAGTCACCACTTAGACCATGGCTTGGAAGGTTGTCATGCCTGTGAATATATATGTCACGCCCATGAACAAACATTTCAAATCCTTCCAGAATACTTCACAGCCAACGTCACCACTTAAGTCATGACTTGGAAGAACAATCACGACCATAACACCAGAGTCACGCCCGTAAAAGATGAAAGAGAAAAATGTCAGGCGCGATTATTAGGGTTGGTGCAACGGCTAGTTTCATATTAAATGCATTCTAACGGCTATAATTTGCTATGAAAGTATAAATGCAAGTCATTTATGCATCCAGAACAAAAGAGTGAACAAGGAGAACAAAAGAACAAGTGAATTGAAAATATTTTGAATCAAAACCTTGTTGTAAGTCATTTTGTGCATTTGAAATTTATTCTATGTAAAAAGTCTTTTTGCTTATCATTTATTGAGTAATAAAAATTTGTAAGTGTGTCTCTCTGTAATCATTTACTGAAGTGAGTTTTGGGTATTTCTGGGTTAAGAGTAGAACACTTGTAAGGGTTAGTTGTGCGAGCCTCTAAAACACAAAGAAAAGTTGTTTGTGTGAGCCTGTAAAACACAAGGTAAAGGTTATTTGTGTGAGCCTGTAAAATACAAGGTAAAGGTTGTTTGTGTGAGCCTGTAAAACATAAGAAATTGGTTTTTGTGTGAGCCATCAAAACACAAGGGATTTTTGGGTTAGGTGTGAGCCATTGTGAGAAACACCATAGTTGTGAATGAGCTTGTAAAACTCCATTGTAACACTTTGTGTGTTAGTGAAACTCCTAATTGCGATTGGGGAGAGTAGTAGGGTTTGTTAACACCCGAACCTCTATAAAAATCCTTGTGTCATATTTTTCTATCCCTACTCTAAAGTTAAATTTTTGAAACTCCAATTCAACCCTCATTCTTGGCTCAATATCTGGGCAACACGTGGTATTTGGTTCTCAAGAAAAGACCACTTCTTTCTTCTCGATCCTTTGAATGGAACGCTGTCAGGACCCTTGGTCTCGAGACAAGCATGATGGAACAACTCTAGGCTTGTCATCTAAAAGATTTTTTTTATATCCATCAACCGACGCTAAAGGAACCAACTCTCGAGTTCTTTAGCACTCTGCAAGTCTCTCCCATTGGTACGGTGAAATTTTAACTTTGTAAGCATCTAAACACCCTCACAGCAACGAAGTTTGGTGACATGTTCAAACTTCCCTCTGACAGTATCCTCAATAAGAGTGAGGTAGAGTCCTATGCCAATCCGTCATGGACTCATTTCTGATAAGATTGCAGCTGGGACATCAAAAAAATGAAGAGCACCCACCTTCGATCACCAGTGCACAAATACTTGCATAGGTTTCTAATCTATAGCATTTTTGCAAGAGGAGATAGCAATGGTGCAATTCAAAAATCCGACCTCTTTCTCCTGGAGATGGCCCGAAGAGGCCTAACAGTGGCTCTATCTCGATGGTTTGCAAACCATCTACTCTCAATTGCAATAAAGTCCTCAGGAGATATCTTGATCGGTGTGTATATGACTCATCTTACTATCAAGCTTGGATATTTGAAGCTAGAAGAGCACAATTTCAATCTCGTACCAACACATCCTAGAGACTGGCTAGATGTTGAGTCTTTTATCAAAATGGGAGTAGCGGTTCGCATAGTTCATGAAAACTACTACCGCTTCACCACTTCGGCTAGTGAAATTATTTGGGAAGACAATGATTCGGGTGACTTCAAAGTTGGCCTCCAAGGAATCCAGCAAAGAAAAAGAGTTTGAGTCGAGACAACGACCCTAGAGGTTGAGCAGGAGCTTAGACAATCCTCGACCTTCACACCGAACTTGGCTTAACAGGTGGCAGACCTTTTAGCACCTCATTTTGACCAAATGCAGGCTTCGATTGATGAGAGGTTGGAAAATCTCAAAGATTTCATGGAGTCTCGCATGGATAGCCTCGAGGCAGAAGTAGCTCGCCTTAGAGATGGGTTGTCCGACTCCAAGTCTAGCTAGAGCTTTAGTTTTTTTTTTTAATTTCTGTACTAGTTTCTTGTACTACAAATGTAGGATTTTAATTTACTTTTCAAAACTTTGTACTTTCACATTTGGTATTAATATAATTGCATTAGTTTTTCCTTTATGATTTATCTTTTATGTTCTTTTTGTTGATGACAAAAGGGGGAGAACTTAGCAATATAAATGAATTAAATGAATATGCAAGTTACATGAATGCAAATGTGTTGATACTTTGAATATACCTTCAATATACTTTGCATATACTTAACTAGTTAAAAGCAAACAACTTGACATACTTTGAATATACCTTCAATATACTTTGCATATACTTAACTAGTTAAAAGATAAAATTTGGTATACATTGGATATACTTTGCATATACCTTGCATATACCTAAACTAGGAAGCAAACATCCATGCTACACTTCATCAATTTTTAAAAATTCTTGCACTTTATTATTTTTTTATCTTAAGCATCTTTTAAGGGGGAGACTTCTCAAAAGAACATATTGCTAGATTATTTGTCACCATATAAAAGGGGGAGATTGTTGAACCTGAGGTGTATTTCCATTATTTTGATGCTAATAAATAAAATATCAATAATGTATTTAACATACTTGTATTCTAAGTTTATTGAATATGGTATGGAATATGATGTAAGAATGGAAGACTAACTTTGAAAGTCAAAAAATGAAGAAATAGCATGTTCACGCCCGTGACTGTTTATATCACGCTCGTGATGTAGCTTAGTGCCAACTATCCAACATTTAAAGTTCACAGCCATGAAGGATCATAGTAACCACGAATGATCATATCAATCATGCCCGTGAAAGATAGTCATGCCCAAGAGAAAACATGTCAAATTCCTCCAGAAAGCTTCACGGCCAGAGTCACCACTTGGACCACGGTTTGGAAGGATATTCATGCCCGTTAAAGAATAAAGTCATGCCCATGATCAAACACTTCAATTCCTTCCAGAATTCTTCACGGCTAGAGTCACCACTTGGACCACGGCTTGGAAGAACATTCACGACCATGACACACATATTCACGACCGTGAATGAGGAAAGAGAAACATGTCAGGCAGAAAATTAAGAGTTGGTACAACGGCTATTTTCGCATTAAATGCAACCACACGACTATAATTCGCCAAGAATGTAACATTTAATGATTTAGACCCTGATTGCGCGTGACCGTAGTGAGGCGCGCAAGTTCAATCGGAGTCTAAATTTGAACCCATAAAAAAATAACTAATAATAAGGGAAAATAATTAAAGGTATTATTATTTGGGAATTAAAAATATTAGTTGTAGAATTAGAAAAGAAATTAAATTTTCTATGGACAAAATCAGTATTATAGAGATTATTTGGGGAAAAAGTGTGAATATGGAGGAAGATGTGGCAAATATGGAATTTCTCAAAGTTTAAATTCTAATCAAGATTAATTAACTTAATGAACCAATAAGAATTAGGATTAATTTTAATTATTGGGACCCACTTCTTAATTTAGGTATAAAAGTCAAAAAGGAAGAACAAATTTCTCATTCTTCCATAAAGTCATCTTCATCTTCTTTACTCCTCACCTTTGGTCGTCTATCTCCACTCCCATAAATCCCCATTTTCTTCCTTTTTCCAGCATGCTAATAGTGAGGAAAAAAATAGTTTTGAGAGATGAAAATTCTGAATTAAGGAGTTCTTACCATAAAAGGTACCAAAGGAGCAAGAAGGAAGGAAGAAGAAGAAAAAGGGAGAAGAGTAGGAGCAATTTCGGTCCACCTTGGAGAACACTTAAGGTTAGTTTATTCTTCTTAAATTCAACCTTTTCCTTCCATTTGAGATCCATATTGATGATATATGTGATTAGGGTTGATAGATATAAGTTATGTTGTGAGATTGAACTTAGAAATTTAAGTTTGTGATTAGTTGATGGAAGTGTAATTGAACTTTGAATTAATGATAATTGAAGTTAGTTGATTGTTTTATGGCTTAAAAACTAAAGAAAATATGATGTTAAGGGATGAATAAGGGGCTTCCATAGTTAAAGAAATTTAGGAGAAATTGAAATTAACATAGAAACATCACAATTGGTGATAAGTGAAGTAGGATTTGAGTGTTGAATTGAAGAAAATGAAGTGGAAACTAGGATGTGATTTTTAGGCAGCCATGACATGTGAAGAAGAAAATTTAACCTTAGTACATTTTAGCTCAATTAAAGTGTAAAACATATTAGGAGCATTAGAATATTATGTAGACATGAAAAGCATTGAAAATGGATATTGGAATTGAAATATGGTATGGTTGTGTAGGAAAAATAAGTGAACAAGTAAGAGGCCCTCAAGAGGGTGACAAAGGTAAGGGGAAAGCTAGCTAATAAGGGAAGAAAAATAAGGATTAAGGTAAGAGATAAGGCTGATTAGGTATGTGATTCATAGATAAAAATTTTACATGATGTTCATATGTGCGTAATTATGTGTTAAAGTTTAATATGATTGTGTGTTTGATGTCTTATGTAATTAGTTGTTGTTTTTGATATTTTATATGGAAATGAGACCAAATGGTGTGAAATAATTGAGACATATGAATGTAGTTGTAATTCTGGAAATTTTAGTATCAAAATGAATGCAAATGATGAATATGAATTGATGTCAATTGATGGCTCGGGTATAGAATTCTAAAAACAACCCTAACTATTTTGATGATAACTTGAGTTCTAGAACTCTTTTTTGTATGTTATTAGTTGTAAATGAAAGCTAAGACATAAGGATTTAACTTGTATTTAGACCATAATATCTAATTATGTCTAGATTTTCCTAGAAAAATGCATGAAGTTCAAACCTAGAATCTGTCCAGAAAATTCTGGGCAGGAATATTTGTGATGTTGCAGTATTCAATTAACCATAACTTTTAATAGAAAAATGAGATTTAAGTGATTTTCGATGAATCTAAAATTTAAGACAATAAGCTACAAATTGTTAGAAGGCTAGAACTCTAAATTCAAATTATAAATGGGCTAAAATTAAAGCCCAAAAATAGGTCCAAATCTGCCATAGGTAAAAATATGAAATATTGGATTTGTGCATGTGTTGTGATAATTATATATAATAATTAATGTGAATAATTATTTTAATGGTAGTTATGAATGTCTAAAAAATTATTTATGTGTGAGATTTTAGTGCAATAATAATGGGAATAAAGAACAAAAATAAATAAGCATGATTATGATAGTTGAATAATATTGACATTTTTGAAATATTGTGAATTAATATAAAAATAGTTAAGCCCAAAAACACCTAGTCTAGAACTAGAATAGAGAATAGTTTAGCATGTCAATCAGGGGATTTAAGGCACTTGGTGCCAAATATAAAAATCGGTAATGACAATTTATAAATGCGTTCGACACAAAATTATTAAGCCGGTAATGACAATATAACAAAAGTTGGTAATGACATTATTATAAAAGTGCTCAGCGCTATATTATGAAAGCTAGGAATGACAACTCCGTTATTTATATTAGATAGTTCGGTTATAGGTGTTATGGGCACAAGAACATAATAATAGTACTAATATCGAAGTATGTGATTTCGATCAATGTTATATGAATTAAAGATATTAAATGTTCAATATTTGCTGGAATTTATTGAATTTCTATAATTCTTTGTTTTATGCTTTATTTATTAAATGATTAATTAATATGAAATATATATATATATATATATATATATATATGTACAATTTTTATCATTGAAGCACCACTAAGCTATTAGCTTACCGTGGGTAATTTCCTCTCTCATAGGTTTAGAAGGGTAGCTGTAGAAAATAGATTGTCAGAAGAAGAAGGGTACTCTGGAGGAAGCAGCAAAAAGCTTTGTGTTTTCTTTTTGGTATATTTTATAAAAAAAAATTCTGTAAATTAAATTATGGTTTTATTTTCTATAGTATGTATTATAAACATGAATTATAATGTAAATTAATGTACTTTATAAATAAATAAAAATTTTGAATATTTGTGCTTGTATTAATTTTTATTTCAGTGTCTGCAATATGTTTGAAAAAAAATGTTACTTCTTTTCATTAAATTTACAGAACAGTTAGACAGATAATACTCACTTACATTGTTGACCTATAATGGGGTAAGAGGTGTTACAAAAGAAGTATAAATGCAAGTCATTTATGAATCAAAAACAAGAGAATAACAATTACTTTGAATCAAAATCTTGTTGTAGCCATTTGTGCATTAATTACTTTCAACAAAACTTTAATTCTCTGTAAAAATCTTTTTGCTCATAATTTCTGAGCATTATAGATTTGTGAGTGTTTCTCTTTGTAATCTACTACTCAAGTGAATTCGGGTATATTGGGTTAAGAGTAGAACACTTGTAAGAGTTATTTGTGTGAGCTATTAAAACAGAAGGAATTGGTTTATTGTGTGAGCCATTAAAACACAATGGATTTCTGGGTTAGGTGTGATCTATTGATAGAAATACCATAGTTGGGAGTGAGCTTGTAAAAGTCCATTGTAACACGTAATGTGTTAGTGAAACTCCCAATTGAGATTGGTGAGAGGAGTAGGGTTTGTTAACACCCGAACCTCTATAAATTTCTTGTGTGATATCTTCCTATCCCTACTCTACTTAACTTTTTATTTCGCACTTCAAAGTTAAAAATTTTTTAATATCCAACTCAACTCCCTTTCTTGGTTCATTATCTGGGCAACACTAATGATCTTTTATTAAAGACTCTATAAGTTTTGTTAGATGTGGAGTATCCTAAGAAGATATCTTTATCGAATTTAGAGGCAAAATTTCCAAGGTATCCTTGGTATTTAATATAAAATACTTGCATCCAAATACTCTAAAATATGAGATAATAAGTTTTCTTTCATTCCATAGCTCAAAGGAGGTTTTATTTAAAAGAAGCCTTTTGAAAAAATGGTTAGAAATATAACATGCAGTATTTGTGGCTTCGACCTAAAAGTACGTTAGTAAACCATACTCATTGAGCATTGTTCGAGCCATTTCAATTGAAGTCCTATTTTTTCTTTCAACTACCCCATTTTGTTAAGGTGCTCTAGGAGTTGAAAAATTATGAGAAATATCATATTCTAAACAAAAATTTTCAAAATTTTCATTTTCAAATTCTTTGCCATGATCACTTCTTATTTTAGAAATAAAATATCCTTTTTCATTTTAAACTCTTTTGGCAAAATTTTTGAAGGATTCAAAAGCATCATTCTTTTGAGCTAAGAAAATTATCTATGTGAATCTAGAGTAATTGTTAACAATAACAAATGAATATTTTTTACCTCATAAACTAACAATTCTAGTAGGTCCAAAAAGATCTAACTGTAAAAGTTGTAATGGTTTAAAGGTACTTACTACATTTTTAGACTTGAATGATGTTTTGTGTTGCTTTCCTCTTTGATATGGTTCACATATCTTATCTTTTTCAAACTTGACTTTTGGTAGTCCATTGACTATCTCTCCTTTGCTAAGGCTTTGAATTAAGTCTATGCTTTTATGACCAAGTCTTCTATGCCATAGCCAAGACTCATCACTAATAGTCATAAGACACTTAGAGGAGAGGTTGGATATCTTATGTAAGTCTATTATGTAAGTGTTGCCATCTCTATCTTCTTTGAATATCTCTTGGCTATTTAGAATGGTTACAAGACATTCATTAGAGATAAAGATGACTTGATTCCCCTTATCACATAATTAACTTACACTTAACAAGTTGTGTTTTAAACCATCAATAAGCAAAACATCTTCAATTAAAGTTGCACCATTTAAACCAATAGATCCAATGCCAGTTACCTTACCCTTGGCATTGTTTCCAAAAGTGACCTTACCACCATCAGTTCTTTTGATATAGGTGAATAGACTTTTGTTACCAGTCATATGCCTTCAACATCCACTATTCATTAGCCAAACATTTTCCTTTGATATGGATTTGAGGCATACCTACAAAATCATAATTTAGGTTTGGTTTTTAGGTACCTAAATGAACTTGGGTCTTTAGGGGTTAGCATTAGAAGGTTCTCAATGAGCCTTCCTTATAAAACAATATTTGTTTATATGTCCAAATTTTATGCAATAATAGCATTGTTTAGACTTATATATGTTTTTCCATTTTACCATATGTTTAGGCTTTGTTATTTTCCTTGGTGGTGTTTGTGCACAATGACATAAACATGCATTTGTGATAGGTGCTCTCCTAGGTGCATGCTTCTTGTATAAGAAAACATGATTGGCTTTTTGAGGTTTCCCTCTTGAGCTAAGTGACCCTTGATTACTTTTCTTTTGAGTAGAAGGTTTTGTGTGTGCATTGACTTTAGCCCTTGGGGCTATTACCTCAATAGTAGAGGTTTATGGTGTGCTTGATTTAACAAATATGGTTTTAGGTGAGGAGGATAATGATGCTTCATTGAAGCCTAGACCATATCTCACTAAGGGAGGTCTTTGTGATATAATTAAAGTATCTAAACTCTCTTTCCCTTTGTGGAATCTAGAAATAGAATTTATAAGCTCCTCAACTTCATTTTTCAAAGCATTATTTTCTTTTAAAAGATAATTTGTTGAGGTTTTGGAGAAATTTCATCTAATGATCTTTTTAAAGAGTCATTTGAGATTTTTAGATCTGCAACTACCTCTTGAAGGTCATTGAAATCATTCCTAAGCGTTGGGCTATTCTTTCTATAATGTTCTAGTTACTTTTTGTATCTTTTTATTTCAAGGTTTAAGACTTCAACTATATCATCATCATCATCATCATTATCAATTAAATCACATAGATAATCATAATGTTGGGATGTAGAGCATACCTCATCAATGGAGTCATCCTCAATAGCCATGAAGCACAAGTTAGTCACCTCCTTTTCCTCTTCTTCTTCAATGAATGAGGACGAGTCATCATCCCAAGTGGTTTTGTGACCTTCCTCTTAATCTTCTTTATTGGGTCTCCTTTTGTACTTCTTGAGCTTGGGATACTCCAATTTGATGTGACCTTTCTTCTCACATTCATAGCATTTGACTTCTTTCTTGCCTTTGTTGGATGAGAAGTTTTTAGAAGGGAACTTTGAAGCCTTTTGCTTGTAGTTCTAAATTGAGCCATATTTGTTGAAAATCAATCTCTTGATTCTCCTTGGAAGTATGACTATTTGCTCATTTCCTTCATCAACTAATTCTTCATCACTAAGAAGATTTTCAACTATAGGCATGAAAGTTGATGCTTTGAGTGCAATTGGCTTTCTCCTTTATTTTTCTCCTTCATTCTCTTTATCTCTCACTAGAGCCATTTCATGAGTGAGAAATTTGCCAATTAGCATGTCAGTGGGGATCACACTTAAGTCTTCATTTGCTTCTTCTATGTCCGCAACCTTTGAGCCATAATCCTTCATTGGAAGACTCTTCAAAATCTTATTGTTTATGTCTTCTAAGCTATAGTGCTTTCTAAGCTTCCTCATGCCACTGAAAATGGCAAAAATATGATTTGTCATTTCAGTTATGGTCTCGTTTGACTTCATCTTGAAGATATCATATTCAGTGACAAGAAGTTGAACCTTCTTAGACTTAACTTGTTTGGTGCCTTCATGGTAGTTCCCCAAAGTCTTCCAAATGAAGTAGGCGGTAAGATAATGTTGAATTCTACCACACTCTTCAAGAGATAAATAGCTTAGGACACAAATTAAGTTGGATGATAATAAAACCCCTTCGATTATATTAATGCACATGTGTGCAGGATGAGATTGCTTGATGCATGATTGGTGACTAGTTTAAAGCAACGTCTTCATCGCCTAAGGCAGCCATTGACGATAGGACTCCACCTTCCCAAACGGCTGCTTTGTTGAAAGCCTGTGCAGCAGAAACATTGATGGGTTGAACTAATGGTTCGATCACATTAAGCTGCAGTTGATGCTGCTGTAACTGTAGTTGTTGTTGATGATGATGATGGATGTACAAATTATCATTTTCATTAATGAGCGAATCCAGAAACGAAGAGAAAATATCCTCATTGGCATTTCCATTTTCGATGAAATATGTTGCATTGCTTCGTTCTTCAGCATTTTGTAATCCCATAACAAGACTATCACAACCAGGCCACTCATTTATAACAGGACTTTGATCCTGGTTAGTCATCATCACACTGAAATTTTGGCTCACTTTCGTGGCTATAACTCGATAGGGCCGGCCGGTTTCTTCCAAAGGAGCAGATTTAGGACCGGAATCTTGGGGGATTTTTGGGGAATTATGGCTTGTGGGTTCTTGGATCAATTCCTTGTCTAATCAGTTTCTTGCTAAGGTGGGTATTCCAATAGTTCTTGATCTCATTATCTGTACGGCCTGGTATCCTCCCAGCAATTAAGGACCACCTGAAACAAATACAAAACAATAAATAAAACTTGAGGCCCAAAAATATTCTGTGGTGCCTTGAATCCTCGGTAATTGAAACAAGACCAAAGGAAAGAAAAGTAACAGATTTGAAATTTAGGAAGCACAAGTTAACCATGCAAAAGTTTCAATTAAGAAGGTGAGCTAGTATATCTACCAGACTACCATATATCTGCCTACTCGCAATTCAAGAGGTGCAGTACACTGAAAAAGAACACTGATACCCTAGAATTGCAGATAATCAAAGAGTAGATATTGTAGAGAAAACCCATATTAAATAATTAGGAGAAATATCAAAAGGGAACAAACCCTAAAGTTATAATAACTGATCAAAATTCTGAAAATTTCTGTATAATATTGGATTCCCAAAAGCTCATTTGCATGTGTATAGATTTCAAAGAGAGGCAGCGCAGTGAAAGCCTAAAGAAAGAAAAAGAATATTATCGTGACTAATAAATCATCGAGAAAATAAAGAAACAAATTGAATTAGCTGATGCTGGATCGATGTGTATATATACCTATTACCGAGCAATCTATGCAGCCTAAGAATGAGATCTTCTTCGTCAGGAGCAATACGTCCTCTCTTAACAGAAGGGCGGAGATAGTTCATCCACCTGAGGCGGCAACTCTTACCGCAGCGAAGCAGACCCGCCTTCTTCGGCAGCGTACGCCACCGTCCTTCACCTTCCTTCCTGACGAAGTTGGCCAAGACCTCGTCCTCCTCCGGCGTCCATGGGCCCCTTTTTATTCCCACTTTGCTGCAGCATGGTGTGGTCGTCTTAATCTTGCCACCAGCTGAAGATGAAGAAGATGGATTCCTCATAATTAGAGATCCTTGATAGCTTCTAATTATCTGCTTCTTGTTGATTTACTGAGCTTGAGATTTGCTTGGTTTTCGGAAGGAAAATGGGGGTTTCAATGGAGATGGTGATGCGTAGGATTTATTTATGGATAAAGGAGACGTAAAGGTTAAGAGAGGTAAGAAAGTAGGAATCAGAATTCAGCAAGTGTCAGAACTGCCATGGGTAGTAAATGTCCAATATATTTGGAAGAATACATTTTTTTTTTTGTTATTTTTTAGTATAAAAATCTTAATTGGGTAATTTTTTTAGGGAAAAATTTTTGCTTTCCATATTTTAATTCATAATTAATTATTAATTATGAAATTTAAATTCCAAATCCGACTTCTTGTAATTAACAAAATAAAATTAATAATTTAATATAATATTACAATTTTAATTTTTTATTATTGATTCACTTCATAAATAAACATAAAAAAAATTTACAATTTTTTTTTTCTGGTTGAACTCATATATGCCTCATTTATGATATTATATGAGTCAATTTTGCTGGAGGGTTAATTATATAAAAGTAATTAAATTTCCTAATATAAGATTATTTTCATTGTGATTAAAATTATGGTTCCATTCCACCCACGAGATCCAGTACTTTTATCACTCTGTTTGAGTAAACATATATTGGTGTGGAAGACAATTTTTTTTTTTTAATTAAAAAAACAGTTACATAGTGGGTCCATTTTTATGTACTGTATACCACAAATTGCGGGTAGATGGCGATGCTCTGTCCCACATGAGGCCGGTCCGAATAAAAACTACACCTATAAATGACTTTGTCGCTTAAAAATATTAAAGGTCGTTGAAATTCTAGTTGGGATTCTCTCTTTTTATATATTTTTTTTATCTTTTAATTACATTTAGTCTTTAAATATTTAATTTTGAGTTTAATTACTATAATATACTGATATGCTGATATGGTAAGAGCATACTTATGTATCAAAAGTACTGCACCATATTAATAAAGCTAATTAAATTCTAAATTAAATCTTCTTTCTTTTTTGATTACTTTCCTCGCGTATGTATAAGACCAAATCCATTCGATTTCTAAAAAAGATTACTAATCCTTAACATTTCAAAATGTGAATGACCGGTTTTTCTCAATCTTTTCGACCTTTTGGTTCCGTAGGAGCAAGTCAGAAAAATTGAGAAATAGAACCATCAGATAATTAAAAAGTCGAGTGTAACAAAAAAAAAAACATGAAGGAATATATAGTCAATGTACAAAAAAAATAAATATAAAAAATAAAATGACGAGTGTCTAGAAGTCTAAGAATTATAACTAATCCGGCTACTTGTTTATTTTTTTATTTTTTTGAATGCATGAACAGTTAATCTTGTTGTCGTATAATTATACAATTAGTTAAATGGTAAAATATATGAAACGGTAATTACTGAAAGATTAAAATTGTTTTTAAATATTAAAAAATTATTTAAAAATAATAATGCTAAGGGATCCCTATACAGCACTAGGTAGAGCAGCACAAGATTGGAATTGCACAATTGGTATTATATATATATAGTAATGACTTTCTTATTCTTGTCATTTGCTCTTTTCTGAATTTCTGTCCATTCATTCCTTGGAGTGATTTCTTCTTCTCCTTCAGAATTTCTCCTTGTTGGAGGTGTCCATTCTTTTCGAATGAACTGCCACACATCTATTCACTATCAAGATAGATTTTCATCTTGAATTTCCAATTCCTTCACTATCATGATAGATTTCCATTTTGAATTTTCAACTCCCCAATCTCGATTAGGTGTTTTACTAACACTTGAAAGTGTTATAATGGAGTTTTATCTCTAGCTCACTCCCAATTATGAGATTTCTCTCTTGCCTAACACCTAAACTAGAAACAACCCTTGTATTTTAATGGCTAATACAACAACAAAATCCTTGTGTTTTTTATGGCTCACACAAGAACCCTTATAAGTATTTCACTCATAACCCAACTCATTCAAACTCACTTTTAAGTAATTGATTACAAGATGAAAACACTCACTAACCAAAATGCTCAACAATTATGAGCAATTATGGTTTTACAATCATAAATAATGAAAATTGTTGAATCAAAAATAAATGCACAAAGCTATACAAGATTAGAAGATTGAATGATTATTTTTCTAACTTGTAGAAGTCATAAATGTGTTGTATTTATACTTCCAAATCAAATATATCCGGTTTGTGGTGCATTTAATGTGAAAATAGCCGTTTAACTGCTCTTCTGTTCATGCCTAACAAGTTTCTCTCTCCAGGTTCACAGGCGTGACTGTTCTTCATAGCTATGAATGAAATTTGTGACTTTGGTCGTAACTCGTTTTGTCTGAAAATGAATGGTCATTCATGGGAGTGACAAAATCTTCACAGTCATGACTTTATCAATCTTCACAGCTAGACCAATGCTTCACTGTTATGAACGTTTGAATGAATAGTCTCGACACTTACCAGTTTCACGGGCGTGAAGATGTAATGCCCCACCGATATTATAAGGATAATCCCATATATATGAGTAGGGTACCACAAGGTTAACTAGATAAACAAGTCTGAATTAATTTTTTTGTTTAATTTAAATTAATCCATTTATTTATATTGTATTAGGTTTATCATTCTAATTATCAATATATATATATATATATATATATATATATATATATATATGGTAGTTGATTAGATTATTTAGTTGACCATTTGTAACATACTAGCCTCACACATAATTGTTTACAAATATAATATCAAAATATAAGACATGTTCCTTAACTAAATATAAGACATGTCTACCAAAAACCAAAAAATAACTAAAATAAAAGTGATAAGTAACCAACCTTCTAACTAAGTCTCTTGTGCCTCCTCTAATATGAACTTCGATTTCTTCTTGACCAACTTCACGATCTACTATACAACTCCAATATTTGCGTGAAAAGAACCCATACTAAGTTATCTCTAGCTTAGTCGTACATATATGTATTAATGTTTTCTCCAAGTAGTCACACAAATGTATGTCTCAAATAAATTATGTCATATTAAATTTTATTTCAAATTTGACATTTAAAAGAAATAAGTACATGACCTAAAAAGAAATAAACATAATAACCTCATTCAATAATTAAATTCTCACTACTTTGTATAAGCATTTCATAACTTGTTACTTATGCAAAAAAATAAATTTCCATATTTCATTTCATAAATCATTAGCCCAAAATCTTGTTCCCAGACTGTCCGGATACGGGGTGTGAGATAGGGGCACTTGAGGAGCTTAAGCCACCATACTCACCATAATCTCAAATCAAGGGCGCTTGCGGAGCTTCAGCTGCCTTGACTGAATATAACCACATCATACAAATAATTAAGATCCGGGGTACTCTCGAAGCTATAGCCACCATGTTTCTAAATTATATTAATATCGATATCGTAACTTCTCCTTAATGGTGCACCATCTATCCTATATTAGTCCTTAGGTAGAGAAATGGGCAATTAAAATCATTAATTAATTGGTTTTAATCATGTCTTACTTTTCATAACTAATTCTTCTTTCGTATTAACATAATTACAGGTTCACAATTTATTTGAAACCCATGTAATAACATGGTATTCTATCAAATATTACAATAGTATTAAATTCCTAATTAATAAAATTTTTATAATTTAAAAGCATGTAATAGTATATTATTTTATCATGTTGACATATAATTTATATTATGCACACACAAACATGCATTAGGACAAACTATAATACATATATGTACAAACTTTGATAACGTTTTTCTTTTCCAAATCTAAACTCAGAGCTTGTTCACTTTTGTTGTTTTCCCTCTTTTTTAGATCCTAATTTGAAAATATAATTAGTCAATAATTTGTTAAAATATTTGTTCTTAATATAGTTTAAATAAATAACTAAAATTTCTCTTAAATTGAAACATGACTTCTTAAGACTATTGGCTCTATAACTTTGTTTACATTTGTCCAATTTATATGATTCTTATTTCTAATTAAATTTAACATGATACTATAACATACTAAAATTTCAAAATTTTTGGACCATTACACAATTTTTAGTGCAATTTTAATTATTGCTTTGTTTTCTGCCCATAGGTAGTTTTAGAGTACTATATTCAAAAATTTAGATCTTTCAACGTGTATATTTAATTATTATGAAAATTTTTGTAAACTTTGATAAGGTAATTTGGAACATTTATTATTTTTATTATATTTTCAAAATCGTTCTATAAAGTATACAAACAATGGAGAATCTATAATTGGTTCAGAATAGAATAACAACCTGACCAGTTCACTTGTTAAGGTCATAACTCACAAATTAAATAATATTTTAAGGTAATAATTTTACATAAAATTATATAAGATATATAAATAAAACTTTAATGTTTTGCACTTTGGCTAATTCTATCTAAAAATAGGTCAAATATGAGGACGAAATTACTGGAGCCGCACATGTATATAGAACCAACTCAATTAATGAACAACCATAGTTCATTTTACAATCACTCAGCCTACACAAGAGATATTTATACGAAAGTTTTTGAAAACCTATATCACACAAAAGGTTACAACTTTTATGTTTTAAGTTATTTTAGTTCAGCCCTTAAGATGATCAAATTAAGTAAAAACCGCAGGGTATTTTGTTGGTACTTCTCCCTAAACTAGTCTCACTCAAAGAGTTTATCTCTTTATATACTCAAAATCATTCTATGCTATTCAATATGAATCTAAATAAGACATAAATAAATAACTTTTATGTTTGGAACTTCTCCAAATTTGGTTAATAAGACCATCAAAATTAAAGTATAATAGACTAATGCAATACAACCCTAATAACTTTAAATAACACAAGAACAATGGAGAAGAGATTACTTACTAAGAACAGATTTAATTGGAGTGATTTTGATGTAAATCTTAAGTGGGATGATGAGAAATTTGGAGCTGTTGTTAGGAGAAATGAGAGAAATGAAGATGAAATGAGTAGAAATATGTGAAAGCTAGGTTATATAAGACAAAGGGAAGTCTTCACTAACTTTCCCATTTCTTCTCCTTTTTTTTTCTGTGCCCACTTTTTTTTTTCGTTATTATTTTTTTTAATTTTAATTTTTTATTATTTTTTTCATATATTTTCCTATATCTAGTCCCCTTAATTTACCAAAAGTACAATTTAATTATATGGTCCAATTTAATCAGATTTATAATGTCAATAAATTTAATTTAATTTCTAATATAATAATTTATTCAATTTATTTTAATCTCTAATGTCTATGTGTGTGATTTCTATGCATATCACACACTTATTCTAAATAGACTCTAATAAGTAGTCATTACTATTCTCTCCCCCTTAAGATGTTTCGTCCTCGAAACATACCTAATGTGTCGTCATTGAACAAGTAGGGTTATTGAGCTTTCATCACCTCTTCACTAATGGTACTTGCTTGTTCCTGAGTTGCTTAGTCTCTCTGGCTAAAATTTGGACTAGTTCTTGTTCATATGTTAAATTATGTCTGACTTGAATGCTTTCAGCGGGTATGATGTGAGTAGGATCTGATCTGTACCGTCTTAACATTAAGACATGGAAAACATCATGTATCTGGTTGAACTCTAGTGGTAGAGCAAGTCTATAAGCAACATGTCCAACTCTCTCTTATATTTCATAAGGTCTAATGAATCTTGGACTTAACTTTCCTTTCTTTCCAAATCGTAAAACTTTCTTCCAGGGAAAAACTTTAAGAAAAACTTTATTACCCACTGCATATTCAATGTCCCATCTCTTAAGGTCAGTGTATGATTTTTATCTATCTGTAGCTACCTTGAGCCTTTCTCAAATGATTGTCACTTTTTCTTTCGTCTCTTGTACTAGGTCTGGTCCCATCAGCTTTCTCTAATTGAGCTTTGTCCAACATAATGGTATTCGACACTTTCTACCATATAGTGCCTCATATTGAGCCATATGGATACTGGACTGATAATTGTTATTATAGGCAAACTCTATTAAAGGAAGATATTTGTTCCAACTACCTTCAAATTCGATGATATAACTTCTCATCATATGTTTTAGAATCTGAATGACTCTTTTTGATTGTCCATTTTTCTGAGGATGAAAAGCCATGTTGAAATTGAGCTTAGTACCTATAGCTCGTTGTAGACTACCCTAAATTTGAGATGTGAATTGGGGATCTTTGTCATACACAATAGAAACATGCACTCTATAAAGTTGTACTATTTCATTCATATAAATTTTTGCTAATTTATTCAATGAGTAGTCCTCCTTAACGAGTAAGAAATGTGCTGACTTTGAAAGTTTGTCCACTATAACCCATACAGTATCATGCTTCTTCGACCTTAAAGGCGATTACAGTTACAAAATATATGGTAATTCGTTCCCACTTCCATTCTGAAATAGGAATTGGATGTAGCAACCCTAAAGGTACTTGATGTTTAGCCTTGACCTACTGACAAGTCAAGCATCTTGAAGTGTATTCTGTGATGTCCTTTTTCATACATGCCCACAAGTATTTGCTTTTCAATTCTTGATACATCTTGTTACTTCTTAGGTGCATAACATATTTGCTTTCATGGGTCTCTTTAAGAATTCTCTGTCCAATATCCTTTACATTGGGCACACATAATCTACCTTGATAGAATAGTCCATCATCTGACTCTATAACGAACCCATGTCTCTCCCCCTTAGAGACCAATTCAATTAATTTAATCAGTTTTCTATCTTGTCTTTGTGCATCCTTGATTTCCTAGGTAAGGTGGGCTGAATGTACAACTCTGCCATGGTCTTTTTGCTTAAAGCATATGTTACAACATTATCCTTGCCTGGATGATAGTCAATTGCACAATTATAATCATTTATCAACTCTAGCCATCTTCTCTACCTCATATTTAATTCTTTCTGTGAGGGAAGATTTTTCAAACTCTTGTGATCTGTGTAAATGAAATACTTCTCCCCATATAAATAATGGTGCCAAATCTTTAATGCAAAAACTATAGTTACCAACTCCAGATCATGGGTAGAATAATTCTTCTCATGTGACTTTAATTGCCTAGAAGCATAAGCAACAACCTTTCTATCTTGCATTAACACACAACCCAACCTATTATGAGAAGCATCACTATAAATAACATACTCCTTATAGGGGACCGACTGTGTTAAAATAGGGGCATCGATGAGCATACTCTAAAGTTTGTCAAAGCTAGTCTGACACTTATCTGTCCACTCAAATTTAATGTCTTTTCTTAGTAGTCTTGTCAAAAGGGAAGCAATCATTGAAAAATCCTTGACAAATCTCCAATAATATCTGGCTAAACCCAGAAAACTTCTGACCTCAGTCAAATTTTGTGGGGGCTTCCAATTCATGATTGCCTCAACCTTGTTAGGATCCACTTTGATGCCCTTTGCTGAGACAATATGTCCTAGAAATATCACTTCCTTCAACCAAAACTCACATTTTGAGAGTTTGACATATAGTTTATGTTCTCTAAGAGTTTGCACCATTATTCTCAAATGTTCTTCATGTTCTTCTGGATCTTTAGAATATACCAAAATATCATAAATGAAAATGACCACAAATTGATCTAGATACGACCTGAAGATCCTATTCATAAGATCCATAAATACTGCTAGTGCATTGGTAAGTCCAAATGGCATAACCAAAAACTCATAATGGCCATATCTGGTTCTAAATGTTGTTTTAGCTATATCCTCCCTCTTCACCCTTAACTGGTGATAACCTGATCTCAAATCTATCTTAGAAAATACTCTTGCACCTTTAAGTTGGTCAAAGAGATCATCAATATGTGGCAATGGGTACTTGTTCTTGATGGTCACCTTATTCAACTGTAGATAATCAATCCAAAACCTCAAAGATCCATCCTTCTTTTTCACAAAAAATACCAGTGCACCCTATGGGGACGTACTCTATTTAATGAAACCTCTTTCAATAAGGTCTTGAAATTGTGTTTTAAGTTCTTTCATTTCTGATGGGTCCATTCTGACGTCTCTGATATAGACAAAGTTCCTAAAACAAGATCAATAGCAAACTCTACCTCTCTCTGATAGCAGTCCAGGTAAATCATCAAGAAACACATTTGGAAATTCATTTACTAGTGGAATATCTATGAGATTTGGACCCCCTTTTTTATTGTCAATCACATGGGCCAAATAAGCTTCACACATTTTCTTTATCATTCTTCGAGCTTTCATTATAGATGTGACTTGAGGATGCTGTGAAAATAATACATATTTCACAATAATTTCTTCCTGATTTACTATCTTAAGTACCACAAATTTAGACTTGCAATAAACTAATGCTCCATGACGTGAGAGCCAATCCATGCCTAAGATGACATCATACTAATGGAAAGGCAATTCAATTCAATCTATCCAAAACTCTTTCCCATGTACAACTAGAGGACAATTCTTGAACATTTTATTCACTATTAAGCTATGACCCAAGAGGTTCCTAACTTCAATTTCATATTCTAGGTTCTCTTTAATCATGTTATGCTGGCTATGTGTACTAGTACAAATATAGGAATGTGTAGAATCCGGATCTATAAGTGCACAAATGTCAGAATCATATAATGAAAGCATACCAGCAATAACATCTGTTACTGCCTGATCTTCTTTAGCTTTCATGGCATAGGCTCTAGCTAGAGCTCTACTGGATCTAGGTCTATTCACTGTCTTTAAAACAACCTATCTAGGTCAGCATGGTCCTCCTCTAGACAGAACTATAGGCTGAATCAGAGTTGATCTAGTCGTCTGAGTAGGAGTATCAAAAGTAGGCAATCCTTTCATATGTGTTCCTTGGATCCACACCTAAAACAAGCACCAGTGACACGCCAACATTCCCCTCAGTGGCTCCTATTGCAAATGCTACGTACTAGTATAACTTTCTTGCCAGCTTAAGACTGTGAATTGACTGTAGTAGAAAGTGCCTTAGAGGGTGGTCCCCTCATAATATACCCTGTCTATGAACAACTAGGATATTTTCCTTGACTTCTATTATGTGAATGGCTTACAAAGAAACGACTCTTCTTCCTAGAGGATTGAGTCTCAGAAGTAACTGGCTTTTAAAAAATTCTTCTATTTTTCTATTTTTCCTTTTCTCTAGGTTTAGCGCTGTAGAAACTAACTGAGCAAAATTGGTATGTAGCAGAGTAGTCACAATATCTCCAACCTCTTCATTAAGATCATCTTCAAATTTTTTGCATTTATCTCTTTCTTTTGCAACAAAATTAGGGGCATACTTGCTTAGTTTGGCAAACTCCCATTGATACTCAGTCACTGACATATTACCCTGCTTAAGATGCATGAACTCTTTCTTTTTTTCATCAACATAAATCAACAGAATATACTGCTCTTTGAATTCAGAAAGAAAAAAGTCCCAAGAAACAGCTTCCACCAATCTGGCTTGATAAGGACAAATTTCCACCAATCATATGCCTCCTCTTGGAGCAGAGAAGCTACAAATCTAGCTTTTTCCTCGACTTACACTTACAATTTTTTAAAAACTCTTTCAGTCTTTTCCAACCAATACTCAGTTGCGACTAGATCCTCATCCTTCTTGCCATAAAAATCTAAAGCTTCATACTTATGAAGCTTATCAATTTTTACTTTTGGTTGATGTGGTGGTGCTGGGGTAGGCTGAAGAATGGCTTGTACCATCTGTTGAAATAACCCAGTCATCTGTTGTATAAATGAATTCTGACCAGGATCAATTTGTTCTGTTGCTTACTATTGGTACCTTGGAACTACATCATGCCTCTGCATGCTTTCAACACTAGGCGGATGAGGAAAGCTAGTACTCTTAGCCATATCCCGTTCTTTAGAAGACATATTTCTATTATCCTACAAGTTGTCAAGAAGAAAGCCCATATCATAATTATACGAGATACATGTGTATTTATGCCTAACATGTTTTTCCCACTTAGGCCTAAAAATGCCTAAACCTACTCTGATACCATTAAATGTGACGCTCTATTTATATAATAGGGATAATCCCATATAATGAGAAGGGTACCACAAGGTTAACTAGATAAAATTGTCTAAATTAAATTATTTTGTTTAATTTAAAGTAATCCATTTATTTATATTGGATTAGGCTTATCATTCTAATTATCAATATATATATATATATATATATATATATATATATATATATATATATATATATATGGTAGTTGATTAGATTACTTAGTTGATCATTTGTGGCATACTAGCCTCACACATAGCTGTTTACAAATATAATATCAAAATATAAGACATGTTCCTTAGCTAAATATAAGACATGTCTACCAAAACCCATATGCATGGTCAAACTCAAAAAGAAAAGTAATAAGTAACCAACCCTCTAACTAAGTCTCTTGTGTCTCCTCTGATATGAGCTTGGATTTCTTTTGACCAAATTCACGATCTACTATACAAATCCAATATCTGCGTGAGAAGAACCCACGCTAAGCTATCTCTAGCTTAGTGGTACATATAGGTATTAAAGTTTTTTCAAATCGGTCACACAAATGCATGTCTCAAATAAATTATGTCACATTAAATTTTATTTCAAATTTGACATACATAAGAAATAAGTGCACAACATAAAAAGAAATCAACATAATAATCTTATTCAATAATTAAATTGTAACTACTTTGTATAGGCATTTCATAACTTATTACTTATGTAAATAAATAAATTTCCATATTTCATTTCATAAATCATTAGCACAAAATCTCATTCCCGGACTATCCGGATACAGAGTGTGAGATAGGAGCACTTGCAGAGCTTAAGCCACCCTACTCACCATAATCTCAAGTTAAGGGTGCTCGCGGAGCTTCAGCCACCTCGACTGAATATAACCACATCATACATGTAATTTGGATCAGGGGCGCTCTGGGAGCTATAACCACCTTGTCTCTAAATCATATCAATATTGGTATCGTAACTTCCCCTTAGTGGTGCACCATCTATCCTATGTTAGTCCTTAGGTAGAGAAATGGGCAATTAAAATTATTAATTAATTGGTTTTAATCATGTCTTACTTGCCACACCCAATTCTCATTTCGTATCAACATAATTACAGGTTCACAATTTATTTCAAACCCATGTAATAACATGATATTCTATCAAATATTACCATAGTATTAAATTCCTAGTTAGTAATATTTTTATAATTTAAAAGCATGTAATAGTATATTATTTTATCATGTTGTCATATAATTTATGTCATGTACATACAAACATGCATTAGGGCAAACTATAATACATATATATGTACAAACTTTGATAGCATTTTTCTTTTCCAAATCTAAACTCGGAACTTTTGTTGTTATTCCTCTTATTGAGATCCTAATTTGAAAATATAATTAGTCAATAATTTGTTGAAATCTTTGTTCTTAATATAGTTTAAATAAATAACTAAAATTTCTCTGAAATTGGAACATGACCTCTTAGGACTATTGACTCTATAACTTTGTCTACACTTATCCAGTTTATATGATTCTTGTTTCTAATTAAATTTAACATGATACTATAACATACTAAAATTTTAAAATTTTTGGACCATTACACAATTTTTAGCACAATTTTAATTATTGCTTTGTTTTCTGCCCTTAGGTAGTTTTGGAGTACTATATTCAAAAATTCACATCTTTCAATGTGTATATTTAATTACTATGAAACTCTTTTAAATTTAGATAAGGTAATTTGGAACATTTTTTATGTTTAATATTTTTCAAACTCGGTCTCTATGGTATACAAACAATAGAGAATCTATAACTAGTTTAGAATAGAATGACAACCTGACTAGTTCAATTGTTAAGGTCATAACTCACAAAATAAATAATATTTTAAGGTAATACTTTCACATATATATAACTAAAACTATCATGTTTTTAAATTTGGCTAATTCTATCTAAAAATAGGTCAAATATAAGGACAAAATTACTGGAGCTGCCCAGGTATATAGAACTAGCTCAATCAAGGAACAACCATAGTTGATTTTACTATAACACAACCTATAAAAGAGATATTTATAAGAAATTTTGTAAAAACCTATATGACATATAGTCTAAAACTTTTATGTTTTAAGCTACCTTAGATTCAATCCTTAAAATGATCAAATTAAGCAAACACTGTAGGGTATTCTGTTGGTACTTCTCTCTAAACCAGTCTCACTCAAAGAGGTTATCTCTTTATATTCTTAAAATCATTCTATGAAATTTGATAGGAATATAAATAAGACATAAATAAATAACTTTTATGTTTGGAACTTCTCTAAATTTGGTTAATAAGACAATCAAAATTAAAGTGCAATAGATTGATGCAACACAACCCTAATAGCTCAAAATAACACATGAACAATTGAGAAGGGATTACTTACTAAGAACATATTTATTTGGAGTGATTTTGATGCAAATCTTGAGTGGGATGATGAGAAATTTAGGGTTGTTGTTGGGAGAAAAGAGAGAAATGAAGATGAAATGGGCAGAAATATGTAGAAGCTAGGTTATATAAGACAAAAGGAAGTCTTCACCGACTTTCCCATTTCTTCTCCCTCTTTTTTTGGCTGTGCCCACTTTTTTTTTCGTGCCCTTTTTTTTTTGTTTTTTTTCATTCTTTTTTATTCTTTTTTATTTCTTTTTAATTTTATTTATTTATTGTTATTTTCACATATTTGCTTATATCTAGTCCCCTTAATTTACCAAAAGTACAATTTAATTATGTGGTCTAATTTAATCAAATTTATCATGTCAATCAATAAATTTAATTTAATTTCTAATTTAATCATTTAATCATTTTATTTTATTCCCTAATGTTTATCATGTGGTTTTTATGCATATCACACACTTATTCTAAATAGACTCTAATTAGTGTTCGTTACAGAAGAGCTATTTTCATGGGGGTTGTGATTTTTCACCACAAGCATGACTTTTTGCATTTTTTCAATATCTTGAACTTCAATTCTTCTCTTTCAACTTGCTTCAAGATTTTAGAAATGCATAACTTGTGTAACGTACTTAGAGCACAAAATGTAGTTAAATTCTTTATTGCCTAATTAGTTATTATAATAAAATTGGCAGAAATATCCTTCAAGCTTAAAGGACTACAAATTCTTTCCCTAGAATGGGTTGCATTTGAATTGGTGCCTCTATTAACATTGTCTTCAATCAGACAAAACTGACATGACACCTTTCTGTCCATTGAAACTTTACACTGTTATGAAGTAACAATGTCATAAGAGCATCCATAGATGAGAATCCCTTCAAAAATCACCTGTAGTAGCCTGTTAACCTAAGAAAACTCCTTACCTCTATCATATTCTGAGGTGACTTCCAATTAAGAATTACTTAAACCTTACTAGTGTCAAATATGATCCCTTCAGCTAACATAACATGACCTTGGAAACCAACTTCTTCAAGCTAGAATTAACACTTCGACAACTTGGTATACAATTGTTTCTCCCTTAAAATCTGAAGCACAATCCTCAAATGTTGATCATGCTCTTTTCGATCTCTGGAGTATACCAAGATTTCATCAATAAATACTACCACAAATTGGTCCAAGTAAGATATAAAAATCCAATTCATCAAATTCATAAATGTAGTTGGTACATTCTTTATCGCAAAAGGCATGACCAAGAACTCGTAGTGGCTGTATTGAGTCTTGAAGACTTAGGTACATCACTTTCCTTAATCTTTAATTGATGATACCTAGATCTCAAATCTACCTCGTAGAATACTCTTGTACCTTTCAACTAGTCAAATAGATCGTCAATTCACAGTAATGGAAATTTATTCTTCACTGTCATCCTATTTAGTTGTCTGTAATCTATGCACAGCCTACGAGTACTGTCTTTCTTCTTCACAAACAACACTGCTTGCCCTATATCACTAGGTCTGATGAACCCCTTATCAAGCAATTTATGTAGCCAAACTTTCAATTCCTTCAATTTTATTGGTGCCATTATGTAAGGAGAGATGGATATAGGTGTAGTACCAGACAATAACTCAATAGCAAATTCCACTTTCCTATCCGGTGGCAAACTTGGAAAATCTTTGGGAAAAACATATGGGAACTCGCATACAGTGAGAATATCCTAAAGTCTCAGACTCTCCTTCTTGGTATCCATTACATATGCTAAATATGCTTTATTCCTCTTCCGAATTAACTATTGGGCTTTCATAGTGGAGATTACATTAGCTGGTAATCTAATTGTAACATCCTATACAACCATATCCTTACATATTGGCTTTTTAAATGTGAATTTTCTAGCAGCACAATCTGTTAGAGGAGTGCTCTAAAGGCAATCACTTTTAGCACTTATTGTACAAATTTATTTGATTAATAAAAGGCTTTTTCATTAATTTGATGTTCATTTGATATATGAATTGATAAGTGATCTTAAATCAATTAATGAAGTCATTGATACATAACATAACATGAAGGAAATCATGATGAGATCCTGATATTGAGATTCTTATCATGTGTAATTATGTTAGTATCAAAATTATCCCTAGTCATAGGATTAATGAGACAAGATATTATTAATCCGGATAAACTAGCACATGTTACACTCATTGATTGGATCGAGTGGTAGATCTCATAATATATAAACATGAGATGTTTAGAGTTAACATGTGGATGCTTGCTAAGTGTAGCTAAGTACATTGGATGACCAGCTATGAGACAATCATATGGATAATCTATTCAAATGTCAATGATAGTCTCATCATAGCAATGATGCAAGTATCCTTAGACTTGAGGTACTCAAGGATATTTTGAATATTGATTTTTCATTTTGACACTATTTCTTGTTGCCTCAGGAAGGTCGCTCATAGGATGGTGATTGGATACATCTTAAGGTATTCGAAGGTAATTGGGTAACCAACAAAGGATTCACTACTCCTGATAGAAGGAGTGTATAACCATGGCCTCTTGTCATGGTCATTACTCAGGAATCTCTGGCCGAAGTGGAAATGTCATAAAGATAGTCTTTAATGACATATCTAATACAGTAATGAGCCTCAGGGACAAGAACTAACATTATTTGGATTAGACGTGATGTAGTCAGTCTAGTGGGAGTTGACACATGTCCATACTCTAAACGAAGTGGGGTATAGAATGGTGAAAGGAATAATTGCATGGAAATTGTCTATAGAAAGGTTCGTAGTCCAACTACTGACTTTTTGGTCAATTGGGGGTCATGATGTGTTGCTAGATACCGCTCATAACTTGCTTAAATTATTTGTTAATTTAAGTGACCAATATAACCGGATACCTAATGGGTCACATGCATTGAAGATATGAAGAATGAGTAAAATGGTCTTGGATAGGATCCAAAATATGAGAGAATTATTTTGGGATAGATCGCGATGAGATCGCATGGGAAAAATGGTTGGGGAGGGTCATGGGTCCATACAGGCCCGTGTGGGCTAGGCAGGCTGCTGGCCTGTCAAGTGGGCCAGTTGGGCTGCTCAGTAGCAACCCGTAGCAGGCCTAGCGTGCTGCTGCCTCCCTCCCGTTGGCCAACGGTAGAATTTGGCCTTAATTAGGCCAATTATGGCCAATTACTATTCATTCATTTCCTTATTCTCCATTTTGACTTTTCATTTTTTTTGAATTTGATTCAAATAGAAAAGACATCAAATGACAGAAAATAGACATGAAAATATTTTTTTGTGAAAAAAATATTTTTAAGATAACCAAATTCTCTCAAGAACACTTTCAAAGCTAGCACTTTGAATTTGTTCAAACCATGTCTTTTGATAGTTTCTTCTTCATTCTTTGCGTGGATTATTGTTAGAGACATCCTAGTGTGGATTGTTGTGGTTTGCTACAACCCAACAAAGTGAAAATTTGAATAACAAATAAGAAATTACAAGTTATAATTTCTAACCTTTATGTTTATATAAATTAATTTTAATGACACAAGTATGATATTTTGTTTTGGGTTTTGAAAATTTTATTTTTCCGCTGCATTTATGAATATAATTTATTCTTCAAAACCCAACACAATTAACCACTACACCATGTCAAGCTAACCAATCCATACCTAGAATAACATCATACTTATGGAATGGAAATTCTATTATATTGTCTGAAAATAGCTCACCTTGACTCATCAAAGGTAGCTATCAATACACTCGGTTCACACTCGGACTATGGCCTAAAAGGTTCGTCACCACTATGTCATAATGTTCTCCCCAACCTGTAGCACCCTCTCATTTAATCAAGATTTTCCTAACTAAATGAGCAAGTGCCACAGGTATCTATTGTGGAAAACCTGTAAAAATTTAAAACTTTATTTTTCTTGAAAAATATTTACCGTAAAAACTCATTTACATATGAAACCTTATATGGTGTTTGGGCTCATTTGTCCTGATGTTTACAAAAATTTCTGCTCTTAAGAAAAAATTACATGATTCTTTAAAATACAGATACATATAAAAGTAAACAACCCCAAATCCCTATGTCATGTACAAAATGCAAAAAGATGACATATGATATCATTGACCCATGTTGGGTTGTTCTATTGTCTCTGAATTGGGCTAGCTTTTATGGACAATTTAAAACTCTATCTACTAGGCTCCGACTTGCATGCAAAAAACCCACACACTAAGTTACTGAAAGCTTAGTCGTATATATAGGCATAAAAATTCAATATGCACCGAACAATTCACATCATATAATTCATGTTCATGGTATCATATCATATACATCATGTCATGACAATGAAAATAAAAAATATTTAACATACTTTACAGGCATTCCAACTACAAAGTTCTACTAAGAAGGAATAATAAAATTGATTGATATCTACATTATCGGAGGAGGAGGGCTAGAATGTCAGATAATGGAAACAATATGGTATATCAAAAGATAAAGAAGGACTTTTCAATATTTTGAGGATATTTTATCTGTATCACCCTTTCATATAGCTAGAAAAAATTCAACTATATAAGAGAATATCACAGATTAACATATGATTTATAACCCATAAAATGTAAAATCTTTTAAAAATGTGGCTTTACAAAAATGTTAAAAACTTGATTTCCTTCAATAAAAGATGTTCCTTTTCAAAACCATCATTTAATGACATCCATCATTTAATAAAAGATGTTCCTACTATTACCTACTTGATTTCATGATATCCATCATTTAATGACATGCATCACTAGGGCATTATCATACCATTCTTAGAATATGAAACCATATATGTTGCATGTATTGCTTTATTATACAATTATTACATGCCCAAGATAAAATACTTTAATACTATGAAACATAAAATTTAATTTTACAATTCCCCTATTGATTATGTGATCTTATGATTTATAGATTCTGTAACAGACTTTCCTTTTCTTTGTCAGAACTTGTCCCTTTTAGCTCTGAACCTGCATATGAAAGTCAATCCAAACTCTAAGCAATAGTGCCTAGTGGTACACTATGACATGTATATGTAAATATGCAATCATGCATTCAAATCTTTATAACATTTAGGATGACATTTAAGTGACAATCATATTTATTATACCTATTATGATTTATTCTAATCTATTTATTTATTCATAAATACATGTCTATTCCATTTTCTAAATCTTTTATCCAAAGGATATTTAGTTGTATACTGAGCATCTACCTTATAACATTTATATTTATTCATGATATTTACCACTTATTGTCTTAATCCTATTCTTACATAGTGTTGTAGCGGTTACATTTTATAATTCATAACTTTACTATATTTATATTTTTTAATTCCTATATGTTTATTAACAACAAGAATATTAATTATGGAAATTATTTATGCTCAATACATTTGTAATACCTTAGATTCTTAGCATACCATTGTCTTTTGTTTACCTTTACTATATGCTTAAACCTTTACATAAAGATGATTATTAATAAATGTTATTATAACCTAGATACGTAGCTATTAATTAACATATGAATCCGTAATGATGATAGCAACCATGATGATTTCTATTTGGCATACTAATATCATATTAGTCCCAACTCATAGAATGATTCACTTAGTTATAATATTTCTAAGCATAAAAAACAAGGCATAGAATGTATCTCTTTCTCAATCATTAATATTGCAACTACAACAAGCATACCTATATAAGAGTAGCATCCATTTATACAATATGCTCACATATATAACATTCATTCAATGACTTACTTGATTCATCACATAGTCATGTACATGTGTAGGCATACTTGAATTGTGGTGCAATCACATTCATATCCATAGGCATGAATCATTTCATGTTAAGAATATCTATATAACATAAAAATTATTAAAACATGTTTATACATATTAATTAAGTCAACATCATTACCATTCATGTAATATCCAGTGATTTAGGCCACGATTGCGCGTGATCGTAGTGGAGTGTGCAGGTTCAATCGTAGTATAAATTTGAACCCATAAAAAAATGACAAATAATAAGAGAAAATAATTAAGGGTATTATTATTTGGGAATTAAAAATATTAGTGCTAGAATTGGAAAAAAAAATTGTATGGATAAAATCGGTATTATGGCAATTGTTGGGGGAAAAAGTGTGAAAATGAGGTAATTTGTGGCAAATAAGGAATTTCTCAAAGTTTAAAAGTTAGTCAGGATTAATTAACTTAATGAACCAATAATAATTAGGATTAATTTTAATTAGGGAGACCCACTCCTTAATTTGGGTATAAAAGTCAAAAAATGAAGAAATTCTACATTTTTCCACCTAAAAAAAATCTAATTTTTCTTCTTCTTTTTTTCTCTTTTTGGTTGTTGTCCACCATAGCCTTCAAAAGCTTCAATTTTTGCTTCAATACAAGCTTGAAAAAGAGAAAAAATAGTTTTGAGAGAGAAAAATTCAGAATTAAAGAGTTCTTTCCATAAAAGGGAGTAAATGAGTAAGAAGGAAAGAAGAAAGAAGACACGAAAAGGGAGAAATTTTAAGGGAAATTTCGGCCAACCTTCGAGAGCCAGTAAGGTGAGTTTATTCTTCTTAAATTCAACCTTTTTCCTTCCATTTGAGACCCATAAGGATGATAGATATGATTAGGATTGATAGATTGAGGTTATGCGGTAAGATTGGAACTAGAAATGGAAAGTTGTAACTAGTTGAAGAAAAGTGTTTTTAAACTTTTAACTAATGATAATTGATGTTAGTTATTGTTTTATGACTTAAAAACTAGAAAAAGGTAACTCTAATGGAAGAATGAGGGGCTGCCTTGATTAAGTTAAATTGGGAAAAATTGAAATTAACCTAGAAGCAACACAATTGGTGATAAATAAATTGGGACCTATGATAAGGTTTTTGAGCAGCCATGACATATCAAGAAGGAAGTTTAACCTTAGTACATTTTGGCCAAATTAAATAATAAATTATATTAGGAGAATTTTATGTAGGCATGAAAAACTTTGAAAATGGATGATAGAATTAAGATAGGGTATAGTTGTGTAGGAAAACCAAGTGAACAAAGGAGAGGCCCTCAAGAGGGTGACAAAGGCAAGGAGAAAAAAACTAGTAAGGGGAGGAAAAAAAGGATAAAGGGAAGCTCCAATTCTGATTATGTATGTGCCTCATAAATAAAAATCCTGGACTTGTAGGTACAAAGAAAATACTGGGTAAAAGGGCAATCACTTTTGATAAAAAAAATTGGATTTGAGTAATTTTTGATGAATTTGCAGTCTGAGACAATAAGCTACAAAATATTAGAAGATCATAAATTCAAATTCGAATTATAAATGGGCTAACAATAAGGCCCAAAGTCAGGGTCGAAATATGCTATAGGTAAAAACTTGAAATATTGGGCTTTTGCCTGTAGTATGATGATTATATGGAGTAATTAATGTGAATTTTGACTTTAATTATAATTATAAATGTTTAATAAATTATTTATGTGGGAGATTATAATACAATAACAATGGAAACAAAGAGCAAAAATAAATAAACATGTATGTAAAAATTTAGTACAATTATTATTTTTGAAAATATGGTGAATAAATATAAAAATAGTGAAACCCTAAGACACCTAATCTAGATCTAGAATAGATAATAGTTTGGCATGCTAATCAGGGGATTTAATGCACTTAGTGCTAAATACAAAACCCGGTAATGATAAATTTATAAATGTGCTTGGTGCAAAATTATTAAGTCGGTAAAGACAATATTACAAAAGCCGATAATGACATTATTATAAAAGCACTCGACGTAATATTATGGAAGCCGAAAATAATAACCCCGCTATTCTTATTAGTTAGTTTGGTTATAGGTGTTATGGGTACAAGAAAAATGAAAAATAACAATAATATAAAAGTAGGTCATTTTGATAATGTCATATTAAATTTAAAATTGTTAAATATTAAATGTTTGATGAAATTTATTTGATTTTATATAATTCTTTTAGTTTATGCCTTATTTTTGAAATTAATAAAGGATATGTAAGAAAATATATGTATGTAAAATTTTTATCCTTGAAGCACCACTAAGCTAGAAACTTAGCGCGGGTGGTTTCCTTGCACGCAGGTTTTAAAGGGTAGCCGTAGATAGTATGTAATGGTCTCTAATTAGAGTCTAGGTAGAATAAGTGTGTGATATACATATGAATTACATAATTGACATTAGATATTAAAATAAATTGAGTAAATGACTGAATAAGAAATGAAAAAGAACTAAATAGATTGCTAAAGTTAATTTGGTTAGACATATCACATAATGAAATTACAATTTAATAAAAGCTAGTGGAATTTGGTACATGTAAAAAAAATAAAAAAATGTAAAAAAAATATTGGGGGGGGGGGAGGGGGGGCGAATGTGGTTTTATGGAAGGAGGGAATGTATTTGGATTAAGTTATTACAACTTTTACACAATTCTATCAACCTTATCTCCATTCTTCTTCTTCCTCAAACCACCAGCCTCCATTTCTTCATCCTCTTCTTCATGATTTGCAAGAAATTCACTCAAAGTAGATTTGTTCTTGGTAAGTAATCCTCTCCCAATTATTTTTGTATTTTTAGAGTTATTAGGATTGTATAGTATCAGTCTTTTGAACTCTAGTTTTAAGGGAGTAATCAACCGTATTGGAAGAAGTGTAAAACATAAACATTGTTCATATATGTGTTGTTTATATGTTTGTCAAAGTTTATGAAATTAATTGGGGTACAAAAAGAGATAAACCTGTTTGAGTGACACTGGTTCATGAAGACATGTCAACAGAATAACCTATGATTTTTGATTATTTTGATCATCTTAATGGCTGAATCTAAGATTTTGTAAAACATAAAAGTTGTAGATCTATGTTTGTATAAAATTCATATAAATACCTCTAGTTTAAGCCGAGTTACAAAAAAATTAATTATGGATGTTCCTTGATTGAATTGTTTCGTTGTACCTGTGCAGCTCCGGTAAATTCGTGTTCCTTTGTTGAGCTTCTTAAAAGTCGAAATTTCCAAAGTATAAAATATAAAAGTTTTATTTATATGTCTTATTTAAGTTCCTGTGGAAGTTTCACCTTAAAATGTTATTTAGTTTGTGAGTTATGACCTGAACAATTGAACTGGTTGGGTTGGTACTCTATGCTGAACCAGTTATAAATTATCTAGTGTTTGAGGACCTTAGAAACAGAACTTGGAAAAGTGATAAACATGAAATTTTTTTCAAATTACCTTATATAAATGTGAATAAAGTTTAGTAATAAAAAATATACACGTTGAAAGCTATGGATTTTTAAATATGATACCCTAGAACTGCCTAAGGGGCAGCAAACAGAGTAATATTTAAAATTGCACTAAAAATTATGTAATGGTTCAAAAATTCTATAATTTAGTATATTTTAGTCTTACATGTTAAATTTAATTATGGAGATGAATCATATAAATTGGATAAGTGTATAAAAAGTTATAGAGCCAATAATCCTAAGAGGTCATGTTCCAACTTAAAAGAAATTATAGTAATTTATTTAAACTATATCAAGAATGAGTATTTTAATAAATTATTAACTATCATATTTTCAAATTAGGCTCTCAATAAGAGGAAGAACAACAAAAGTGAACAAGTTCTGAGTTTATATTTTGGAAAAGAAAAACACTATCGAGGTTGTACATATATGTATTCTGGTTTGCCCTTATGCATGATTGTGTGTTCATGACATGAATTATTTGTCGCAATGATGAAATAATATATTGTGGCATGTTTTCAGATTATACAAATGTTATTAACTATGAACTTAACATTATGCTAATATTTGATAAAATATCATGCTATTACGTGGTTTTGAAATAAATTCTGAGTATATGATTATGTTAATATGAAATGAGTATTGGTTATAGAAACAAGTAATTAATGGTGTTAATTGCCCATTTCTCTACCTAAGGACTGACTTAGGATAGATGGTGCACCATTATAGGGAAGTTACGGTACTGATATGGATATGATTTAGGGACAGGGTGGCTTAAGCTCTAGGAGCATCCCCTGATCCTGATTACTCACAGATGACATGATTATATTCGGTCAAGGTAGCTTAAGTTTTGGGAGCACCTCTTGACTCGAGATTACGGTGAGTAGGGTGGCTTAAGCTCTCGGAGTGCCACTATTTCACACCTTGTATCAGGAAAGTTCGGGAATGAGATTTGGGCTAATACTAATTAAAGACTATGGAATGAAATGTGGAAATTTTATTATTGACATAAGTAACAATACATGACATGCTTACATGAGGTAATAAGAATTTAATTATTGAACAAGGTTATTATGTTTATACTATTATGTGATGTGCTTATTTCTTTTATATGACAAATATGCAATAAAATTAAGTGTGTTATGATTTATTTGAGATATGCATTTGTGTGACTGCATGGAAAAAACTTAATGTCTATATATACCACTAAGCTAGAGATAGCTTAGCTTGAGTTCTTCTCATGCAGAAATTGAAGTTGTAGATAGTAGAAAGTAAAGTTGGTAAGGAAGGAAATCCAAGCTCATATCAAAAGAGACACAAGAAACTTAGTTAGAGGGTTGATTACTAATCACTTTTCTTTTTAAGTTTGACAAGACATATGGGTTTTTGTAGACATGTCATGTATTTGGTTCAAGACCATGTCTTATATTTTGATATTATATTGTAAGCAGTCATGTGTGAGGCTGATATGCCACAAATGAACAACTATGTAACTTAATCAACAATCATAAATATATATGACATGGTGATATATATATATATATATATATATATATATATATATATATATATATATATATATATATATATATTGATAATTAGAATGATAAGTCAAATCCAATATAAATAAATGAATTATTTTTAATTTAAACAATAGAAAAACTTAGTTAGACAGATTTATCTAGTTAAGCTTGTGACATCCTTCTTATATATGTGGGATTATCCTTAATATATTAGTGGGGTGTTACATTTAGTGGTATCAGAGCAGGTTTAGGCATTTCTAGGTCTAGGTGGGAAAAGGGATATTAGGCATCAATACACATATATTTCATATAATTATGATATGGGCTTTCTTCTTAGCAACTTGTAGGATTGTTGGAAGATGTCTTCGGAATAACGAGATATGGCTGAGAGTACCAGCTCCCCCGATACTAAGACTCCTCATTAGCTTAGTGCAGCAAGCGTGCAAGGGCAAAATGATGCTCCAAATCCTCCACAGCAGGCAGCAGAACAAATTGATCTTGGTCAGATTCCATTTATACAATAGATGATTGGACTATTTCAATAGATGGTTTAAGCCATTCCTCAGCCTACCTTAGTGCCACCTCCTAAACTAAAAGTAACAATTGATAAGCCTCGTAAGTATGGGGCTTCGGATTTCTATGGCAAGAAAGATGAGGACCCAGTTGTGGCTGAGTATTTGTTGAAAAAGACTGAAAGAATTTTTAAAAAATAGCTAGTGGAAGTAGAGGATAAAGTTAGATTTTGCTAGTTCTCTACTCTAGGAGGAGACATATGATTGGTGGAAATCAGTTCTTACTAAAGCAGATGTAGTGGAACCTGTCTCATGGCATTCCTTTCTTTCTGAATTCAAAGAGCAGTATATTCTGTTGATCTATATTGATGAAAAGAAGAAAGAGTTCATGAATCTCAAGCAGGGTCAAATGTAAGTGACTGAGTATCAGCGAGAGTTTACCAAATTGAGCAAGTATGCCCTTAAATTAGTTACAAAGGAAAGAGATAAATGCAGAAGATTTGAAGATGACCTTAATGAAGAGGTTGGAGATATTGTGACTGCTCTCCAGCATACTAATTTTTCTTAGTTAGTTTCTGCAACACCCAGCCTTGAAAAAAGGAAAAAGAGAAAAATATAAGAATCTTTTAAGAAGCCAACCACTCATCAGACTCAATCCATTAGGAAGAAGAGTCGTTTCTTTGCTAGCCATTCACATAATAAAGGACAGGGAAAGGGTTCTAGCTATTCATAGACAGGGTCTATTAGGAGAGGACCACCTTCTAAGGCACCTTATGTTACAGCAAGTTCACAACCTCAAGTTGGCAAGGAAGTTATACTGACATGTAGCATTTGCAATAGGAGCCATCGGGGAGAATGTTGGCATGTCACAGGTGCTTGCTTTAGATGTGGGTCCAAGGAACACATATAGAGGGATTACCCATTCTTGACAAGTAGTACTTCTACTCAGACTACTGGGTCAACTTCTACTCAGTTGGGAGTTCAGTCTGGAGGAGGACCAGGCCGACCTAAATAGAATATTTCAGAGATAGTGAATTGACCTGGATGTAGCAGAGCTCCAGCCAGAGTCTATGCCATGAATGCTAAGGAAGATCAGGCGGTAACAGATGTTATTGTTGGTATGTTTTCATTATATTATTTTGACATTTGTGCACTCATAGATATGGGTTCCACACATTCCTATATTTGCATTAGTTCACATAGCCAACATAATATGATTAAAAAAAACCTAGAATATGAAATTGAAGTTAGGAATCCTTTAGGTCACAGTGTAATAGTGAATAAAATATTCAAGAACTGTCTTTTAGTTGTACATGGGAAGGAGTTTTACGCAGATTTGATTGAGTTGCCTTTGCATGAGTATGATGCCATTTTAGGCATCAATTGGCTCTCACGTCACATTGCAGTGGTGGATTGCAAGTTTAAATTTGTGGTACTTAAGATAGAAAGGTTAGAGAATCTCAAAGACTTCATGGAGTCTCGGATGGACAGCCTTGAGGCTGAAGTGGCTAGGCTTCGTGATAGGATGTCCGGCTAGGAGTTAGGCTATAGTATAGCCTAAAGTTGTTTGTCCTTTATTTATGTATTTTGTTTATGTTTGTTGGTGTCTAGGAAATTTTTAAATTTCCTTTCTGAATATTTTAACTTTGTTTGTATCCTTTCTTTTATGATATATATATTTGCTTTTGTTTACTTCATTGATATATCTTCATATCCTTTTTTGATTGATGACAAAAGGGGGAGAAAACTAGCAATATATGATAAGCAATATATGATAGGGAAAATGGTATCAAACTAGCAACATAAGAAGAAACTAGCAATATATAAGGTAAATGAATTTTGAATCAAATAATTAAAATTGAATTGACTTTGAAATGGATTAAAAGGGATTAAAAATCTTGATTCAAAATTTCATATGCAAAGAATATAATTGGAAAATTGAGCTTTATATACTTTAGATATACCTTAAGTATACTTTGCATATACCTTAAAGCAAGTTACAAATATAAATATGCCTTGATATACCTTAAATATACCTTACATATACTTCATGTCTTAAAAAGGAATTATGGTATATATTGGATATACTTCTCATATAACTTGCATATACTTAAAATCTAGTAAGTTTATTTCAATGCTACATTATTATTTACTATTCTTTCACATTATAAACTTTTTATCCTAAGTATATTTTGAGGGGGAGACTTCTCAAAATCACATATTGCTAGATTATTTGTCACCATCAAAAAAGGGGAGATTGTTAAACCTTAAGGGGTATTTCCGTCATTTTGATGACAAATAAAATAGCAATATTGAATTTAACATGCTTGTTTTTGTAAGTATATTATACAGGACATGGATTAAAATTGCAAGAATGGAGAATTGGAAGAATAATCCTTGAAAGACAAATTTTAAGAAGTAGCATGTTCACTGTCGTGACTCTATGAGTCACTCTCGTGAAAGAAGCTAACCGTTACCAAAACCAACTTTTGAAGTTCACGGCCATGAAGGAAAACAAACTGTGAAGTGGGCATTTCAGTCACCCCCGTGAATAAAGGTGTCACCCCCGTGAAGATTCATGCAATTTCATCCAGAGAGCTTCACGATCACAGTCACCACTTGGATCACGGCTGGGAAGCTTGTCACGCCCGTGAATGAGTATGTCACGCTTGTGAATCTATATATCAAAACATTCCAGAGAGCTTCACGACCAATGTCACCACTTCAATCACAGCTTGGGAAGAAATGTCACTCCCGTGACAAGCATAGTCACGCCCGTGAACAATGAAAGAGAAAAATATCAGGAGTGATTTTTTGTTTGGTACAACGGCTAATTTCGTATTTAATGCACCCCAACGGCTATATTCAGCCATGAGAGTATAAATGGAAGTCATTTATGCATTAAGAACATGAGAATAAAGAGAATAACAAAAGAATAACATATACTTCGAATTTAATTCTGATTACAAGCTATTTGTACTTTCATACTTTGAGAACAAAATCTATTCTCTGTAAAAATCTTTTTGCTCTTCATCTTTGAGCAATTAAGATTTGTGAGTGGTTCTCTTTGTAATCTTTACTCAAGTGAGCTTTGGGTATTTCTGGATTAAGAGTAGAACACTTGTAAGGGTTAGTTGTGTGAGCCTCCAAAACACAAATTAAAAGGTTGTTTGTGTGAGCCTGTGAAACACAAAGTGAAGGTTGTTTGTGTGATCCTATAAAAACACAAATTAAAAGGTTGTTTGTGTGAGCGTGTAAAACACAAAGTGAAGGTTGTTTGTGTGATCCTGTAAAACACAAGGAATTGGTTATTGTTTAAGCCATTAAAACAAAAGGGATTTCTGGGTTAGGAGTGAGCCATTGTGAGAAACACCATAGTTGGGAGTGAGCTTGTAAAACTCCATTGTAACACTTAGTGTGTTAGTGAAACTCCCAATTGCGATTGGGGAGAGGAGTAGGGTTTGTTAACACCCGAACCTTTATAAATCTTTGTGTCTGATTTTCTCTATCCCTCCTAAAATTAATTATTTATTTTCGCACTTTAAAGTTTAATTTTTTGAAACTCCAATTCAACCCCTCTTCTTGGTCTAATATCTGGCAACAATTAATTTAATTAAATTAAAATAAGTAATTAAATTATATATTTATTTATTATCAGTTAGTGAAATTGGGTAAATGTATATATGTATACATGTATGTATGTATGTACGTATGTATGTATGTATATATGTATGTATGATGATAATAAAAATAAAAATAATAATAAAAATTAAAAAAAAAAAGCATACAGCAAAAGAAAAAGAAAAAGAAAAGTAAAAAAAAAAAGAGTCAAAAAGAAGAAGAAAAATGGACGGGTGAAAGAAAAAGAGAAAGGAAGACAATTTTTAACTTAGACTAAGACTTCTTCTTCCTCCTCCTCTTCTTCTTTCTCTTTGCTTCATTCCATTTTTTTGAATTCCAGCAACATCTTCTTCTCTTTTCACTCCAGAAATTACAGTAACAAGGTTAGCCAAGGATGATTATAGGTGAGTAAACAATTAATTTGTGTTAAACTTGAGGTAGAGAGCCATCTTGTTGTTGTTTCTCTTGATCATCAACATCTTTCTCATGATCAAGATCAAGCTTGTAACATTCTTGACTTTTTCCATATGCATTTATGCAGCATCTCATTTGTGCATATGCATTTTGCATATATATATGTCACTTGAACACATGCATAATATGCATTTTTATTTAAATATATTCATGACATACAATTAGTTTATTTTCAAATATTTTACAATTGTATAGAAATGAGTATGTCTGTTTTATAATATAGATGAAAATGATATGAAATTAATATTTAAGTGAATAAAGAGAATAGATTGAATTAATAAAAATTTGACAAGATTAATTTAATTAAATTAAAATAATTAATTAAATTATATATTTATTTATTATTGGTTAGTAAAATTGGGTAAATGTATATATGTATACATGAATGTATGTATGTATATATGTATGTATGTATGATGATAATAAAAATAATAATAAAAATTAAAAAGAAAGCATACAGCAAAAGAAAAAGAAAAAGAAAAGTCAAAAAAAAAAAGTCAAAAAGAAGAAGAAAAAGGGACGGGTGAAAGAAAAAGAGAAAGGAATACAATTTTTAACTTAGACTAATACTTCTTCTTCCTCCTCCTCTTCTTCTTTCTCTTTGCTTCATTCCATTTTTTTGAATTCCAGCAACATCTTCTTCTCTTTTCACTCCAGAAATTACAGCAACAAGGTTAGCCAAGGGTGATTATAAGTGAGTAAACAATTAATTTGTGTTAAGCTTGATTATATTGATTAGGGTTTATAAATAGGTAGTATTTTGTACTACGGTTTTGATGATCTTAGAGGTCGAATCCGGAGAAGTGTAAAAGATAATAGTTGTTCCTTTATGTCTTAGACTTATGGATATATAAATAGTTTTGCACGATGTGGTGTATAGAATGAGATATACTCTTCGTACTAAAATTGGTCCGGATGTGAACCTTAAGTAAGTTAGCTACTGTGTTTGCTAGTTGTGGGTATGTTAAAACCAATATTTGAAGTAACTCAAAACACCCAAGTTGTAGTTATGGATCTGTACACCAAATTTCTGATTCATAGGTCTTGTAAGGTTTGAGTTATGGGGAATGGAACCATGACTGATCAATGATTTGAACTGCCTACTGAGTGCCCTGTACAGGTCCCGAAACTTGTTTAGTTATTTTGAGCTTCTTAAAGATCGATTTTGTAAATGATCAAAACTGGAAAGTTATAGGTATATGTCTTAGATAAATTTTGGTACTAATTTTAGCATAATATGTTATGTATAGACTAAGTTATGGCCTTTGGAAATCATACTGGTCCGGAAGCCAATTCTATTATGGACCAGTAAAATGTTTGTTATAATTTGAAGACCTTAGAGACATAATTGATAAAATTTGTAAATATTAAAAATGTTCCATATGAACCCATATACGTTTCTGTAAATATTCATTAAAATAGGACGTATATATTATAAGTTATGATGAACCAAAATGAGTACCCTGAAACTGCCTAAGGGCAGAAAATAGGGCAGAAATCAGAACATGTTTAGAAATTCCACCAAAAATTGTAAAGTGATCCAATTGGTCTGAAATTAATATATTATATATAAATATGTTAATTTAAATTAGGAACAAGAATTAGATTAATTGGCCAAATACAGAAAAATTTATAGTCAAAACAGTCCCATAAGGTCACACTGCCTCATAGGAAATATTTTAATTATTGATATGAATAATGTATATTAATTTGTTTAAGCCACATTAAGTTTCTCTAGTCATAAATTAACCAATTATATTTCAATATTAGGCTCAAGACAAATTGGAGATATACAATAAGGGGGTAGATAATAAGTTAGGGTTGGAATCAAAGGAAAAAGGTGAGTCTAATTATCAATTGAATTTTTTTAGTACATATAAATGTTGCTTGCTATATGATTGTGATGATTTTTCATTGAAAATATGATGATGAATAATTTGTGACATTTGTGGTACATATAAGTTTGTGTACTTGTGGTATATTTGAGGTATATATTTGACATATGATATATATACATGGTATATATATAGTATATGCAAGGTATATGTGTTGACATATGAGGTATATATGTGGTATATGTATGGTATATGTGTTGCATATGAAGTATATATGTGGTATATGTATGGTATATGTGTTGACATATGAGGTATACATGTGGTATATGTGTTGCATATGAAGTATATATGTGGTGTATGTATGATATATGTGTTGCATATGAAGTATATATGTGGTATATGTATGGTATATGTGTTGACATATGAGGTATATATGTGTTATATGTATGGTATATGTGATAAGATACAATGGTTGATGAATATGTAAGTACAAGTGCATATGCATAATGACTTAAAAGACGTTGTGACTATTTAATCGACATTGCAAAGCAAAAGAAGAGGCCTATGGCCCAACAAATGTGTAAATGAAACAAATGATCAAGCTAGCTAGCAAATGCAAATGCAAATGTTCACATGAAAACCCGGGGCAATGTCTGTTTAACTTGGTCACAAAAAAATAAAATGAATAAGCATAAGTATATGTAAAGAGCAATTATTGAATACTTGATTTTATCTATATTTATATGTTATTGAATGATGAAATGTAGTATAAAGTATGTATTAATTATACTTGTTATTTGCTATTATGAAATGCTTGGTGCTTTAGGACTCATTTGATGGTTATTCTCACTGAGTCGCAACTCACCAAATTGCATCATTTTTCAGGTAGAGAAGATTAGTAGTTCATATTGAGGTGCATATAAAAGTCATGGATCAAAGGTCACCGGCCAAGCCTCCTCACTTTTTCTCCTTGCATTCCACATAAGCATAAGAACATTTCATTTATGTTTGGGGGTTGAATACTTGCATATGCATAATTACAATGAATGTGTACTAAGATATATATATATATATATATATATATATAAATGGATTCAACTTAATGTTTCATTTATTAATATATGTGATGTTATAGGCTATAATTAAAGCTTCCATATTGATTGTGAAATTATTATTGATAATATGAGATGAGTTGAAAAAACAAATTACTCTCACTGTAAACTTGAATTTTATTTAATCTTGTTCCATACGTGATAACAATATAAAATCAGTATATGTGGTATATAGATGTATAAGGTGTTAGGTGTTACAAAGCTTCTCCATTGTACCTACAATATCATCAAGAACATTACCTTTCACAAGATTAAGCTTACTAGATTCATAAAAAAATAACTTGCATAGACTCTTCAACAACTAAGGACCTTTTATTAAAGACTCTATAAGCTTTGCTAGTTGTAGAGTATCCTAAGAAGATACCTTTATCGGATTTAGAAGCAAATTTTTCAAGGTTGTCCTTAGTGTTTAATATGAAACACTTGGATCCAAATACTCTAAAGTAAGATATCACGGTTTTTCTTCCATTCCATAGCTCAAAAGAAGTTTTGTTTAATAGTGGTCTTTTGAAAACTCAATTTGAAATATAAACGTAGTGTTAGTGGCTTCGGCTCAAAAGTAGGTTGGTAAACCATACTCATTGAGCATTGTTCGAGCCATTTCAATTAAAGTTCGATATTTCCTTTCTACTACCCCATTTTGTAGAGTTGCCCTAAGAGTTGAAAAATCGTGTGAAATACCACATTCTAAACAAAAGTTTTCAAAATTTTCATTTTCAAATTATTTGCCATGATCATTTCGTATTTTGGAAATAAAATAGTCTTTTTCGTTTTGAAGTCTTTTAGCAAAATTTTTGAAAGATTCAAAAGCATCCCTCTTTTGAGCTAAAAATATTACACAAGTGAATCTAGAGTAATCATCAAAAATGACAAAAGCATAGTGTTTACCTCATAAACTAGCAACTCTAGTAAGTCCAAAAAGATCTAAATGCAAAAGTTGTAGAGGTTTAAAGGTACTTACAATATATTTGGATTTGGAGGATGACATATGTTGTTTTCCTCTTTGGCAAGGTTCACATGTCTTATCTTTTTTAAATTTGACTTTTGGAAGTGCACTCATTAGCTCTCCTTTGGCTTTGAATTAATTTCATTCTTGCATGACCAAGCCTTCTATGCCATAGCTAAGATTGATCACTAATAGACATAAGACACTTAGAGGAAAGGTTAGATATTTTGTGTAAGTCTATCATGTAAGTATTGATATCTCTATCTCCTTTGAATATCTCTTGGCCACTTAAAGAGGTTACAAGACAATCATTTGAGGTAAAGATAACTTGGTTTCCCTTATCACATAATTGACTTACACTTAACAAATTATGTTTCAAACCATCAATAAGCAAAACATCTTCAATAAAAGTTGTATTATTAATACCAATAAAGCCAATGCCAATTACTTTACCCTTAGCATTGTTCCCAAAAGTTACCTTACCACCATCAATTCTTTTGATGCGATTGAAGAGTTCTTTGTTGCCAGTCATATGCCTTGAGCATCTACTATCCACAAGCCAAAAATTTTCCTTTATAGTAGACTTGAGGCATACCCATAAAACCACAATTCACATTTGGTTTTTAGGTACCCAAATGAACTTGGGTCCTTGGGGGTTAGCATTTAAAGGTTTCCAATGAGACTTCCTTACCCAATAATGCTTGTTGATATGACTAAATTTCATACAATATGCCTTTTATACATAAAAGCATGATTGACCTTTTGAGGTTTCCCTCTTAAGCCAAGTGACCCTTAATTATTCTTCTTTTGAATATAGGGTTTTGTGTGTGCTATGCTCTTAGCCCTTGGAACTAATACCTCAATTGTGGAGGTTTGAGGTGCACTAGACTTAACAAATAAAGTCTTGTGAGATGAAGATGGTGTTCCATTAAAGCCTAGATCATGTCTTATTAAAGGTGATCTTTCAGAGACTATGAGAGTATCTAGACTCTCTTTCCCTTTATGAAACTTTGAAATTGAGTTTCTAAGTTTCTCAACTTCATTTTTCAAAATGTTATTTTCTTTAAGAAAATATTTAGTTGAGGGCCTAAACGAATACTCATCTAAAGATTTTTGAAGAGTTTCATTAGAAGTTTTAAAATTAGAATTCTTTTTTGTAAAACTTCCATTTTATTTTTCAAATCTAAAATATTATTTCTAGAAGATTTAAGTTTACTTTTATATTTTTCTAATTATAGGTTTAACACTTCTATTAAACTTTGCTTATCATCTTCATCATCATCATCATCATCATCATCTTCACTATCACTATTATTATTACTACTATTATCATTAAAATAGTATGAGTAAAAAGGACCTACCTCATCCGTGAATTGATCCTCTAAGGCCATGAAGCATAGGTTGACCTCTTCTCTTTCATTATCATTTTTTTCACTTGAAGAGCTTTCGTTATCCCATGTGGCTTTGTGAGCTTTCTCCCCATCATCTTTTTGAAATCTTTTCTTGTGTTTCTTGAGTTTTGGACATTCTGGTTTGATATGTCATTTCTTCTCACATTCATAACACTTTACCTATTCTTTATTTCATTGAGAGTCATTTGAGGAGTGTTTGGGGGTTATTTGCTTGAAGTTTCGAAAAATTCTAAGTCTCTTTTCAATTATTCTTTTTATTCTTCTTAAGAGCATGGCAATGTCCTCATTTTCATCATCTCTCTTTTCTTCATCATCTTCAATTACTTCTTGAGATTTTGAAGTAGAGGCTTTGAGTGCTAGAGGCTTTCTCTTTTCTGGTTCGGCTTCAAGTTCTCTATCTTTTTTTACCGCCATCTCGTGCATTAGAAGTTTTCCAATAAGCACATCAATAGGCATGATCCTTATATCTTCATTGGCCTCTTCTATACCCGCAACTCTTGAACCATAGTCTTTGAGATGAAGGCTTCTTACAATTTTGTTGTTCACATCTTTAAAGCTCAAGTGCTTTCCAAGCTTTCTCATACCATTGATTATGGCTAGAAGACAGTTTATCATGTCAGTGATGGATTCATTGGATTTCATTTTGAAGAGTTCATATTTCGAAGTAAGAAGTTGAATCTTCTTGGATTTTACTTGCTTGGTTCCTTAATGATAATTCTTCAATGTTTTCCACATGTTATATGTGGTAGGACAATGTTAGATTCTACCATATTCTTCAATAGATAAAAAGCTTGCGAGGATTATCATTCCCTTTTTTGCTTTTGAAATTAGCTCTTTGTTGAGGCTCCATCCAATCATCTCTTGAAATAATTTCTTCTTCACCATCAACTCCTCTCTTGGTTAGTGGTGTCTATTATTTTCGAATACTATCCCAAACTTCAATTCCTTCACTATCGAGATATGTCTCCATCTAGAATTTCCAATGAGCATAGTTTACTCCATCAAAGTAAGGCTTGAGACTTTGAAATCCTTCACTGGCCATTTGTTGATCTTTGTTAGCGCTTATTAGGCTTTGTTTCTAGACAAGTTTTGATACCAATTGTTGCCCATACAATGAACCAAGAAGGGGGTTGAATTGGTTAGCAAATAAAAATTTGCTTAATTGAAAGTGCAGAATAAATAAAATAGATGAAGGAATGAGAGATATTGCATACAAGATTTATAGAGGTCGGGTATTAACAAACCCTACTCTTCTCTTCAATCTTGATTGGGTGTTTCACTAACACACTAAGTGTTAGAATGGAGTTTTTCAAGCTCACTCCCAACTATGGTGTTTCTCTCAATGACTAACCCCTAACCTAGAAATTCTCTTGTGTTTTTCAATGGCTCACACAAAAACCAATTCCTTGTGTTTTATGGCTCATAGAATAAACTCTTACAAGTGTTTCACTCTTAATCAATATATCCAAACTCACTTTTGTGTAATTGATTACAATGAAAATAGTCACCAACCTATAATGCTCAAAAATTATGAGCAATTAGATTTTCACAAAGAATAGAGGTTTGTTGAGAAATAATTAATACACAAGGCTACAACAAGATTAAAGATGCAAAATAATTGTGTTCTTGTTTTTCTTGTTCTTCTTTTTGTTCTTTTTTTTGGGATACATAAATGACTTGCATTTATACTCCCTCTATGAATTAGAGTCATTTGGGTGCATTTATTGCGAAAATAGCCGTTGAACCAACTCTTAATTTACGCCTGACATGTTTCTCTGTCTTCATTCATGGGCATGACTATATGTGTCACGGGCGTGAATGTTCTTCCAAGCTGTAGTCTAAGTGGTGACTCTAACCGTGAAGCTCTCTAGAAGAATTGGAAGTGTTTGACCATGGGCGTGACTAATACTTTCACTGGCATGAATATTTTTCCAAGTTATGGTTCAAGTGGTGACTCTGGCCGTGAAGCTCTTTGGAAGAATTGGACATGTTAGGTCACAGGCATGAATGTTATTTCATGGGCATGACTTGTTTGATCATTCACTGTTTGTTTGATCCTTTATGGCTGTGAACTTTGAATAGTGAAAAGTTAGCTCTCAACTATATTCACGGGCGTGACATTAGTAGTCACGGGTGTGACTTTGCTATTTCTTTGATTTTTATCTTCAAATGATGCCTTTCAATCTTTCTTCATGTTTTAATCAAAGTATATCATATTTAATACACTTAGAACACAAACATAGTTAAATACATTATTGTTATTTTATTTGTTATCATCAAAATGATGGAAATACCCCTCGAGGTTCAAAAATGGAGTTTTCGTCATAAAACTCGAGGTTATTTTAGACACGCGCTAGGTGAAGTATGGGACAAGGTTTATTGAAGAATGCTTAGTCAAATGGAAAAGATTGCCTCGAGAAGATGCAACATGGGAAAACTTCTAGGAAATGAAAGAGAGATTTACGAACCTTGAGGACAAGGTTCCACTTGAAGGGGAAGGTATTGATAAGCCTAGAAGGTTCTTAAGGGTACCACAGAAAAATCCAAAGTACTTGGCCTAATGCATTCATGTTCCATTCACATGGACCAGTTTATTCATGGTGTTAAGAAGCATTAGTTGGTGTTAAGTGGTTAAGGACACATCTGATGCTTGCTTGTGGATAGGTATAGGGAGTTGTTATTTGAATTCAATTTTTTGTAGTTAATTATTCAGGCCTAACTCTTAGGGATGTGGCCTAAGGAGTAGGCAAAGTTGTCATTTTCTTTTATATTTAAACTCTTTTCATTGGAATAATAACCAAGCTTATTCAAACAAGAAAATTTTCCTGCGGTCAATTCTCAACCTAAGCCTAATTTTATTTATAATTCATTTTGCTTTGACTAGGACTACTATCACTTGAAGCATCTCCTTTAGAGGTTAATGCTATTCTTTTGCTTTTACAGCGGTATGAGTCGATATCAGGGAAAAAGATTAATCTAAGCAAGTCTGAGGACTCATTTAGCAACAATATTATGGCTGGTAATTTGTCTGATATTTTATTGATGATTTTATGAGTAAAAAAGGTGTTTTATCATGAACTTTACTTAGAGCCTCCGACTGCAGTTGGAAGATCAAAAAGTTCTTCATTTTCTAGAATCACATAGATTATGGCATGGATTACAAAGGTGGAAAGAAAAATTATTATCTTGAACTTTTGCTTAAGAGAATAGCTTAAGCCATCCGACTTATATTATGCAATGTTTTCTTCTTCTTGTTGGTTTTCAAATTGATCTTTATTATTTGATTTGTAATTTCTAGTGGGGTGCTTTTGATAATAAGAAAAAAAATCCATTTATGTAGTTGGGATTATTATAGAAGTCGAAGGATGAAAGTGGTCTCAAATTCAAACTTTTTGTGTTTTAATAGAGCTTTGCTTGCTAAACAGGGACGGTGCTTAATAACTAATCCATAATCTTCTCTTTTGGCTAAAATGTTAAAGACTCATTATTCCCCAAACCAAAGTTGGGATCTAATCCGAACTATATGTGGGTGACTTTAGTGGTTGGAAGAGGCAATTATAATTCAGGAATTCGTTGTCGGGTCAGTAATAATCACTCAATCTGCATTTGGTTGGACAATTGGATCCGTAAACTATGAATTTTCATATTATCATATCTTGTTAATGCCTTCCTTCCAGCGCAACTGTTTTGACCTTAATTGATGAAGATACAAGGTCATGACGATGGGAGTTGATAAATAATATATTCCTTTCTTTTGACATTGACATAATTAAGTTGATCCCATTAAGCTCTCCTGATAAAAAAAGATGTGCTTGTATGACATTATCATTCCAATGGGAAATATGTAAAAATTAGACTTGATTTCGTGCATTCTAATTCATATGGTGTCTTTTCCTCTAATATTTCCTCATTTTAAAAAAACTAAAGGGGCAAATTAGTTCTTGAACTATACTCAAAAAATGAGCCACACCCAAAAATTCTACTTAATATAATTATCATTGTTGTTAAATCCGAATCGAACTGACTAGTTCAACCAATTCAATTTTGCCACCTGGTCGCTAGGTGAGAAATGAGAAGAAAATATTGTTAGGATTCAAAGCCAACACATGAGAGATTTGTCATAGCATTGTTAGCCACCGCACCATATGGATCTTCTTTTTCAAGTTCACACAACTTTTATTATATAATATATATATTGTTAATAAATTTAAATTTGATTATTTTTATTTTTTATTATTAATAATTATTTTAATTTTATAAAAATATTATTTTAATTAAAAATGAATACTATAATGTATTTTTTAAAATATTAGTATCTATTTTTTATTTGAAAAGCTAAAAATATATAAATAAATGAATTCTATTATTTACTGAAATAATAAATAAAAAATATATATATCACTATATTTGAAAACCTATTTGAATATAATCATGTATTAATTTGAAATTCATATCTAGCCTAGTTGAATTATAAATGTTAATATTTTGAATATATTTATTATAGATAAAACATGTCTAGTCTAATTACTTTATACATATTACTATGTATGAATATGTTAAATATTATATTTTGAAGGAATTTCACTTTTACCAGTCCAATTCCGGTTCAACCATTAACACTTGTCTCTTTACCTTTTCCGGTTTATTGACGATACTGAGTATTATAATATTGATAATTATGCTCTTTAAATTTTAAACTAGTACAATTAAACCCTCTGAATTATACCGTCGTCTATCCCTTTAATGAAAATCATTGAGTTAACTCGGTTCTTCTTTTAACCAATAAGAAATTAAACACATGTCATTATTTTTTTGGCTAAATAGTCAAATTAGCTCCTAAATTATATCCAAAAATATAAGTTGGATACTGAACTTTGACTCAATGTATAAATAAGCATTAAACTACTTTGATTTTTATCTCTTTTAACAAAACTCGCTTAGTTAACCTAGCTATCAATCACAGACTGACACATAACACTTTTTTTTTGCTCTAACTTAAAATTTATTTTTTTCATTTTTATAAAATAATAAATTATATTTAAAAAAATTTATAATAAAAAAGTAATTAATTAAAATAAAAATTATTTTTTATTAATTAATTTTTAAATATAATTTGTATTAATAATGAATTTTTTCTATTAAAATATTTTAAACTTTTATTTACTTCATTTCTTCTTCCCCAAATCCCTTATCCTCCCGGCCACCCAAAAATTCTAATCCCTTAGCAATGTTAATTTTATTCAAAATTATTATAGTTGTACAATCACTTATCCTTTTACCCCGATATCATATCGATTGACTGTGATTTTCTATTAATTTTTAATCTTTGCAACAATTTTTTGATTTTTTAATTGCGTTGTCTTTATTAAACATAACTAAATGATTGTCTGATTCATCCATAAAATTTCCAAACCTGTTTTTCGTTAATCGCTACTTGATATTCAGAGAGCCTCTGCATTCACCTATCTACAGGTCATGATAATCGATTTTAGAGCCCGAGGTGGATGAATGCTAGTATACAATCATGAGCTCACCTATCTCGGATAGACTCAAACTCACTCAGGTTTGGAAAATTTCTTCCATTTAAGGAAACAACTTGTAATCTTAACATCCAAATAGTTATTCTTACTGTCTTGAATGTCAAAAAATCGCACAAAGAGAAATAAATATGGACATTTATTCGACCTGGTCAAAGTGTCATTGGGTCTATATGATCTTTATTGTTCATTGTAAAAACCATAATTCTCTCCTCTACAAAACAAGAGTTCAAAATTCTATCCATGAAATTTAAAATTCTCGATAAGCTCATACATGTTGATGAATTATCTATCATAGACTATAATACAAAAATTAATTAAATTTTTTATTAAAAACTAATTTTTAATATAATTTATTCTATTATAATAATAAAAAGAAAAATAAATTTTAAGTTGAGCTAAAAAGTGTCACGTGTGAGTCTGTGATTGGTAATTGAGTTAACTCAGTGAGTTTTGTTAAAGAGTATAGAAATCAGGGTAGTTTAGTGGATTATTTTTATAGTGAGTCAAAGTTCAATGTTCAATTTGTACTTTTGGATATAATTCAAGAGCTTATTTGACCTTTTACCCAAAAAAAATGATGACACATGTTGACTTCTTATTGGTTAAAAGAAAAACCAAGTTAACTTAATGTTTCCGTTAAAGGGACAAACGATGGTATAGTTGAGGACTTCATTATACCGGTTTAAAACTTAAGGGGATTAATTGTACTCAGAAAATTTTTAGGATGACTTGTCTCTTGGGTATAGTACAGGGACTAATTTACTCTTTTAGCTATTTAGAAAAGACATTGGCATTTAAAAGTTTCCCTAACAATTGCTGTTTTCTTTGGTAAGCTTCCTTGGAAATTTTGCCACTCAAAAAAGTACTGCATAGGTGTATGACTCAATTCCACCTACTTGTTGCTTTTTTTACTGTTGTCGTGTAATATCCACTAATTTAGGCCCCTAGTCGCGCGAATTGTTAAATCGACTCGACGGTTTGACTAGAGTCTAAATTTAGATTTTGACTGAAAAATAATTAAAATAATGGCAAATAGTTATGGAAAATATTTAATAAAATATTTAAAATATTTAAAGATGTTACATAACAGTAAGGGATTAAAATGCAAAATTTAAAAAGTTTAGGGGTCAATTTGTAATTTACCAAAAAATTAGAGAATTTATTGGGATAACCATCAATTAAATGCACGATTGGGACATTAAACACATAAAGTGGACTGGCCACACAAGTGGAAAATTGTAAGAAGCCAATTAACATGCATGAATACATGAATTAAACATTAAATTCATATGGGCTTAGGTGTCCCATTATTAATTAAATTTGTTCTCTTTCTCTTAATTATCTCTCATTCTTTCTTATCACTTAACATCTAGAATACTCTAATCTCCTTAAACCAACCCCCGTTCTCCCCCTCCCAAATCGTCCATAGCTAAAGCTTGAGTCTAAGAAGAAAAAGGGAGAAAGGCATGAAGGAGGTTTGTGTGTGGAATTTTCATCCTTAGCGACTCATTTGACATGACTACTATGAAAAGAGGTATATTTTGAGTGAACAGATAGATGTCAAGCAAGTTTTGATCGACTGAAGGCAATGTTGACTGAATCACCAGTCTTAACTCAACCTACTCCAGGGAAAGACTTTGTTATGTAAAGTAATGCTAGTCATAATGGTTTAGGCTTTGTTCTTATGCAAGAAGGAAAGATGATTGCTTATGGCTCGAGACAACTTAAGCTTCATGAGCTTAATTATCCAACCCATGATTTAAAGTTAGCTGCTATTATTTTTTCTTTGAAGATCTGGAGACATTATCTGTATGGAAAAAGATGTTATATCTATACAGATCACAACAGTCTTAAATACCTTCAATCATAGAAAGAATTGAATTTGAGACAACGAATATGGTTGGAGTTGATTAAAGATTATGATTGTGTGATTGACTATCAGCCAGAAAAAGCTAATGTGGTTGCTGATGCACTAAGCAGAAAGATTTTAGCTGAGATGCGAGTACAATCCACCTTGATGCAGAGATCAAAGATGCTCAAATAAGAAGCTAGTAGAGATAGTTGAGGCAGTGAAAAAAAGAGAAAAACCTGAGTTTTCATTAATGGGAGATGGCACAGTATACTTCCAAAATAGGATTTGTGTTCCTAATATAGAAGAGTTGAAGTTTGATATCTTAAAAGAACCACATGGAACGGTATATACCATGCATCCAAATAGGAACAAGATGCATCAAAACTTGAAATCTCAATACTGGTGGCCAGGGATGAAAAAGGATATCACCGAGTATGTTGCAAAGTATCTAACCTGTTAGCAAGTGAAAGCGGAACACCAGTTACCCACGTGATTGTTGCAACCAATACCGATTCTAGAGTTGAAATGGGAGAGAATCATAATAGATTTTGTTTCTAGTTTACCGATGACTGAAAGGAAGCATGATGCAGTGTGGGTGATAGTGAATCAATTGATAAAGTCGGCAGATTTCTTACCAGTCAGAATGGTTTACTCATTGAACAAGCTAGCCAAAATTTATGTAAATGAGATAGTGAAACTTCATAGAGTGCCAGTATCCATTTTCTCCCATAGAGATCCATGCTTTACTTCAAAATTCTGGAAGAGCCTACAATAAGCTTTAGGAACTCGACTCAATTTAAGCATGACTTTCCATCAGGGTCAGAATGGATTATCCAGTTGTTAGAGGACATGATGAGAAGCTGTGTGCTTAAATTTAAGGGAAGTTGGGATCAACATCTACCTCTTATGGAGTTTGCCTACAACAACAGCCATCAGGCAAGCATAGGCATGACTCCATATGAGGCATTGTATGGAAGAAAATGCAAGACACCAGTTTGTTGGACCGAATTGAATGAGAAAAAATTGATTGGGCCTGAGATAGTTCAACAAACCGAGGAAAAAGTTAAAGTGATCAAGGGAAGGCTAAAAGCAGCACAAGAGCAATAGAAATCATATACCGATTTAAAGAGGTGAGACATTGAATATGATATGGGTGATAAAGTGTTCATTAAAGTTTTGCCTTGGAGAAAGCTATTGAGGTTCGGTAGAAAAGGAAAGCTAAGTCCAAGGTTCATTGGTCCTTATGAGATTCTGGAAAGAATCAGATCAGTGGCATATCATTTACCTATGTTAAGAAGATATAGGTCTGATCTGACCCACGTTATACCAGTTGAGGAGATAGAAGTACAAACATATATGACTTGTGAAGAGAAACTCGTGGCTATATTAGCCCAAGAACAAAAGATTCTTCAAAATAAAAGAGTTCCTCTAGTTAAGGTTTTATGGCGGAATCATTCTACAGAAAAAGCCACGTGGGAAAGTGAAGAGAACATGAAGAGACAATATCCCCAGTTGTTCACAAAATGAACAGTAAAATTTTGAGGACGAAATTTATTTTAAGGGGGAGAGGATATCATATCTGCTAATTTATATCCCTAATCGCGCGAGTTGTTAAATTGACTCAACTGTTCGACCGGAATCTAAATTTGGATTTTGGCTGAAAAATAATTAAAATAATGACAAATAGTTATGGAAAAAATTTAATAAAGAAAGGGAGAAAGGCATGGAAGAGTAGATTTCATGTATAATTTATAAAAGGAAGCTAGAGAAAGTAAAAAGAAAGGAAAAAATAAACTAGGAAATAAAAGAAAAAGAAAACCTTAAGGTTTGGCTATGAAAGCAATGAAGTGAATGTAAGGTGATTTTTCTTCACTTCCATATTCTCTTTAAAGAAAGGTAAAGATTAAAGCATGGTTTAAAGAGAGAGAGAAAGAGAGGGAAGTTAGGGTTATGGAGTTTTCAGGAAGTAAAGTTTTAACGATCTCTTTTATGTATTTTAGAAACTCAAATTGACAAAGATCTTGCTCAAAGGAGCAAAGAAGAAGAGAAAGAAAAGTAAAATAAGAGGTTTGTGCATAATTTAAGGCAATAGCTTATGTTTTTTCTTTAAGTTGCATGATTTGAGAATTTGACATGTTTATGATAGTAAACTAATAATGTTTTGTGATAAAATCTTGGGGATGCATGTTTGCTAGACTTAGAATTAATTTTGATAAAAAAAATTCAATGTGATTAATATATATATTCTTTGTTAAAAATTTAGTAGCAGTGAGTACTTAAATTGTTATAACCTAAGTTATGGAATTCGATTTTATGTGTTGTTTGTTGGATCTGCAAGCTAAGACATAGGATATAATTATTCAGACCATAAAATCTAAATATGTCTATATATTTTCAGAAAAATACATAAAGTTCGGACATAAAATATGTGTAGAAAATTCTGGGTCAAATTGTTAATAACCAGTCAGTATTCTTTTGGTCATATCTTTTAATATAGAACTCCAAATTAAGTGATTTAACTTACATATTAAATTTAAGATCTAGATCTAAAATTGTTAAGAAGACATCGTAATTAAATTCGGATTGTAACGGGATCAAAATGAAGGTCCAAAACAAAGCACATAATCTATCAGTGACAGGGCAGCATATGAGTTGAGGAATTTAATAAGTAAAATAATATGAACCTTGTTATGTTATGCAAATACTATTTTTATTGAGTGATTTTGTAATTAATTAAGTTTTTAAATGCATGAAAAGTGTGAATTTTATACTATAAATGTTAATGACATTAACTAAGCCCTAGAACACCTAACTTGAAACTAGACTCAGGATAGTTTGGCATACCAAGCAGGGGGGAGTATAATGAAATCCATTAATGGTATGATTAATGAAGCCGGTAGTAGAACTATTATGGAAGCCGGTAATAACATTATTATTGAAGCCGGTAATGGAACTATTTTGGAAGCTGGTAATGACATTATTACTGAAGTCGGTAATGACACTATTATTAAAGTTGGTAATAATACTATTATTGAAGCTAGTAATGACACTTGTATGCACACATCATATTACCCGAATGACACTCCTAAGTGTCTGGTTGTCATAGTCAGTAGTTCATAGGTGTTGTGGGCATAAAGAAGTTATAGAAAATAAATGAAATCATAACTTGTGATATGATTAATTATAATGGATTATATAATTATATTTTAATTAAGTAAATCAGGTATGAGATAAAAGAATATAAGTTGTTGTTTATGCATACTAGAATATTAGGAGATGTATATTTGCATGAAAAGATGATTGAGCACAAATTGATGTATGACAATGCATATTGCATGAAATAGTTTATTGTCTTATTTATATGCATCACTAAGCCAAGAGCTTAGTGTGAGAGTTTCTTTCGTGCATATATAGTGAAGAATAAATAGAAGAAAATAGATAAAGCTAGCGATAACCTGATCCAGTAAAGCAGTCTATTTCACACACTATGGGTCACACAACTTTTGTGTATTTTGGTTTGAACTTTATTTTATAATGATTGTATAATAACAACACATTTTGTAAATAATACTTTACTATATAAGATGTATTTTATAATTTCTTTTATACCATAAAGTAAATAAATAGTAAATAATATATATATATATACACACACACAAACGAGTGTCTCATATTTATATATTTATACTAAATGATATTTTAACCGATGAAGTCAGCATATCACTACCTTATCCGAGTATGTGTTGATGGGGTGAAGGGGTATTACATGTCTAGTTAGGTCTGCACTTTTTTCATTACTACAAGGTGGTTCAAAAAGTCTCAAATTCTTGTCATTTATCTTGGGTTTGCAATAAAGGTGGTATAAACTTTAAAGGCTAGTTGAGTTATTTATTAGATTAAGGGCCTCTTGAAGTTGTTCATAAATTTTGTTATGTTGACTATAATATATGGTATATGCACAATATGTGCTACCGTGATAAAGTTGAGTTTAATGTTATCCATGTTACTCAATGAGCTCAAACTTCTATTATGCAAGAAATGCCTTTTTGCTTCTCGAAGGGGTTAGTAACATGGTATGTTTGTAACACGCTTTATATAGCTAGATTATCTCCAACTATATATGATGATGTCATACCATGTTATTAAAATGTTTTTAAAATGTGATTATAAAGTTATAAAACTATGTTACTTTAATTTATTACTAAGTACTTGGTCCATTAACTACCATATAAAACTTCTCATAAATCTCAAAATCACAATTATTGCAAAATAGAAATCCAAAAAATAATATTATATATATATATATATATATATATATATATATATATATATATATATATATATATATATATATTTCGAGTTTCTACTAGCCCTCTAGATTTACAAAATAATATCCAAATACTAACTATATGTACAAATATAGTTTTTTAAAAAATATCCTATATCCATCCCCCATGATATGTACAAAAATAAAAATAAGAAGCAATATGACCTACTTTATGACATATTCGTAATCATACAATTTTTTTTTTTCCATACATCAAACCCCACAATGTCATTCTCATAATATTGGTTGGCTCACACAAGTTGTGTAATAGCTTCATCATCTCATGTAATTGTGTGTTCATAACATATGTTTATACCTTGTGCCATCATCTAGTTTCTATCAATTTCATGATTTCATATATCTAAGTCATATGAATGATTTGCAAAGTCAATGATCACATCATGTCATAGCATTGCAGGCTTAATCACTTCATGTTTGTCTTGGAGTAGTATTTAGTGATTCCCATAGAAATGTTTTAGATTGTGCTTCCAAGGTGATTGTTGGTACTTGGAATTCTTATATTTGTCAGGCTTTGGCAATGCATTTTGGTCTCAAACTGGCAGGTGAGCTTTCATTTTGGAACATTATAGCTGAAACAGATTGCAAATATATTTGTGATAAGCTTTTAGATGAAATTCAATTTCGCACTGGTTTGAAAGTGATTATTGGAGATTGCCTTTGATTGAGTGCTAATCTGAAGAGCTGCTTGTGGCATTTTGTTTCTCATAATTGCAATAAGATAGCCCATAAGTCGGCTAAAACTCTTATGATGATGAAATCGTTTTGGTTGAAGACTATCCTTCAGCCATTTCCTCTCTTATTTTGGATGACTTGTCTCACTTGCATTTTAGTAATTTTTAGGGTGCAAACCTTTCATATTTTTAGTTGGATTGGATTCTAGATCAGGTGTATGTGATAAATCTAATGGTCTGGGTCTAGCTAGACCTTGTCAAGTATTTTCTTGATTGGTTCTTTCTTGTTTTTGTTATTGAAATTCTTTTTTATAAAAAAAATAAAATAAAATTCTTGGATGGTTTCTTCAATAGGCAAAGGGCCTTTTTTGAAGAAGATCCTTTCGTTGGGTTGTCAATACCTACCCCATTTACTCTTTCCCTACATTTTCTCTCTTAGATAATTTCAGAAAAATTGAAATAAAAGTTGTTATAATATTAAATGTAACAAATTAAAAAGCAATTATGATAATAACTAGCTAATAAAAAGAATTTTTCTTGAATAAATTTATAAATTAATTTAATATATTTTAAAGTTATAAATTGCGATTTTTGAATTACAATTATTATATATAAGGACTTATCATTATAAGCAAATGCAAAAAGAATTGGTATAATGATAATTAATAAATTAACTAAAGAATAAAACTTCCAAACAATAATAATTAAAACAGATTACAGAAAATCAAAACATGGAAACATATTAAATAGGACAATATCAGAAATCTCAAACTAATTCCTTAGGTAAGCACATTAAGCAGCCACCATTTTCCATTACAAGCAAATTTAAACAAAATCATCATTTATGGATGGAAAAATCTGTTCTTCTGAGCATTTTTATCACCTTCTTGCAAATGCAATGCACTCCAAAATAAAATCTGCCACATAATATATGAAAGCATATTGTAAATTTAATACAATGTTCAAGGAAGCACTTTCTTCTTCTTCTTTTTTTTTTTCTTTTTCAAATTTTCCTTCTGACAAAAAGAATAAATTGAATAAAAGAATGTTAATAATTACCTCTTTAGAAAAAATTAGTCTGTAGATCAAGGAGTTGACGATCAACAATTTTCCCTTCTTTTTCTGACTGGGTATTGAAGAGAGGAGCATCAAGCTCAGGAGGATTCTGAACCATCATAAAATATGTCATTAAATAAAAGAAAATAATGATATAGATGGAACTGCCACTTTTTGATCCAAATCAAATCCACAGAAAAATATTTCATCTCTAGATAAATTCGAATGGATTAATCTGAAAATTTTCGGTTTGGATTTGTTTGAATAAATCTATTGATCATATTGCCTCAAAAATACTTTTAAAACATTCAAACTTTATAAGAAATTTTTAGGTATACTGAGTCTATTGTATCATTTATAAACTAATCAAATCATATTAATTATTGTATTTACATCAATCAATGTGAATAAAAGAACAAAATACTAGTTATTGTACAATTAGATTAGTTTACACAATACATTAATTTCTCTAACTTTTTTTTTTCTTTGGTTATTTCAAAGTGGTGCTAGCTATGGATCAGTCTAAATCCGTCCGGACTCGACCCGTTTATCAAATGTAAAAGAGTAGTATTATAAGGATGAAATTACCATGCAGCGAACTAGTGCCCAGTTGATACCCTTGAAGAAGGGATGACGTTTGATCTCATTTGCTCCTTCATGAGAACCCAATCTGTTTTTGGGATCTCTGTGCAATAATCTGTACATTAACTGCTTTACTTGGAGACTAACCTGCACCAACCCATTGTTATATAATTATGTATATATCAACAATTTAATCTGCAAGAAAATAAATAACTAAGCAATTAATAGATGAAATTCAAGAATATTGCACCTGTCTGCTTCCTGGAAATTTAAGATCTTTATGAAGAATATTGGCAAATGTCTTTTGCCTTGTCTTTCCTCTAAATGGTGTATATCCATAAAGCATTTCGTATAGAAGGATGCCTGTGCCAAAATACTTCGTTTTTGAGACCATACTAGAATATATTAATATAAAGTGAAAAAAAAGTTTTACATATCTTTCATTAATTTTTATTTTAATTTGAAATGATAATAATTAAATAGCACATAATAATTATTTGAATAAAGAAAAATTCTTATGTAAATTCAGCGTATTATGTCATCTGTAAGTCAATCCAATCATATAGTGATATATATTCATATATATTAATCTGAATAAAATTATTAAATATGTATCATTATGTGATTAGATTAGTTTACAAGATAAACTGAGTCTACGTAAAAATTTCTCTTGAATAAGATATAATATATACAATTATGATTTTGCAAATAATTATACTGGCGATGTTCAATTTCAGCAAGAAATAAAGAAATAAATTTAATTTACCAAGAGCCCACCAGTCCACAGCACTAGTATGTCCTGCCCCAGTAATAATTTCCTGATAAAAGTAAGAAAATTCAGCATATGTATATAGTAATAATAGGACCAAACTAATTGATCATGTCATTGAAATGAGAAATAACATTTAGTCATTGTGAATTTCTTTATAATCAATTAATTCTTTTAATCTAAAATTTAATATTGATTTTGAATTTTTTTAATATGATATCAGAATCTCAAAATACAGAGATTTGTATGGTTTAATTAAAAAAAAAAAGAGAAGAATGCAGGATAATAAAAATTTGAAAGTAAACAAACCGGAGCTATATATTCTTCAGTGCCAACAAAAGAATTTGAAGCTCTCATGGGTTCAGCCACAAAGATTGGATCCTGCAGCTGCTGCTGCTGCTGTTGTTGTTTACGCAGCTTTTTCTTTTCCTTTATAGTTGGAATCAAAAGCTGCAAATCCATTACCATATATATATAAATATGAATATATATTAGAAGAAAATAATCCTAAGTAGAAGAAAATAAGGAAAAGAAAATTTATTAGATGAAATACCTGGGGTTTACTTGATGTCAAACATGATAGATCGAAATCAGTCAAAGACACATGCCCATTACTCTGAAGTAAAACATTTTCTGGCTTTAAATCTCTGTAAATTATCCCTGCAAAATAAATGTTATAAATCAAGTTATATATATATTTCATATTACTTCAACAAAAATTCAAACTTGCATGAAATCACAACTTATTCACACAGTGTACACAGTGTTAAGGACAAAGGTGTAATTAAGCCCTAAAGTTAATTTGAGCAATTAGACTTGAAATTAAGCTCCAAGACCAGAGAGTTCTAGTAGATTTTGATGCAGAGTTAACGCCAAGAGTTCAATTGATCCTAAAATTTTGGTTTAAGAGCTCAATTGAACCAAGCTTCACCACAAAAACAAATGCAAAAATTGGCCAATAACTTAGGATCTTATTTACATCTTTGATCTAATTTTAAATATTAAAGGGTTATTTAGGATTGCTGTTGAGTATCAAAAAAGTAGGTTTGAAATTTACAATATATATATATATATATATATATATATATATATATATATATATATATTCAGTGTCAATTGCTAAATAGAAAAATCTGTAGATCTGGGGAGAGAAGAAAACTAAAAATGTAAATGAATTAATTTCTACCTTGGCAGTGAAGGTATTCCAATGCAACAACTACCTCTGCAGCATAAAATCTGTGATCATCAAACATCTATGTTAAAAACATTTTTGGAATTTTATTGGTCCCTTGAAAGGATCAAAGCAGTTTTCAAGGCTTAATTGATCCTCCAGAGATTATAAATATTTTAATATTGATAGTGAATTTCTTTAATTACCTGACAGCATCTTCCTTGAGTACTTTGGTAGGCTGTCTGTCCAGAAGCATGAAGAGCTCACCACCAGGGAAGTAATCAGTTATCAGACAAATATGTGTTTTGGTCTGAAAATTATGACAATATTATAATTTCAAGTGACACAATTAAACAATAATAAAATCAGAGTTCTAATTATCAGTGAAGCTGGTGAACATTATATAACCTGAAATGAAGCATATAGTGCGGGAAGGAAAGGATGATCCAATATGTCAAGAATTTCTCTCTCTGCACAAGCTCTATGCACCTGCATTAAATTAAAAAAAAAAAAATTTACAAGGGGTCCGACTGAGAACTCAAACTTAAGACCTTACAGCTTTTGTCAACGAACCAGTACCACTAAGCTACTAACTTATTGGTTAGTGGATTAATTAATTTTGATACCTTATTTCGGTTGAGCATAACGTTCTTATCCATAGCTTTCATCGCAAAATGCAGACCAGTTCCACACAATTCTACCAAATGAACACTGACCAACACAGATATACATTGCTTCAGATACAGAAAACTGAGGGAAAATAGAAGAAATGGAAAAGAAAAAAACCTGCCAGTGTCGCCGGATCCCAGGGGTTTTACAGGCCTAAAATGTTTGAGGCCTATTTCCTCTCCATCATCCAGGATCTGCAGGGATTATGCATATTATCCGATTGATTATGCATACTGATTCGAGCCAACGGAGTTGTAACTAAGTTATAATACCTTTTGAATTGCTTTCCAATATTGGGTGTCCTTCCTATGAGGTTTCGGATGAACAATTTTCGAGTGATTAGCCCACAAATCTTCTGGTTTCTGCAGAATTAATAATGCATAATTTATCATTTATCAGAACTACACCGCAAAAAAAAATATTTTCAGAGAAATGTACAAGCATTCAGGCATTTACCGTATTGGCATCAGGAAGTTCTCTCACAGCTTCATCAACATTTTCTGCAGTTCGTTTAACCTGAAAATGACATCAACTTGATAAACAAAAACAACTTAAAAAACTGTAAATTCAATTCTAAAGAACTAAAGCTGAATCAAAGGTGGAAAATTTGACCAGTTTTTCACTCTCTTGTGCTGTTTCCTCCGGGATGGAATTAGTTCGCGGCTCAACATGCTGGCTTCCATCTAGTTGTACTCCAATGAAATACTGCACCTCTCCCTGTTGATAGAAAGAAATCTCTTTGTTCATAAGAAAGTTGAGAATAAATATAAAATGAAATCCATTGATCTTTATAGGCCTAATACCTTCTGATCTCGCATAGGCTGCAGATGGAACAGGTTCCAGAACTTTTTCCCTAGATTATAAATTTGATTAAGCCCATTAACCACCAAATAATAATTTAGACAACAACAGTAAGCATACCGCTCTTGGTATAGTTAATCAGCTGCACTGTAACATCTGTCTGATTATCGATTGCCTCTCGGATTTTCCTCACAGTTGCTGGATCAGTTTCAGGCCCTTGCAAGAATCTACAAATTTCCAACTATCAAAAATAAATATCCTCACAACAGACACTGATAAATTAGTAAACGCAGAACCTTAATTACCTGCAATTTCTGCCTAAAATTTCTTCCCGGCTGTATTCTGTCAGCTCCAAGAAGCTATCAGAGGCAAAAATCTGAAAATTTAAACCATCAGAAACATCATATATTAAGCAATTAAGTAGATTTGTACCTGATTCAAAGAAATATCTTACAATGGGATTATCAGGTAGCCTTGGATCAGTGATGACAAAGTTTTTCTCGATACGTTCGAGTGTTGTAGCTAGATCAATACCTTTCCTCATTTCCTTCTTCCTTACTTTATCGTCAACGCTATCAGGCCTTACGTCATCATCACTTTCCTCTTCTTCTTCATCATCATCGTCGATAATAACCTCATCATCAATGCTCTCAGCATTGGATTGAGTACTCTTTCTCATTAGCCTGATCAGCATATGAAACTCAATATTGTATATATATATATATATATGCACGTCAAGATAAATTAAGACATTAATTATGTTAACTGCGAGAATGACTCGAAAGAGAAGGCGTTACGTACCCCATGAAAGAAAGGCGAATAGATTTTCTTGGTTTCTTTTCGGGCAACTCGTTGATTCGCTGCATTGAGCTTTTCGAACTCCTTCTGTGCGAAGGCATATTCTCGGAGTTTCGCCTTGCTGGAGCTCCTTTTCTTTCCTCTTCTCCATCCCCTTGTGATTTTCTCATAAATGGGCGATTGTTCGATTCGCTATGTGCACGAGGCCTCTTTACTGCTTGAACAAGTTCTGTTACTGAACTTGTAGCTATCTCTTTCTGACGTGCTGCAGAAACATGTAGATAATAGTGTAGCTCAATACAAGTTATATCCAAAAAAATTTGAGCTATATAACTTGAAATTTTTATTCAATTTTTCGATCATTCTCATCAATATCAAGCATTTTGAGGATAATGAACTTCATGTTATTAATTTGTTACATCACAGTCTTTACTTGTGAGTCTTTAAGTTAACTGTTTCAAGTTAAGTAATTGCCTAGGCAAGATTTACTTAACTTTTAACTTCAATTTTTTTCTAAAGCCAAAAATTAGCAATTGAAAAATTTAGGAGTACTGAATTCATGATCACACCTACAGTTATATATATATGGTAGACTACTAATTAAGCTGATTATGAACTCAGTAAGTTCAACTCAATTCAATTAATTGCAACATTTTCTTGAACAATGTTAACAAAAGGTTTGTGACTTCTTTTTCCCACTTTTCTGGTTTCAAAAGTCATGAAACTAAAAGGAGGGCTTCTCCTTCTTATTTATTTATTATTTGTTACACTTTAAGAAATCTTTCATTGACTAAGTTCGTTCATTTATATATGAAGAGCCAATAATGACACTATCTAGGTAGTGTGGTTATTAATTGGTTTACATGGCAGTGCTATTACTTTGATACATGCATAAAGATATGAATTATGTCTAGACAAGTATTTTCCATTATTGTTTGTTAATCAAGAAACTCTAAATAACTTATCTATTACCTTTTTCATTATTTGAATTCTCCATCATTTGAATGACAATTACTTCCATTTTTAATGCTATGGGATTCATATAAATAAAAATAAGGAGAATGTATCACTCAAATGATGGAGAAGGTAACAAGAAGAACAAAACCAGCACTCCTCTTTGTTAATCGCTCATAAATTATATTCAAACTTCAAACAAGTGGTCGATATCATTAAATTTATGATACATCATTATTTGTTTTGATATGTAGAGTAAAAGACACTAATCTTTTCATAAAGGCATTCACATAAATTTACTCATGAATCATATATGAAAATGAGAAATGAAATATTATGTAATTAAACAGAGGCTTAATATATAATTGCATCCTTCAACTTGTTTCAAAAAGATGTTTCATACCCTTCGACTATTGGCCTTATTTAAAAATGGTCAACTATAATTTTTTCGAGTGATCCATTAGATTCCTGAATTTATTTATATTGATCCATTACACTTAGTAAAATTTACACTTAAGTGCCATGTGTTCTTAGGTGTGTAATATAAGCATATTTTAAATAAGTCCAATGGTTAATGGAAAAAGTGTAGGATGATAAACTATCTTTCGAAACATATTCTATAAGGTGGTATTATGCTAATAACTTTCATGAAGAAAAATCATGATATATATGCAAAAAATACCATCATATCGGATCAAAGATTCGGGCAATCCATTAGGACGCAACATTTTATCCTTGGAGCCCTCAGTAAACTTGCTAACTTCCACCTGCATTCTGCAAAATAAGCAGACAAAAAGGAAAAAGAAGAAAGAAGAAATTAGATAAAAAAAATTTTTGCCTATGTTGAAGTATAAGTTAAGGTCCACTTACATCATTTTCAAGAATAAATCTCATAGCAAGTGACAAGAATGTGGACAACCCAATTGGCAGAAAAGATGGGAGAACAAAAAAAAAGTTTGAATTATTGGCATGATATCGGACAATAGGACATGTCTAGGTCTCCATGATCTGCTCAGATTTCATGTGATATGTCTTAATTTAGGACAAATGCATCTACTATAGTGACTAATGTGGGACTAGGCTTACCGCAATAATCATTTGTTTTTTCTTTTTTACAAAAATTCGAATGCCGCATCTCAATAGAATGGCCACCGAGAACAATACATACCAAGTTAACGATCATTAATTAAATAGAACAATCATTAATTTTCCATGGCAATCCTATAGTTGTGTCTTCATGTTGCAACATAAATAAGATTTGACAATTTTTTTATCCGAAATATTATAAAATTTGAATGGATCAATTAGAATTTAAAAATCATTTAAATAACTTTAATTTGAAAGTTGGATTGCTCCCATGATGTCCCTTAAAAATAATCGAATTTAAATCCGCATGACCCAACCCCAATTAATTATCAATAAATAAATAAAACAGTTAATGTTAAACATGAAAAGTAAGTCATGAAATTACTGAGCATATGGATCTCAAAAATGCTTGTATTAGTCCATTTTATTTTGTTATTACCGGTCAAGTTAGTGTTTTATTTCTCATTAATTTTCAATTCTGATTTCTACTGCCTTTTGAGTTGATTGATTCTATGAAAACTTTCTGATATTTGTATGATGGAACAAATATAATTTTTGCTCCACATATATAGGCTCCAGAAAACTGATGTCAATTGAGGGCGACCCACAAAAAAAATTAATAATAATGATAATAATCATTCAAAAACATCATCAATTAGGAATATACGACAAGAACATTTTATCACCCAAATAATTACAAAAAACCCTCATGTAATTAATATGAAAGTGAGTGACAGTTTAGAGTATAGTGCTTACCAAAAGATCGAATTGAAATCGAATTTCGTTTTTTAGTTTTTTTGTTTGATTTAATTTTAAATTTTTTTTTAAAAAATATTTTTTAATTCAATTCAATTATTGACGTTGAAAATCAAAAAATCAAATCAAATTCAACGAGACCAATTTCATACCCCCTAATGTAGAGAGAGAAAGGGCAAATAGAATAAGAAGATCTCTTTTTTTAAAAAAAACAAAAAATCTCATCCTATATATAAAGTGCAAACGATAAGCCATCCTACTACTTAATTTGTGGTTATCTTGATAACTAAATATAATACATTATCAACTCAATTAATAAATAAAATTTCCGCTGACAATCCTCTGATGTCCTAGAAAGATAATATTTTAGTTTGAATTATTTTCAATTTTAAATTATTCAATTCGGTTCTAATTAAAATTATAATGAAGTGATGAATTTTTTTATTATTTGACTCGAAAATTATTAACCAAATTAAATCAATTTTGGTTAATATGATTCGGATCTAATTCACGTCCTTAAATTAATTTATTTTAATTAGTAAAAAGATAGAAAACTAACCCAATATATTTGAGGACTTTGCCAGATTCATCCTTGATAGGAGTAATTGTGAGAAGGTTCCAAAATGGTGTCCCATCTTTCTTATAATTCAGCAACCTTCCACAGTAACTATTTCCTTCCTGTAATGCCTCCCTAATTTTAGCCACATCTCCTGGGTCAGTTCCAGCACCCTGTAAAAAACGACTGCACCCACAAAATTACTTTTTTACCCTCCTATGGCAGTTATTACCGTTAACAAAAACAGTGTAGTAAAAAAAAATGGTAATATGTTGATTTACCAGTTCCTGCCTATGACCTCTTTGGATGTGTACCCTGTCATTTTAAAGAAGCCAGCACTTGCATACATTATTGGGTAGTCAGGTTTTGTAGCATCTGATACCACAAATGTTTGTTGGAACGAGGATAATGCATCTCTTATGTCTTCCGATACTCTTGGAATTCCATGATTTCCATCCTCCGACGAATCTCCGGAGCTCCTTACCGAATTGTTAGAGTTCCTTCTGGATGTACTCGTACCCGCTTTTACATTATTCGGGTCTTCCCCGCCCGATGTTCTTACTCCCACTTGCGGTTTACCCGTTTCCGTGTCCGTTTTCAGCACTAGACCCCACTCCGCCGCCCTTTTAGCTTGAATCCCCGTTTCTCCGGTTAATTTCGTCGCTGCTTTTTTGTCTTCATCGTTGCCGACAGATTTAGATCGTGATAATGATGGTGATGATATTAATGATACTGGTGGAGCTGCTGGGGTAGGACCCTTGATAGCCATCCATGAGGTGGTTTCTTCTGCCCGACCCGATGCATTAGATGGATCGGATTTTGGACTTTCATGTGGTTGCTCGACCCGATTTGGCCAGGTGCACTTTATGGGTCGGGTCGAATAGGTGGATGAGGGATTGAATACCTCAAGTGACCCACGCGGGTCTCTAGGCATAGGAGGAACAACAGATGATTGTTTATTGGTGGATGACTTGCCAGTAGGTTCCATCTCTGCATGACAATCCACACAGCAATTAACAAAAATTAATTTAGGGTTAATTCAATTTAGAAAAATTCTTAATTGAATTTGGTTCATATATAATAATTAATTATTTTTTACCTGATAATATACATATTATTAGCTTAATTATTATATAAATAAATAAACTGATTTAATATATGTGAAAAAAATTCAAAAATTTAACATCCACATCTTCTAAAAATATAAATATGTATATAATCAACAAAAAAAAAGTGCAACTAGGTTTATATAAAGAGAAATGCAGTGGGTATAGATGTTAATAGATGGAGGATTGAATCATGCATATAAATTTTCACTCTCACTATTCAGTGTGGGGCAGTTTTGTGAACTGGAAATTGGGACATGAGAGAGGTGATCTTTGAAACTCTCTAAATATGTGGTGAGGAAAAAATTATAAAGTCAATGGATTTATTATGGAGGGGTATAAAGTATATAGGTTATAGATTGGAAGTATGAACTGCAAGCAACTTAATTAATTAGAGGTTCGAAAAAAATCTAATAATAATAATAATGAATTAAAGCTGTCCATGAAAGTGAGTGATAACAGAAAGACAACATAACATAAACAAAAAGTTTCAGTTTCTGCAAAATATATTAATAAATATCAAATCAATGAAACTTTAAATAATTATATGCTCAAAAGATAAGTATCAAACAACTTAATTCTTTGATGCGTAATAAATTACAAATTTAAAAGAAGAATAATAACCCCCTTTTTTTTGGAGAACAAAGAGGAATAATAACTAAACAACAAAAAGAAATCAAGATTTCTGAATTAATAATCTCAGTCAATAAACAAGAATATGTAATAATTAACTGGGTACCAGAGAGTGAAGAAGATGAATCTGCTCTTATAGAATCAAGAAGAAAGTATATAGAAATGCAAAAGGAAAACTAAAGCTGCAGAAACAAAGCTGAAACTAAAGGGCTATATACATATATACCTTGAAGAAGGAAAGAAGGAAGAGGAAACAATTAAGTTTCTTGATTGCACGAAAAAAACAAAGAAAGAAAGATGGAGGAAAAAGTTGAGGAATCGGCCATGCCTCTCCACCTAATATTTCACATGGCAACTTCTCGAATCCCTATGCCATGATAAATTTCCAGTGACTGAAAATGGGTTGGCAACTCCAAAAGCAACAAATTTTTGAAGAAGAAGAGGTGGGTAAGGGTAATGGGTATGAGTGAACATTTATATATTTCTGTCTCACTAATGGCCTTGCCTCACACTGTTTCTTATATCTCTGTGTCTCACTAATGGCTAAATTTTTTTAGACATATATATCCATATACTATAAAGAGAAAAGAGAAATTAATATACCTTTTTAAATTTTTAATTCTTTATTTCTTTTGATATGTCATTTACTTGTTGCTATTAGTTATATTTATTGTTTGTCTCTAAGCCATCCAAATATGAAATTAATTTCTCAAAAATTTCCATTCGAAATAAATTAAACTAACCAAATTTTTGATTCCACTAATTTTGAAAAATCGGATTTTGAGGTAAATAATAATAAGAATTCTCCACTCGAATCGACTTATCGGAGCCTTAAATATGATTATTACCCCATTAATAAAATTTTGATTTAAATTTATTTGATTTTTTCGCACCTCAATCAATATATGAAATTAGCCAATCATATATGGTCATATAAAAGAATTAATCTTTATAAATATGAAACTATAAATTGCATTCTTGACAAGATAACTATTATTTGTTAGGTTTATAATTAAATGAATATAAGGACCAAATTTGATTAAAAATTTTCTTTTTATCTAATTAAAATCTAAAATATTTACATATAACTTATAAAAAAAAGGGAACATATTTTTCCCCATATCATAACCCAGAAAATGTTTTTCTAATTAATAAATTAATGCACAAAAATTAACAAATTGATGAAGCAGTTTTTGGCGTTGAAGTTATATCTTTCTTTTCCTAAAGTTTTAAAAAGAAATGGAACTATAGATTACAAAGATATGTGGCAATTTAGAGAGGCATATAAGGAGTAGACACGTGGATTGCCAGGCTGGTCTTGGATTATGAGTTTCCCCCATTATTGATCATAGCATGAACTGATTGATGTTGCACGAAAAAACCTGATGTTAACTCCAAATTAAGAAACTTAAATTTCATAAAGTTTCCCTTGGGATATATATATATATATATATATATATATATATATATATATATACACACACATACTTCCTTCCAAGAACACGAGGGATTGCAAACATGGAAAATTTATTGTAAAAATTTTTATGAAGATTTTTCTATTCAACGTCTATTCATAAATCAAATTAATAATATATACAATATTAAATACTTTAACTCATGAATTTATTATATTTATATTAAATATTTCAAAAAAAAAATTATTTAATTAACTCGTTTAATTATCAATTTTGTTGACTCATTACTTTGATTATCAAATTTATTCAATTAATTTTCTTAACTATCAACTTTAAACTAAATGAATCGCTATTTATGAAACATTTATCATTCAATTAATAGTAGTCAAAAAAAGTCAATTGAATAATTAATTAGTTAATTTTTTTTATCAAACACATAATGATAGTTTATTGAACGAATTTTCAATTGATTGACCCATTTACTTCAAAATTAATGGTTAAATGTTTTAGTTGACATATACATATTTGCATTTTAAATTCACAAATTTCATAGATCAAAAATATGTTTTTCTTCCAAAAAAAACTTATTTTTATTTAACAAAATGATTAAAATATTATTTTTTTAATGTGACAGCAAACTATTAACTCAACTAATAAATGAAAATACGGTACAATCACATTGATCCATAGGTATGGTTGTTATCAATCTCAATCAAAAGCAAATGGTCACATAGAAATGGATTCACATATATCATCGAAATAATAGAATTAATTGTAATAAAGTAAAATACATAAATTTACTCCTAAACCATTTTCAGAAGTTGTATAGCATCATATATATACTTTTTGAATGATTCATTAGATACCTAAATTTATTTATAATTTGCCAACTACGCACCTAAGAGATATATACTTGATAGTGAGTATGAGTTTCATCAATAAGTTATAATAAAATTAAGGTATCTAATGGGTCATTATAACAAATTTAGGTACTAACAGGTACCCAAAAGAATATAAGGTGCCAAAGAATCATTTTGAACAATTGGGTGTCTAATAAATCATTCGAGTACGGGTGTCAAACGATTTTCTTTGGAACAAGTTCTATAATATACTTATATATTAAGAGGCTTAATACATCTATAGGCACTCTAAGTTGGCACTGAAAGTCATTTTGATACCTTATAACTAAACTAATCACCTTATAGACACATGAACTCCAAAATTTTGCTAGCCATAAACCCTTTTTACTGATGTGACAAATGGTGTACAATACATCAAACAGAATGCACGTGAGGATAATTGATTTTTTTTTTCCCTCCATTCACTCATTGTTTCTTTTCTTCACCTATTTACCTTTCATCTATCTTGCTTGCTCCCTCCCTCTTCTTTGTCCATTTGCAGGTGCAAAAATTGTTGCTATGTGCAAGGAAATCGCGAAGGCTGTGCCAAATCCATTTCACAATTCAATCCCCTCTAGCAGTTTATCAACAATCAATTTATATAATTTGATTCTACAACAATTTCAAACAACCACAAATCAATTGCAATCGGAAGACAGTAGGCTGTAGCAAGTATCATATCCATTTTATCATTTCTCGTCAAAATTTTGTCATACACATAAATAACGAAAATTGTATTCTTACCTTCTTTGTGTCTATGAAAAAGAGTATGGTTAGTATGAGCTTGAACAGGTGCACCATTGTTTTAAGCCAACCATTGTGAACTAGCAAAACTAGCCCCTTGTGGAATGCTTTAATCCATAAAAAGCTTTTTTTTTTAATTTGCTAACTATTTCATTCTTCCTATCTTTGTCAAATCCTAGTGGACATAGATTTTTTCTTCTAAATCACCATTAAGGAAGGAGTTTTTATGTCATTGAAGATCCCAATCCAGATTGCTACAGTGGATAAAAAATTTGATTGATAATGAGTTTTACAATCAGGGCAAAAGTCTCATTATAATCAATTAAGTAAAGCCTTTTGTGACCAGCCTCTCACTTTGTATCTCTTAATTGCCCATTAGATCGACACTTCTCTATGAATACCCATTTATGAATGAATGAATGTATTTTTTAGTTAGGTTTCACTATAAAATTTTATTTATGAACGAATGTATTTTTTTTCATTTGGATTTCACTACAAGATTCCAAGTAACACAGATTCTGAATTAGATTTTTTTTTAATTTATTTGCATAACTCAAAACTGCCATTTTTGGAGCACCAAAATAATGTCGCTTGTGGAGCAGCAAAACTGTTAGGCACAACGGGTAAAATAACACAAATAAATGTGAAATAAAATAATCAGCAAAAAATAATACCGACAATTTAACGTGGTTCACCTTTTAATTTGGGTTACGTCCACGGACAACACTCCGAATATTTTTCTTCCACTAATAAAAATTAATGGGTACAAAAAGAGAATTTTCTCTAGGCATAGGCTAGAGGTAATACAATAATTTTGAGATAAATCCAAAAATAGTGGCAAACAAGTGTTTTTCTAAAAATATCCCAAAATATTTTTCTCACTATTTTTGTCACTCCCTAATTTTTGGAAATATTCCAAAAGTCTAACTCTCTCTCAGATTCTCTTAAATGAATTGAGATTGTTGTAATTCAAATGAAATGATATCTGTCTATTTATAGAAAAAATATTCAGTGTGAACACATATCAAAAAAGTCAAAAATATTGGATAGAGGAATTCAATTTGAAATTAAATTACTGCAACTTTTGATTTTTTTATTTTATTTTATATATGGTAGGACCCACATGTGGAGAAATTCACACCAAAGTTTTTCAAAAACTTCGGCCACCTACCAACAAATCTCCCCCTCCCGACAATGTGGGGGCTCCACCATTCCAGCAGCTAATCGACAATATTCAAAATATGATCTTGGTAGAATGTTCGTTAACATGTCTGATACATTTTCTTTTGTATGGATCTTCTCAAGCTGTAGTAGCTTCTTCTCCATCACATCTTTTATCCAGTGATATCTCACATCAATATGCTTTGATCTTGAGTGAAATGAGCCATTCTTTCTAAGATGGATAACACTCTGACTATCACAAAATAATTGATATTTGTCTTGTTGCAATCCAAGTTCTTTCAAGAACTTCTTCATCCACAATAACTCTTTACATGCTTCTGTTGCTGCTATAAACTCTGCTTCAGTTGTAGATAGCAACGCACTTCTGTAACTTTGATTGCCATGACACAGCTCCTCCTGCAAAAGTGATCAGATAACCTGACATTGACTTTCTGGAGTCAACATCGCCAGCCATATCTGCATCTATGTATCCAACCAACACAGGTTTGGTATCTCCAAAACATAAACATACTTTTGAAGTACCTCGAAGATACTTGAAAATCCACTTTACTGCAGTCTAATGTTTCTTTCCAATATTTGAAAGGAATCTGCTCACTACTCCAACTGCATGAACGATATCAGGTCGTGTGCATACCATGGCATACATCAAACGTCCAACTGTTGAAGCATATGGAATCTTGTCCATCTCATCCTTCTCTTCATTTGTAGAAGGGCTTTGTTTGGAACTCAGCTTAAAGTGATTAGTAAGAGGACAACTAACCATTTTAGCTTGGTCCATTTGAAATCTCTGAAGTACTTTCTCAATGTACTTCTCTTGTGACATCCATAATTTCTTAGCATCCCTATCTCTAATAATTTTCATGCCAAGAATTTGCTTTGCTGGCCCCAAGTCTTTCATAGCAAAAGACTTGCTCAACTAATTTTCAAGTTGTTAATTCTGGAAACATTCCGACCAACAATCAACATGTCATCCACATAGAGCAGAAGAATAATGAAATCTTCATCAGAGAATTTCTATACAAAAACACAATGGTCTAAAGTAGTCTTATGGTATCCTTGCTCCCTCATAACAGACTCAAACTTCTTGTACCATTGTCTTTGTGCCTGCTTCAAGCCGTAGAGGCTTTTTTTCAATTTGCAAACATATTCCTCTTTTCCCTTATGTTTGAAACCCTCTAGTTGCTCCATGTATATCTCCTCTTCCAAATCATCATGTAGGAATGCAGTTTTGACATCCATTTGCTCAACCTTCAGGTTAAGACTTACTGCTAACCCCAGCACTGTATGGACGGATGTCATTTTCACAACTAGTGAGAAAATTTCATCAAAGTCAATTCCTTTTCTTTGACTGAATCCTTTGACGACCAATCTGGCTTTGAATCTCAGATGGGAACTGTTCTCTTCATGTTTGATTATAAACACCTATTTATTTTTCAAAGCTCTCTTGCCTTTTGGCAGTTTCACCAGTTCAAAAGTATTGTTCTCATGCAAGGATTTTATTTCATCTTGCATGGCTTCAATTCATTTCTGTCTGTGCTCATCAGTCATTGCTTCTTCAAATTTTTCTGGTTCTCCCCCATTAGTGAGTAACACATACTCATTTTTTAGGTATCTCGTATACGGTTGTCTTGCTTTATTGCTCCTTCTCACAGGAATTGGGGAGTGCACAGATGATGGTTGATGATGAACATCATCATCTTCAACATCATCTTTTGATTATCGATGGGAGCATTATTTTCTTCAGGTAGATCAACATGGTCTTCATCCCTAACTTGTATTGGCACCGGTATTGGAGGAATCAATTCTAAATCTGTTGAGTCACCATTGGAATTAGGAACACCTTTCTTTGTCCTGACAATATCTTCAATGGTCTCATTCTCAACGAAAATAGCATTACGACTTCTGACAAGTTTCTTCTCTACTGGATCATAAAATCTGTAGCCAAACTGATCTTTTCCATAGCCAATAAAAACATACTGTCGTGTTTTGACATCGAGCTTAGACCTCTCATCTTTTAGAATATGTACAAAGGCTTTGCAACCAAATACCCGCAGATAATCATAGGAAACATCCTTTCCTGACCACGTTTTCTCTGGAACATCTAGCTTTAGAGAGATACAAGGTGAAATGTTTAATACGTACATAGTCGTGAGTAAAGGTTCACCCCAAAATATTTTAGGTAACTTTGCATGTGAGAGAAAACATCTAACTCTCTCCATCAAAGTTCTATTCATCCTCTCAGCCAGGCCATTCAACTGCGGTATTTTTGGAGGTGTTGTCTGATGCCGAATACCTTGTTCTTTGCAGTTGACATCAAACGGTCCAATGTATTCTCCACCGTTGTATGTCTGGATGCATTTCAACTTCTTCCCAGTCTGTCTCTTAACTGAGGTATGAAATTCTTTAAAGACATTTAGCACCTGATCTTTTGTCTTTAAAGTATACACTCATGTCTTCCTCGAATGGTTATCAATGAAAGTCACAAAATACTGAGCACCACCCAGTGACTTTGGCATTGGCCCACATAAATCTGAATGGATCAGATCTAACACATTCTTCATTCTGAAAGGAGGGGAACTCTTGAAAGCAACTCTATTTTGCTTTCCTACTAAATAGTCAGCACATTTCTCCAAATGTACTTCATCCATTCCGGACAACATCTTCCTTCTAACAAGGGTAGTAATCCCTTTCTCACTCATGTGGCCGAGTCATCTGTGCCATAATTCAATAGCACTGTCTATCTCCATAGCACTCACAGTGTCATTGGAGAGTTTTGCAAGCATCACATACAAGGTAGCATGTCTTGTGCCTCTAGCCACCACCATCGAACATTTGGTAAGCTTTCATTGGTTATTTGAGAAGGTACTTCAGAAACCTGCATCATCGAGTTTTCCTGTAGAGATCAAATTCAAACGAATATCTGGAATATGTCTGACATCTCTCAAGACTAATATGGTACCATTCACAGTCTCTAGACAAACATCTCATCTGCCAACAACTTTTCACTGATTATCATTTCTCATCTTCACAGAGCCAAAATCTCCTGTTGTATAGAATGAGAAGAATTTCTTCTGAGACGTGGCATGAATGGTAGTGTCACTATCAATTACCCAACTGGTCTCATGGGATGTGAAATTGATAGTATCATCACAAATGATATTGAATTCATTCATGGTATTTGTTATGTCATCATCATTGCTGACATCTCGTTTTACTTCCTTGCCTTTCTGGTCCTTTTTGAACTTTCGGCAGTATTTCTTGATATGACCCTTCTTTTTGCAATAATGACATTCAATATTGTCATATTTGTTTGATTTGCCTCTGCTCTTTTCTCTAGACATTTGTTGTCTAGACTGACTCCTTCCTCTATAGTCAGCAACTAGAACATCTGATTGTGATGAAGAAGATGAGTTTTGTGATCTATTTCTCATTTCTTCATTCAGGATACTGCTTTTTATAGACTTCATATTGACTACACCGTTAGGTGCAGTATTGGTAATTGAAATCTTCAAAGTCTCTCATGATTCTGGCAGAGAGCCCAATACTAGCAGAGCAAATACTTTATCATCCAGCTTTATGCTCATTCTAGATAGTTGGTCCATGATCCATTGCATCTCATTCAGATGATCTGCTATGCAAGTTCCTTCCTTATATTTTGAATGCGTCAATTTTGTCAAATAAAATAATTTATTGTTATCTGTCTTTAACGCGTAAAACTATTCAAGCTTGTTTCATAGCGTCTGAGCATGAGTCTCATTGCATATATGGTTATACACGTTGTCTTCGACAAATTGTCGGATGTAATTACATACCTGCTCGTGCTCAAACTCCCACTTCTCATATGTCTTGCCTTCGGGTTTAGTTGTAATTTTCATCAAAAATAGGAGATCCTTCATTTTACTTCTCCATATGTGGTAATTTGTGTCATTTAAGCTGATCATTTTGATACCATTTGTCTCCATTTTAAAACAAAAATGAGACTCCTTTAGCTAACAGTAAACTAATAAAATCTTTTCTGATGTTGTAGATCAGTCAATACTGCAACCACAGAGCATATTAAGAATTTTATAAGACTGACAGGCTAGCTCTGATACCACTTGTTAGGCACAGCGGGTAAAATAATACAAATAAATGTGAAATAAAATAATCAGCAAAAAATAACACCGACAATTTAACGTGGTTCACCTTTTAATTTGGGCTACGTCCACAGACAACACTCCGAATATTTTTCTTCCATAAATAAAAATTAATGGATACAAGAAGAAAGACTTCTCTAAACACAGGGTAGAGGTAATACAACAATTTTGAGATAAATCCAAACATAGTGGCACACAAGTATTTTCCTAAAAACACCCCAAAATATTTCCTCACTATTTTTGTCACTCCCTAATTTTTGGAAATATTTCAAAAGCCTAATTATCTCTCAGATTCTCTCAAATGAATTGAGATTATTGTAATTTAAATGAAATGATATCTGCCTATTTATAGGAAAAATATTCAGTGTGAACACATATCAAAAAAGTCAAAAATATTAGCTAGAGGAATTTAATTTGAAATTGAATTACCTCAACTTTTGACTTTTTTATTTTATTTTATATGTGGTAGGACCCACATGTGGAGGAACCCACAACAAAGTTTTTTAAAAACTTCGGCCACCTACCAACAAAAACGACGTTGTTTCTGGAGCACAAAAAGGGCATCTTTTTGGCATGTTCAAGAATTAAATTGAATTGGAAAAACTGTTCAATCCGGTTTATATCAATTCATTCCTAGTTAATCTGTCTGGGTCACTAGTTCTTTTTGGATAGGATTTGAAGATCCTACCCGTCTGATTTAAAGATCAATTCTCAATTAAACCAGTTGAACCTACTGAGTCGGACCAAATTTAAAAACAAATTATCTTCAACATCATCTATGTAGCTCGAGTCCATAATGTCCTCCATGCATTGTCAACCTTAGGTGCTCTCCCTTCTTCCCCACTTGCACTATCTCCATCATATAATACGTATAATATTTATGTAAAATATTGTATATTTTGGTTCTTGAGTCGTATGTTTTTTCCTATTGAACCATTAAATTTATAATTATTCAAATTAAGCTGTATAATTTTTTTATTGTATCAAAATTAATTCTTTTAATTTTGATTTTCTCTGAATTAAGTTGTTGAATATTGATTTGTCTTAATTAAGCCATTCAATTTTAACTTCTTTTTTTTTCACTCAACAACTCTCGATCAAGATATATTTTGACAATTAATATAAAAGTTAGATGGCTTCAATTTGAATAATAATAAAAAAAAAAAGTATATTAGAGCACAATAGACAAATTAAACACACATAATTCAAGCACCAAAATGTGTGTTTTTCCTAAAATTGTACACATATAAAAAGTTTTATTAGTTATTTTATAATGAAATCAGTACATTTTTAATTATCTTATGATAATTTAATATTTTATTAGTAAATAAAAACTAGTTTATCATTCACAAATCACAAGTAGTTGCTCTTCCTTAACCTAAAGATTTAGTTGGTTGAGTGAATTTTAGGAAATTATGTAACATCTTATCGCCTAATCAGGATTAGCCCGACTAAACGAGTAAGTGTCACACAACCTGTATGTGAAAAACCTTTGAATTATTTTTTTACATCATGATCATGATGACTTGTATAAAACATAAAGTAAAAAAATAATATTTGACTTAATATTTAAAATCACTATTTTATAAAAAGATAGTTAACCTTTGTTCAAAGGTTTACATAAATACATGTCTTTGATATAGATTGCATAATTTTTTTCATTATAGACATGTATACAAGTAAATAGCCCTCTTACTATGATACATACAAAAAATGTAAAAGTGTGACATGTAATATCACCGACCCTCGCATGGTCTGATCTGTTGTCTCTAATTTTGGATTAACTTCTTTGTATCAACCTTTATCTTTATCTACTAGGCTCCGATATGCATGGATAAAATATCTTCATGCTAAGCTACTAAAAGTTTAATGGTACATATAGACATAAAAATTCAACATGCAATCAAACATTAGATATATTTATGTTATCATATAAAATATCATGGCATGATAGTGAATTCATAGCATGATACAAAATATCTTACCTTATAAGATTGAATAATATCGTTAGACATATTAATATAACCATGGCATATAAATCTTAACAATGTAATCATATATACTTGAGTCTTTGAACATTTTTTTCCATTTTATTTTATCCATTAATCATTTTAAATTCATTACCCAACAACTCTCAATACAGACTATTCAGATATGGATTGTAAATATGAGCACTCTTTGAGCTTAAGCCACTTGCCACTGTCTATAATCATGTATGTCAGTCTAAGCTTCTCAAGTCAATGACGCTCTTTGAACTTAAGGCATATTGATTGAATAAGCATCATTGACTGAATAAATATATAATTTTTGCATGCAATATAGGATTAATGGCGCTCGTTCGAGCTTAAGCCACCTTGTCCTTAAGAATCTCTGTGTATCATATAACTACGGTATCATAAATCCCCTTAATGACATGTCACATATCCTACTTCTAGTCCTAGTATCAAGTCTGAGCTTTGCTTGTTCATATTATTTTTATTATACTGCATTAAGATATTTATATCTTATAACATATATGTTGCCTAGAAATTGAACCAAGAAGGGGGGTTGAATTGGATTTGAAAAATTCTTAATTTCTAAGTGCGGAAAGAAAAGTTAAGTAAAGTAGGGATATGAAGATATCACACAAGAAATTTTATAGAGGTTCGGGTGTTAACAAACCCTACTCCTCTCCCCAATCTCAATTAGGAGTTTCACTAACACACTAAGTGTTATAATGGAATTTTACAAGCTCACTCCCAACTATGGTGTTTTTATCAATGGATCACACTTAACCTCGAATCCCTTGTATTTTAATGACTCACATAATAAACTAATTCCTTGTCTTTTAATGGCTCACACAAATAACCCTTATAAGTGTTCTACTCTTAACCCAATATACTTAAACTCACTTGAGTAGTAGATTACAAAAAGAAACACTCACAAATCTATAATGCTCAGAAATAATGAGCAAAAAGATTTTTATAGAGAATTAATGTTTTTTTGAAAGAAATTAATGCACAAATGGCTACAACAAGATTTTGATTCGAAGTAATTGCTATTCTCATGTTCTGGATTCATAAATGACTTGCATTTATACTTCCATGGCGAATTATAGCCGTTTGGTTGCATTTAATGCGAAAATAGCCATTGCACCAACTCTTAATTTTGCGCCTGACATGTTTCTCTTTACTCTTTCACGGTCGTAAATATATATGTCACGGTTGTGAATATTCTTCTAAGCCGTGACTCAAGTGGTGACTCTGGCCGTGAAGCATTCTGGAATGATTTGAAGTATTTGATCACGAGCATGACATTATTCTTTCATGGGTGTGAATATCCTTCCAAACCATGGTCCAAGTGGTGACTCTGGTCGTGAAGCTCTCTAGAGGAATTTGACATGTTTTCTCATGGGCATGCCTTTCTTTCATGGGCGTGACTGATATGATCATTCACGGTTGTTATGATTCTTCATGACAGTGAACTTTAAATGTTGGGTAGTTGACACTAAGCTACATCATGGGCATGACATAAATAGTCATGGGTGTGAACATGTTATATCTTTAATTTTTGTCTTTTAAAGTTAGTCTTCCATTCTTACATCATATTCCATACCATGCTCAATAAACTTAGAAAATAAGTATGTTAAGTACATTATTGCTATTTTATTTATTAGCATCAAAATGATGGAAATACCCCTCAAGGTTCAACAATCTCCCTCATTTTGATGGTGACAAATAATCTAGCTATATGTATTTTTGAGAAGTCTCCCCCTCAAAAGATATTTAAGATAAAAAATTATTGAAGTGCAAGAATTTTTAAGAATGATGAAGTGTAGCATGGATGCTTGCTTCCTAGTTTAGGTATATGCAAGGTATATGCAAAGTATATCCAATGTATACCAAATTTTTACTTATATCTAATTAAGTATATGCAAAGTATATTGAAGGCATATTCAAAGTATCAACATATTTGCATTCATGTAACTTGCATATTCATTTAATTCAATTATATTGCTAGATTCTCCCCCTTTTGTCATCAATAAAAAGAACATAAAAGATAAATCATAAGGAAAAACTAATGCAATTATATTAATAGCAAATGGAAAAGTACAAAGGTTTGAAAAGTAACTTAAAGTCCTACATTTGCAAAACTAAAAACTAATAAGCGAAAAAAAATAAAAATCTAGCTAGATTTGGAGCCAAACATCCCATTTCTAAGGCGAGCTACTTCTGCCTCGAGGCTCTCCATGCGAGACTCTATGAAATGTTTGAGGTTCTCTAACCTTTCATCAATCGAAGCCTACAATTGGTCAAAACGCGGTGCTAATAGGTCAGCCACTTACTGAGCCAAGTTCGGTGTGGAGGCCGAAGATTGTCCAATTTCCTGCTCAACCTCTGAGGTCACCGTCTTGACTTGAACTCTTTTCCTTTGCTGGATTCCTTGGAGACCATCTTTGAAGTCGTCTGAATCGTTGCCTTCCCAAATAATCTCACCAGTTGTGTTGGTGAAGCTGTAGTAGATGTTATTCTCATGAACTATGTGAACCGCCGCTCCCATTTTGATAAAAGACTCGACATCTAGTCGGTTTCTAGGATGTGATGGTATGAGGTTAAAGTTGTGCTCTTCTAGCTTCAAATAACTAAGCTTTATAGCAAGGTGAGTCACATACCCACCAATCAAAATGTCTCCAGAGGGCTTCATGGCAATAGATAGTAGATGGTTTGCAAACCATGGAGATAGAGCCACTGTTAGGCCTCTTCGGGCCATCTCCAGGAGAAAGAGATTGGATTTTCGAATTGAGCCATTGTTGTCCCCTCTAGAAAAGATGTTATAGGTCAGAAACCTATATAAGTACTTGTGCACTGGTGATCAAAGGTGAGTACTCTTCGTCTTTTTGACGTCCCAGCTACAGTCAAGTATGAAATGAGTCCATGCCTGAGTGGCATAGAACTCCACCTTACTTTCATTGAGTATACCGTCAGAGGGAAGGTTGAACAGATCACCAAATTTTGTTGCAGTGAGGGTGTTCGGATGTTTACAAAGTTGAAATTACACGGTACCGGTGGGAGAGACTTGCAGGGTGCTAAGGAACTCAAGGGTAGGTTCCCTTAGCATTGGTTGATGTATATCAACAAAATCTTTTATATGACAAGCCTTGACTTATTCTGTCATACTTGACTCGGGACCAAGGGTCCTGACAGTGTGCCATTCAAATGATCGAGAGGAAAGGAGTGGCATTTTCTTGAGAACCGAGTACCTCAGATGACAGTGCTCCGGAATGATATTGAGAAGGTAGTCCGTGTACCTTCTTGGAGCATGAGACTTCTTTCTGGTGCCTTTGGAGGATCCGGGTTCCATTTTTGGTTGTGAAATTGATTCTTAAAGAGAGAAAAAATCTGATAGGATGTTTGACTAGTATCTAGTGATTTTTGATTTCTGATGATTGAAATAGTTTTTGAAGGTATTATAGATGGAGAATGTTGCTAGAGGGTCATAATCTATTAAATGGTATTGAATGGTGATAAATGAGAGAAGTTGGAGAGTTAGAAATAAGAGAAATAATGGCATAAATTATTTTATAGCCGACATTTTCACGGGCATGGAAGCTAAGTAACGGGGGTGAAATGTCGTGTTCACAGTTTGCTGAAGAGGCACTCTACCCGTGATGAAGAATATGAAACGATTCATGGTTGTGACATTTAATGATCACGGGTGTGAATGATAAATTTTCACAGTGGTGACAAATGAGTCACGGTCGTGAAGTACAATCTTCACTACTTGTGTTCGTGAGACAAAGCATGATTCAAAGCATGAACGCTTCTATAAGTATTTGGTGGAAAGGTTCACGGTCATGAACATAGAGTTTCACGGGAGTGACAGAAAAAGGTTATGGGCATGAAACATAGTCTTCACTACCTTCAACCGTGAAGCATGTTGTGAAGCAAGGCGTGAAACCTACTAGAGCTTTTGGCGATTATGATGACAACCGTGAATATATGTCACGCGCGTGAACTGCCTAAAATCCTCATTAAATAAAACTAAGTTTAAAACTAGACCAAAGGATTTCTAAGGTGCTTATATCCCCTATAACATATATTTCTATCAAGTTAGCTACTTCATACCTTAAAAGATGAGACAATAACACAGGATTAACAATCAAGGTTCAACAAATTTGGCAATCATAAAGTTAATGCATCAATCATACCAAGCTCTCTTCTTATGAAGTTAAATCTTTCTTCATTTAGAGACTTAGTGAAGATATATGCTAATTGATTGTCTATGTTTATAAATTCCAATACAACATCGTCATATTGAATATGATCTCTAATAAAATGATGTCTTATGTCAATATGCTTACTTCTAGAGTGTTGAATGGAATTCTTAGATAGATTTATAGCACTTGTATTGTCACATCTGATAGGTATATGGTCCATACTATGACCATAATGCTTAAGTTGTTATTTCATCCAAAGGATTCGTGTAAAACAACATATTGCAGCCACATACTCCGTTTCAGTAGTAGAAAGAGCAACTGAAACTTGTTTCTTGTTAAACCAAGAAACTAAGCATTCACCAATAAAGTGACAAGTACCTGAAGTACTCTTTCTTTCCAAGAGACTTCCAACATAATGAGCATATGAATATCCTATAATGTGAAAGGATGAATTTCTAGGATATCATAAACCTAGATGCAATGAGCCATGTAAATATTTTAAAATTCTTTTCACAACGTTCAAATGTGATTCTTTAGGACATGATTGAAAGCGAGCACATAAGCATACACTATACATTATATCAAGTCTAGAGGCAGTAAGATATAAGAGTGATTCGATCATACCTCTATAGAGATTTTCATTAATGATCTTACCCTTTTCATCCTTGTCCAATTTTGTTGATGTGCATATTGGAGTCTTGGCATTTTTGCATCCTTCCATTCCAAATTTCTTAACTAAGTCTTTGGCATATTTGGATTGGTTGATGAATATGCCCTCATTGTCTTGTTTTATTTGTAGACTGAGGAAGAATTTGAGCTCACCCATCATGCTCATTTCAAATTCCCTAGTCATACACTTAGCAAATTCTTGGCAAAACAATTTATTAGTATACCCAAATATGATGTCATCAACATAAATTTGAACAATTAGAATATCATGCTTATGCTTTTTAATAAATAAAGTAGTATCAATATTTTCCCTTGTAAAATTATTTTCTAAAAGAAAAGAACTTAGTCTTTCATACCAAGCTCTTGGGGCTTGTTTCAAACCATATAAAGCTTTTGAAAGTTTAAATATATGGTTAGACAAATTATGGCTTTTAAAACCTGGTGGTTGTTCTACATAATCTTCTTCGTCTATACAACCATTTAAAAATGCACTTTTGACATCTATTTGAAAGAGTTTGAAATTCATATGTCATGCATATGCTAAAAGTATTCTTATGGTTTCTAATCTAGCTACAGGAGCATAGGTCTCGTCATAATCTATTTCTTCTTCCTGATTATATCCTTTTGTAACTAACCTAGCCTTATTCCTAGTTATTGAATCTTGTTCATCTAGTTTATTTCTAAATACCGAATTACTTCCAATGATTTGATGCTCTTTGGGTCTAGGAACTAAGGTTCATACCTTACTTCTCTCAAATTGGTTGAGTTCATCTTGCATAACAATCACCCAACTTTCATCATTAAGAGCCTCATCAATATTTTTTGGCTCAATTTGAGAGATAAAGGCAAGATTAGAATCTAAAGGTTTGAGATGAGATTTAGTACTTACTCCCTTTGTAGGATCACCAATGATTTGCTATTTGGGGTGATCTTTTGTCAATCTCCATTCCTTTGGGACCTCTTGCTTGTTTTCCTCTTGAGTTGGAGGTAGAGAGTCATCTTGATGTGAATTTTCTTGATCATTTTCTTCTCTTTCATTATCAAAATCAAGTCTTTCCATTATACCTACATCATCATCAAGAACATTACCTTTCATAAGATCAAGCTTACTAGATTCATCAAAAACAACATGCATAGATTCTTCAATAGCTAATGACTTCTTATTAAAGACTCTATATGCTTTGCTTGTGGTGGAGTATCCTAAAAATATACCCTCATCAGATTTAGAGGCAAATTTTCCAAGGTTGTCCTTGGTATTCAATATGAAACACTTGCATCCAAATACTCTAAAATATGATATCATGGGCTTTCTTCCTTTCCATAATTCAAATGAAGTTTTGTTTAAGAGAGGTCTTTTGAAAACTCAATTTGAAATATAACATTCAGTATTTGTGGTTTCGGCCCAAAAGTAAGTTGGTAAACCATACTCATTGAGCATTGTTCGAGCCATTTCAATTAAAGTTCGATTCTTCCTTTCCACCACCCCATTTTGTTGAGGTGTCCTAGGAGAGGAAAAATTCTGTGAAATGTCATGTTCTAGACAAAAATTTTTAAAGTTTTCATTTTCAAATTCTTTACCATGATCACTTCTTATTTTTGAAATACAATATCCTTTCTCATTTTGAACTCTTTTAGCAAAGTTTTTGAAAGTTTCAAAAGCATCACTCTTTTGAGCTAAGAAAATTACCCAAGTGAATCTAGAGTAGTCATCAATTGGATTTAAAGGATGACTTGTGTTGTTTTCCTCTTTGGCAAGGTTCACATGTCTTGTCTTTTTCAAATTTGACTTTTGGTAATCCCTTTACTAGCTCTCATTTGCTAAGGCTTTGAATTAAATCCATGCTTGCATGACCAAGCCTTCTATGTCATAACCAAGATTCATCACTAGTAGTCACAAGACACTTAGAGGAAAGATTAGATATTTTATGTAAGTCTATTATGTAGGTATTGACATTTCTACTTCCTTTAAATATCTCTTGGCCATTAATAGATGTTATAAGACATTTATTAGAAGTGAATATTACTTGGTTTCCCTTATCACATAATTGACTTACAGTTAACAAGTTATGTTTCAAACCATCACTAAGTAAGACATCTTTAATAAAAGTAGTACCATTAATACCAATAGAGCCAATGCCAATTACCTTACCCTTAGCATTGTTTTCAAATGTTACTTTACCTCCGTCAATACTTTTGATTTCATTGAAAAGTTCTTTGTCTCCGATCATATGCCTTGAGCATCCACTATCTACTAGCCAAACATTTTTATTTATTGTGGACTTGAGGCATACCTATAGAATTACAATTCAAGTATTATTTTTAGGTACCCAAATGAGCTTGGGTCATTGGGGGTTAACACATGAAGGTTGCTAATGAGCCTTCCTTATCCAGCAATTTTTATTTATATGACTAAATTTCATACAATAATTACATTGTTTAGCTCTAAATATGTTTTTTGGTCATACAATGCTTTTGAATGCCATTTTTCTATTAAGTGGAGTTTGAGAGCTATGGCATGCACAAGCATGATGACTTGGTGCTTTTCTAGGTGCATGCTTCTTATACATAAAAGCATGATTAGCCTTTTGAGTTTTTCTTCTTAGGCTTACCAACCCCTGATCATTCCTCTTATGTATAAAAGGTTTAGTGTATGTTGTGCACTTAACCTTTGGGGCTGTTACAGCAAATGTGGAGATGTGGGGTTCATTTGACTTAACAAAAGTAGTCTTGTGAGATGAAGATGATGTACCCTTAAATCCTAGACCATGTCTAATTAAGGGTGGTCTTTGAGACACAATGAGAGTATCTAAACTCTCATTTCCCTTGTGAAATTTTGAAATGGAGTTTCTGAGTTCCTCAACTTCATTTTTAAAATATTGTTTTCTTTAAGCAAAGATTTAGTTGAGAGTATTGAAGAGTACTCATCTAATGATTTTTGAAGAGATTCATTAGATGATTTAAGCTCAAAGTTCTTCTTTTCTAAAACATCCATTTTGATTTTCAAACTAGAAATGTTATTTTTATAAGTACTGAATTTACTTCTATATTTCTCTAGTTCTAGATTCAATACTTCTATTAGGCTTTGCTCATCATCATCTTCACTATTACTATCATTATCACTACTATCATTATTGAATGAGTATGAGTGAAGTGATCCTACCTTATCCGAGACATGATCCTCTATAGCCATGAAGCATAGGTTGACCTCTTCACTTTTATTGTCATCTTTTTTGCTTGAAGAGCTTTCGTCATCCCATATGGCTTTGTGGCATTTTCCCCATTGTCTCTTTGATGTTTGCTCTTATGCTTCTTAAGCCTTGGACATTTCGGTTTAATATGTCCTTTCTTCCCACATTCATAACACTTTACTTCCTCTTTACTCCTTTAAGAGTCATTCAAGGCCTGTTTGAAATTTCTTTGCTTGAATTTCCTAGAGTTACCCATTCTTTTCTCAATTATTCTTTTCAGCCTTCTTGAGAGCATAACAATGTCCTCATTTGCATCATCAGTCTTTTCTTCTTCATCTTCAACTTCTTCTTGAGATTTTGAAGTAGAGACTTTTAGTGCTAGAGGCTTTCTTTTTTCTGGCTCAGCTTCAAGCTCTCTATCTCTTTTAACTGTCATTTCATTTGTTAGAAGTTTGCCAATAAGCACATCGGTATTCATGACACTCATGTCTTCGTTGGCCTCTTTTATACCAGCAACTCTTGAACTGCAATATTTGAGAGGAAAACTTCTCAGAATTTTCTTATTTACATCTTCCAAGCTTAGGTGTTTCCCAAGCTTTCTCATGCCATTTATAATGGCTAGAAGATGATTCATCATATCGATGATTGACTCATTGGATTTCATCTTGAAGAGTTCATACTCTGAAGTAAGAAGTTGAATCTTCTTGGATTTAACTTGCTTTGTTCCTTCATGATAGTTTTCCAATGTTTTCCACATGCTATATGCAGTTGGGTAGTGTTGTATTCTGCCACATTCTTCAATGGATAATGAGCTTAAGAGAATTGTCATTGCCTTTTTATTTTTGAAATTTGCTATTCTTTAAGGCTCTCTCCAATCATCTCTTGATGTGATTTCTTCTTCACATCAACTCCTCTTCTAGTTAGTGGTATCCATTCTTTCTGAACACTATCCCAGACTTCAATTCCTTCACTATCCAGATATGTCTCCATCCGGAACTTTCAATGAGCATAATTTGCTCAATCAAAGTAAGGCTTGAGACTTTGGAATCCTTCATTGGCCATTTATTGATATTTGCTAGCGTTTTTTAGGCTTCGATGCTAGACTAAGCTCTGATACCAATTGTTGCCCAAAAATTGAACCAAGAATAGGGGTTGAATTGGATACTAAAAATTCTTAACTTTTAAGTGCGGAAAAAAAAGTTAAGTAGAGTATGGGTATGAAGATATCACCTAAGAACTTTTATAGAGGTTCGGGTGTTAACAAACCCTACTCCTCTCCCCAATCTCAATTGGGAGTTTCATTAACACACTAAGTGTTACAATGGAGTTTTATAAGCTCACTCCCAACTATGATATTTTTATCAATGGATCACACTTAACTCCGAAATTCCTTGTGTTTTAATGGCTCACACAATAAACCAATTCCTTGTGTTTTAATGTATCACACAAATAACCCTTACAAGTGTTCTACTTTTAACCCAATATACCCAAACTCACTTGAGTAGTAGATTACAAAGAGAAACACTCACAAATCTATAATGCTTAGAAATAATGAGCAAAAATATTTTTTTTATAGAGAATTAATGTTTGTTTGAAAGAAATTAATGCACAAATAGCTACAACAAGATTTTGATTCGAAGTAATTACTATTCTCATATTTTAGATTCATAAATGACTTGCATTTATACTTCCATGGCGAATTATAGCCGTTTGGTTGCATTTAATGCAAAAATAGTCATTGCACCAACTCTTAATTTCGCGTCTGATATGTTTCTCTTTCCTCTTTCTCGGTCGTAAATATATGTGTGTCACGGTCATGAATGTTCTTCCAAGCCATGACTCAAGTGGTGACTTTGGACATGAAGCATTCTGGAAGGATTTGAAGTGTTTAATCAAAGGTGTGACATTATTCTTTTACCGGCGTGAATATCCTTCCAAGCCGTGGTTCAAGTGGTGACTTTGGTCGTGAAGCTCTCTAGAGAAATTTGACATATTTTCTCACAGGCGTGACTTTCTTTCACGGGCATGACTGATATGATCATTCACAGTTGCTATGATCCTTCATGGCCGTGAACTTTAAATGTTGGGTAGTTGATGCTAAGCTACATCACGGGTATGACATAAACAATCACGGGCGTGAACATGCTATATCTTCAATTTTTGTCTTTTAAAGTTAGTCTTCCATTCCTGCATAATATTTCATACCCTGTTCAATAAACTTAGAAAACAAGTATGTTAAATACATTATTGCTATTTTATTTGTTAGCATCAAAATGACGAAAATATCCCTCAAGGTTCAGCAATATATATTGTGTTTATATATAATCCATCATGTAATATTCGTGTACTAATATTTCACAAAAGCATACTTTTCAATATAGCATCATGAAGGCATATGTGTAGTCATTACATTGTAATCATTTAAGAAAACAACATATATCATTTTAACAGTCTTCACAGGTATGAACACATAGTTCGTACCCGTAAAGGTTCATTCACAGGCATCTCTACCTATGAACCAAACTGTGAACTAAGTCGTGAAAGTTTCTGTCCATTTTGTGTACTTTCATCACGAATGTGAAGAAAAAGTCATAGGTATGACCTTGTTCTTTTGGTGAGATTAATGATCATGAACACCTAATCACATGCATGAATCTGAATTTTCCAGCAGTTAACAACAATAAAACAACATTTATTAAAAGTCACATTTGACAACTTTTTTCTATCAATATTCATCTCAAACATGCATTAAAACATGCTAAAGTATCAATAAATATATAATCACTTGTTTTACCCTTTTTTTATGCTCACAAGTCATCATATCAAGCATTCATGTTTCTCTATGCATATAACCATTCTTACTTACCTTTTTCACTCATTAAGACATCATCATTCATTTCCATTTAATACATCTTTTGATACATTTATTGCATATAATACCACAAGTATCATCAGTGCACATTTAAGGCATACTTAGATTTCTCATTCAATTACTTATTTTGTCATGACATTTACTTACATCATTTGCACTTATTACAATTCATCTTTAACACACATTTAGCACACATCACACCATATTTTAAAATTTAAATGCATATATGTACATATCTCTAATGAAGCCTCAAAAACCAAACTTTTCTTAAGTTTACTTATCCCTTTAATGAGTTTTATTACCTCATCTTTCAACTCATATCATATATAACATATCTATATCAAAATTTATAACTCTTAAACTTAGCTTTTAAAGCCATAAATATGAAAACTTAATTTTAACCCTTCTTACTAACACATACCTTTAACAACTTAGAGAGGGGTTTTAAGCCATGAAAACTCATTGAACACCCAAAATTCTAACTCATTTGGAAATGAGTCTCTACCATAAACGAACTAGATATGATTAAAGCTATGAAAACTTGTAAAAACGAAAGAGAAACGTGATTCCTTACCTCAATCGAAGGAAACATAGTTGAAACTGATGAATTTTTATATCTGACAATGTTTACGGGCGTGACAACCCTTATCACGATTGTGAATCTACTTAAACCCAAAATTCTATCTCAGAATAATTCACAGTCATGAAACCATGTATAAATATATTTCATATTCTTGCTATTTTCAACTCTTTTCATATAACCCTTAATAACTTGCTTATATCTCTTAATCTGTATTAATTACTAAATTCTAATTACGGGCGTTACAAAAACCATGTATAAATATATGTGTTTGAGTGTGTTTTATATTTTTCCTTAATATGCCAAAAACTTATATAAGAATTAGAAACTAAATGTTTAAAGATATAATTATATTTTTATTATATAAGAGTGAACATCATAATTTTTTTAATATTTTAAAAATATTTCAAGATCTATCTATTAATTTTCTAATTATTAAAAAATTATTAATATACAATTAAATTGAATACATAAATATTTTTAATTAATAAACTTTAAAATATATAATATAATATGAATAAAAAATTAAATAAACCGAATAAGAATTAGATTTAAACTGGAGCTAATAAATTAATAAAAGATTAGAATTAAAAATAATTATCAACTGCCTGATTTACAAGTTGTTTAGATAAATTATGATATATAATTATAAAATTATTATATATCATTACATTAATTCAGAAATTAATTAGTGAAGGAGATAGGTATAGAATATGAAACAGTATCCCACAGATGGCAGGTGGGCCCCATAACCCACGTGAACTACTTTTAGTAGGGCAATCATCTTGTCTGTTCACGGCTGTGTTATGTCAAATTTGAGACATCGACAGTCTCGATATTTTCTATCTTTTCAATATGGACCCCACAAAAACAAAGATGATAATTAATAAACAAACAGTGTCTGGTCCCACTTACTCACCTCCTTTTTCCATGGTTAATGAACATGAAAATCCTGCATCCATGTGTGAATATATACCTCTGTTTTCTAACCTGACCCGGTTAAAGAATTATAATTTTTCAAACTAGTATTTAAATTAAAAAAAATTCCATAATTATATTAAGTCGGTCGAATTGTATGTTTAATTGGTTTTTTAGGAAATTATTAAATAAATGAAGTTTAAGTCTAATGCATTCCAAAATAAAAGTGATATTTAAACCATTATAAAAAAATATTTAAAATTTTAATCAGTCGATATTAAATATCTTAAAAAAATAAAAATTTATTTATATAATGGTATATAGAATAGAAAATAAAGGAGAAAAAAATGAGTTTATTGTTCCTCTTATGAGGATTTGCTTGTCTGCATTTATGATTCCTTTGAAATACTATGTTTGGATAAAGAGAAAGTGATAGGAAAAACCAAAAACTAAAGCAAATAAAATGGAAAGAGTATCAATTATCTTTCTCACATTTTTAGATTTCCCATGTAGAAAATATTGTTTTATTTTTTCTTCCTTTGTTCTTTTTCAATAGAAACCAGAATATAAATATTTTCAAATTTTTCATTTGATTAATTAAAAAAAAAGGAACTTTTATTCAGTAAATTAATGTGTTTTTGCTGGTTGTGTTTGGGTGTCAATTGATACCTCTTAATCTAATTTCATATAAAAATTATGAAATCATATCCAATCCTTTATTTCCATTTAAAAGCAAAAAAAAAAAAAAAAAAGGGGACTACATCGATTTGAAAATCAATTCTTGTAGCCTTCCCATGTAAGTTCATCTGATTAACAAGAAAAGAAATAGTAGGATAATCTTTTCTTGGTCTAAAACGGGTATGTAAAAGCTATTTGTCTAATTATTTCTTTTTCTTTTTTTTTTCCCTCTTTTCGGAGAGAGTCTAATTAGATCTCCGGTCAGATTATTCAGATGTGTCTTTGAGTTAATTTCACTTTTAAAAATTAAATTTAAATAATATTTGAGTTGACTTATTTGAATTTTAGGCTAAGATAAAAATTGCCAAGTGTAATAAAAATTAATACTTTATAAATATATAAAGGATTACAAATTATTTTTTCTTAATATGATCATAAAATACTATTCTCTTTATCTTAAAAAAATAAAATACTTTCATTTTTCATGTACATGAAGAAAATTTAGTTAATTTAGTTAATGTAATTGAATTATATATATATATATATATATATATATATATATATATATTATTCTTACATTAATTAAGGAGGACTATGATTATAAGATCATTCCATACTAGACTATACTGGAATAGATTTAAATATAATCTCATTATGAGAAAGAATGGATTATTCGAGTGTACTAGAAATTGAGAAATAATGCTACATATTTATTGATTATAAGGCATATTAAATTAAAACAAAATAAAGAATTAACAAAAAAAAAGGGATTATAATTTATGATTGATAGAAAAAGAAAAAATAATCTATTTTTGAGGTGGAAAAAAATAATCTGGTCCATTTAATGAAAAATGTGGATCTAATTTAGATAAAAATTTTTATATTTAATTTAATTAGCAAAATCAAGAAGATACCAAAAAGAACTTGTATGAATTGGTAATCTTGGTTGCTTGTGGTCTGTCCCCAATTTTGATATGGACCAAACACTAATAAGTAGCAAAGCATAAATTGTCCCATTTGGATGTCCAATTTTCCTGAATTTTATATTTTGTATAAATTATATGAAATCAAAAATTTTATTTATAATTAAATTCTATAATAAAATTCATTTCCAAATAAAATAAGTTTTAAAAAGAATTGAACCAAATAAGACCTAACATTTAGGTTATTCCCCATTTAATAAATAAATGTGAACCCCTCTATATATACTATGACACAGTTTGATATTGCATTTGAAAAAAAATTATTTTTATTTTTTTGAATTTTGAAAACTATTTTTGAAAAGAATAAATAATTATATATTTTTTCAAAAAATATGTTTGAAAAAAAATAATTTATAAAAAATAAAAAATCTGTTAATTAAATTAAAAAAAATTAGATATATTTTTTTAACAATTAACAACCATCTCAATTTGAAATTTAAAAAGAGTATTGTCCAAATTCAATGAAATTAGATTCTCCAATTTTAACTTTTATGATACAATGAAAATTATTAAGGAAAAAATATAATTTGAATTTAAAATTTTAAAATTCTATGCTTTAATACAAATACCAAGCTATTACGTAATTAATTTAACCTTTTATTTTATGAAGTTAAAGGTTGCCTAATCAAAGAACTGATGATAATATAGAAAGCCACTGATCAAAAGTTCAATCAAAATATAAAAAGATTATGAAATATATTTTCACGCATTACATTATATGTTTATAGTTTTTTTTTCCCCAAAAAGTATAGTTATTGTTTAACTTATAACTAACTAATGACAACTTGTGAGCGTCTCGTCTCTCTGTTAGGGATTTTCTCTCTCTGTTTGCATTAGCTTTGGTTTTTGCATTTCTTAGCCAATTTGAATAAAGGTTTCGCTGTATCTTCTCTCTTGGGTTGGATTATATTTTCTTGCCGTTAAATCTCTGTTTTATGATCTCTTTTTGGGTTCCATTGTTTCTTTACTGTACTTTTCTTTCATCTTTCTTTGGTATTTTCTACAATGCTCTACAAATTTTTCTTATGTGCCTTACTGCTTTGTATTTCTATTATTTTCAATTGTCGTGATAAAAATTATGTAGAGCTATCAAAAATTAACATGATGCAATTACATGGCATGAACACGATTAATTTAAATAATACGATTAATAAACGGATTGATGTGAGTTGAACCTCTTAACGCCAGATAATATGATTACGATCCGTTTAATATTTAAAATGATATACAGTTTTTGTATAATCATCTTAATATAAAATATAAATTATATGTATTTTACGATTGTTCAACAATTAGATAAATTTTGTTTTGCAATAATTACATAATATATGCTCTAATTTAAGAGTATAAAAATGATAAATAATTTAAAATAATATTATTTTATGCAATTTAATATATAATATAGTAACGACCATATATAAAGGTGAGATGAATTGGATACGTGGTGCTTATAGAAGGGATAAATATATGGAGGTACATTAGGAGATTATTAAGCCATGTCGTGGCTGTGCATACGTGATTTCAATATTATTGCTTCTATGCACAGGAAAAAATAGGTGGGTATACTTTTGATGTTCTGGGTATGAAGAGTTCCATCAATTCATGGAGAAATATCAGTGAATGTGGGTTTCTAGGGTGATCCTTTTATGTGGTCCAATAAAAGAGAAGATTCTTATTTGATTGGGGAGAAGTAGGATCATGGTTTAGCCAATGTGGAATAGATGTCGTAATTCTTTATACTGTTCTTCATCATGAGGAACCTCTTGGGTCGACCATCGACCTCTAGTTCTAAATTTTTATAGTGGTCTGTTAAGCTAAATAAAAGATTATGTTTTGAAGTTTTGTGGTTATAGTATACTAAATGTAAAGGGAAAATTGAAGAAAGCTATGGTTTTACTGCATATAGGGAATGGTCCTATAAGCTAGCAAATTGTCATAGACAATTAACTTAATGAGCATCAGAGGAGGTGTATAATAATAAATGACATACAACATTACTTAAAGCTAGATTAAAGGACCTGTTTGAAATCCATAATATGTCTGATGATGTTAAGGTAAAGATCAATACTATTGAGCAAGAATTGGAAATTAGAAGAAATCTTTTGGATATAATGCTGACGAATTTTATGGCTGCAAGGGTGATGAAATTTCAATTTTTTTTTTTTTGTCTTACAACTCTACAAACATGAAGGAGAAACACAATTCGTCATGTAAGGATTCTTTGGGCTACATATACACTAATGACCAAAGTATTTATCATATATTAATTATAATTAGTTGATTTTCTTTGTATATTAGTACATTTAAAGGCAGCTAATTGATAGCTAACTTATAACTAGTTACTTTGTTAGAACTTCCTATAAGTGTATTTATACCTTTGATTTTTTGGAATAAGATAATTTTATGTTCAATTACATGGTAATATAGGCACTTTAGGCTCATTTTCCTTCTTCGTTCTTTTAGGTCACTTATTTAAAGTGATTGGTTGTCACCACCACCTACATAGAGAGAAACCCTCCCTCAGATCAACTATTGTCTGAAGTTTGGTGACCAAACTATACATGTGTGGGGCTCACGCATTAGTTAAAAGTTATAAAGCAGTCCTCACACCAACGTGTGGAGGTGCATGGGACATTGGCAAACACAATAATGGTTCCTAATGTACATTTTACAAAAGATAATGGTGAACCCTTTAGTGATCTAGAAAGGTATAGGAGATTAGTTGAGATGTTAAACTACCTCATAGGAATTTGTCCAGATGTTGCTTGTGCAATCAGTATTATCAATCACTTTTTGTTTGCACTTACGATCAAATATTGAGAGCCCTTGAAACAGATCCTATGTTACTTGAAAGGAGCTCTCCTGAATATATCACCTAGTTGCTCTCTTGTCTTTTCATAACTAGTAGAAATTGGGTTGTCTTGAATCTTCTTGCTAATAAAGAGATAGTCAAACTCGATATGTTTGGTTTTTTCATGGTATACTGGATTTGAGATGATATGAAGGACAACATGATTATCACAACAAAGTTTAATAAGTTACAAAGGCTTCAAAATATTTTCAACCAAAAGATGATGTTTCTATAAGATTTTACATGTGGACTAGGCCATAGCTATATACTCGTATTTTGCTTGGGATCGAAAAACGACACTTTACTTTTTACTCCTCTATGGCACTAGGTTTCCACCAATAAAGATGCAATAGCCTTTAGTGGATTTTCTATAGATTATGGATCAAGCCCAATAAGCATATGCAAAACACTTAATGAGAGTGTGTCCTTGATTGATATACAATATGCTAGGTAAATAGAGCCTATAAAATTTGATGTTCTTTAAGAGAAAAATTGAGTAAAATATGGTTTTAAAAGGATGAAAATAATGAAAATGGTTCTTTCATGCTCGTGAAGAGTATGTCACAAACATGAATGTTAAGGTTTAGGTGTAAAGAGCGCTTCACATCTGTGAACAATAGGTAGCAGAGTTGGTGAGCTGGAGCCGTGTTTTTCTTTCTCTTCTATGGCAATTTTTTGTCATTCCCAACTACTCCATGGCCCAAATAACCCTTCCTTATATGCCAGACCCACATTCTTCACCTTATCTTCTCCTTTAACCTAAAAAGCTCCATTGTTGAAGCTTGGATAAACTAGAAATGAAAGAGATCAGTGATTTTTTTTTAGGAGAAAGAAGAGAACTAGACTTGCTAGGAAGGTTTTCTTTAGATTTGTGTGGTTATGGAAGAAGTAGAGATAGAGAGAAAGAAACATAAAGAGAGAAGAATAAGCTAGAATGGATTTTGAAAAAGTTTAAGGAGGATACTTAGTTAAAAATCAGTATATATGTATATTTAAATATGGAAATATGTTTCATGAGTATGTTAAGTGTTTGGCTTTGAGTGATATGAGTGTTAAATGCCACTAATTTGTGAGATAAAATAATAGTATGTTAATTATGTTAATATGCCATAAAAATGAATTTAAGGTAAATCAAAAAGACCTTTGAGCATGATTTGTCATTTAAATGCTTTCTTTTTGTGTTATGGCATGATTATAACATGAAATGTTGTTGAATGTTGATAGGAATTATTGACATTGGTAAATCTTAAAAGCCCTTGGATGTGTTTTTAGTGTGCTATGATTTTAGCTCGGATTTCTATTGGGATAACCTAGAATTTCAAGCCCATGACACATTGATCATGTCCGTAAAACCTTTACATAGATCTTATTAGCTCCTGTAGAATCAATCATTGTTTGGTTTGCGGAAGTTTTCACAGCTTCATTTACCCTGTGATACAATCTTCACACACGTAGCATAGTCATGGTTGGATTTATGGGCAGATCACCTGTGAAGGACATCTTCACGACTATGAATATTTATTCATGCCTATAAAACCCTGAAAGTTTCCATTATACAATTTTGATTATGATGTTAAGTGATGAGTATGATTAAATTACATGTTATGGGCTGTTTGAATACATAATATATGATATGCGTATGTATGATACCTAAAGTTTTGGTATGAAATAGACAAATGATGAATGATGTTAATGCATGAAACTCATAATGTAAGCAACTATATATAAGTAACTTATTGAAAGATATGAGATACAATATGAGATTTTCATAAATGATAAATGCTTAAGAGCATGGAATTGATAACAAAATCAAAAAAGAAAAGTGATATGTTCTTAAATGCCATTTGTTTCTAATCTAGAACTTAATATAGGATAAATGACATGTCATTAAGTGAGTTTACAATATTATAAGATTTTATTTTAGGACAAGGTAGCTGAAGCTCAGGTAAGAGCACTATTGATCATAAGTTACATATGATAGTTATATTGTGAGGACAATATGGCTGAAGCTCTAGTCAGAATGCCCTTGATTTTGTTTTATACTAAATCAATGTGGCTAAAGCCCAAGTAAGAGCACCTTTGACTTGAGAAGCTCAGACGAGTACATTCTTCGTTAGTGGACAAATTGGCTGAAACTCTAGGAGTGTCTTTTTCCACAACCTGCATCTAAATAGTCTGACTTATAGTCTTGGACAAAACAAAAAAAAAAAAGAATAAGGAAAATCGGTTACATGGATAGAGATGAAAATGAAATATGACAAATTAGCTGCTAATGTTGTTATATGGAAATGATATATGTGATATATGGACTTTAGCTATGATTGTTTATTTGAAAAACAGGATGATAAGAATATGATTTGGTAGAATAAATATTTAAATGGTAGTATATACATGTTATATCATTATGTGAACCAATTTGGTATGTATGCATGTGAATACAAATATAAATTTAAGGATCACAGAGAGTGTATGTTCATATGCATGATTATTATGAATTGATTATGAATATGGGCATAAAGGCATGAAATAAATGTTAAATATATATGTTAATACGATAGAAAACTATTTAAGTTTAAGGATGATAGTACCTATGCATGATCACAAAGTAAATAACTTGAACATAAGTAAGGACACATAAAATGTACATGGTTGGTTATTGACAGAGACTGAGAGCCCAAAGGAAGAGTCACATGATAAGACACAGTTGGATGGGTGATACACTAGAGAGTTTTTATTTTGGTTTCATAAATTAAAAGGGTTTTTATTTCCATTTTAGGGTATTGTTTGTAAACTTTGAGGCTATGTGAAGCCCTATATAGTATTTCAGTGTAATAAACCAATTATTTGATTTTCTCCTTTACTTATTTTAGTATAAAATTTAAAATAGTCATCATGACCATAATGCAAACAAAGTGTTTTAAAAGAAAGTTTTATTAAAATTTGATTTGAAAAAGAAAGGTATTGTAACACTTGCATATATAGTTCGTTTAATACCAATTATATTAGTGGGCATTACATTTTGGTATTTGAGCTTAAGTTTAGGCATTTTTAGACCTAAGTGGGTTGTGGGTGTATCACATGTACATGGTGTCATGTATGACTCAGATCGGGGCTCTTCTTTGTCAAGCATAAGTATCATGCGAAATAAAACTAGAGAGTTGTTGTGAAAAGTGGACTGAGGATAAATAAATCTTTTCAGAAATATAGTTGTGGCATATGAAAGATTATGTTATTAATATCAAAGTGGATACTCCATCTTTATGAAAGATGTCAATCGAGATTCATGGTGGATCAGAGCAATAAGATTTATGTTAACAATAAGAGATTAAAAAAACTTAGTATGTAAGACAAAATTATGATAGGATTGAGGTTAGAACTGAGGTTGTTTAATCTGAAAGATATGACATAATGGATATTAAGAATGAATCACATAGAATTTAAAGACACGATGAAGGTGAAAAGAAAGATTTATATGGATTTTTGATGTTACAAATAATAGTTGTACAAATAATTTCATTATGGTGTTAAGTGTATGAGGTTTATATGATATGTGATCATCAGTCAGGTAGATGGGAGAAATGTAACAATCAATAATTAGGGCCTATAAGATTTGTTGTTTGTTAAGAAAGAGATATAGTAAAATAAGGTTTTAAAAGGATGAAAATAATGAAATGGGTTCATTCATGCTCATCAAGAGTATGTCATGGTCGGGAATGTCAAGGTTTAGGTTCACTCCCATGAATGATTAGTCATTGCTATGAACAAGGTGTTCACGCTTGTAAAGAATGCTTCACACCCATGAACAATAGTCAACAGAGTTGGTGATCTAAAGCCTTGTTTTTCTCTTTTCCATGCCTATTTTCTACCATTTCCAGCTACTCCACCTGCCTTATAACCCTTTCTTGTATGCCAAACCCACCTTCTTCACCTTCTCTTCCTCCTTTAACCCAAAAAGCTCCATTACTAAAGTTGGATAAACCAGAAATGAAAGAGATAGGTGAAAGTGTTCTTGAGAGAAGTGTTCTTGAGGAGAAAGAGGAGAACTAAACTTGGTAGGAAGTTTTTCTTCATATTTTCGTGGTTATGGAAGAAGTAGAGATAGATAGAAATAAACATAAAGAGGGAAAGATGAGCTAGAATAGATCTTGAAAAGGTTTAAGGGGGATCTTTGGTTAAAAGTTAGTACATATCTATATTTAAATCTAGAAACATATTTCTTGTGCATATTAAGTGTTTGCTTTTGAGTGATATGATAAATGCCACTAATTTATGAGATAAAATGATAGTATGTTAATTATGATAATATGTCATGAAAATTAGTTAGGAAGTTAAGGTTAATACAAAAGACCTTTGAGTATGATTTGTCATTTAAATGCTTCATTTTTGTGTTATGGCATGATTATAGCATGAAATGTTATTAAATTTTGATAAGAATGATTGACATTAGTCAATCTTAGAAGCCTTTGCATGATTTTTCAGTGTGCTTTTTTTTTGCTCAGGCTTTTATTATGAAAATCCAAAATTTCATGCCCATGACACATTTTTCATGGCCATGAATATATATAACCTAGGCACATTTTACACCCATGACCTAAGAGTCACGCTTGTGAAGCCTTTACACAGATCTTAGCAGTTCGGGCAGAATAAGTCTCGGTTTGGTTCACAATTATGTTCATGGCTTTGTTCATGCTTGTTAAATCACATGCTCAGTCATATTTAGATTCATGGGTAGATCATCCATGAAAGACATCTTTACGGCAGTGAATGTTTATTCATGCTGATAAAGCCCTAGAAGTTTTCATTATTGAGTTTTGTTTATGATGTTAAGTGATGTATATGATTAAATAACATCTTATAGGATGTTTTAATATATGATATATGATATGAGGATGTATGAAACCCAAATTCTTGGTATGAAATAGACAAATGATGAATGATATGAAATGTTGTTAAATGTTTATAGGAATGATTGATATTAGTCAATTTTAGAAGCCTTTGCATGATTTTTCAATGTGCTCTTTTTTTGCTCAGGCTTCTATTATGAAAATCTAGAATTTCATGCCCATGACACATTGGTCATGGTCGTGAATATATATAACCCAAGAACGTTTTATGCTTGTGACCTAAGAGTCACGCTTGTGAAGCCTTTACACAGATCTTACCAGTTCGGGCAGAATCAGTCTCGGTTTAGTTTATGGCTTTGTTCATGCCCTTTAACTCACGTGCTCAGTCATAATTGGATTCATGGGTAGTTCACCCATGAAGGACATCTTCACGACAGTGAATGTTTATTCATGTTGATAAAGCCCTGAAAGTTTTCATTATTGAGTTTTGATTATGATGTTAGATGATATATATGATTAAATTACATCTTTGAATACATGACATATGATATGAGGATGTATGAAACCCAAAGTCTTGGTATGAAATAGACATATGATGAATGATGTTAATGCATGAAATCGAGAATGTAAGCAACTATATGCGAGTAACATATTGAAATAAGAAATAACATGGGATACAATATGACGTTTTCATGAATGATAAATGTTTTAGAGCATGGAATTGATAACGAAAAAAAAAACAAAAAGTGATATGTTCCTAAATGCCATTTTCTCTAATCTAGGATTTGATATAAGATAGATGACATGTATTGAGAAAGTTTACGGTACCATATACTTTTATCTTAGGACAAGTTAGCTAAAGCTCAGGTAAGAGCATCATTGATCCTAAATTACATATGATTGTTATATTATGAGGTCAAGGTGGTTGAAGCTTGAGTAAGAAAGCCATTGACTTGAGGAGCTCAGATGCGCACACTCACAGTTACTGAACATAGTGGCTGAAGCTCAGGAAGCATCCCCATTCCCTAACCCGCATTTGGATTGTCCAGCTTAGAGTTTTAGACAAAACAAAATAAAAATGATAAGAAAAATCGGTTACATGGATATAGATAAAAATAAAATATGATAATGTTATTATATGGAAATTATATATGTGATATGTGGACTTTTGCCTATGATTGTTTATATCCAAAACATGATGATAAAAATATGATTTGGTAGTATAAATATTTAAATTGTAGTAAATACATGTTATATCGTTATGTGAACCAACTTGCTATGTATACATGTGAATATGGACATAAATGAGTGTATGTTCTTATGCATGATTATTATGAAACAATTATGAATACGCACATAAAGGCATGAAATAAATGTTAAATATGGTAGAAAGGTATGTAAGTTTTAGGATGATAATACTTATTAAATAATTTGAACATGAGTATGGGCACGTAGGATGTACATGGTTGGTTATGGATGTTTTAAGATGTAACACCCCTTCACCCCAGCCTCAAATGCCTGGATAAACGAGTGCTACACCGACTTTTTTAAATTATTATTTTAATAAATGCTAAAAAGTTGTACATTTTTTTACTCAAAGCTCAAAGTTATAAAAGAGTTAATGTATATTTTATTTACATAAGATAATATTTACAAAACTTCAAGTTAATTACAAAACCATAGAAGATAATTTATACATCCAACATAAAGAAATATAAGCATAAAATACAAAAGAGTTGTGACTCACAGTTTTCACTGTGGGTTGCTTTATTGGATTAAACCACAACTATTTACCTACAAGTTTCAACTGCCTTTCTAAATCTGCACGGAAGAAAACTCATATGCTTAGCTCTAAGCTTATTGGTGTATAAAGATAAGAGAATATACTATATCATGCAATATGTATTGCCATATATTCATAACGTATAAAAATTCATACAACATGTTTTATCATGCTTTAATGGTGTATATGTTTTATACAATTTATTATCTCATTGTTCACTAGTATATACATATATACCAATTCATATATTTTTATCTCATGTTCATTTTACATTATCATAAAATCTTTTAATTTCATTAACTCATTTATGCCCATAATACCTACGAACTGCTAATAAGGATAACAGGATTGTCATCTAGATATTTATGAGTGCCACCCGGGCATTTATGGTATACGCATACAAGTGTCATCACCGATATTTATACATACGTATATATATATATATATATATATATATATATATATATACATATATATGTGTCATCACCAACATTAATAAAAATACCATTATTGGCTTTAATTATAGTGCCATCATCGACTTCATTAATCATTCTATCATATGTATTAGTAATTCCCCTGATTGGCATGCTAAACTATCCAAAATTCTACTTCTAAGCTAAATGCTCTAAGGCTTAATTAATATCATTAAAATTCATAACTATAAAAAAATAAAAGTATATATTCCTTTATCTTTTATTATCTCAATCATAAAATACTCAACTATGATTTTATTTGCACATCATTTTTATGAGTCTAATAGCTCATTTGATTTCTGATATACCTCATTTGGGTAAAATTCACATTATAACAATTAATTTATTATTACTTAAATATTTAAATTTTATTTTTTTTCAATCTGTCTTATTTTAGGTAGAATTTGTATTTTGTGTTTGACCTCAATTTTATTCCTATTATAGTCTGAATTAAATTATAGAGTCTTCTATAAATTTTAGATTTGACTCTTAGCTTTACTATGCAACTTGAATCACCAAATTTGAAGTTCTTTAGAAAAAGATATGATTAATTGAACACTGACTAGTCAGTAATAATTTTGCCCAAAATTTTCTAAACTGATTTTAGGTTCGAAATATATATATTTTTCTGGATAAATATAGACATATTTAGATTTGAATAAAAGTTAAATCTCTATGTCTTAGATTTCAAACTCAACCAAGAACACATTAATCCAAATTCTAGAGATCAAATTATAACAATATATGTGCTTACTGCTCCATAAATTCCAGCATTGCACACATAATCACTTAATTTAATTTTTACCAAATATACTCCTAAGTCTAGCAAATATACATACCAAGAATTTTATCACAAAATAATATTAATTTACATACCAAATTCTCAAATCATGCAACTTGAAAATAAAACATAGGCTATTCCTTTAAGTTATGCATAAAACTGTTTTTTTCTCATTCACTTTCTCTAGCTAGCTTTCTCTTTGGCTTTGTTTCTTTGAGCTCATTCTTTGTCACTTTGAACTCCTAAAACACACAAAATCATTATCAAAATCTTACCTTATCAAAACTCTTATGAAACCCTAAACTCTCTCATGAAACTCTAAATTCTCTCTACATAATCAAGCTCTAAATAAGCTCAAAAACATGTTTTCCTTTGATGAAAGTTAAAGAGGAGAAGGAGAGCTTCTTACCTATAATTTTTCCTCTTTTTTATCAACATTTGAAGGTTTTCTCTCTCCTCTTCTCTTGCTCTTTTTCCTCCCTTCTTCCCTTCCTTAACTTCTCTGAGTCTTGTTGTGCATGAAAATGACTTTGACTTCTTCTTTTTCCCCTCTTCTCTTTCTTTCTCTCTTTAGATTAAGCTCTGGCTATGGTGAAAAAGAGAGGCTCGCATGGAGGTTGTTCTTGAGAATAAAATAAAGAAGAAAAGAAATAAGGAGAAGAAGAAAAGGAAGAAAGAAGAAGAGAAACAAAAGTCCTCAAATTTTTGATAAATTATAAATTGACCTCAAAACTTGTCAAATTTTACGATTTAATCATTTATCGTAATCTAATATCTTTAAACATTTCATTAAACATTTTTCATACTTATTTACCTTTATTTTAATTTTTCTCTAGTCAAAATCTGAATTCAGACTATGACCAGTTTAACGCGTCAATATAATTGATCCTTTCACTAAGCTAATTTTCCAAAAGAAATATGAGATTTATGTACTCACCTATGGTATAATGTATAAAGATGATTGGCTTTAGTGCTAGTGAGAGATTATTAGAGAGGTGCCTTAAAGGCAATCATCTTAAGCACTTGGAGAACTCATTTATTATTAATAAAAGGCATTTTCATTATATAATATTCATTGCATATGAAATGATATAGATCTTAAATTCTTTAATTAAGTCCTTAGTATGTAACACAACATGGAGAAAATCATGATGAGATCATGATAATGAGATTTGTGTTTATACATAAATTATCCCTAGTCATATGATTAACAAGATGAGATATTGTTAATCTAGATATATTAGCACATGTGATACTTCATGACTAGGTCAAGCAGCTGATCTCATCAGTTGAAGATATGAGATATTTAGAGTTAATGTGTGGATGTTTGCTAGAGTAGCCAAGTACATTGGATGACCTGCTAAGAGACTATCACATGATATTGATTCAATGTCAGTTATAGTCTCATCATAGCAATGGTGCAAGTATCCTTGACTTGAGATACTTAATGTTATCTTGGATATCGAATTTTATACTCTCACTCCATTCCTTGTTGTCTTTCAAAGGTTTTGTCATAAGGTGATGATTGGGTATAACATGAGGTATTCGAAGCTAGTTAAGTAGTCAATAAAGGATTCATCACTTTTGATAGAATGATAGTATACCTATGACCTCTTATAAAGATAATTACTAAACAATCCTCAGCCGATGTGAACATGTCTTAAAAAAGGTGTTCAAAGACATGTCTAATAGAGTAATAAGTCTCATAAACAAGAACTAATATCATTTAGATTAGATGTGATGTAGTCAGTCTAGTGGAGTTAATACATAGTCTATGATTTGAACCAAATGAGGTATAGCTTTGTAAAATGACGAATTGCATAGTAATTATCTATGGAAGGATTTACAATCAGACAATTGACTTTTCCTATCAATTGGGGATCATAATGTATTGCTAGATACCGCTCATAGTTAGCTCAAAATCATGTGATGATTTGAGCTACTAATATAAACGAGAAGATAATGGGTCACACGCATAGAAGGAATGAAAGAGATCTGTAATAGGCTTTGCATTGGATCCAAAATCAAAAGAGAAAATATTGGGCTATAAAGATTTACAGTTGTGATAGGGTCTCACAGTCGCGGATAGGGTATTTTTGATGAAGTTTGTCACTAATGAATTCGCAAACATTATTGCCATTTGTGTGTCAGATTGTCATAGGTGTGAAAAGTTATTCATGACTGTGACTATCGTGACATGATCACCATTCGGTTCACCAATCCTATTTTGAATAGGAAGCTTAAAACCTAGGATTTGAGAAATTTTGCTCTAATATAGATTAGAGGACATATAGATATCCTTATTAGAGGTTAATTTCTTAGCTGCCAACATAGAAAAAGAAAAGTTATCTCTTTCTCATCTCTCTCACTAGATTAACCTCTATTACTAGCACTTTGCTGGTTGATCACCCTATCTCCATTGTGGTTCTCTTCTTCTTCCTTTGGGTGGATATCATTAGAGACAATCTTAGCTTTGGATTATTATGGTTTACTGCAATCCAAAAGAAGGAAAGCTCACAAATTCGTGGAAACCAAATAGCAAACAAAGATAATTATCTTCTTCCATATTGATGGTATGATATGATTTTAATATTCACATGGCCTTCCATGGGTTTTGGGTTTAATTAATTTTTAAAGTTTTGCTGTCATATGTATAAGATGCATGTTCAAAATCCAACAGTTACAACCCTAGTCCTTATTCTAAAAGGAGTATGTCTATTAAACTTGATATGTCTAAGGCCTATGATAAAAGCTACAATGATTTTTTTCAGTCACAACTTTAATAAAAATAGTCATGCCCATCAAGATTAAGTCACACCCACAAACCTATATATTTAATGTTGACAGGCGTGAACTAAAAAAGTTGTTCAATGGCTAGTTTTACATTAATTGCATCCAAAATTCTTTATTTCTAAGAGGAAGTATAAATTTGACTCATTTATAAACTTCCCAGGGTTAGACAACAAGAAATTAAGCATTCAATCTTTGTAAATCCTTTTATGCAATTATTCAAATATGATTTTTGTAATATTTTTTGAAAAAACCATATTAGCTCAGTTTGTTGAGCTCTTTTAGTTGGTAAGTATTTCCATTATTGTAATCAATTACTCAAAAGTGAGTTTCAGTGAGTTGGATTGTGAGTGAAACACTTGTAAGGGTTGTTGTGTTAGCCATTAAAAATACAAGAATTCAGTTCTTGTATTAGCCATTAAAGCACAAGGGTTTTTGGATGAGGTGTTGACCAAAAGAGTAAAACACTATAGTTGGGAGTGAACTTGGAAAACTCCATTTTTAACACTTTGAGTGTTAGTGAAACACCCTGTTAACCTTGAGGGGTATTTCTGTCATTTTGATGATAACGAATAATATAACAATATTGTATTTAACATACTTGTTTTTGTAAGTATATTATACAGGACATGAATTAAAATAGCAAGAATGGAGAATTGGAAGAATAATCCTTGAGAAACAAAAATCAAGTAGTAGCATGTTCACTGCCGTGACTCTAGGAGTCACTCCCGTGAAGGAAGCTAACCATTACCAAAACCAACATTTGAAGTTCACGGCCATGAAGGAAAAACAAACTGTGAAGTAAGCATTTCCGTCACCCCCGTGAAGAGTCATGCAATATCATTCAGAGAGCTTCACGACCAGAGTCACCACTTGGCTCACGGCTGGGAAGATTGTCACCCCTATGAATAAAGGTGTCACGCCCGTGAATAAAGGTGTCACCCCCGTGAATAAAGTTGTCACCCCCGTGAAGCTTCATTCAATTTCATCCAGAGAGCTTCACGACCAGAGTCACCACTTGGTTCACAGCTGGGAAGAGTGTCACGCCCGTGAATTATTAATGTCACGCCCGTGACTCTATATGTTAAAACATTCCAGAGAGCTTCACGACCAAGGTCACCACTTCAGTCACGGTTTGGGAAAAACTGTCACCCTCGTGACAAGCATAGTCACGCCAGTGAACAATGAAAGAGAAAAATGTCAGGCGCGATTTTTGGTTGGTACAACGGCTAGTTTCTTATTTAATGCACCCCAACGGCTATATTCAGCCATGGGAGTATAAATGGAAGTCATTTATGCATTAAGTAAGAAGAGGATGATAAGAAAAATAAAAGATTAGCATATACTTCAAATCATAAGCTATCTTGTACTTTCATACTTTGAGAACAAATCAATTCTCTGTAAAAATCTTTTTGCTCCTCATATTTGAGCAATAAAGATTTATAAATGGTTATCTCTGCAATCTTTACTCAAGAGAGCTTTGGGTGTTCTGGGTTAAGAGTCTTGTAAGGGTTAGTTGTGTAAACCTCCAAAACACATAGTGTATGTTGTTTGTGTGAGCCTGTAAAACACAAAGTGTAGGTTGTTTGTGTGAGCCTGTAAAACACAAAGGAATTGGTTATTGTGTGAGCCATTAAAACACAAGGGATTTCTAGGTTAGGTGTGAGCCATTGTGAGAAACACCATAGTTGTGAGTGAGCTTGTAAAACTCCATTGTAACACTTAGTGTGTTAGTGAAACTCCCAATTGCGATTGGGGAGAGAAGTAGGGTTTGTTAACACCCGAACCTCTATAAATCTTTGTGTCTGATTTTCTCTATCCCCCCTAAAATTAACTATTTATTTCCGCACTTTAAAGTTTAATTTTTTGAAACTCCAATTCAACCCCCCTTCTTGGTCTAATATCTGAGCTTTGTCTAGCATCGAAGCCTTAAAAGTGCTAGTAAAGAGTAAGATATGGCCAGTGAAGGATTCCAGAGTCTCAAACCTTACTTTGATGGAGCAAATTATGCCCATTGGAAGTTTAGGATGGAGACATACTTGGATAGTGAAGGAATTGAAGTCTGGGATAGTGTACGAAAAGAATGGACACCACCAACCAGAAGAGGAGCTGATGGTGAAGAGGAAATCCTATCAAGAGATGGTTGGACAGAGCCCCAAAGAAGAGCAAATTTCAAAAACAAGAAGGCAATGACAATTCTATCAAGCTCATTATCTATTGAAGAATGTGGGAGAATACAACACTGCTCAACAACATATAGTATGTGGAAGATATTGGAGAACTATCATGAGGGAACTAAGCAAGTCAAATCCAAGAAGATTCAACTTCTAACCTCAGAATATGAGCTCTTTAAGATGAAATCCAATGAGTCAATTACTGACATGACCAACCGTCTTCTATCCATTATAAATGGAATGAGGAAACTTGGGAAGCATATGAGTTTGGAAGATGTAAACAATAAAATCCTGAGAAGTCTTCCTCTTAAAGACTATGGTTCAAGAGTTGCTGGAATAGAAGAAGCAAATGAAGATATGAGCATCATGAATACTGATGTGCTGATTGGCAAGCTTCTCACACATGAGATGGCAGTAAAGAGAGATAGAGAGCTTGAAGCAGAGCCAGAGAAAAGAAAACCCTAAGCACTCAAAGCCTTTACTTCAAAATCTCAAGAAGAAAGTGAAGATGATGAAGAAAGTGAAGATGATGAAGAAATGAGTGATGATGAAAGTGAGGACATCGCTATGCTTTCAAGGAGATTAAAAAGAATCATTGAGAAGAAAATGAGAAATTCCAGAAAATTCAGGCAAAGAAACCTCAAACAAACTTCTAATGATACACATAAAAGTAAGAAAGAGGTAAAATGTATGAATGTGGAAAGAAAGGACATATCAAACCAGAATGTCCAAGGCTCAAGAAGCATAAGAGCAAATACCAACGAGACAATGGGGAGAAAGGTCATAAAGCCACATGGGATGATGAAAGCTCTTCAAGTGAAAAAGATGATAATGAAAGTGAAGAGGTCAACCTATGCTTCATGGCTATTGAGGATCACGTCTCGGATAAAGTAAGATCACTACACTCATACTCTTTCAATAATGATAGTAGTGATAATGATAGTAATAGTGATAGTGATGATGATGATGATGAGCAAAGCCTAATAGAAGAATTCAATATAGAATTAGAGAAATATAGAACTAAATTTATTACCTATAGAAATAATATCTCTAATTTGAAAAATAAGATAGATGGTTTAAAAAAAGAGAACATAAAGCTTAAATCATCTAATGAATCTTTTCAAAAGTCATTAGATGAATACTCATCAAGACCCTCAACAGCTTCACTGTTAAAAGAAAATAATACTTTGAAAAATGAAGTTGAGGAACTTAGAAATTCCATTTCTAAATTTTACAAGGGTAAAGAGAGTTTAGATACTCTCATTGTGTCTCAAAGACCACCTTTAGTTAGACATGGTCTAGGGTTTAAGGACACATCATCATCTTCTAACAAAACAGTATTTGTTAAGTCTAAAGAACATAACATCTCCACACTTGTTAGAACTGCACCAAGAAATAAGAATGTTAAACCCTCTATACAGAAAATGAATCATGCCTTCATATATAGGAATAATGTATCTAGAAAAATGCAAATTAATCATGATTGTGCATGTCATTTTTCTCAAAATCAGTCTAATCAAATTATGGCATTTAAATACATTGTAAGACCAAAAAGCAAGTTTAGACCTAAACAGTGTAATTACTGTATGAAAATGGGTCATATAAATAAACATTACTGGATAAGAAAGGCTCATTGGGAACCTTCATGTGCTAACCCCCAAGGACCCAAACTCATTTGGGTACCTAAATATCATACTTGATTTGTAATTCTATAGGTATGCCTCAAGTCCACAATAAACAAAAATGTGTGGCTAGTAGATAGTGGATGCTCAAGGCATATGACAGGAGATAAGGAACTCTTCAATGAAATCAAAAGTATTGATGGAGGTAAAGTTACCTTTGGAAACAATGCAAAGGGTAAGGTAATTGGCATTGGTTCTATTGGTGTTAATGGTACTACTTTTATTAAGGATGTTTTACTTGTTGATGGCTTGAAACATAACTTGTTAAGTGTAAGTCAATTATGTGATAAAGGAAACAAAGTAATGTTCACTTCAAATGAATGTCTTGTAATCTCTATTGATGGTCAAGAAATATTTAAAGGAAATAGAGATATCAATATGTATATAATAAACTTACATGAACTATCTAACCATTCCTCTAAGTGTCTTGTGACTACTAGTGATGAATCTTGGTTGTGGCATAGAAGACTTGGTCATGCTAACATGGACTTAATACAAAGTCTCAGCACAGGAGAGTTAGTAAAAGGATTACCAAGAGTTAAATATGAAAAAGGCAAGACATGTGATCCTTGTCAAAGAGGAAAGCAACACAAGTCATCTTTTAAAGCCAAAAACATACTAAGTACTTCAAAACCTCTTCAACTCCTGCATTTATACTTATTTGGACTTACTAGGATTGCTAGCTTAGGAGGAAAACATTATGCATTTGTCATCGTAGATGATTATTCTAGATTTACTTGGGTAATTTTCTTAGCTCAAAAGAGTGATGCTTTTGAAAATTTCAAAAACTTTGCTAAAAGAGTTCAAAATGAAAAAGGGTACTGCATTTCAAAAATAAGAAGTGATCATGGGAAAGAATTTGAAAATGAAAACTTTGAAAGCTTTTGTCTTGAACATGACATTTCACATAATTTCTCATCTCCTAGGACACCTCAACAAAATGGGGTAGTTGAAAGGAAAAATCGAACATTAATTGAAATGGCGAGAACAATGCTTAATGAATATGAATTACCAACTTTTTTTTGGGCAGAAGCCACAAACACTGCATGTTATATTTCAAATCAAGTTTTCAAAAGACCTCTTTTAAACAAAACCTCATTTGAGCTATGGAATGCAAGAAAGCCATTGGTATCATACTTCAGAGTATTTGGATGCAAGTGTTTTATATTGAACACCAAGGACAATCTTGGAAAATTTGCCTCTAAGTCTGATGAAGGTATCTTTTTAGGATACTCTACAACCAGCAAAGCATATAGAGTATTTAATAAAAGATCAATTAATAGTGGAAGAATCCATGCATGTTGTTTTTAATGAATCTAGTAGACTTGATCTTGTGAAAGGTAGTGCTCTTGATGATGTTGTAGATAATATGGAAAAACTTGTCATTGAAAATGGAAAAGAAGAAAACGATCAAGAAAATTTACTACCTCAAAATCAAGAACAAATGGAACAAGAACTTCCAAAAGAATGGAGAATGAAGAAAGATCATCCAAAAGAGCAAATAATTGGTGATCTATTAAGGGGAGTAATACTAGATCTCATTTCAAGCATTTAGTCACTGACATTGCTTTTATTTCACAAATTGAGCCTAAAAACATTGATGAGGCTCTTAATGATGAAAGTTGGGTAATTGCCATGCAAGAGGAACTCAACCAATTTGAGAGAAATAAGGTATGAAACCTAGTACCTAGACCCAAAAATCATCCAATCATAGGTAGAAAATGGGTATTTAGAATAAATTAGATGAACAAGGGTTAATAACCAGGAATAAAGCAAGACTAGTTGCAAAAGGATATCATTAGGAAGAAGGTATAGATTATGATGAAACATATGCACCTGTAGCTAGATTAGAAGCTATAAGAATACTCTTAGCATATGCATGTCACATGAATTTCAAACTTTTTCAAATGGACGTGAAAAGTGCATTTCTAAATGGTTATATAGATGAAAAAGTGTATGTAGAACAACCACCAGGTTTTGAAAGCTATGATTTGCCAAATCATGTTTTTAAACTTTCAAAAACTTTGTATGGTTTAAAACAGGCTCCAAGAGCTTGGTATGAGAGACTAAGTTCTTTTTTATTAGAAAATAGCTTTACAAAGGGAAATGTTGACACTACACTGTTCATCAAAAAGCATAAGCATGATATACTAATTGTTCAAATTTATGTTGATGATATAATATTTGGTTCTACTAATGAGCTGCTTTGTCAAGAATTTGCTAAGTGCATGACTAGGGAATTTGAAATGAGCATGATGGGAGAACTTAAGTATTTCCTTAGTCTACACATGAAGCAAAGCAATGAGGGCATATTCATCAACCAATCCAAATATGCCAAAGACTTAATCAAAAAATTTGGTATGGAAGGATGCAAAAATGCCAAGACTCCTAGAAGCACATCAACAATTACGCCCCAAAAACTCACAGTGTCATTCACGACTTTGGTTCATGACATGATTCACGACTTCAAGTGGTGAAACTTAGTTTCATGGCTTGAGTCATGCCCGTGAAATTGGACATTCACGACCGTGACAATGTTTCACTCCCATGAATAATTACACCCCAAAACTCACAGAAGATTTCACGCCTTGTGTCACGGCTTGCTTCACTGGCATAAGTAGTGAAATGCAATAGTTCACGCCCGTGACGTTATATTCACCCCCGTGATCTATGATCATTCATGCCCGTGAAATTCATCGATCATGCCCGTGAACTTATTAACGCCTTCATTCACGGGTGGAACACTACTTGAGCAAACCGTGAACACGACTATTCACGCCCGTGAAACCATAAGTCACGCACGTGAATGTATTGAATATATAAGAAAACAGTCGGTTACAACCTTCATTTCAACTCTCCATCTCCCAAAACTGCTCTTATTTACTCTCATTCATTGACACATTGAAGATTTCGACCCCAAAGACTTGAAATTTCACTATAAATACCACCAAAAGTTTGAATCTTCAGCAAAAATCATACATTTCTAGGGTTTTTCATCAAATTTTCTGTGAAAAATTTTCTTCAACTCCATCAACAACTAATTTCTTCAAATATGGAGTCTGCTTCATCTAAGGGAAAGAGAAAGAAGTCCCATGCACCTAAGAGGTATACAGATTACCTCATGAACCGCATTCCAGATAGTTGCCATCCTCGGTATGCAACTTTGAAGAAGAGACCTCTTTTATCATCAAGGTCCTTCGATTGGCAGACAGTCCGTAGTCTCGGACTTGAGATGGCTATGACAGAGCAACTACAAGCCTGTCATCTCAAAGAGTTTGTTGAAATTCATCAGCCGACTCTGAGGGAGCCAACGCTGGAATTTCTCAGCACCTTGCAGGTTTCACCAACTAGAGTGATGAAATTCCAACTCTGTGATAATCCTAACACCCTCAGCGCCATCGCATTTGGAGAATTGTTCAACCTACCATCTGATGGCATTCTAAATGAGATTGAGGTTGAATTCTCTGCCCCCTGTAGCCTGGACTCATTTTGGATATAATTGTAGTTGGGACGTGAAGAAGACAAAGAGCACTCATCTCGTGGCCCTAGTACACAGGTATTTGCATAGGTTCCTAACCTATAGCATTTTTGCTCGGGGAGAAAGTAATGGAACAATCAAAAAGTCAGAGCTCTTCCACCTTGAGATGGCTCGCAGGGGAGTCAAAGTGGCACTTTCTTGATGGTTTGCAAACCATCTTCTCTCCATTGCCACCAAGCCCACATGAGATATCTTGATTGGGGCATATGTCACACATATTGCAGTGAAGCTCAATTATTTGAAGTTGGATGACCATCACTTCAACACCATTCATGCACATCCTCGAGATAGGCTGGATGTCGAGTCATTCATCAAGATGAGAGCGGTTGTCAGAATTGTTTTTCAAAACGATATCTTCTACCGCTTCACTAATACTGTTGGAGAGATTATCTGTGAAGATCATGACACAGAGGCTTTTAAAGCAGGCCTCCAGGGAGTCCAGCAGAAAAAGAGGGCTTGGATTGAGGAAGCACCTCCAGCAGTCGAGCAGGACATTGGACAGTCCTCAGCTTCCACACCATCCTTAGCACAGTAGGTGGTCGACCTTTTGGCACCACATTTTAAGCAGCTGCAGACTTCCATGGATGAGAGGTTGGAGAACCTCAAGGACTTCATGGAGTCTCAGATGGACAGCCTTGAGGCTAAAGTAGCTATGCTTCATGATAGGATGTCTAGTTAGGAGATAGGCTAGAGTGTAGCCTAAATTTGATCATTTTTAGCTTGTTTGTCATTTTTATGTTTTGATTGTGTAGGAATTTTTTAAATTTCCTTTCTAAATATTTTAACTTAGTTTGTATCCTTTTCCTTTATATATATATATATATATTCTTGTTTACTTCAATCTTCATATCCTTTTTGATTGATGACAAAAGGGGGAGAAAACTAGCAATATATGATAGGGGAGAATGGTATAGGAATTGGTGAATTGACTTTGAATTGGTTTAAAAATCTTGATTCAACATTTCATATGCAAAGTATGTAATTGGAAAATTAAGTTTTTATATAACTTAGATATACCCTAAGTATACTTTGCATACACCTTAAAGCAAGTTACAAATAAAAACATGACATGATATACCTTACATATACTTTATGTCTTGAAAAGGAATTATGGTATGAATTGGATATACTTCTCATATAACTTGCATATACTTAAAATCTAGTTTAATGCTACATCATTATTTACTATTCTTGCACATTATAATTTTTTATCCTAAGTATATTTTGAGGGGGAGATTTCTCAAAATCACATATTGCTAGATTATTTGTCACCATAAAAAAAGGGGAGATTGTTAACCTTGAGGAGTATTTCTGTTATTTTGATGATAACAAATAATATAGCAATATTGTATTTAACATACTTGTTTTTGTAAGTATATTATACAGGACATGAATTAAAATAGCAGGAATGGAGAATTGGAAAAATAATCCTTGAGAAACAAAAATCAAGTAGTAGCATGTTCACTGCCGTGACTCTAGGAGTCACTCCCGTGAAGGAAGCTAACCATTACCAAAACCAACATTTGAAGTTCAGGGCCATGAAGGAAAAACAAACCGTGAAGTAAGCATTTCTGTCACCCCCATGAATAAAGGTGTCACCCCCGTGAAGAGTCATGCAATATCATTCAGAGAGCTTCATAACCAGAGTCACCACTTGCCTCACGGCTGGGAAGATTATCACCCCCGTGAATAAAGGTGTCACCCCCGTGAAGCTTTATTCAATTTCATCTAGAGAGCTTCACGACCAGAGTCACCACTTGGCTCACGACTGCGAAGAGTGTCACGCCCGTGAATTATTAATGTCACGTCTGTGACTCTATATGTCAAAACATTCCAGAGAGCTTCACGACCAAGGTCACCACTTTAATCACGGTTTGGGAAGAACTGTCACCCCCGTGACAAGCATAGTCACGCCCGTGAATAATGAAAGAGAAAAATGTCAGGCGCAATTTTTGGTTTGTACAACGACTAGTTTCTTATTTAATGCACCCCAACGACTATATTCAGCCATGAGAATATAAATAGAAGTCATTTATGCATTAAGGAACAAGAGGATGATAAGAAAAATAAACGATTAGCATATACTTCAAATCACAAGCTATCTTGTACTTTCATACTTTGAGAACAAATCAATTATCTGTAAAAATATTTTTGCTCCTCATATTTGAGCAATAAAGATTTATAAGTGGTTCTCTCTGCAATCTTTACTCAAGAGAGCTTTGGGTAGTTATGGGTTAAGAGTAGAACACTTGTAAGGGTTAGTTGTGTAAACCTCCAAAATACATAGTGTAGGTTGTTTGTGTGAGCCTGTAAAACACAAAGTGTAGGTTGTTTGTGTGAGCCTGTAAAACACAAAGTGTAGGTTGTTTGTGTGAGCCTGTAGAACACAAAGGAATTGGTTATTGTGTGAGCCATTAAAACACAATGAATTTCTGGGTTAGGTGTGAGCCATTGTGAGAAACACCATAGTTGGGAGTGAGCTTGTAAAACTCCATTGTAACACTTAGTGTGTTAGTGAAACTCCCAATTGCGATTGGGGAGAGGAGTAGGGTTTGTTAACACCCCAACCTTTATAAATCTTTGTGTCTGATTTTCTCTATCCCCCCTAAAATTAACTTTTTATTTCCGCACTTTAAAGTTTAATTTTTTGAAACTCCAATTCAACCCCCTTTCTTGGTCTAATATCTGGGCAATACACCCAATTGAGATTAGGGAGAGTAAGATTCATTAATACCCAAACCTCTATAAATCTTGTGTGTTAAATCACTTTTTCTCTCACTAATTATTCTTGGGAAAATTTCCTTAAGCAAAATTGTTTATTTGCCAACCAATTCAACCCCTTTTCTTGGTTATTATTTTGGGCAACAATTGGTATCAAAGTTAAGTCTAGCATTCAAGCTTAACAAGCGCTAGTAAAGATCAAACGATGGCCAATGAAGGATTTCATAGTCTCAAGACTTTCTTTGATGTAGCTAACTATGCAAATTAGAAATTCAAGATGGAGGTTCATCTTGATAGTGAAGGAGTAGATATTTGGGAGTATGTTCGAAAAGAATGGACACCTCAGACAAGAACAGACTTTGAAAGAGAAGAAGAGATCATTCTAAGAGATGATTAGACTGAAATTCAAATGAGGGCAAATGGAAAAAACAAGAAAGCCATGGCAATCCTAATAAGCTTTTTATCCGTTGAAGTGCATAGTAGAATTCAACATTGTCTTACCGCTTATTCCATTTGGAAAATATTGGAGAATTACCATGGTGGCACCAAGAAAGTGATGTCTAAAATGGTTTAACTTCTTGTCACCGAGTATGAGCTTTTCAAAATGAAGACAAATGAAACTATAACTGAAATGACAATCATCTTCTTGCCATTATTAATGGCCTGAGCAAGCTTAGAAAGCACTATAGTTTGGAAGGCATAAACAACAAGATTTTGAAAAGACTTATAATAAGGGATTATGGCTTAGAGTTACGGCTATAAAATAAGCTAAGGAAGACTTAAGCCTAATCCCCACCAATGTGCCAATTGGTGAACTTTTTCCCCTCATGAGATGGCTTTAGTAAGGGAAAAGGAGAATGAAGGAGAAAAGGAGAGGAAAATACCCCTAGCACTTAAAGCGTCAACTTTCTTACCTATAGATGAAGATATTTTTAGTGATGAGGAGTTAGTTGATGAAGGAGATGAGCAAATAGTTTTACTTTCAAGTAGGATCAAGAGATTGATCACCAATAAGTATGGCTCAATCAAGAATTACAAGCAACAAGTTTCAAGGTTCCTGTAACACCCACTCAACTAGTCCAGATGTAACACAATGTGATATAATTAAGAATAAACTCAATTATACCAAAGGAAAATATGATGCACATGAGTAAAAATGAGATAATTAACAATTGTGATGCACCATAGCCATGATGACTTAAATAAAATTAAACATTATGAAAAGGCTTGGTAAGATAAAGTTAAATTCATTAATCAAATGGGCAACACTAGCCCAAAGATTTTGCAAAATGAGTAGTTATAAAATTAGATTTCTTTGAAATACAAGCATGTAAAACTATAATTAACCAACCCAACAAAGCTCAACAAAAGTAAAAGTATAACAGTTGTATGACCCACCTCACTCGTGTATCTTTAACTTTGATCCTTAGGCGTCCTCCTCTGGTGATCAACTCATGGGCTCCGAACTTGTGCATGGGAAGCCCATGTGCTAAGCAAACTAATGCTTAGTGGTACATAACAATATGCAAAGCACAAACACATGTCATATATATATGTCTTATATATATATAATGCATGATGTACTCACCAAGCTACTATAACGACTTATCTTGAAGTCTGCACATGCACTAGCTCACATACTACATGACATACCATAAAGATCTCATATGTAATGCACACATCAAACATGTTATATCAAATAACCAATCAGTATCATACAAGTGTAGGCCACACTTAGAAGTGTTTACTTACTAATTTGTTGCCCGTTATGCTCTTAACTAGACTAAAATAGATAAGGGTACACTAGTAGAGCCCTCAGGACACCTACCTGAGCTTCCTAGAATACCTGTCTGAGGAAAATGAGAGTACATAATAGCTACCATGGGAAGCCCACCTGGCTTAACCCCGAGCCTTCAAAACATCTTGTATATATAACCCAACCGAGAAAGCTCTCATTGCTTACCCTTGGGCCTTAAAATGTCTCAACATAACCCAACCGAGGAAGCTCTCATTGCTTACCCTTGGACCTTTAAAATGTCTCAATGTGACAATTATATATCACCCTGTACTGATCTCCCCCCTCAATGGTATACCATTTATCCTAGCTCAAGTCCTAGTTAGAATATTGGGCTTACAACTTCATAACATGTACCATATATGTTTCATTTTATTCATAACCATGATTTTTCATAAATCATAACCATCAGATGTATTGCCCGTGAACACCCTTTTCATGACCGTGAAGGACCTCTTCAAAGGTAGTTTGCCATGAACCAAATCATGATTCATCCAATGAATCTGCACACATTCACTAATGTGATCACCCATTCATGCGCATAAACCACACCGTGAACCCATCCGTGAAGCTACTTATGAACGACTTTGCTTTAGCAATAAAATTAATTTTTACGATATTCACGCCCGTAAATCCTGTGTTTACGGTGTGAATTTGGAAGTTTTCTAGATTTCATACCAAAGCAGAGCATAACAATTTTCATGCAGTCTTTCTATGATTAACCAATGTTAATCACTCTATCAATATTCCAACATTCATTTGAGACATCCCACATGTTATCTACCATTTTCAACATCATAACATATGGATTTAAACAAATCAAAATCTTTCTTAAACTCAATGAAGCATAACAATACCCAAAATCATAAGTTTTCAATGACCAACAGACACTTAAACGTGCATTCAAGTCACACTAACATACATATGTACATAATAAGCTTTGAATGTGGTTATGTACAAACCTTACACCTAGGATGGAGAAGCTTGAGCTCTTCAAGCTTGTCCTCTCCCTTGAGATGGAATTCTAGCTCTTTTACTAGATCCTAGCGAGATGAAAAATGTCCTTTTAGCCTCTAGAACTCGAACCAAAACCTAGAAACATAAAAAACCGAGCTTTTCCCTAAAAGGTCACAAACTTATTCTCTCACTATTCTCTTTCACTTTCTCTATTGAAACAAGGTCTCTCTAAGCTTCAATAATTGAGGAAAAAGGGTTCTAGAGTAAGATGAAGATTTAACTGGCGTGTTTTGTATATTAACAAGGAGTAGTGAGTGGATTTAAAGGGATGGCAGGAAGAAAAATGTGGTTGTCTCACTTGCCCTGACTTCACGGCTGTGACTCATTTTTCACGGGCATGAACCACTCCTTCACGCTTATGAAAAAACTCATCGCAACTGTTAACTAAAACCCAATATTCACGATCGTGACACCCATTGTCATAGGTGTAAAATAGCTGATTTTAGCAACTCTCAAACTTTCAAAACTTTATTTATCCCCCAACTCTCACTAACCAAGAACATAACTTATAGGCCCTAATTATAGGTATTACATTCCTCCCCCCCTTAGGATATTTCATCCCCAAAAGTACCTGTCATGACGTCTTGGAACAACTGAGGATATTATGCCCTCATCACTTCCTCGCTTTCCCAGGTTACTTCTTCAACGGTATGGCTATTCCATAAAACTTTCACTAGCAACACTCATTTGTTCCTAAGCTTATTAACCTCTTAAGCTAAGATCTTAATTAGTTCCTATTCATAAGTCAAATATGGTCTCAACTTTATGCTCTCGGTTATGATGATGTGAGAAAGATCTAATCGATACCTTCATAACATGGATACATGGAAGACATTGTGTATCCTACTCAACTTTGGAGGCAAAACGAGTCTGTATGCAAATGGTCATATCCACTCTAGGATCTCATAAGGTTCAATGAACCTAGGGCTCAACTTTCCCTTTCTCCCAAATCTGAGAACCTTCTTCCACGAAGATACCTTAAGAAACACCTCGTCTCCCATTAAGTACTCCACATCCTTTCTCATGAGGTATGCATAGGATTTCTATATGTTGGAAGCTATTTTTAGTTGATCTCTAATGATCTTCATTTTTCCTTCTGTCTCTTGTACCAGATCTAACCCTATTAGCTTTTTATTATTAAGCTTGGCCTAACATAATGATGTTCGACACTTTCTACCATAAAGTGCCCCATAGAGAACCATTTGGATACTAGGCTGATAACTGTTATTGTTGGCAAATTCCATCAACGGTAGATATCTATCCCAACTTTCTTCAAACTCAAACACACAACATCTCTTCATGTCTTTCAAGATCTGAATAAGTCTCTCTAACTAGCCATCTATTTAAGGATAAAAAGTCGTGATGAAGTTGAGCTTGGTAGCCAAATCTCACTGTAGACTACCCCAAAACTGAGATGTGAATCATAGATCTTGATATGAAATGATGGAGACTGGAACTCTATAAAGATACATTATCTCATTCACATACAACTCTGCCAACCTGCTCAAAGGATAGTCTCTCTCAATAGGTAAGAAGTGAGCCAACTTTGTTAACCTATCCACGATCACCCATACAACATCGTACTTCTTCGATGTCAAAGGCAATCCAATCACAAAATCCATAGTGATTCTCTTCCATTTCCATTCCCAAATTGTGATTGGCTGTAACAAACCTAAAGGTATATGATGTTTGGCCTTTACCTACTGACATATAATATAGTCATGAACTCTGTGATGTCTTTCTTCATCCTTGACCACCAATTAACCCTTTTAGGTTCTGACACATTTTGTTACTCCCTAGGTGTATTGCAAATCTCGTCTCATGGGCCTCTTTCATAATATTTTTCTCAACTCTGAGACATCTGGTACACATAACCTATCTTGGTAGTGTAAACTACCATCTGGCTTGACTGAAAAACTCGGTCTCTCCCCCTTAAAGACCAAAATGATCAGCTCTACTAGCTTGCCATCAAGCTTAGCTTGACCCAAGGTTAGTCGGATATGTAACCCTACCAAGTCTTCCTATTGAGTGAATTAGCTATCACATTGGCCTTTCCTGGATGATAATCGATCAAATAGTCATAATCCTTAATCAACTCTAACAATTTTCTTTGCCTCAAATTCAAATTCTGTTTTGTAGGAAAATACTTCAGACTCTTGTGATCGGTGTAGATGTAACACTTCTCTCCTTATAGACAATGACGCCAATGCAAAGACAATGGTCACCAACTCTAGATGGTGAATCGGGTAATTCTTCTCATAAGACTATCTGTCTGGAGGCATATGCGATGACTTTCCCTTTTTGCATCATAACACAACCCAATCCATTATAAGAAGCATCACTATAAATGACATATTCTCTGTTTGGAATTGGTTCTGTCAAAACTAGAGCTTCCATCAGAAGACACTTAAGTTGGTTGAAACTGTTCTAACACTTATCCATCTAGTCAAAGTTAATATCTTTCTGTAACAACCTAGTCAATGGATAAGCTATCATAGAAAAACCCATTGATGAAACTTCTATAATATCCTATTAAGCCGAGAAAACTCCTAATTTCGATCACATTCCACTGGGATTTCTAATCCAATATCGTCTCGACCTTGCTTGAATCCACTATAATCTCGTCGGCTGATATCACATGCCTAAGAAAATACAACCTCATCTAGCCAAAACTCACTCTTAGAGAGCTTAGGGTATAGCTTCTGCTCCCTAAAAGTCTCTAAGATTGTTCTCAAGTGTTGCTCATGTTTATTTTTGCTTCTCGAATACACTAAGATGTCATCTATGAAAACCATAAAAAATTAGTCTAGAAATGATCTGAAAATCCAGTTCATCATATCCATAAAAGCTGTTGAAGCATTGGTCAACCCAAAGGGTATAACTAAAAACTTATAGTAACCATATCTGGTTCTAAAAGTTGTCTTCTCTACATCGTCTGCCTTGATTCTCAACTGATGGTACCCTGATCTTAAGTCAATCTTAGAGAATACCCCAACACCCTTCAATTAATCAAAGAGATCATCAATCTGTGGTACCAGATACTTGTTCTTAACTATCACTCTGCTCAACTACCTACAGTCTATGTACAATCTCATAGACCCATCTTTCTTCTTGATAAACAACACCAGTGCACCCCATGGAGATGCATTCGGTTTGATGAAGCCTTTTTCCAATTTTTCTTATAACTTTGCCTTTAACTCTTTCATTTCTGATGGATCCATATGATATGATGCTATTGAAATATAATCTATACCCGAAGTAAGCTTAATTGAGAATTATATCTCTCTTTTTAGAGGTAGCCCTGATAAATCATCTAAAAATATGTATGGAAATTTATCTACTATCGGAATATCCCTAAGGTATGGGTATCCCCATTTGGTGTTAACCATGTGAGTCAAGTAAGCCTCATATCCTTTGTTGATAATTTTCTGAACCTTCATCACATAGATGATCCTCGACGGCTGTGAAGATCTCTCATCCTCAAATACCATAGTATCTCCCTTAGGAGTTCTCAACTCCATCATCTTTCTTCTGCAGAGTACCACTACACTCTGTTGAGATAACCAATCTATATCTAGGATAGCTTCATACTCATAGAAAGGTATTTTGATAAGGTCCATTAGAAACTCTTTCCCTTGGACTATGTTGGGAAAATCTTGGTATAATTGGTTCACCATAGTGCTATGCCCAGAGGGCAAGTCATCTTGATCTCATAATCTAATCTCCCAACTAACATGCTAAACCGTTCAGCTATATTGGTACAAATATAAGATTGTGTAGAACCCAGATCAATCAAAGCATTAAAACTGAGTTAAGGATAAAAACAAATATACCAACAACCATGTTTGAAGCACTCAGTGTTAGAGGAGTGCTCTAAAGGCAATCACCTTTAGCACTTATTGTACAAATTTATTTTATTAATAAAATGCTTTTTCATTAATTTGATGTTCATTTGATATATGAATTGATCAGTGATCTTAAATCAATTAATGAAGTCCTTAATACATAACATAGCATGAAGGAAATCACGATGAGATCATGATATTGAGATTCTTATCATGTATAATTATGTTAGTATCAAAATTATCCCTAGTCATAGGATTAGTGAGACGGGACATTATTAATCCAAACAGACTAGCACATGTTACACTCCTTGATTGGATCAAATAGTAGATCTCATAATCTATAGACATGAGATGTTTAGAGTTAACATGTGGATGCTTGCTAAGTGTAGCTAAGTACATTGGATGACCAACTATGAGACAATCATATGGATAATCTATTCAAATGTCAATGTAGTCTCATCATACCAATGATGCAAGTATCCTTAGACTTAAGGTACTCAAGAATATCTTGAATATTGATTATGTATTTGGATACTATTCCTTGTTGCCTCAGAGAGGTAGGTCATAGGGTGGTAATTGGATACAGCTTGAGGTATTCGAAGAAAATTGGGTAACCTACAAAGGATTCACCACTCTTGATAGAAGGAGTGTATACCCATAACCTCTTGTCGTGGTCATTACTTAGGAATCTCTGGCCGGAGTGGAAATGTCATAAAGATAGTCTTCAATGACATATCCAATAGGGTAATGAGCCTCAAGGACAAGAACTAACATTACTTGGACTAGACGTGATGTAGTCATTCTAGTGGGAGTTGACATATGTCCATTCTCTGAACCAAGTGGGGTATAGAATGGTGAAAGGAATAATTGCATAGAAATTGTCTATGGAAAGGTTCGTACTCAAACCACTGACTTTCCGGTCAATTAAGGGTGATGATGTGTTGCTAGATACCGCTTATGACCTCCTTAAATTAATTGTTAATTTAAATGGCCAACATAATCGGGAATTTAATGGGTCACACGCATTGAAGATATGGAGAATGAGTAAAATGGTCTTGGATAGGATCCAAAATATGAGAGATTTATTTTAGGATGGATCGCAATTAGATCGCACAGAAAAATCATTCAGGAGTGTCACGGGCCCGCGCTAGCTAGGTAGGCTGCTGGCCAGCCTTGCGGGCCAGCTGGGCTATCCAGTAGCAGCCCGCAACAGGCCTAGTGCGCCTACAGCTTCCCATCCATTGGCCAACGGCTGTTTTTGGCCTTAATTAGGCCAATTATGGCCAATTAGTATTCATTTGTTTCCATTTTCTCCATTTTTGACTTTTCATCTTATTTTTGAATTTGATTCAAATAGAAATGACATAAAATTGTAGAAAATAGACATGAAAATATTTTTGTGAAAAAAAATTATTTTAAGACAACAAAAATTCTCTCAAGAACAATTTTAAAGCTAACACTTTGAATTTGTTCAAACCATTTCTCTTGATAGTTTCTTCTTCATTCTTCATGTGGATTATCATTAGAGACATCCTAGTATGGATTGTTATGGTTTGTTACAACCCAACAAAGTGAAGATTTGAAGAACAAATAAAGATTACAAGGTATAATTTTTAACATTTACATTTATATAAATTAGTTTTAATGGTACAAGTATGATCTTTTGTTTTGGATTTTGAAAAATTTTATTTTTTACTGCTTTTATGAATATGATTCATTCTTCAAAATCCTACATTGGTATCAGAGCCTCCTTGTATCCATTAAAATTAATTTTAATTGGAAGTGCAATGGGATTGCATGTTTTTGATGATTTTGGATCAATAGGATTTGAAAAATTGAAATTAATTTGTAAGATATAATTTACACATTTCTCTTTCTTTAATCTGATCATGGGATGATTAAGAATGATTATTTTGATTGAAAAATGATTTAAATGTGATTCAAATAATTAATTTCGGATTTATTTCAAAAATGCCTAAAATTACCTTGTTTATGAACATGTGTTGTTGTTTAGCTTAATTGATGAGGCTGGTTGTATTTTTCTTGTAATTTAATTATGAAAAAATTATTAAATTTAATTTGATTCATGGGCATGAAGAGCACATTCATGAATATGATAGTCATATTCATTGATTCATGGGCATGAAGAGCACATTCATGAATATGATAGTCATATTCATTGATTCATGGGCATGAAGAGCACATTCATGAATATGATAGTCATATTCACGGGCGTGAATAGATTGGCCATGTCCCGAATCAAGTTGTGACACTTGATGTGAGCACTTTTGGAACTTCAACAATTTTAGGGCCTCTTGGTTCATAGGCATGAAGACTTGTCTTGTCATAAAACATGCCATGAAGCAAGGTGTGAACGGTTCTAAAATTTTAATAGCTTGAAGCTTGAACCTTCATGATCATCACAGAGGCTTTATAGGCGACAACTTCTTCATGGTTGTGAGTAAAACTTTCACTAGTTAAACTCGAAACAATTTGATTATCTTGGATTTGTTTGCTCAATTATTATTAAACCCATTTAAATACTTAGAACACATAAAATGGTAAAATTTTATTGCTTAATTACTGTTAATAATAAAAAATGATGGAAATAACCCTTAAGGTTAAACAATCTCCTATTTTTTTAGGGTGACAAATAATTGTGCAATGTGTGGCTAAGGAGAGAATTACTCCCCATTAAATTTTGTTAAAAAAATAATAAAGAGCTTAAATAATCAAGCATGCCACATCAAACACAAAATCATAGGCATTTATAAGTCAACCCAAACTTCATTAATTCAAAAAGTTCAACGTAACAAAGCACACTCATAAAGATAATCACTACCATAAAAAAGAAATCACACCACAAAGCACAACCATTTCTCCCTTTTTGGCATCAATCTAAAGGAACTAAGATAAGGACAGAAGAATGGGCACAAATATAAATTATCAAATGTGTCCTAAAAGGTTACAAGTACAACCAAAAAATGTTCAAATGATGGAGGAAAAACATAGTGAAAAAGGTGAAAAAAATGAAGAAAACTGAGCTATAAATGGTAGTTTTTTTAAGAGATAAATGAAGTTGGTGGAAACTTTGACAGGAGAGAAACTGAAAAAAGAATAAGAAAACCTAACTTAAAAACACAATTCATGGTCATGACTAAGGATTCACGATTGTGAAGCCATGTTTTAAGGGGATACTGTGAATGAATGCGTGAAATAAACCATTAATGAATATGTTTGAAAAGGTGGATTGAGACCAAATGATTTATGGTCATGAAGCTATAGTCACAGGCATGAAGCCCTATTTTACGACTTTCTAGCAATGAACCAAATGGTGACTCTGGGCATGAATACTTCTACCCAAAGCATACTATGGCCTTTCACGGTCATGACCTTATGTTGACAATAATAAACCCTTTTAAACATAGAATAACAAAATAAAAATGAAATTTTGATGCAAGTTTCAAAAACTTATGAGTTTAAAAGACAGAAAATCACATTTTTAAACATGGTTGCAATTAAGATTAACATGTGGAACTAAATTTAATGTATCATTATCCTCAAAGTAAATTCATTGGATAACAATTCAATCACGAGAGGTTCATAATATGATCAATAATGATAATTAACAAATAAAATTACATAGAACTAACATCCAACATACCAATATCTTTTTAATGAAATTAAACCTTTTTTTTTTTCATAGATGTTTGGTAAAAATATTAGCAAGTTGATGATTAGTATCAATAACCTCCAAAACGACATCACTTTTATGCATATGATCACATAAGAAATGATATCTAATATCTATACGCATAATCCTAGAATGTTGGATTGGATTATTGGATAGATTTAGAGCACTAGTATTATCACATTTAATGGCATTATGATTAAGTTCCAAGCACATATGCTTAAATAATTGTTTAGTCCATAACATTTGTGTACAACAACAACTGGCTGCAATATATTCTGCTTCAATCGTGGATAATACAATTGAATTTTGCTTCTTGCTAAACCAAGAAACATGAGAGTTTCCTAAAAAGTGACATGTATCTGAGGCACTTTTTCCATCAATAATACTCCTGGCATAATCTGCATCTGATAAGCAACATGATCAAATGCAATGCAGTTAGGATACCAAAGACCTAAATGTTGAGTGCCAATGAGATATTTTAAAATTCCTTTGATAGTATCAAAATGAAATTCCTTAGGATAAGATTGAAAACATACACACATACATATGACAAATATAATATCGGATTAACTAGCAATAAAATAAAGAAGGCTACTAGTTATACTTTGATATTTCTTTACATCAACTGATTTTCTATTCTCATCTTTTTCAAGCTTGATGATGGTGCTCATAGGATTTTTACTTGCTTTAGCTCCATCCATCCTAAATCTCTTTAGCAAGTCTTTGGTGCACTTTGCTTGATTGATGAAAATTTCATCTAATCAATGTTGTGATTTGAAGTCCAAAGAAGAACTTGAGTTATCCTATCAAGCTCATCTCAAATTCACTTTGCATACATTTAGAGAAATCTTCACACTAATTCACATTAGTAACACCAAATATAATATTATTAATATAGATATGCACAATGAGAATCTTACCTATTGAAAAATCATTTTGCAAAAGAAAATTACTCAACCTTTCATATCAAGCTATAAGAGCTTACTTTAAACCATACAAAACTTTGGCAAGTTTAAAAATATGATTTGGAAAGTCATGTTGCTCAAAAGCCAGAGGCTGCTCAACATATATATCCTCCTCAATAAATCCATTAAAAAAGACACTTTTAAAATCTATTTAATGAAACTTAAAATCCATGTAAGATGAAAAAGCAAGCAACATTCTAATAGCTTTTAACCTTGCAACAAGGGCAAAGGTTTCATCATAACTTATACAGTCTTCTTCATTATATCCTTTAGTCACTAACCTAGGCTTATTTCTAGTTATAGCACTAGACTCATCAAGTTTGTTTCTAAAAATCCACTTGATGGTTATGGTAGGATAATCCTTAGATCTAAGGACTAAAGTCCAAGCCTTATTTTTCTCAAATTAGTTGAGGTCTTCTTCTATGGTAAGGACCTAACTTTCATCACTTAAAACCTCATCAACATTCTTTGGCTTAATTTGAGAGATGAAGGCAATACTATTAAGATGCTTAAGAGAGTGTTTAACAGTTACCCCTTTTGATAGTTCACTAATTATGAGATCTTTTGTATGGTCTTTCTTAAAGTGTCACTCCTTGGAAAGATTCTTATGGACGTTTAAAGTTAGGAGAGCCATTAGTGTTGCCTCAATTTCCTACTTTGAGGGCTCTACCACCACAATCTCTTGACATACATTATGAGTAGGTGAGTTGCTTGGGTCAATGCCTTTACTTCCCTATTGCCGATTTATCTCTTCAACAATACCTTGTTCTTGGGCTTAAATGAGCCTTTCACTTGCTTATCCATTTGGCATGCTCCCCAAACCTTGTCTTTTTAGAATTTGACATTGGGAAGGCCAATGAATAGCTCACTCTTACTTAGATCTCCAATGAGCTTCATGTTTGCATGTCCAAGTCTTCTATGCGAAACCCCACCAACTATCATCCTTATAGGCAATAAAACGCTAAACATCTTTATTAGTTATAGAAGTCAAATCAATAGTATATACATTTTTAACTGAAAATCGGGTCACAAAGCATTTTGTAGGTTCGAAAGTTACAGTATTTCCTTTATAACAAAGTTGATTAACAATAATTTATGTTTTAAACCATCAACCAAGAGACCATTTTAATGAAAGTTGAGTCTTTCTTACTCATTTGACTAATGCCAAAATCTATTTAATGAAGCTTAAAATCCATGTAAGATGAAAAAGCAAGCAACATTCTAATAGCTTTTAACCTTGCAACAAGGGTAAAGGTTTCATCATAACTTATACAGTCTTCTTCATTATATCCTTTAGTCACTAACCTAGGCTTATTTCTAGTTATAGCACTAGACTCATCAAGTTTGTTTCTAAAAATCCACTTGATGGTTATGGTAGGATAATCCTTAGATCTAAGGACTAAAGTCCAAACCTCTGGCATTGTCACCATATGTTAAATTGTCACCCTTCTTCATCTCCAAGTGAATGAATAGGTTGGCATTTCTGATCATATATCTTGAACATCCACTATCTAGGTACCACTTATGATCATTCATGGTGTACTTCAATCATACTTACAGAAAGGTCAATTCATTTGGTTTTAAGTACCTAAATTTATTTGGGTCTTTGGGGTTAGCATTGAATAGTCTCTCATTTGAGTATCCCAAATGAGCCATTCCAATAAAACATTTGATGTTAATATGACCCTTGGCACCACAATAATGACATGTAGCATGAGGTGCATATCCTTTCCTTTGAAAACTATGAAAACTATATAAAAAGGCATGATAATATTTCCTAGTTCTTAGTCATCTAGATCTTTTAGCTCTTAAGCTATTAGTCTTCATACCATTGAACCTTTTAGGTTCCTTAGTTTTTAGTGATAAGTCTTAGTGATAGCCACATTTTGACTGATTACTTTTGACGTACAAGCATGTGACTTGCTAATCCCAATTCCATTTTGAGATTTCAAATGAGTATATTTAATAGCAATCATACCAACAAGAATCTCTTTTCCTTCATTAAATCTAGAAATTGACTCTTTAGGATCATAAACTTCTTTTTCTTAGAAAATATTTTTCTCAACAAGTTAGGAGTTTTCCTCTAAAACTTTATTCCTTGTTGAATTATATTCATTTAAGGAGTTAATTAATTATTCATTAGAAGATTTTGATTTCTCAAGTTCTTCTTCTAGAGTTTTTACTATCTCTTTAACTGAATTAATTCTAGAGAAATATTTTTTAGACTTATGCAATAATTTTTCAAAAATAATCATTAGACTCAAAATCAAGTTCTAGAGTTAACTCATCCTTTATAGGTTCCCCAATTGCCATGAAACATAAATTTGTAAGTTCACTAGTGGATTCTCCATCACTACAGTTGCTTGAGTCATCCCAAGTTGCTTTGAATGCCTTTCTTTTCTCCTTCTTTTCTTTCTTGGAGAAAATTTTTCAACTTGGGTACTTTGACCAAATGTGTCCGAGCTTGTTGCCCTCATAACAAGTAACTTAATCCCTTTTGCTTGAGTCTTGCTTTTTTAAGACTTTGTCTTTCTTCTTTTTCATGATAAGGTTTTTTGCCTTCCTTAATTGCTCATCATCATCACTTGAATCACTCTCACTAGTCTTCTTACTAGCCTAAAGAGCAATTAATTTGTCCTTCTTCACTTTCTCTTCCCCTACGACTTGATACTTTTTGATGTCATGAGTAAGGAGTTTAGCCAAGAGTTCGTCGGTTCGAAGCTTTGGGAGGTCATTGGCTTTTTTAATAAAAGCTATCTTTGCTTCCCAAATCTTTTAAGGTAGACTCATAAGAATTTTGTTATTGATATCTTCAAGTGAGAAATGTTTGCCAAGTTTCCTGATTGAATTGATGAGATTGATGAATGTACTATACATGTCACTTACTTCTTATTAGGCTTTATTTTAAAAAGCTCATATTCTCTTGCAAGCATTTGTAGCTTCTTACTTCTGATTTAATTTGTTCCTTCATGTTTAGCCCTTAAACAATCCCAAATTTCCTTTGTTGATTGTAGATGCTCAATCTCATTATATTCTTCTCTACTAAAACCACAATAAAGAAGGGTAATTGCTTTCCTATTCCTTAAATTGGCTATTGTTTGATTGTCATTCCATTTGCTTCTAGGAATGACAACTTCCTTTCCATCATTATCATTCTCCATTAAAGCCTTCATCCTTCTTCTATGATGTCTCATAAGTTGAAACCTTTATTATTTAAGAGCATCTCCATCTTGTTCTTCCAATAGACATAATTAGTACTATTAAAGAATGGAGGTCTTGTGTAGCTTGGTCCACGAACATCAGAAGCTTGACTTGTAGAGGTCATGATCTTTAATCCAAGATAGTTAATATTTATAAAGAGAAAACATTGCTCTAATACCAAATGAAAATCTACAAGTATCAAGAATTGGTAATTTTAAAAGGAATGGAAAATTAAAAATTTAAGCAAAAGATGAGAGATAGAGAAATCAATACAAAAGATTTATAGAGGTTTGACCCTTAAAGGCTATGTCCTCTCTTCAATTAAGTTGAGAGTTTTGATCAACTAATAATCTATTTCAAGTTGTAGATTAAACCTTTACAAGCTTAAATTTAAGCTACCCAAGTATTTTCCTAAGGCTTACACTTAAATCTTTTATAAGTGTTTTATTGGCTAATGCCAAACCATTTTATAAGTGTTAAATCCAACTCAACTCACTCAATCTCACTATTGAGCAAATGATTGCAAGAATAAAAAAACCCAACAACCTAAAAACTCAAAAAGAAAAATTGAACTTCACAGATTTTAAACAGAAATAAATGAAGATGAAGAAGTAGTTGAGACTAAACCAAATAATTAAGACTAAACCAAATTATACCAAAAGATGCTACAATGCACATGAGTTAAAACGTCATAATTTTTAAAAATTTCATGGACCATGGCCATGATGACTTAACAAAATAAAAGGATTCCTAAAATCATGAAATCGAGCTCAATAAAATAAAAGTTTAATACAAATCATATGGTCATACACAAGCCCAAGGTTTTTACAAAGTGAGTAGTTATAAAACTACATGTTTTTTGAAATACATTATGTAAAGCTATAATTATCCAACCCATAGCAAAACAACCATAAATATAAGATACAATAGTGTATAACCCACCCCAACTATATATCCTCAACTCTGATCACTGGACATCCTCCTCTGTCGATCCTCCTCTAAGCTCCAGACCTGTGCATGGAAACATTCATACGCTAAGTAACTCGTGCCTAGTGGTACATAATAATGTGCAAGGCATACTATAATATATACATAATATGCATGATATAATCACTGAACTACTATAATGACTTACCTCGAAGTCCATACATGCACTACCTCGTATACTACATGACATGCCATCAGATTTATATATATATATATATATATAATGCAAATCACTACATGGCAAATAAATAGTCATCCAATACCACACAAGTGTTTGTCACACATAAAATTTGTTAATTAACCTACCTTTGTCCACATACTCATAACTAGACTAAAATGGATATGGGTAACTCAACCTATCGAAACACTTTGTCCGCTAACCTCTGGACTATATATTATATAACCTTTCAAAATGCTTTGGTTCGTAAACCTCTGGGCTTTCAAATATATAACCCACCGAGGCTCTCTGGTCTGCCAACCTTTGGGCCTTTAAATATATAACTCACTGAGGTGCTCTCGTCCGTTAATCTCTGGTCTTACACAATATATGGCCAACATAGGTCGCTTGGTACCGAACTCTCCCCTTAATGGCATGCCATCTCTCCAAGTCAAAGTATTAGGCTTACCATGTTATCATGTGTATGTTCATATTATCCATTACCAAATTTTATATAAGTCTCATGATTTCCACAATCATTTTCACAACATATATTTCCATACCATGCTATAAGCATGCAATCGAGGCTTACTGCCTCACAATGAATCAAATTCAATTCAAAACCAAACATATATCTTTTTTCATCATAAAAAGCTTCACGAGCGTGAATCACTACTTCACGGTTAGTCCCCCCCTCCATGAAATAAGTTGTGATTCAACCTGTGGCCGTGATCACCCTTTCACAAGTATGAACCCTATTGTAAAGCTACCTGTGAACGGGTCTACTTCAGCAATAAAAATACATCTCACAATATTCAAGCCCGTGAACCCACCTTTCACGGCCATGAATTTGGAAATTTTTCCAGAAAAACAGAGCGTCACATATCATGTCATTTCTACATGCAATACTCACTACAGTTGACTAATGTCAACCACCCTATTAATATTTCAGCATGCATTCAAGCTATTTATTATGATTATATTATGTCAAATCATCAATATTAATAAGAATTGTTCCTCAAACATGTCAATCCAACTATGTTCATAAGATTTCCCATCATGCATATTAATCCCACATTTCACCATTTATCTACTCATTTATCATCTAAACAAAGTATTTGCCTTAAGTGTTGTTATGTACAAACCTTACAACTAGGATGGAGATTGGCTAAAGCTTGATCTCTTCAAGCTTTTCCTCTATCTTAAGATGGACTTCTAGAACTCCCTCCAAGTCCTAGCAAGATGAAGAAATGTCCTCTTAGCCTCTGGAAAATGACCAACACCTAGAAAAAAAAACCAAGCTTTTCTCTAAACTCTCCACCTCCCTTTTCTCTCCCTTCTTTCTAACTTTTCCCTCATGAAACACTAATCTTTCAAGCTTCTCCAATGGAAGAAGATGGAGTTTAGAGGGAGAAAAAGATGAAGTTTATGTGTTTTATTGGTTAACAGGGAGTGGGGATCGGATTTATAAGGAATGGCAGAGAGGAAAATGTGTCTGCCTTATCTACTTTGTCTGTCCAGGCTTTACGGTTATGACTCCTTTTTCACGGGCGTGAGCCTCTCTCCTTCAAAGTCGTGAAGCAACTCTTCATGGCCTTGAAGAATCTTATCATGGTTATGTACTAAAACCCGATATTAACGACTATGACACCCACTGTTACATGCATAAAATATCATATTTCAACAACTCCCAACTTCCCAAAACTCCACTTATTTCCCCCATTTCTCACTAATCAATAAAATAACTTATAGGCCCTAATTACTAGCGTTACATGATTAATGTACACAACTCTTAGAAATGATTTCTCCAAGATTTTTTTCTAAGTCTTTTATTCTCTTACCTTAGACAATCATAAATGGGATGTATTTATATTCTCATAATGAAAGAGAGTTGTCGGAGAGCATTTAATATGGAAATAGTCATTCAACCACCTATGATTTGCATATATCACCTAAATATGTCATTTAAACTTTTCTATATTCATGGACATGAAGGGTACATTCACAGACATGACACTCACATTCACACGAGTGAATAGGTTGGCCATATCATGAATCAAGTTATGACGCTTGTCGTTAACATTTCTGGAACTTCAAAAAATTGGGCTTTTTGGTTTATAGGCATGAAGACTTGTTCATGGGCGTGAAGAATTGTCTGGTTGTGAAACATGCATGTTTTGAAGTAAGGTGTGAATGGTTTGGGAATTTTAACAGCTTAAAGCTTAAACTTTCACGGGCTTGACAAAGGCTTCATAGGTATGAACAACTCATACATGACCATAAATAAGGCTTTCAAGACTTTCTTTAACTTACCATGGCAGAAAGGGTTTGCCAGTTGTAGCTCAGATTGCTTTACTAGATATTAGATTTCTAGAATACCAACATGTTGTAATTGGTATTATCCAAACTTCTTTAAATGCAAGAACTATCCTTTGTACGTTTTATCCAAACTTTAATATGCGACTCCAAGATCCTCACATTTTTACAATTCTAAAGGTCTAAGTTCATATCATTAGAGTTAAAAATATGGCTACCACAAACATAACCACTTTTCATTACCAGATGATATATCGAGTACAAAACCATGCTATGGATCTTTGTATTCCAGCTTTTTCAGACGCTCTAAGCATTATTGTGGACTCAACTCATGTTCCTAGGGTGGTAAAATTCTTAAACAGCAGAAAGAAGAATATCTTCTCTAGATCTTTCCTCAGTGATGGTTGACTAATTATGAGCTCCACCATCAGAAGAATCAGCCAGTAAGGTCCACCAAACCACTCCTTATAAAAAACAAAGATGGAAGAGTAAAAATTCAATTCTTCTCTCTTGATGATGATGAAGTTGGGACCAGTACACCAGTGGAATTCTCCACTCAATTTATGATGCAACATATTTCTTCTTATAAAGATATACTAATTCTTGCTATTTCTAATTCAACCAATCCTATTTACCAATCACATAATGGAAATCATAGTTACTTTGATATATGTGACTGTGATGACTGTTATGTAGATAGAATAGCTAATGAGGATGAGTGCAGGAAAAAGCAAGCCAGAAAATGCAAAAGAAAGACAAAGTGTTATGAAAAGTAGTTCTTTCAACAATTTGATGATGGATATCCTTCTGTTGGTATTTTGGGACAACCATCTGGTAAGTATGATTATGTGATTTCTTATTCACCTCCTTCTCACTATATAAATCCTTTGCCTCCCATACCTCTATCATGGGATGATCTTTTACCTCTTAAACCTCCAGAAAAACCCATACAGCCAAAACCCCTACCTAGTTAAAATAAGTTCCAAAACCTGAAGTTATCAAACCTGAACCTATACCCAAGATAGCCATGTATCAACCACTTTCTTCTCCATCCATGTATGATACTGAATTTCCCCCACTACAGGAACATATTGATAATGTTGCTCAAGTTTGGACTACTCCATATGTTCGATCTTCGACAATCACACTTCAAGGAACCTCTATTTCTGCAGCAGAATCAGTTTTGAATTGGAAAACTCAGAAATAGCATAGGCACAAAACAAAGTGCTTTAGAAAATTGAAACCAAGGTTGATAATGTTTCAAACAAAGTTTCTCTTTTGGATAAATGTCAGACTGCACAGTATGAAGCATGCAAATTTAAAAAATCAGTTGATGAATATGATATACACCATATCATATGACTCGACTTTTGATTCCAAAGTTGTTCATCTTCAAAAATTGGAGAGAGAGATTTCCTCATTGAAGCAAGATCTTAAACAAGATATCCTTAAATCCTCTTTCGTTTCTTCTGATCCTTTAGGGATGTTTACTTATTTACATTTGCCTGTATCACATCAATCTTCTTACACATCTGCTCTTATTCACCAACCTTCCTTGGTAGAACTTGAACATTTTAGACTTTCCTCTGAACTTTTTCTTAGACAATTTATGGAATAGCTCAGGATAGGACCAAAACCCACTTCTTCTCCATTGCAAAAATCTAAGCCAAATCAAACATCTGCTACTGAAAAATCTGTCACACCTCATACTACTTCTCCTTTAACAACCACTCAACTGGATCAGCCAGCTCCTGTTCCCTAATCTCATAAATAAAAAGAAATTGCTCATTCTCATATGGTACAACAGCCCAAAATACTATCACTGTTTTTTTTAGAAAAATAAGCTCTTGAAAATATTCCTCATATTGGGGGTCAAATTTCAAATGTGCCTTACATTCTTTCTGATAGTTCAGAATCTGAACTTTCTAAAAATGAATTTGATCTGAAATATTTTCCTCCTACTCAGTTTGTGGTAGATCCTGCTACTTTCAACAAAGTGAAACTACTCATTAGCAACTTGCCTATCATGCTGAAGAACCACTAGAGGGGATGGATACAAATATTCCATATTCCAATCCACAAGTCCCTCCCTCACCTCACAATGGACCTTGGTTCACATTTGATGATATTCCACTTCATAAATGGAGAGATCGCATACATGAATTCTATGCTTGGATAGAAGTTCAACAAAGGCATCCTAATTCAATATTCCCAAGTATTATCTTGGAATTCACTTCCAAATTCATAGGAACTTTGAGAGATTGGTTTGTCCGCCTACCTGAGGCAGCAATGTTAAGATTCTATCACTCTCAAACCATAGCTGAAGTTCTTACTACTTTACACTAAGAATTTGTTAGAAGTACTGCAGAATATGATGATATGTGCATGGATGAGTATTTTAAGATGAAGTGTTGCTCTTTTCTCAGAAAAGATCTTGATCATCATTACCAACAAATGAAAAAAAGATTTCATCTTCTTGGTGGTGCAACAAATGCCAATTTGAAGCAAACATTTCTGGTTTCTTTTCCAAAAAGTATTTCTAATCATATCCAGTTTCAACTCAGAGAAAAGAATATCGATATAAATTCTCTCATCCTTGGAGAAATTTATTAGCGTATCCTTCTCTCAGTTGAAAAGGTTTATGCTCAACAAAAAATGGTTTGAGAATTGAAGACATTTGATAATGATTCCTCTTGGAAAATGGTCTGTAGAAGACTTGATTTGCAGAAAAATGCAAAGATAAGGCGTGTTCATGTCCTTCTCGCAAATCCAATTGTTATCACAAATGGCATCCTTCAAATGACTCTTAACCTCATTGGAATAAGTGTCGCAAGTTCAAATTCTTCATGAAACAGAAACAAAGATTTAAGAAGAGTGATCAATGTTATGTTTGTGGAAAAAAAAGCATTTCGCAAAAAATTATCCTAATAAGCCCAAGAGAGCTACAAAGATTATTTAGAAAATTCATCAAGTTTCTCATACATATCTTGATAATGCTTATGTGGAGTCACTTTTCTCTCTAGATGAGGAGTTAGATCCTCATGCACTTTTTACTGCTGAGTTCTCAGAAACAAAATCAGAAGCAAATGATGAGATACCGTATTATGAACCACCTTCTCAAAATTCCATTTTCTCTGATCATTACATGCCTCCTATTTATCCAATTACCTCTCTTTGTTTTAATCAATTTCTTCAGAATTCAACCCCTTCTACTAAATTAACACTATCCACTCTTTCTACACAAATTATTTGTCCTGCTCAACCAACTCACCTAATTCTACTTGTTCCAACTCACAAGTATGCTAAACCCATTAAAATTATTGCATTCATAGATATTAGTGCTCATAGATCTATGATGAATCCTTCAATTCTTTCTGATAGATATTGGTCCAGCATAAACAACATTTCCAAGCAAAAGATGAAAAAATTTTCACTACCTCATTAAAAGCTCGTAATCCTATTAAATTACAAATTTTCCCTAACCTTACTATTTGGATATGTTGCCCAGATACTAGACCAAGAAGTGGGGTTGAATTGGAGTTTCAAAAAATTAAACTTTAAGGTACGGAAATAAATAATTAATTTTAGGAGGGATAGAGAAAATCTGACATAAATATTTATAGAGGTTTCGGTGTTAACAAACCCTACTCATCTCCCTAATCGCAATTGGGAGTTTCATTGACACACTAAGTGTTACAATGGAGTTTTACAAGCTCACTCCCAACTATGGTATTTCTCACAATGGCTCACACCTAACCCAGAAATCCCTTGTATTTTAATGGCTCACACAATAACCAATTTCTTGTGTTTTACATGCTCACACAAACAACCTTCACTTTGTGTTTTTACAGGATCACACAAACAACCTTTTAATTTGTGTTTTAGAGGCTCACACAATTAACCCTTGCAAGTGTTCTACTCTTAACCCAAAAATACCCAAAGCTCACTTGAGTAAAGATTACAGAGAGAACCACTTACAAATTTTAATTGCTCAAATATGAAGAGCAAAAATATTTTTACAGAGAATAGATTTGGTTCTTAAAGTATGAAAGTACAAATAGCTTGTAATAAGAATTAAATTCGAAGTATATGCTATTCTTTTGTTATTCTCTTCATTCTCTTGTTCTTAATGCATAAATGACTTCCATTTATACTCCCATGGCTGAATATTGCTGTTGGGGTGCATTAAATGCGAAACTAGTCGTTGTACCAACCAAAAAATAGCGCCTGACATTTTTCTCTTTCATTGTTCACGGGCGTGACTATGCTTGTCACGGGAGTGACATTTCTTCCTAAGCCGTGACTGAAGTGGTGGCCTTGGTCGTGAAGCTTTCTAGAATATTTTGACATATAGAGTCACGAGTGTGACAAGCTTCCCAGCCGTGATCCAAGTAGTGACTCTGGTCGTGAAGCTCTCTGGATGAAATTGCATGAATCTTCACGGGGATGACACCTTTATTCACGGGGGTGACTGCCCACTTCACGGTTTGTTTTTCCTTCATGGCCATGAACTTCAAATGTTAGTTTTGGTAACGGTTAGCTTCTTTCACGGGAGTGACTCATAGAATCACGACAGTGAACATGCTACTACTTGAATTGTCTTTCAAGGATTATTCTACCAATTCTCCATTTTTGCTATTTTAATCCATGTCCTGCATAATATACTTACAAAAACAAGTATGTTAAATACAATATTGATATTTTATCTGTTATCATCAAAATGACAGAAATACCCCTCAAGGTTTAACAATCTCCGCCTTTTTTATGGTAACAAATATTCTAGCAATATGTGATTTTGAGAAGTCTCCCCCTCAAAATATACTTAGGATAACAATTTATAATGTGCAAGAATAGTAAGTAATGAAGTAGCATTGAAATTAACTTACGAGATTTTAACTACATGCAAGTTATATGATAAGTATATCCAATATATACCATAATTCCTTTTTAAGGCATAAAGTATATGTAAGGTATATTTAAGGTATATCATGACATATTTATATTTGTAACATGCATTAAGGTATATGCAAAGTATACTTAAGGTATATCTAATGTATATAAAGCTCAATTTTCCAATTACATACTTTGCATATGAAATTTTGTATCAAGATTTCTAATCCCTTTTAATCTATTTCAAAGTCAATTCAATTTTAATTATTTGATTCAAAATTCATTTACCTTAATATATATTGCTAGTTTGATACATTTTCCTTATCATATATTGCTAGTTTTCTCCCCCTTTTGTTATCAATCAAAAAAGGACAAAAAGATAATAATGAGATAAGCAAAAGCAAATTCATTAAGTAAAGGAAAAAACATATAAACAAAGATAAATAATGTTCAGAAAGGAAATTGAAAATTTCCTACACACTAGCAAACATAAATATAAAAAACAAGCAAAAAACAATCAAATTTAGGCTACACTCTAGCCTAACTCTTAGCCAGACATCCTATCACGAAGCCTAACCACTTTCAGCTTCAAGGCTGTCCATCCGAGACATCATGAAGTCTTTGAGGTACTCTAACCTCTCATCCATTGAAGTCTGCAGCTGCTCAAAATGTGGTGCCAAGAGGTCGACCACCTGCTGCGCTAAGGTCGGTGTGGAAGCCGAGGACTGTCCGATGTCCTACTCGGCTGCTGGAGGTGCTTCCTCAACACGAGCCCTCTTCTTCTGTTGGACTCCCTGGAGGTCTGCTTTAAAATCCTCCGTGTCATTATCTTCCCAGATGATCTCCCCAGCAGTGTCAGTGAAGCGGTAGAAGATATTGTTCTGGAAAATGATTCTGACAGCCGCTCCCATCTTGATGAACGACTCGACATCCAAACGATCTCAAGGATGTCCAGGGATGATGTTGAAGTGATGTGCATCCAGCTTCAGATAATTAAGCTTCACTGCTATATGGGTGACATATGCCCCAATCAAAATATCTCTAGTGGGCTTGGTGGCAATGGAGAGAATATGGTTAGCAAACCATCTGGAAAGTGCCACTGTAAGTCCTCTCCGAGCTATCTCAAATAGGAAGAGTTCTGACTTCCTGATAGTCCCATTGCTTTCTCCCCTAGCAAATATGCTATAGGTTAGGAACCTATGCAAATATCTATGCACTGAGGCCCTAAGATGTGTGCTTTCTCCGGAATGCGGTTCATGAGGTAATTTGCATACCTCTTAGGAGCATGAGACTTCTTTCTTTTTCCCTTGTATGAGGCAGTCTCCATTTTTGAAGAAATTTGTTGTTGATGGAGTTGGAAAAAAAATGTTTTGATAGAAAATCTTTGTGAAACCCTAAGAATGTAAGATTTCTGATAAAGATTCGAACTTTTGGTGGTATTTATAGGAAAAGTTTAAGTCTTTGTGGCTAGAATCTTCAATGTCTCAATGAATGTGAGTAAATGAGAGCGGTTGTGGGAGTTGGAGAGTTGAAATGGAGGTTGTAACCGACTGTTCTTTTTATATATTCGATATATTCACGGGTATGAAGTAGGTGTTCACCGGCATGAATTATCGTGTTCACGGTTTGCTGAATGAGTGTTCCACCCATGAATGAGGGCGTGAATAAGTTCATGGGCATGATCTTTGAATATCACGGGCGTGAATAAATGGTCACGGGCGGGAAATGTTGAATTTCACCACTTATGCCCGTGAAGCAAGCCATGACTCAAGGCATGAAACCTCTGTGAGTTTTGGGGTGTAATTGTTCACGAGAGTGAAAATTCGTCACAGACGTGAAAGTCTCTTTTCACGGGCGTCAATAAATCCGTGAAGATAAGCTTTAGCACTTCAAGCCGTGAACCATGTCGTGAACCAAGTCGTGAATGACACTGCCTCTTTGGGCCATTTAAGTCACGGGCGTGACTCCCCTAAAATTTTCATCGAATTAAAATTAAGTCCTAAAATAAGACTAAATCATTTCAACAAAGATTCTATTCCTTAAAACATGATTTTTCATCAAAATTTCTATCATATAACTTGTGATATGATTTAAGATCAACAATTAAAATTTCATATTTTTGCAATCACAAGGTTAATCCATCAATCATACCAAGTTCTCTTCTAATGAAATTAAATTTTTCCTCATTTATAGACTTAGTGAAAATATCTGCTAATTGATTTTCTATGCTTATAAATTCTAATGCAACATCTCCATATTGAACATGATCTCTAATAAAGTGGTATCTAATGTCAATATACTTGCTTCTTGAGTGTTGAATAGGATTCTTTGAAAGATTTATAGCACTTTTGTTGTCACATTTGATAAGTATATGGTTCATCTTATGACCATAGTCCTTAAGTTATTGTTTCATCCAAAGAATTTGTGTACAACAACATCTAGTTGCTACATATTCTGCTTCAGCAGTTGAGAGAGCAACTGAAACTTGTTTCTTGATAAACCAAGAAACTAAACATTCTCCAATGAAGTGACAAGTACCTGAAGTACTTTTTCTATCCAAAAGACTACCAGCATAGTCTGCATCTGAATATCCTATAATATAAAAAGATGAATTCCTAGGATACCATAAACCTAGATGCAATGTTCCATGTAAATATCTTAAAATCCTTTTTACAGCATTTAGATGAGATTCTTTAGGACATGATTGAAATTGTGCACATAAGCAGACACTATACATAATATCGGGTCTAGAAGCAGTGAGATATAAAAGTGATCTGATCATACCTCTATAAAGCTTTTCATTAATGCTCTTACCCTTTTCATCTTTGTCCAATTTTGTTGATGTGCTTCTAGGAGTCTTGGCATTTTTGCATCCTTCCATACCAAATTTTTTGATTAAGTCTTTGGCATATTTGGATTGGTTGATGAATATGCCCTCATTGCTTTGCTTTATATGTAGACCAAGGAAATACTTAAGTTCTCCCATCATGCTCATTTCAAATTCCCTAGTCATGCACTTAGCAAATTCTTGACAAAGCAGCTCATTAGTAGAACCAAATATTATATCATCAACATAAATTTGAACAATTAGTATATCATGCTTATGCTTTTTGATGAATAGTGTAGTGTCAACATTTCCCTTTGAAAAGCTATTTTCTAAAAAAAAAGAACTTAGCCTCTCATACCAAGCTCTTGGGGCCTGTTTTAAACCATACAAAGCTTTTGAAAGTTTAAAAACATGATTTGGCAAATTATAACTTTCAAAACCTAGTTGTTGTTCTACATACACTTCTTCATCTATATAACCATTCAGAAATGCACTTTTCAAATCCATTTGAAAAAGTTTGAAATTCATGTGACATGCATATGCTAAAAGTATTCTTATGGCTTCTAATCTAGCTATAGGTGCATATGTTTCATCATAATCTATACCTTCTTCCTGATTATATCCTTTTGCAACTAGTCTAGCCTTATTCCTGGTTATTAACCCTTGTTCATCTAATTTGTTTCTAAATACCCATTTTCTAGCTATGATTTGATGATTCTTGGGTCTAGGTACTAGGTTCTATACCTTATTTCTCTCAAATTGGTTGAGTTCCTCTTGCATGGCAATTACCCAACTTTCATCATTAAGAGCCTCATCAATATTTTTAAGCTCAATTTGTGAAATAAAAGAAATGTCAGTGACTAAATGCTTGAAATGAGATCTAGTACTTACTCCCCTTGATAGATCACCAATTATTTGCTCTTTTGGATGATATTTCATCATTCTCCATTCTTTTGGAAGTTCTTGATCATTTTGTTCTTGATTTTGAGGTAGAGTGCCATTTTGCAGTAGATTTTCTTGATCATTTTCTTCTTTCTCATTTCCAATATCAAATCTTTCCATATTACCTACAACATCATCAAGAACACTACCTTTCACAAGATCAAGTCTACTAGATTCATTAAAAACAAAATGCATGGATTCTTCAACCGTTGGTGATCTTTTATTAAATACTCTATATGCTTTACTGGTTGTAGAGTACCCTAAAAAGATACTTCATCAGACTTAGAGGCAAATTTTCCAAGATTGTCCTTAGTGTTCAATATAAAACACTTGCATCCAAATACTCTAAAGTATGATATCAAGGGCTTGCTTCCATTCCATAGCTCAAATGAGGTTTTGTTTAAAAGAGGTCTTTTGAAAACTCGATTTGAAATATAACATGTAGTGTCAATTAAAGTTCGATTTTTCCTTTCAACTACCCCATTTTGTTGAGGTGTCATAGGAGATGAGAAATTATGTGAAATGCCATATTCAAGGAAAAAGCTTTCAAAGTTTTCACTTTCAAAGTTTTCATTTTCAAATTATTTTCCATGATCACTCCTTATTTTTGAAATGCAGTACCCTTTTTCATTTTGAACTCTTTTAGCATAGTTTTTGAAGTTTCCAAAGGCATCACTCTTTGAGCTAAGAAAATTACCCAAGTAAATCTAGAGTAATCATCTACGATGACAAATGCATAATGTTTTCCACCTAAGCTAGCAATTCTAGTAGGTCCAAACAAGTCTAAATGCAAGCGTTGAAGAGGTTTTGAAGTACTTACCATGTTTTTGGCTTTGAAAGATGACTTGTGTTGCTTTCCTCTCTGACAAGGATCACATGTCTTGCCTTTTTCATATTTAACTCTTGGCAATCCTTTTACTAGCTCTGCTGTGCTGAGACTTTGTATTAAGTACATGTTAGCATGACCAAGTCTTCTATGCCATAGCCAAGATTCATCACTAATAGTCACAAGACACTTAGAGGAATGGTTAGATAGTTCATGTAAGTTTATTATGTATGTATTGATATCTCTATTTCCTTTAAATATTTCTTGACCATCGATAGAGATTACAAGACATTCATTTGAAGTAAAGATTACTTTGTTTCCTTTATCACATAATTGACTTACACTCAACAAGTTATGTTTCAAGCCATCAACAAGTAAGACATCCTTAATAAAAGTAGTACCATTAATACCAATAGAACCAATGCCAATTACCTTACCCTTTGCATTATTTCCAAAGGTAACTTTACCTCCATCAATATTTTTGATTTCATTGAAAAGTTCTTTGTCTCCTGTCATATGCCTTGAGCATCCACTGTCTACTAGCCAAGCATTTTTGTTTATTGTGGACTTGAGGCATACCTATAGAATCACAATTCAAGTATGAGTTTTAGGTACCCAAATGAGTTTGGGTCCTTGGGAGTTAGCACATGAAGGTTCCCAATGAGCCTTCCTTATCCAGCAATGTTTATTTATGTGAAAAATTTTCATACAATAATTACATTGTTTCAGTCTAAACTTGCTTTTTGGTCTTACAATGTATTTGAATGCCATAATTCTATTAGACTGATTTTGAGAACAATGGCATGCACAATCATGATTAATTTGCATTTTTCTAGACGCTTGCTTCTTATACATAATGATATGATTAGTCTTTTTTTGTATAGAAGGTTTAACATTCTTATTTCTTGGTGCAGTTCTAACAGGTGTGGAGATGTGAGATTCTTTAGATTTAACAAATATAGTTTTGTGAGAAGATGATGATGTGTCCTTAAATCCTAGACCCTGTCTAATTAAGGGTGATCTTTGAGACACAATGAGAGTATCTAAGCTCTCTTTACCTTTGTGAAATTTAGAAATGGAATTTCTAAGTTCCTCAACTTCATTTTTCAAAGTATTATTTTCTTTTAACAGTGAAGCTGTTGAAGGTCTTGATGAGTATTCATCTAATGACTTTTGAAAAGATTCATTAGATGATTTAAGCTTTATGTTTTCCTTTTCTAAAACATATATCTTATTTTTTAAATTAGAGATATTATTTCTATAAGTACTAAATTTAGTTCTATATTTCTCTAATTCTATATTTAATTCTTCTATAAGGCTTTGCTCATCATCATCATCATCACCATCACTATCATCATCATTATCACTACTATCATTATTCAAGGAGTATGAGTGTAGTGATCTTACCTTATTCGAGACGTGATTCTCAATAGCCATGAAGCATAGGTTGACCTCTTCACTTTCATTATCATCTTTTTCACTTGAAGAGCTTTTGTCATCCCATGTGGCTTTGTGACCTTTCTCCCCATTGTCTCTTTGGTATTTTCTCTTATGCTTCTTGAGCCTTTGAAAATCTGGTTTGATATGTCATTTCTTTCCACATTCATAGCATTTTACCTCTTCCTTACTTCTATGTGTGTCATTAGAAGTTTGTTTGAGGTTTCTTTGCCTGAATTTTCTGGAATTACTCATTTTCTTCTCAATGATTCTTTTTAATCTCCTTGAAAGCATAGCAATGTCCTCATTTTCATCATCACTTATTTCTTCATCATCTTCACTATCTTCTTGAGATTTTGAAGTAGAGGCTTTGAGTGCTAAGAGCTTTCTTTTCTCTGGCTCTGCTTCAAGCTCTCTATCTCTCTTCACTGCCATCTCATGTGTGAGAAGTTTGCCAATCAGCACATCAGTATTCATAATGCTCATATCTTAATTTGCCTCTTATATGCCAGCAACTCTTGAACCATAGTCTTTAAGAGGAAGACTTCTCAGGATTTTATTGTTTACATCTTCCAAACTCAGATGCTTCCCAAGTTTCCTCATTCCATTTATAATGGATATAAGACGATTGGTCATGTCAGTGATTGACTCATTGGATTTCATCTTGAAGATCTCATATTCTGAGGTTAGAAGTTGAATCTTCTTGGATTTGACTTGCTTAGTTCCCTCATGATAGTTCTCTAATGTCTTCCACATGTTATATGTTGTTGAGCAGTGTTGTATTCTCCCACATTCTTCAATAGATAATGAGCTTGATAGGATTGTCATTGCCTTCTTGTTTTTGAAATTTGCTCTTCTTTAAAGCTATGTCCAATCATCTCTTGATAGGATTTCTTCTTCACCATTAGCTCCTTTTCTGGTTGGTGGTGTCCATTCTTTTCGTACACTATCCTATACTTCAATTCCTTCACTATCCAAGTATGTCTCCATCCGAAACTTCCAATGGGCATAATTTGCTCCATCAAAGTAAGGTTTGAGACTTTGGAATCCTTCACTGGCCATATCTTACTCTTTACTAGCGCTTTTTAGGCTTCGATGCTAGACAAAGCTTTGATACCAATTGTTGCCCAGATATTAGACCAAGAAGGGGGGTTGAATTGGAGTTTCAAAAAATTAAACTTTAAAGTGAGGAAAGAAATAATTAATTTTAGGAGGGATAGAGAAAATCTGACACAAAGATTTATAGAGGTTCAGGTGTTAACAAACCCTACTCCTCTCCCCAATCACAATTGGGAGTTTCACTAACACACTAAGTGTTACAATGGAGTTTTACAAGCTCACTCCCAACTATGGTGTTTCTCTCAATCCCTTGTGTTTTAATGGCTCACACAATAACCAATTCCTTGTGTTTTACAGGCTCACACAAACAACCTTCACTTTGTGTTTTTACAGGATAACACAAACAACCTTTTAATTTGTATTTTGGAGGCTCACACAACTAACCTTTGCAAGTGTTCTACTCTTAACCCCAGAAATACCCAAAGCTCACTTGAGTAGAGATTACAGAGAGAACCACTTACAAATCTTAATTGCTCAAATATGAAGAGCAAAAATTTTTTTACAGAGAATAGATTTTTTTCTCAAAGTATGAAAGTACAAATAGCTTGTAATAAGAATTAAATTCAAAGTATATGCTATTCTTTTGTTATTCTCTTCATTCTCTTGTTCTTAATGCGTAAATGACTTCCAATTATACTCTCATGGCTGAATATAGCCATTGGGGTGCATTAAATACGAAACTAGCCGTTGTACCAACCAAAAAATTGCGCCTAACATTTATGTCTTTCATTATTCACAGGCGTGACTATGCTTGTCACGGGAGTGACATTTCCTCCCAAGTCGTGACTGAAGTGGTGACCTTGGTCGTAAAGCTCTCTGGAATGTTTTGACATATAGAGTCACGGGTGTGACAGACTCATTCACGGGCGTGACAAGCTTCTCAGCCGTGATCCAAGTGGTGACTCTGGTCGTGAAGCTCTCTGGATGAAATTGCATGAATCTTCATGGAGGTGACACCTTTATTCACGGGGGTGACTGAAATGCCCACTTCACTATTTGTTTTTCCTTCATGGCCGTGAACTTCAAATGTTGGTTTTGGTAACGGTTAGCTTCTTTCACGGGAGTGACTCATAGACTCACGACTGTGAACATGCTACTACTTGAATTGTCTTTCAAGGATTATTCTAGCAATTCTCCATTTTTGCTATTTTAATCCATGTCCTGCATAATATACAAAAACAAGTATGTTAAATACAATATTGCTATTTTATTTGTTATCATCAAAATGACAAAAATACCCCTCAAGGTTTAATAGGATACATGCTCTTAGTTCCAATCTTCTTGATCAAAATCTAATCTTTAAATTTGATCATTATTTTTGTCTAAATAACTTTTTCATTTTACCCACTGGTTTACAATACAAAAAAACAACTTTTACCATTTACTATAATACCTTTTTTGTTTATGCTACAACCTACCTCACAGTCTCCCTCTTTATCACCAATCTTGTTTAGAAATTTCATAATTCCTATTGTGCCTTATCCCATATGGAATTCTTTCAAAAACATCATTCTCCTCTATGGACTTGACCAGAATTTTTTATCACTCTTCCTTTTAAAAAATTTGAAGACATTAACCCACCCAAAGCATCTCATTCGGGAATGTCTCCTTCAGATATGAAGCTTATCATGCAAAAGTCTTCTCAATTGCTATTAGAAGGATTGATCCAACTCACCAAATCAAACTGGGCATGTCAGGCTTTCTATGTCAACAAAAGGTCAGAACAAGTTCGTGGAAATAAAAGACTTGTAATTGATTACAAACCTTTAAATCTTTTTTCTGAAAGATGATAAGTATCCCTTACCACGTATTGACTTAATGTTTCCATTTATGGCCACAACAAAGATTTTCTCTAAGTTTGATCTAAAAGCAGGGTTCTGGCAACTTGGTATTATTCTTGAAGACCATTACAAAATAGCTTTTTGCATTCCAAACCATCACTATGAATGGATAGTTATGCCATTTGGCTTAAGGTGACACCATCCTTGTTTCAAAAAGCAATGATCCAGATCTATGAGCCATTATTACACATAGCTCTCATTTACATTGATGATATTCTTTTATTCATCCCATTATTGATTCTCATCATGAGATAGTTAAAAAATTTATGGATCTCACTAAAGCCCATGGAGTAATGCTCAATCTAATAAAGATGCAGCTAGCCTAGGCCACAATTGACTTTTTGGGTATGCAGTTTACAAATAAAACATACAGGCTTCAGCCTCATTTGGCCTAAGAACTTTTAAAGTTTCCTAATGAAAACTTGACGGTCAAACAAATTCAACAATTCCTTGGAATAACCAACTATATCAGACAATTCATATCTAACTACAATTAACACGTGAAGCCACTGTATCAGCTTTTAAAAAAATAGCCTCCTCCTTAGTTGGCCATTCACACCAAGTCCATCCAAACACTCAAAGTAATCACTCAAAGCTTTCCACATCTACAAATTACTTCCACAAGAAAAAGATTATTGCAGACTGATGCATCAAATGAACACTAGGGTGCCATCCTTTTTGAAATACATGAAGATAAGAAAGAGGTGTGTGGATATGCAAACGGTCACTTCAAAGATAATGAACTTCACTATCATTCAACATTCAAAAAGATCTTAGTCATGAAGTATAGAATCAAGAAAATTGAATTCCATTTGATAGGATATCACTTTACAGTTGTCATGGACTGTTCTTCATTTCCACGTATCCTAAACTTCAATCAGAAGACTATTCCACATCTTCAACTTTTGAGATGGAATGAATGGTTTAGCCAGTATAGCTTTGTCATTTAGCATATAAAAGGCGACAAAAATCTCATTTCAGATTTCTTATCTAGACCTCCTTAGCAAATCAGTCTCATTTCCTCTTTTAAGGAAATTTCACTTCTCTTTATGGCTTCCAGTTCTAACACACCAATTCTTAGTCTTTCAGATTTCCCTCCTGGATGTCCAACAAGTCCAGACCTCCATCAAATCAAAAGTTTTGCACAAAACATGTTGTTTACCTATACGTTCCTTTTTCAAGACAAACTTAGTCTTCCTAGAAAAATTGTTTACTATCTAGCTGAACATCTTTAAGTGATCATTTACAGACTCTTTTATAGAGCCCATGATTTCAGAATAGCTATGGTACTTATGGTGTCAATCAACACTATATTATCATGCTATTCAAATTCCTTTGATAGAATTTATTCCTTTCATCTGTAACCAAGACAATCTGAACTTTTTCAAGTCAAGTTTCTCACCTGGTTCCAACCACTGAGCTATTGGAAAAAACCTTTTTGCTCAGCTTATTAAAGATCATTCAGTTCCAAAAGTTCCAGAAGAAATCATAGGAATTTTCATATTCCATCATCCTTATACTCATATTTTGGGAACCAACACAATTGTTGCACTTGGTCATCTTTCTATCTAGAGAACCATTCCTCATAAAGATCCTATATGTTTAGAAGAAGTCAGACAATCAATCCACTTTGAGCTCAAAAGGAGAAATAATTTCCATCACCTGCCTCCTACAAGCTACACTTCTTTTGGATTGAATCCATGTACAAGACTCAAGATGATACCATAGACTTCTCTATTAAAGCCCAAACTAAGGCTCAAAGATGAAACTCTTGTGCTGGCCACACAAGACTCACAAGATGATGAGCCCAAACCCAACCACAATAATCCTCCACTAGATGATATTGATGATTTTTGGCCTAGGACATGTGATAATCCATCTCTGAAAGATTTTAGCCTATCTCTGTCACATGAGCATATCATAAAGTAATACAAATCGCAAATAACATTTTTTTCCCACTAAAGTATGCTTTTTGTAATAATACAACTGATAGATAATAGTTTTCCTTCAACTTACTTTAGCTAAAGTGTGGTATGATGTAAGCAGTGATGAGAAAGTCACTAATTCTTAGCCTATATAAGGCATATGTATTGGGAGGAAGGGGTATCTTGAACTTTGTATATGTTTCTCTTATTATGAAATACAAGTAAGTATGTTTACTTAAACACTTTCTCTTCTCTCTGAACCTTAAATTATTTCATTAACAATGTGTTTCATGATCTTATAACACTTCTAGATATCTTGAGAATCCTGAAAATGTATCCAGTTGAGAATCAAAATAGGATAAACCCATAAGCAGCTGAACGAAGCCTTTCAAGGTTAGTCATAGCTTGATACTTAGCTCTAGCAATAGTCTCCAGTTCTTAGAGTTATCCCCTAGTGGTATTAAAGTCTTGAAACACTTGTTACTAATTTAATCTATGGGGATGAAGGTATTCTTACATCTTACATCATGATAGAATTTCCATATCACTATTAAAGAATCTTATCTTTTATTAAGTGTGGTACGATGAAAGTAGTGATGAGAAAGTCACTAATTCTTAGCCTGTATAAGGCATATGTATTGGGATAAAGGGGTATCTTACACTTTGTATATGTTTCTCTTATTGTGAAATACAAGTTTGTTTACTTAAACACTTTCTCACTTCTCTCTGAACCTTAAATTATTTCATTAACAATGTGTTTCACGATCATACTGGATATCTCTAAGAATCCTGACAAGGCATCCAGTTAAGAATCAAAAATAGGATAAATGCATCAGTGGCTGAATGAAGCCTTTTAGGGTTAGCCATACCTTGATACTTAGCTCTAGCGATAGTCTTCAGTTCTTAGAGTTATCCTTAGTGGTATTAGGTTTAGAGGTTCCTTCAGGTGTGATTGTCGAAGATTGGACATATGGAGTAGTCCAAACTTAAGCAACAATATCTATATTTTCCTAGAGTGGGGAAAATTCAGTATCATACATGGATGGAGAAGAAGATGGTTGATGGTTATAATGGATATGGGTTCAGGTTTGATGACTTTTGGTTTTAAAACTTGTTTATAACAAGGTAAGGGTTTTGCCTATTCGGGTTTTTCTGTAGGTTTAATGAAGAGTGGTTTGGTAGAACTTGCTGGCTGATTCTTCTGATGGAGGAGTTCATAATTAGTTAACCATGAATGATGAAAGCTCTAGATTATATCTTCATTTGTCAACTATTTAGGAATATGTACCACCCTAGGAACATGAGTTGAGTCCACAGTAATGCTTAGATCATCTGAAGAAGTTGGAATATAGGGATCCATAGCATGGTTCTGTACTCGATAGATCATCTGGTAATGAAGAGTGTCTATTTCAGTAGTAGCCATATTTTTAACTCTAGTGATCTGGACTTGGACCTTCAGAGTTGTAAAAGTGTGAGAATCTTAGAACCGCATATTGACATTTGAATAGAACGTATAAAAGACAGTTTCTGCATTTAAAGAAGTTTGGATAGTACCAATTATAGCATGTTGGTATTTCAATATGCGCTACAACTGGCAAACTCTTTCTACCATGGTAAGTTAAAGCAAGTCTGATAGCTCCAAAGTGAATATGAGAATATCCACTATTAAGCCATCGAGTAGGAAACTCATAAGGAATCTCAATAGTAATAAATTGTTCTTCATCAGTACCTTAGATAGGCCATTGATCGTAGGAGGAAGATTGTACATACTCATTTTCTGAAGGAGGCTTTTATCTAATTAAGGTGTTGATGGAAGTAGTGAAAGAGGACTTTTCTGGTCGAGTCTAGACTGGAAAAGGATTTTTTTGAGAGAATTCCATGTGGGATAAGGCACAACATGTAACAATAAGTGATTTAGGCTCCAATTGCATGTGACCATAGTGAGGCGCGCAAGTTCAATCGAAGTCTAAATTTAAACCCATAAAAAATGACTAAAAATAAGGAAAAATAATGAAGGGTATTATTATTTGGGAATTAAAAAGAATAGGAGTAGAATTAGAAAAAAAATAAAATTTTCTATGGACAAAATCGGTATTATGGAGATTGTTTGGGGAAAAAAATGTGAATATGGAGGAAGATGTGGCAAATATAGAATTTCTCAAAGTTTAATTGTTAATCAAGATTAATTAACATAATAAACCAATAAGAATTAGGATTAATTTTAATTAGTGGGACCCATACCTTAATTAAGGTATATAAAGTCAAAAAGAAGAACAAAATTCTACATTCTTCCATAAGCCATTCTTTTCTTCTTTTTCTCCCACCTTATTGTCGTCCATCTCCACTCCCATAAACCTCTATTTTCTTCCTTTTTCCAGCATGGTAATAGTGAGAAAAAAAATAGTTTTGAGAGATGAAAATTCTGAATTGAAGATTTCTTACCATAAAAGGTGCCAAATGAGTAAGAAGGAAGGAAGAAAAAAAGAAGAAAAAGGGAGAAGAGTAGGAGAAATTTCGGCCCACCTTGGAGAACACTTAAGGTTAGTTTATTCTTATTAAATTCAACCTTTTTCCTTCCATTTGAGATCCATATTGATGATAGATGTGATTAGGGTTGATAGATAAGTTATGTTGCAAGATTGAACATAGAAATTTAAGTTTGGGATTAGTTGATGGAAATATAATTAAGCTTTGAATTAATGATAATTGAAGTTAGTTAATTGTTTTATGGCTTAAAAACTAAAGAAAATATAATGTTAAGGAATGAATGAGGGGCTGCCATAGTTAAAGGAATTTAGGGGAAATTGAAATTAACATAGAAACACCACAATTGGTGATAAGGGAAATGTGAATTGAGTATTGAATTGAAGGAAATGAATTGGGAACTAGGATATGGTTTTTGGGTAGTCATGACATATTGATAGTATTACGGGTTTTTAATGAGGTAGCAAAATTTTTTCCATCTGCTACTTGGAAATATTGTTTATGATAGATCTAATGTCTATCAGAATGAATTGAAGGATTCATTATAGATCTATAAGCACTAGTATCTATGAATGCAATAATTTTGATGGGTTTAGCATACTTGTGAGGAAAAACTGCCATTGGAACAAGTGGAATCGGGTGAGTTGGTTGAGTAGGATAAATAGTTGGTGTAGGAAGAGTGCATAGTGCTAATTCAGTAGAAAAGGTTGAATTCGGAAGGAATTGATTAGAACAAAGAGAGGTAATTGGATAAATAGGAGGAATGTAATGATCAGGGAAAATGGAATTTTAAAAAGGTGGTTCATGATACGGTATCTCATCATCTACTTCTGATTCTATTTCTGAGAACTGCAAAGGGTGCATAAGGATCTGACTCATCATCCCGAGAGAAAGGTGACTCCACATCAACATTATCAAGATCTACATGAGAAACTTGATGAATGTTTTGAATAATCTTTGCAATTTTCATGGGCTTATTAGGACAATGTTTTTGTGAAATGCCCTTTCTTTCCACAAACATAACATCGATCACTCTTTTTATATCTTTGTTTATGTTTTTTGAAGAATTTGAACTAGCGACTCTTGTTCCGACGAGGTTGAGAGTCATTTGAAGGACGCCATTTGTGATAACATTTGGATTTGCGAGAAAGACATGAACACGCCTTATCTATACATTTTATCTGCAAATTGGGTCTTCTGCAGGCCATTTTCCAATAGGAATCATTATCAAATGTTTTCAAATGTCAAACCATTTTTTGTTGAGCACAAATATTTTCAACTAAGAGAAGGATACACTGATAATTTTCTCCAAGGCTGAAAGAATTCATAACAATATTCTTTTTTTTAAATTGAAACTAGATATGATTGGAAATACTTTCTGGAAAAGAAACCATAAATGTTTGCTTCAAATTGGCTTCTATTGCACCACCAAGAAGATAAATTTTTTTTGTCATTTGTTGGTAATGATGATCAAGATCGTTTTTGAGAAAAGAGCAACACTTCATCTTAAAACACTCATCCTTGCATATATCATCATACTCTATAGTATTTCCAATAAATTTTTAGTGTACAACAATAAGAACTTCAGCTATGGTCTGAGAGTGATAGAATCTTAACATTGCTGCCTCAAGTAAGCAAACAAACCAATCTCTTAGAGTTCCTGTGAATCTAGAAGTGAACTCCAAGATAATACTTAGGAATCTGGAATTAGGACACCTTTGTTAAAATTTTATCCAAGTATAGAATTGTTGTATGTAATCTCTCCATTTATGAGGTGGAATATCATCAAATGTGAACCAAGGTCCATTGTGAGGTAAGGGAGGAACTTATGGATTGGACTTTGGAACATTTGTATCCATCTCTTTTGGTGATTCTTATGTATGATAGGCAGGTTGCTGATGAGTGGTTCCACTTCGTTGAGAAGTAGTAGGATTTTTCATAAAACTGAGTAGGAGGAAACTATTTTGGATCAAGTGCATTATCAGAAATTTTAGATTCTGAACTACCAGAAAGAATGTAAGGCACATCTGAAACTTGACTCTCAATATGAGGAACATTCTCAAGAGCTTGTTTTTTTTAAAAAAAACGACATGGTATTTTGGGGCTGTTGGACCATATGATAATGAGCAATTTTTTTTGTTTATGAGATTGGGGAACATGAATTGGATGATCCGGTTTAGTGAATGTTAAAGGAGAAGTAGTAGGAGGTGTGATAGATTTTTCAGTAGCAGATGTTTGATTTGGCTTAAATTTTTACAATGGAGAAGAAGTGGGTTTTGGTCCTATCCTAAGTTGTTCCATATATTGTCTATGAAAAAGTTCAGAGGAAAGTCCAAAATGTTCAAGTTCTGCTAAAGAAGGTTGGTGAATAGGAGGATGTGTGTAAAGAGACTGGTGTGATACAGGCAAATGTAAAGAAGTAAACACCCTTAAAGGATCAGAAGAAAAAAAAGAGGATTTAAGGAGATCTTGTTTAAGATCTTGCTTCAACGAGGCAATCTCTCTTTCCAATTTTTGAAGACGAGCAGCTTTGGAATCAAAATTCGATTCATATGATCTGGTGTATATCATATTCATCAACTGATTTTTTAAATTTGCATGTTAATCTTCAAGCTATATCAACAACTTGTGTAGTGCTTCATACTGTGTAGTCTGACATTTATCCAAAAGAGAAACTTTGTTTGAAACATCATCAACCTTGCTTTCAATTCTCTGAAGCACTTTGTTTTGTTTCTTATCTTCATGCATTTCAAAAATGATAATACCTCAGTGTTCATCTGATGATTAGTCTGCAATAATCTTTTTCCTATGGAAGGAATCTACAAATGTGGCAAGATTTGAGTGATTGCTTTAAGTGTTTGGACAAACTTGGTGTGAATGGCCAACAAAGGAGGAGGCTGCTTTTTTAAAAACTGATATAGTGGCTTCATGTGTTGACTGTAGTTGGATATGAAATGTCTAATGTAGTTGGCTATTCCAAGGAACTGTTGAATTTGTTTGATTGTCAAGTTTTCATCAGGAAACTTTAAAAGTTCTTAGGACAAATGAGGCTGAGGCCTGTATGTTCCATTGGTAAATTGCATGCCTAAGAAGTCAATTATGGTCTGGGCTAGCTGTATCTTTGTTGGACTGGGCATTGCTCATTTATTATTAAACCTATTTAAGCACTTAGAATACAAAAAATGGTTAAATTTTATTGCTCAATTACTTGTAATCATAAAAATGATGGAAATAAGCCTCAAAGTTCAACATTATAAAAGGGAGTCCACCTGAACTTTTACATGTCTGCCCAAACTCTATACACTACTTTATGTTTGTATGTCTAACCATATGGTATGCAACTTAGTTTCAGCATTGTTCTAGCCTTTTCTGCGATTCTCACATTGTTCCACTACCATCAATCTTCTGGTTTGTAGCCCTACTTGTGATCCCTCACATTTGTAAGTTCAAAAACCTATATAGTCTTTGATTTTCATCACCGGGAAATTATAGATTAAAAAACTAAAAAATCAATGCTTATATTAGTCAACCTACCACCCATTTTATTACAAATTTTGTATTATGATATTTTATAGTAATGCATTTTCTTCTATTCAAAAAATATTATAACTCCATGAAATTATTATGGAAATATATAATTAATGAGGAACTTAGGAACTTCAAAAGCAATTTGGATGTAATTAGAGATTATGGAGTTGATAATATAATTAACTAAATAAGTAAAATAATATATAATTATAGAATTTAATGCTATAAAAATAAATAATTTTAATGTTCAAGGACAAATGTGATTATAAGTTAAAGGATAAAAGATTCAAAATGTAATACGAAATGTGGAAACAAAATGAATATACACGTTCACAAAATGGTTTTCAAAATTGATTGAGCTAATTAAACTAGCCACCGATTGATCAACTTATGATCTAATAAGTTGAGGTAACTAGCTTACTCAGATTGAATTAATGATTAACTTTTAATTTTTTTTTAACTCAATTGGTCAGTTCGATTTTTAAAACAAGGTTCTCATTTGAGAGCATTTTATTTTACTTTTAAATAATAATAATAATAATAATAATAATAATAATAATAATAATAATAATAATAATAATAGTAGTAAATTGTGATGAGGGATTCTAAAAGAGTTTCGAACATATATATTTTAAATTCCTCTTTTCTTTTTACATTTTTAGTACGAGGATTTTAGTGGACTTGAGACTCGAGATAATTTTCAGTGAATTTTATTGTCACTTATATATATAAGCTCAGTTTAACATTATATTTAAAAATTTCAAAACCTTTTTTGGAGAGAAATATATAAATTAATAATTTTGTCAAAAGTAATTTTGAAAAAAACTCATAAAAAATTTTAAAAATTAGTAATTAAATAAAAAAATTATAAAACCTGTTTTTTTTTTTTACTTAAAGCTTCCAGACACCCATATATTGCCTAAAAAACATGAACAAGTAAGCAACAAATAAATGTTATTCGTCTACTTAATAATGTATGTATTGAATTGTCATTTACATTTTTGACTTGATTCACATAATATAAATGTAACACCTGCCAATATAGCCAGAAAAAACCTCCAACTATACCGATAAATGTTACACAATTACTTTGCATAAAATTTTTTAAATTAAAACCTTTCATATTTTAAAACATATTTAAACATCATAATACATTTCCTTACACGTGTTAGAAAAACCTGTTAATCTTTACCATATAAAGGATAGATCAACCCTATCCAAATAATAAAAATCATGTACAGACTTTCACTGGTCCAAAATTTACAAATACATCACAATCAAAATTTATAACTAAAAAATATATCCCATAAACCATGACATAATGGACAAAATGCAAAATATGCAGTGTATGAACACCAACCCAAGCTTGGGTTGCATTTTCCTATCTCTATATGAGTTTGCTTCACTTGATGTCAATACTGTTACTAGCTAGGCTCCAAAACCTACGTATAGAAAACTTACACTTTAAGCAACCTAATGCTTAGTGATACATATGCAAATAAAAATTCTTCAGTTTATATAGTGTCATACCATTTGTCTCATGAACAAGCCTAAAATCATACCTTTTAGATGTTACATACATTAATACAAAATTTAACATACTTATAAGTATCGTAAATGTATCACATAACCATGTATAACCCATAATCATATATATATATATATATATATATATATATTCATATTCCACATTTCCATTTTTACCATATCGTTCCTTTTTAATATCGCCCAAAGCTCTAAACTAGATTATTTAGATACGGATTGTAGAACAAAAGAGCTCTTACCTAAGCTTTGACCACCCTATCGACTAATTGTAAATATATTCATCTGAGCCTCTCAAGTTAATGGCATTCTAACTTGATTTTTAGCCATATTGACTGAGTAAAAACATGAACAAGGGTTCACTAATCTAAGCTTCAATTACCTTATCCTAACAATCGCATGGAACCGAGGACCAAAGGAGCTCTAACTTGAGTGTCAACTACAAAGGCCTCATATAAAAATATTCTACGATACCGTAACTCCCTCAATTGTATACTATATATCCTACATCAAGTCGTAAATTAGAGAATTGGGCATTTAACCATAACCTTTATCTTTCAAATGAATTTAAATGTCCATATGTACAAACCTTTCACCAAAATAGAGTCTTAAATAAATCTCCAAGCTTTTCAAGCTTTCTTTCCCATTTGTGATGTGATTTCTTGCTCTCTAGTAGATCCTAGCATAACAAAATATTATTATATGAACCATGTAACTAAATACAACCTCAACAAACCCTTTAAACCCGAGTTCTACCTCAAACTTGATAAGAACTCACTCATACCTCAATGTCTCTCCAACTTTCAAGGTTTAAAAATGGTGTTTTGGGATTGATAAAGGTGAATAAGATGACTAAAGGGTTTTGGAATGTGTCAAAGGGTGATAAGTGTCACACCCAGTTCAAGCCCCAACCGATACGCATCTTTTCCGACTGTATAAGCTGGACTAACTGAAAATCGAGCATGTTTGCAATTGAAACAGAAGTGATACAACTGGAGCTTAAATTCAGGTTGAGAATCAGTGAGAAAATTGATCACAAATATGTAACATTAAATTTTGCACGAAATCAAGAAAATCGAGGCTAGACAAAAAAAATGCACGATTTTCGCTGTCATTGAATTGAGAACTAAGGATACTGAGACATAAAGAACATTAAGATAAACCTGTCGGTATAATTTGGGGTCAAAATTCCAACATTTAGGGCATGAAATCAAAAAAAGAAAATTCAATGTACAGTTTTGCGATAAAACCTATAAAGCGTGACTCTTCACTGTGGTGCGTGAATTACAAAATAAAGAATGTCAGCATGCAAAATAAATTATGTCATGAATATTTGTGTATTTAATTGTTGAAGATTAATTAGTTTAGAACTTGAAATTGAAGAAATAAAAATTACGGTGTTATATAATTTGAAAAGAGTAAAGATTGAGAGCTAAAATTGAAATTGTGAATATAGTTAGTAAAAATTAAGATTAATTAAAACTAAATTAGATTAATTAATTTTAATTGAGCCATGCATGTCTCCCATGTGGAGAACATGCAATAACATCACTTTTCATTCAAAAACAAATGGCATGTGGCAAATTGTAAGAATAGGTAGATTTTCTTTTAAAAAAACAAAAGTTTCTTTCTTCCATTTTCTAAATCTTCACTGAGCCAACTTATTCATCTCTAACCCGATCCTCCCTCCTCTCTAATCTTCTTTTTTTCTCTCTTCAAATTTCAATAATTAATCACCAAATTTGAGGTGGAAAGGTTGGTTCAATCATAAGCTAAGGAGAGAAGCTTGCATATGCTAATTGAAGTAAGGAAAAGAGTTATTTGGGAGAGTAAAGTTGTGGGATTTGAAGGAGTGATGTAAGGTGAGCTGAATTTTCATCTTTTAGTCATGAGTCTCCCCCTCTTTGAATTTGTTGGTTTTCTTTCCATCTATTTCTCTTTGAATTTTGAGTGGTAAATTATTTAAATCTATCTTTCTTCTTTTTGTCTTTCTTTGTGAGGTGTTGCTACTTTTGAAGCTGATATATGATTTAAAAAGCAATGAGACTTGGGTTCCAATTATATTTAGTAAAATCGAAAGGAAATTGGAAGGTGAGCAATCGAGAGGATCAATGCTACAAAATCTATCTTATTCTTTGATTTCTTTCTTTGGAGGTTGAACCATAGGTTATGCCTAATGCTTCGCATTTCTTTTTCCTTTTATTATAATCGGAAGCAAAATGGTATGTAAAGGAAACTATGTAGGGCCAAAGCTATATAAGATGAAAAATTGGTTGAGAAATTGTTGCCTAGAGTTGGACATAGATCAAAACTTTTGAATGATTTTGAGAAGTATTTTAGGATCCATTAAAGGTTTGATTTGGGGTGGCTGAAACCTAAAGTAAATTGGACCTAAGGAATTAAATTTTAATTTAATCAAAATGGAATTAAGTTAAATAAATTGAATCATTAAGTTAAAAGATAAAAATAATTAGGTTGATAGTATCTTTAATTAGTAATTAAAAATAAGAAAGGCCTAACTTGCGATAATGTACATGTAACACCCCTCACCCCAGCAACATGTGCCTGGATAAGGGAATATTATGCTAACTTTATCGGTTAAAATATCATTTCATAGATACATATATATAAATGAAAGTAGCTCATATATTTTTATTTTTATTATTTATTATTTATTTTCTTTTTCGTGCAAAAGAAATCATAATAAGAAAAAAGTATATTTTATATACAATTAGTATTTACAAAACACTTATATTTATACACAACATAAAGTAAACTATAATACTGTAAAAGAACTTTGAATCAAAAGTATAAAAAGTTGTGTAACGCAACATTGTCAGGAGAGAGCCGTTTTACTGGGTCGGGTCACCGTTAGTTTTATCTACTATATTCGGCTTATTCTTCTCTATATATGTATGAGATAAACTCATATACTAAGCTCTAAGTTTGGTGGTGCATATAAATAAAGTAATATACTATATCATGCAATATGCAATTGTTTCCAAACAAATTTTATACATATATATGTCATATACTCAATTTTACTAATACATTTTTATTTCATATCCATGCCTATATAAATAAATATTTCACATATATAATTTTTCATCTTATATCATCACTTGTACTTTGATTATACTAATTTAGTTAACATATCAAATTAATTATCACAAATTATCCTATATTAAATTCTTGTACCAATTTTAACATATTTGTGCCTATAATACCTAGGAACCAATAACCAAGATACCCAACATTTCGTAGACAGTTTTCAATCCAAATTTTGTGCCAAAATTAAGCATAGTTACGTTAAAAATCACATTTTGTGTTCTTTATAAAAGTTTTATCTCTATGTCTTCAATTTAAAACCCAAAAAAGAAAACAACAATTAGAATTTCACAACTCACGTTATAGCAATTTATATACTGATTGCTCCATAGAATCTAGCAAAGAACACACACAATCACCTAATTCAATTTTTACCAAAATTAATCCTCAGTTTAGCAAGCATGCATTCCCAACATTATATCATAAAATACTGCTAATTTACAATCATTTGTATATCAAATGCTCAAATCATTCAACTTGATGATATAATATAGGTTATTGTCTTAAGTTATGCACTTACCTAAAACTTTACTTTGCTTTCTTCTCTTCACTTCTCTTTCTCTTTATCTTTTTCTTGCTACTTTGACCTTGTTCTTTGTCAATTTGAGCTCCTAAAATACATAAGTAATATCATCAACAACCTTTCTTTATCAACCATCGCTAAACCATAAACTCTCTTTCTTTTTCTATAACAAGCTCTAATCACTACCTTTCTTCAGAGAAAACATATAAGAGAAGTAAAATCACCTTACTTTCACTTCCTTGCTTTCATGGATGAACATTTAGGTTTTTTCTCTTTTTTTTTCTTGCTTCTCTCTTTCTTTTTTTTGCTCTCCCAAGCTTCCTTAAGCTTTGTTATGCAAAAAGATGGCATTTTCTCACTCTCTCTTTACTTTCTCTCTTTCTCCTAATAAAAAGAAGCTTTGGTTATGGAGGAAAGTGGAGGAACGTGGGGCTGGTTTAGGAGTATAGAAAATTCTAGATGGAAAGAGATAAGGAAAAAAGGAGAAGAAATTAAAAAGAACATGCCAAAATTAATTAATGATGGGACCACCTAAACTTAAATATCTAGATATTTATGTCTAATTAGCTTCTTAATGTGTGACACTTGGTTTGTCCAACCATCACATGTATTTATTGTCCATAATTATCCATTTAATTAATAATTATCGCACTTGATCCTCCAATTTTTGGTATATTGCAAATTGATCCCAAAATTTTCCAAAATTTGCATTTAGATATTTCACCGTAAACTAACATCTTTAAATACTTTAAACACTTTCCTTAATTATTTACCATTATTTAATTATTTTCCAATCAAAATTCAAATTTAGACTCTGCTCGATCTGATGTATCAGTATAATGACACATGCGACTCGGGATCTAAATTTACGGATATAACAATACAAAATTAAATTGGCCAAGAGATGCAGATTGATTAGAATTAACTTGTTCCAACAGAAAGTAAAGTTATAAGGACAATTGGACTGGAGGCATTGTCAAGGCTAAGAGATACTCAAGTGGAGACCTTGTAATAATTATGGTTTGTTAGACCAAAGGCTTGTGAAAATAAAACCTTGAAACCAAAGAACAATAAAAAAAAAATCACAGTTACAAGCTAATGGAATATTGAGATTAACAAATTATATTAAATCAAAGCATTAGAAGGGTGAATTAATTAGGCCTAGTTAATTAGAAATTTATAGAAAATGGCACAAATCCTATTTTGAATCATGACATATTATTCTAGTCTGTGAACTGGAAAGTAGTCAGCTAACCTCAAAAGATATAAAATAAGACCATATATTGCAACAATTAGTTAATTTAGTTGCTCAATTAAGATGGACACTAATTATTAAATGATTTACGTTAGCTGCGACTGTGCCATGAATGCTAAATGGAATAAGTGCAAGCACCAGGCAGATGATGGAATTGTCTATTATAATGTTTGTGCAAAATTCTTATCTTAATGACCATGGAAATAAATATTAAAATATCAATATTAAATATATTTTAAATGGTGAACAAATAAATTCAAACTTCATGTTAAATGATTTTTATTTGGAATGTGGATTAAATATTATGTTTTTGATATCAAATATTTATTAAAATGAAATCCTCTTTTGAATTTTAATAACTTATGATATCGACCATAGATATATTTAAATATATTTTTATTTGAAGTTTTATATAAATGAACTATTAAATGATATTTTAAATAGAATTTGCTATGTTTCTTTCAAAAAATTCAAAATTATTCTAGTTTGAGATTTTTGCTTATGAATAGTGACATTATTTTGGTTTGAAAAATGATATTGGATATATTTTATGAAATCTACAGTTTTCCACCCATATATGAACATAAAAAATGATCTAAAAATTGTTGGCATGCCAATATGGTGATTATTTTTTGGCCATGTGAAGGTCTTTGGTCATGTAAAATTGTCTTTGGTCCTATGATAGTTTTGAGCTATGTGAAAGGCTTTGGTTATATGAATGTCTTTAACCATATAATTAATGCCTTTATTATTTGATACCTCTGTGCTTCCCTAGGAGCAAGTCTATGGTATGTGTTAACCTTGAGGGGTATTTCCGTCATTTTGATGATAATAAATAATATAGCAATATTGTATTTAACATACTTATTTTTGTAAGTATATTATACAGGACATGAATTAAAATAGCAAGAATGGAGAATTGGAAGAATAATCCTTGAGAAACAAAAAGCAAGAAGTAGCATGTTCACTGTCGTGACTCTAGGAGTCACTCCCGTGAAGAAAGCTAGTCGTTACCAAAAACCAACATTTGAAGTTCACAACCATGAAGGAAAAACAAACCGTGAAGTAAGCATTTCAGTCACCCCCGTGAAGAAAGGTGTCACCCCCGTGAAGCTTTATGCAAATTTCATTCCAGAGAGCTTCACGACCAGAGTCACCATTTGGGTCACGGTTGGGAAGATTGTCACCCCCGTGAAGGATTCATTCAAATTCATCCAGAGAGCTTCATGACCAGAGTCAACACTTGTCTCACGGCTGGGAAAGAGTGTCACGCCTGTGACCGATTAATGTCACGCCCGTGACTCTATATGTCAAAACATACCAGAGAGCTTCACGACCAAGGTCACCACTTCAGTTACGGCTTGGGAAGAACTGTCACCTCCGTGACAAGCATATTCACGCCCGTGAACAATGAAAGAGAAAAATGTCAGGCACGATTTTTTCGTTGGTATAACGGCTAGTTTCTTATTTAATGAACCCCAACGGCTATATTCAGCCATGAGAGTATAAATGGAAGTCATTTATGCATTAAGAATAGAAGAGAATGATAAGAAAAACAAAAGATTAGCATATACTTCAAATCACATGCTATCTTGTACTTTTCTACTTTGAGAACATATCCATTCTCTATAAAAATCTTATTGCTCTTCATATTTGAGCAATAAAGATTTATAAGTACTTCTCTCTGTAATCTTTACTCAAGTGAGCATTGGGTAGTTCTGGGTTAAGAGAAGAACACTTGTAAGGGTTAGTTGTGTGAACCTCCAAAACACAAATTAAAAGGTTGTTTGTGTGAGCCTGTAAAATACAAAGTATAGGTTGTTTGTGTGAGCATGTAAAACACAAAGTGTAGGTTGTTTGTGTGAGCCTGTAAAACACAAAGGAATTGGTTACTGTGTGAGCCATTAAAAGACAAGGGATTTCTGGGTTAGGTGTGAGCCATTGTGAGAAACACCATAATTGGGAGTGAGCTTGTAAAACTTCATTGTAACACTTAGTGTGTTAGTGAAACTCCCAATTGCGATTGGGGAGAGGAGTAGGGTTTGTTAATACCCGAACCTCTATAAATCTTTGTGTCTGATTTTCTCTATCCCTTCTAAATTAACAATTTTATTTCCGCACTTTAAAGTTTAATTTTTTGAAACTCCAATTCAACCCCCCTTCTTGGTCTAATATCTGGGCAACAATATGTTATATGGGAAAATAAATAATTGAATTATTATTTGGTATATGGGTATGATAAAAGATTTGTTAAGTGAATGCATGTGCTTTTTAAGCAAATTTTCTAAGATTTGCAATGTCACTGGTGAAATGAACTTTTAATTTTAAATTATTATATATTGTACACATGTAAAATGATTTTTTTATTGTTTTAAATGATAATGTGATGCATCCATTTACAATGAATAAATTTCGAATCTTAGAAGAAAACATTTAATAATAATTGTTTCTTACTTCCTCAAAGTTATACTTTATATGAGTGTTACTTTATATGATATTGGATATATTTGTTTTGTAAGTTATTTTTCTCTCGTTTAGATAGTAAACAAGAAAGAAATACCAATGTACAAGTCGAAAGAGTTATAGATTTAATGATTTCATTAGAGGAGTACAATAGTAACAATAACAGTGGTAGTCATGTTGCTCATAAAACGAATAAACATGCATCATTTATATTTTTATTGATATAAACAATGTCTGTAAAAGTATGTTTTAGTATGTATATAAGGTATTTTTATTTTTATTTTTTTTATCATGGGTTATGAATTAGATTCTGTATACTATATGTCCATAAGTCATGTATAGACACATCAATTAGTCTATTGAAAATACTATTTTACCTGATTGAGGTACAACAGAGTAAATGGGTGTTACAATAAGGGGCAGTGGAAGTGGTTTTAAAGCTAGATATAGTGTAGAGAAAAGAGAAAAGTGTGGTTGCATATGACCAACCGACCTGCGTTCATGGATGTGAAACGTTATTCACAGTCGTGACCAAACCTTTAACGGGCATGAATATCATATCCACTCAAAATGATCCCACCACATTCAAAATTCTATCATTTTATACCTTGGCCCGACTTTCACGGGCATGAAACCACACAACCTAAAACTTGAACTCTTTCAAAACTACCCAAAATCCAACCTTTCTATTAAAAACCCACATAAGCTCCTAGACACTAAAACAAAAAATAAATTCTTCATCTTCTTTTCAAAACTACCCTAAACCCAACCTTTCTCTTAATAAAACTAAAAATCTTCTTCTTCTTCTTCTTCTTCTTCTTCTTCTCCTCCTCCTCCTTTTAAAGAAAATAAAATAAAATAAAATACAAGGAAATAACTAATATGGGTTTCAAGTGATGGTCATATTTTTTGCCCAGATATTAGACCAAGAAGGGGGGGTTGAATTGGAGTTTCAAAAAGTAAACTTTAAAGTGCGGAAATAAATAGTTAATTTTAGGAAGGATAGAGAAAATCAAACACAAAGATTTATAGAGGTTCGGGTGTTAACAAACCCTACTCCTCTCCCCAATCGCAATTGGGAGTTTCACTAACACATTAAGTGTTACAATGGAGTTTTACAAGCTCACTCCCAACTATGGTGTTTCTTCAATGGCTCACACCTAACCCAGAAATCCCTTGTGTTTTAATGGCTCACACCTAACCCAGAAATCCCTTGTGTTTTAATGGCTCACAAAATAACCAATTCCTTATGTTTTACAGGCTCACACAAACAACCTATACTTTGTATTTTACAGGCTCACACAAATAACCTACACTTTGTGTTTTACAGGCTCACACAAACAACCTACACTTTGTGTTTTGGAGGTTTACACAATTAACCCTTACAAGTGTTCTACTCTTAACCCAGAACTACCCAAAGCTCACTTGAGTAAAGATTATAGAGAGAACCACTTATAAATCTTTATTGTTCAAATAAGAGGAGCAAAAATATTTTTACAGAGAATTGATTTGTTCTCAAAGTATGAAAGTACAAGATAGCTTGTAATTTGAAGTATATGCTAATCTTTTGTTTTTCTCATTATCCTCTTTTTCCTTAATGCATAAATGACTTCCATTTATACTCCCATGGCTGAATATAGTCGTTGGGGTGCATTAAATAAGAAACTAGCCATTGTACCAACCAAAAAATCGGGCCTGACATATTTCTTTTTCATTGGTCACGGGCATGAATATGCTTGTCACGGGGGTGATAGTTCTTCCCAAGCCATGACAGAAGTGGTGACCCTGGTCGTGAAGCTCTCTGGAATGTATTGACATAAGGGGTCACGGGCGTGACATTAATCCTTCATGGGCGTGACACTCTTCCCAGCCGTGAGCCAAGTGGTGACTCTGGTCGTGAAGCTCTCTGGGATGTATGAACATAAGGGGTCACGGGTGTGACACTCTTCCCAGCCGTGAGCCAAGTGGTGACTCTGGTCGTGAAGCTCTCTGGATGAAATTGTATAAAGCTTCACGGGGGTGACACCTTTCTTCACGGGGGTGACTTAAATGCTTACTTCACGGTTTGTTTTTCCTTCATGGTCGTGAACTTCAAATGTTGGTTTTGGTAATGGTTAGCTTCCTTCACGGGAGTGACTCCTAGAGTCACGGTAGTGAACATGCTACTTGATTTTTGTTTCTCAAGGATTATTCTTCCAATTCTCCATTCTTGCTATTTTAATTCATGTCCTGTATAATACACTTAAAAACAAGTATGTTAAATATGATATTGCTATATTATTTGTTATCATCAAAATGACGGAAATACCCCTCAAGGTTTAACAATCTCCCCCTTTTTGATGTTGACAAATAATCTAGCAATATGTGATTTTGAGAGGTCTCCCCCTCAAAATATACTTAGGATAAAAAATTATAATGTGCAAGAATAGTAAATAATGATGTAGCATTAAACTAGATTTTAAGTATATGCAAGTTATATGAAAAGTATATCCAATACATACCATAATTCCTTTTCAAGACATAAAGTATATGTAAGGTATCTTTAAGGTATATCATGGCATGTTTTTATTTGTAACTTGCTTTTAAGGTATATGCAAAGTATACTTAGGGTATATCTAAGGTATATAAAAACTTAATTTTCCAATTATATACTTTGCATATGAAATGTTGAATCAAGATTTTTAAACCAATTTAAAGTCAATTCACTTTTTCATTTACCAATTCCTATACCATTCTCCCCTATCATATATTGCTAGTTTTCTCCCCCTTTTGTCATCAATCAAAAAGGATATGAAGATTGAAGTAAACAAGAACAAATATATATATATATATATATAAAGGAAAAGGATACAAACTAAGTCAAAATATTCAGAAATGAAATTTTTTTTAAAAAATTTCCTACACAATCAAAACATAAAAATTACAAACAAGCTAAAAATGATCAAATTTAGGCTACACTCTAGCCTATCTCCTAGCCAGGCATCCTATCACGAAGTCTAGCTACTTCAGCCTCAAGGCTGTCATCCGAGACTCCATGAAGTCCTTGAGGTTCTCCAACCTCTCATCCATGGAAGTCTGCAACTACTCGAAACATGGTGCCAAGAGGTCGACCACCTACTACGCTAAGGATGGTGTGGAAGCTAAGGATTGTCCAATGTCCTGCTCGACTGCTGGAGGTGCTTCCTCAATCTGAGCCCTCTTTTTCTGCTGGACTCCCTGGAGGCTTGCTTTAAAATCCTCTGTATCATGATCTTCCCAGATAATCTCTCCAGCAGTATCAGTGAAGCAGTAGAAGATATCGTTCTGAAAAATGATTCTGACAGCTACTCCCATCTTGATGAATGACCCTACATCCAGCCTACCTCGAGGATGTGCAGGAATGATGTTGAAGTGATGGTTATCTAGCTTCAAATAATTGAGCTTCACTGCAATATGGGTGACATATGCCCCAATCAAGATATCTCCTGTGGGCTTGGTGGCAATAGAGAGAAGATGGTTTGCAAACCATATGGAAAGTGCCACTGTGACTCCCCTGTGAGCCATCTCAAATAGGAAGAGTTCTGACTTTCTAATAGTTTCATTACTTTCTCCCCGAGCAAAAATGCTATAGGTTAGAAACCTATGCAAATACCTGTGTACTAGGGCCACGAGATGAGTGCTCTTTGTCTTCTTTACGTCCCAGCTACAATTATATCCAAAATGAGTCCAGGCTACAGGGGCAGAGAATTCTACCTCAGTCTCATTTAGAACGCCATCAGATGGTAGGTTGAACAATTCTCCAAATGCGATGGCGCTGAGGGTGTTAGGATTATTGCAGAGTTGGAATTTCACCACTCTAGCTGGTGAAACCTGCAAGGTGCTGAGAAATTCCAGCGTTGGCTCCCGTAGAGTTGGCTGATGAATTTCAACAAATTCTTTTAGATGACAGGCTTAAAGTTGCTCTGTCATAGCCATCTCAAGCCCGAGATTACGGACTGCCTACCATTCGAAGGACCTTGATGATAAAATAGGTCTCTTCTTCAAAGTTGCATACCGAGGATGGCAACTTTCTGGAATGATGTTCATGAGGTAATCTGAATACCTCTTATGTGCATGAGACTTCTTTCTCTTTCCCTTAGATGAAGCAGACTCCATATTTGAAGAAATTAGTTGTTGATGGAGTTGAAGAAAAGTTTTGACAGAAAATTTGATGAACCTAGAAGTGTATGATTTCTGCTAAAGATTCAAACTTTTGGTGGTATTTATAGTGAAATTTCAAGTCTTTGGGGTCGGAATCTTCAATGTCTCAATGAATGAGAGTAAATGAGAGCGGTTTTGGGAGATGGAGAGTTGAAATGGAGGTTGTAATCGGCTGTTTTCTTATATATTTGATACATTCACAGGCGTGACTTATGGTTTCACAGGCGTGAATAGTCGTGTTCATGGTTTGCTCAAGTAGTGTTCCACCCGTGAATGAAAGCATGAATATGTTCACGGGCGTGATCGATGAATTGCACGGGTGTGACTGATCATAGGTCACGGGGGTGAACATCACGTCATAGGCGTGAACTGTTGAATTTCACTACTTATGCCCGTGAAGCAAGCCGTGACACAAGGCGTGAAAGCTTCTGTGAGTTTTGGGGTGTAATTATTCCCGGGAGTGAAACAGTGTCACGGTCGTGAACGTCTATTGTCAAGGGCATGACTCAAGCCATGAAACTAAGTTTCACTACTTGAAGTCGTGAAGCATGTCGTGAACCAAAGTGGTGAAAGCTTTTGTGAGTTTTTGAGGCGTCATTGTTCACGGGAGTGAAAATGCATCACGGGCGTGAAAGTTCATATTCACGGGCGTGACTCAAGCCGAGAAACTATGTTTCACCACTTGAAGCCGTGAATCATGTCGTGAACCAAAGTCGTGAACGACACTGCCTCTTTGGGCCACTTAAGTCACGGGCGTGAGTATATGTCACGGGCGTGACTCCCCTATAATTTTCATCAAATTGGATTTAAGTTCTGCAACAAGACTAAATCATTTCAACAAAGATTCTACTTCATAAAGCATGAATTCTCATCAAAATTTCTATCTTATAACTTGTGATATGATTTAAGATCAACAATTTAAAATTTCATATTCTTGCAATCACAAGGTTAATCCATCATTATACCTAGTTCTCTTCTAATGAAATTAAATCTTTCCTCATTTAGAGACTTAGTGAAAATATCTGCTAATTGATTTTCTGTGCATACAAATTCTAATTCAACATCTCCATATTGAACATGATCTCTAATAAAGTGGTGTCTAATGTCAATATGTTTACTTCTAGAGTGTTGAATAGGATTCTTTGAAAGATTTATAGCACTAGCATTGTCACATTTTATAGGTATATGGTTCATCTTATGACCATAGTCCTTAAGTTGTTGTTTCATCCAAAGAATTTGTGTACAACAACATCCAACTGCTACATATTCAGCTTCAGCAGTTGAGAGAGCAACTGAAACTTGTTTCTTGCTAAACCAAGAAACCAAACATTCTCCAATGAAGTGACAAGTACCTGAAGTACTTTTTCTATCCAAAAGACTACCAGCATAGTCTGCATCTAAATATCCTATAATATAAAAAGATGAATTCTTAGGATACCATAAACCTAGATGCAATGTTCCATGTAAATATCTTAAAATCCTTTTTACAGCATTTAGATGAGATTCTTTAGGACATGATTGAAATCGCGTACATAAGCAAATACTATACATAATATCGGGTCTAGAAGCAGTGAGATATAAAAGTGATCCGATCATACCTCTATAAACATTTCATTAATGCTGTTACCCTTTTCATCTTTGTCCAATTTTGTTGATGTGCTTATAGGAGTCTTGGCATTTTTGCATCCTTCCACACCAAATGTTTTGATTAAGTCTTCGACATATTTGGATTGGTTGAGGAATATGCCCTCATTGCTTTGTTCTCCCATCATGCTCATTTCAAATTCCCTAGTCATGCACTTAGCAAATTCTTGACAAAGCAGCTCATTAGTAGAACCAAATATTATATCATCAACATAAATTTGAACAATTAGTATATCATGCTTAAGCTTTTTGATGAATAGTGTAGTGTCAACATTTCCCTTTGTGAAGCTATTTTCTAATAAAAAAGAACTTGGTCTCTCATACTAAGCTCTTGGAGCCTGTTTTAAACCATACAAAGCTTTTGAAAGTTTAAAAACATGATTTGGCAAATCATAGCTTTCAAAACCTGGTGGTTGTTTTACATACACTTCTTCATCTATATAACCATTTAGAAATGCACTTTTCACATCCATTTGAAAAAGTTTGAAATTCATGTGACATGCATATGCTAAGAGTATTCTTATAGCTTCTAATCTAGCTACAGGTGCATATGTTTCATCATAATCTATACCCTCTTCCTGATTATATCCTTTTGCAACTAGTCTTGCTTTATTCCTGGTTATTAACCATTGTTCATCTAATTTATTTCTAAATACCCATTTGCTGCCTATGATTGGATGATTCTTAGGTCTAGGTACTAGGTTCCATACCTTATTTCTCTCAAATTGGTTGAGTTCCTCTTGCATGGCAATTATCCAACTTTTATCATTAAGAGCCTCATCAATGTTTTTAGGCTCAATTTGTGAAATAAAAGCAATGTCAGTGACTAAATGCTTGAAATGAGATCTAGTACTTACTCCTCTTGATAGATCACCAATTATTTGCTCTTTTGGATGATCTTTCTTCATTCTCCATTCTTTTGGAAGTTCTTGCTCCATTTGTTCTTGATTTTGAGGTAGTAAATTTTCTTGATCGTTTTCTTCTTTTCCATTTTCAATGACAAGTTTTTCCATATTATCTACAACATCATCAAGAGCACTACCTTTCACAAGATCAAGTCTATTAGATTCATTAAAAACAATTTGCATGGATTCTTCCACTGTTAATGATCTTTTATTAAATACTCTATATGCTTTGCTGATTGTAGAGTATCCTAAAAAGATACCTTCATCAGACTTAGAGGCAAATTTACCAAGATTGTCCTTGGTGTTCAATATAAAACACTTGCATCTAAATACTCTAAAGTATGATACCAAGGGCTTTCTTCCATTCCATAGCTCAAATGAGGTTTTGTTTAAAATAGGTCTTTTGAAAACTCGATTTGAAATATAACATGCAGTGTTTGTGGCTTCTGCCCAAAAATAAGTTGGTAATTCATATTCATTAAGCATTGTTCTCGCCATTTCAATTAATGTTCGATTTTTCCTTTCAACTACCCCATTTTTGTTTATTGTGGACTTGAGGCATACCTATAGAATTACAAATCAAGTATGATATTTAGGTACCCAAATGAGTTTGGGTCCTTGGGGGTTAGTACATGAAGGTTCCCAATGAGCCTTCCTTATCTAGCAATTTTTATTTATATGACCCATTTTCATATAGTAATTACATTGTTTAGGTGTAAACTTGCTTTTTGGTCTTACAATGTATTTGAATGCCATAATATGATTAGACTGATTTTGAAAACAATGACATGCATAATCATGACTAATTTGCATTTTTCTAGATATATTCTTCCTATATATAAATGCATGATTCTTTTTCTGTATAGAGGGTTTAACATTCTTATTTCTTAGTGCAGTTTTAACAGGTGTGGAGATGTTATGTTCTTTAGACTTAATAAATACTGTTTTGTTAGAAGATGATGATGTGTCCTTAAACCCTAGACCATGTCTAACTAAAGGTGGTCTTTGAGACACAATGAGAGTATCTAAGCTCTCTTTACCCTTGTGAAATTTAGAAATGGAATTTCTAAGTTCCTCAACTTCATTTTACAAAGTATTATTTTCTTTTAACAGTGAAGCTGTTGAGGGTCTTGATGAGTACTCATCTAATAACTTTTGAAAAGATTCATTAGATGATTTAAGCTTTGTGTTCTCTTTTTCTAAACCATTTATCTTATTTTTCAAATTAGAGATATTATTTCTATAGGTAGTAAATTTAGTTCTATATTTCTCTAATTCTATATTTAATTCTTCTATTAGGCTTTGCTCATCATCACTATCACTATTACTATCATTATCACTACTATCATTATTGAAAGAGTATGAGTGTAGTAATCTTGCTTTGTCCGAGATGTGATCCTCAATAGCCATGAAGCATAGGTTGACCTCTTCACTTTCATTATCATCTTTTTCACTTAAAGAGCTTTCGTCATCCCATGTGGCTTTGTGACCTTTCTCCCCATTGTCTCTTTGGTATTTGCTCTTATGCTTCTTGAGCCTTGGACATTCTGGTTTGATATGTCCTTTCTTTCCACATTCATAGCATTTTACCTATTCCTTACTTCTGTGTGTATCATTAGAAGTTTGTTTGAGGTTTCTTCGCCTGAATTTTCTGGAATTGCTCATTTTCTTCTCAATTATTCTTTTTAATCTCCTTGAAAGCATAGCGATGTCCTCATTTTCATCATCACTCATCTCTTCATCAACTTCACTTTCTTCTTAAGATTTTGAAGTAGAGGCTTTGAGTGCTAAGGGTTTTCTTTTCTCTGGCTCTGCTTCAAGCTCTCTATCTCTCTTTACTGCCATCTCATGTGTGAGAAGCTTGCCAATCAGCACATCAGTATTCATGATACTCATATCTTCATTTGCTTCTTCTATGCCAGCAACTCTTGAACCATAGTCTTTAAGAGGAAGACTTCTCAGGATTTTATTGTTTACATCTTCCAAACTCAGATGCTTCCCAAGTTTCCTCATTCCATTTATAATGGATAGAAGATGGTTGGTCATGTCAGTGATTGACTCATTGGATTTCATCTTGAAGAGCTCTTATTCTGAGGTTAGAAGTTGAATCTTCTTGGATTTGACTTGCTTAGTTTCCTCATGATAGTTCTCCAATGTCTTCCACATGCTATATGCTGTTGAGCAGTGTTGTATTCTCCCACATTCTTCAATAGATAATGAGCTTGATAGAATTGTCATTGCCTTCTTATTTTTGAAATTTGCTCTTCTTTGGGGCTCTATCCAATCATCTCTTGATAGGATTTCCTCTTCACCATCAGCTCCTCTTCTTGTTGGTGGTGTCTATTCTTTTCGTACCCTATCCCAGACTTCAATTCCTTCACTATCCAAGTATGTCTCCATCCTAAACTTCCAATGGGCATAATTTGCTCCATCAAAGTAAGGTTTGAGACTCTGGAATCCTTCACTGGCCATATTTTACTCTTTACTAGCGCTTTTTAGGCTTCGATGCTAGACAAGGCTCTGATACCAATTGTTGCCCAGATATTAGACCAAGAAGGGGGGTTGAATTGGAGTTTCAAAAATTAAACTTTAAAGTGCGGAAATAAATAGTTAATTTTAGGAAGGATAGAGAAAATCAGACACAAAGATTTATAGAGGTTTGGGTGTTAAAAAACTCTACTCCTCTCCCCAATCGCAATTGGGAGTTTCACTAACACACTAAGTGTTACAATGGAGTTTTACAAGCTCACTCCCAACTATGGTGTTTCTCACAATGGCTCACACCTAACCTAGAAATCCCTTGTGTTTTAATGGCTCACACAATAACTAATTCTTTGTGTTTTACAGACTCACACAAACAACCTATACTTTGTGTTTTACAGGCTCACACAAATAATTTACACATTGTGTTTTATAGGCTCACACAAACAACCTACACTTTGTGTTTTGGAGGTTTACACAATTAACCCTCACAAGTGTTCTACTCTTAACCCAGAACTACCCAAAGCTCACTTGAGTAAAGATTACAGAGAAAACCACTTATAAATCTTTATTGCTCAGATATGAGGAGCAAAAAGATTTTTACTGAGAATTGATTTGTTCTCAAAGTATGAAAGTACAAGATAGCTTGTGATTTGAAGTATATGCTAATCTTTTGTTTTTCTCATCATCCTCTTTTTCTTTAATGCATAAATGACTTCCATTTATACTCATGGCTGAATATAGCCGTTGGGGTGCATTAAATAAGAAACTATCCATTGTACCAAGCAAAAAATCGCGCTTGACATTTTTCTCTTTCATTGGTCACGGGCGTGAATATGCTTGTCACGGAGGTGACAGTTCTTCCCAAGCCGTGACTGAAGTGGTGACCCTGGTCGTGAAGCTCTCTGGAATGTATTGACATAAGGAGTCACGGGCGTGACATTAATCCTTCATGGGCGTGACACTCTTCCCAGCCATGAGCCAAGTGTTGACTCTGGTCGTGAAGCTCTCTGGGATGTATGAACATAAGGGGTCACGGGCGTGACACTCTTCCCAGCCGTGAGCCAAGTGGTGACTCTGGTCGTGAAGCTCTCTAGATGAAATTGCATGAAGCTTCACGGGGGTGACTTAAATGCTTACTTCACGGTTTGTTTTTCCTTCATGGCCGTGAACTTCAAATGTTGGTTTTGGTAACGGTTAGCTTCCTTCACCGGAGTGACTCCTAGAGTCACGGCAGTGAACATGCTACTTGATTTTTGTTTCTCAAGGATTATTCTTCCAATTCTCCATTCTTGCTATTTTAATTCATGTCCTGCATAATACACTTAAAAATAAGTATGTTAAATATAATATTGTTATATTATTTGTTATCATCAAAATAACGAAAATACCCCTCAAGGTTTAACAATATTGTTTCAATACATATGGAAGAAACTTAGGAAAAAAAGAAAAAAATACATTCTAAATCTAGGACCTTCAATCTTATATTTAATTTATTAAGACCTCATATGTTAGTTATATTTTATTTAATTGTGTCTTCTTATTGTTATTATAATATAAAACTTTTTAAACTGAAATAATAAAATATTATAGTATTGTATTTATTCTATCAAATTTAAAAACATGATAATAAATTCTTACTATTAACAGAAATAATAGTATGAGAACTCAATAAAACATATTTGAAGTCTTCACATGGGCAAATTTCTACATGTTGTAATGGAGGCTTGACTCCCTTTTGTTTGAAAAAAGTCCTTCAATATTAGGCATCAAACTTGTTACTATGCTTGGGAGAGCCTATATGTTAGGATTTCTGTAACTCTAATTTTTGTGCTCTTCTTAAGAATTTTCTGTTGTTAAAGAGTTAATGTGGGTTTGGTCTAAATTTTCCATTTGCAGTTTGTATCTTTGGCCTTGTACCATTGAATGCAATGGAATTTTCTGTTAAAAAAAAGAAACAATAATAAAACATTTTTGAAACTCGAAAATGAAGTTCAATAAAATACATGTGACAAATTTAATGAATCAAATTAAATAATAAAAATTATTTTGCATGGCTTAGCCTGTTCTATATTTAAAAATATATATATTTATATAGACTTTTATTATTCTAGGTTGATAAATTGAATAATAATTACTTCAAAATTTATTTTAATATTTTAAAATTAATTAATTTAATATTAAGTATTAGTTACTAATTAATTTAATTCAAAATTAAGTATTTTAAAATTAATTAATTTTATTAATTATTACAATTTTAAGTATTAACTACTAATTTAGTAATTGAATTTAAAATTAAATTTTTTGGACTAGTAATAAAGTTAAAATTATTATTTGAAAATTTAGGGTTCAATTTCAACTGATTAAATTAAATAATTAAATTTTAATTGGTTAAATTAAAATTAAATATTAAATACAAATTGATAAAATTAGAGTTGTTCAATTCATTAATTAAACTCAAACTAAATTTTAATTTATTAAAGTAATAAATTGAATCCCACTTTAACCAATATAGGATTTTAAGTTCAATCAATCATTTCAATTCAATCAATTGAATTTCAATTTAAATTCAGTTAATTAATGGACCTTCAATTTAATTAATTTTAAATTTTAAATTCAATTAATCAGTGAATCTCAAATTAATCTGATTAAATTTAATTGACCAATTTTTATTTAATCAATTGAAATTCAATTTAATAAATATAAGTTTAATTATTCATTTGAACTCCAATTCAATTATTTAATGTTAAGTTTAAGATTAATTTTAACAATTAAAGTTCATTTAATTGATTTGAATCCTAATTTGATTGAATGTTCAATTAATAAATTTTTATTTAATTAATTGAAGTTAAATTTAAATTTAAGTTAATCAATTTGAATATCAATTTAATAATTTGAATTCAAATTTAATTCATTTAAGTTTTGTTAATCATTTTCAATGTGATCAATTAAATCGAATTTAGGGTCAATTAATCGATTAGACTTTAATTAAACCCTACTTTTATTTTAAAAAAAAACACCACCTTGCCTTATATATATATATATATATATATATATATATATATATATATATATATATATATATATATATATATATATATATATATATATATATATATATATATATATATATATATATATATATAAATTTGAAAAGGAAACTCGGCTTATGTTACAAAGATACACTTCATTCTTTAATTATTTATCCTATAACTCCAAAAGTATAAACACTTTTGTTGTCCCAAATGCATTAAATAGCTTGGACCTGAAATGATTTATAGTGTTTCATGTGTTAACTAACCCTACATCCACTTCCTAATCTCCATTTGAGATTTTCACTATTACTCAATTTGAGTACAATGTGTAATTTTTCCAAATTCAACCCTAACTTAATGTTTAGGCTTACAACAAATCTCATAAGAGTTTTTCTCATAAGGACTCACAAGCGTCTTCCTATGATTCACTCTCAAACTTTTACAAAACGTTTGCACTAGGCTACCTCTCTAACCTTTTACAAGAGTTTTTCCAAAGCTCGCTCTTAAACTTTTGCAAGAATTTTCACTGGGTTCACTTTTCAACCTTTACTTGTTTTTCTAGGTTTCACTCTTAAACCTTCACAAAATATTTATACTAAGCTCACTCTTAAATCCTTATTTCCAGGTGTTGAATGCTAACACTCAAATCATACTAACTTCTCAACAATAAAATTTATTACAAATAACTTTAAGAAATAAACTAGCAAGAATTTGACTTTAGAGAGTTTGTTAGCTTCATTTAATGGCTTTTCAATGGCTATTTATAGTGTCAAACCTCCAAAGAGCTATTACATATAAAGCCCATAAATTCTCTCTAATAACTAATTTTACTCTATAATAAATGAACTCCTTGACCCAGAATCATAGTAGTGATTTTACCTTTCATGGTCACGATTTTTTGTTTTTCAAATAGTCACTAGCATATAGCTTCTTCCTATTGGTTCGCTCTGCAATGGTCCAATATTGATGAATCTTGCAGTCGCTAAAATTTTATTGCAATCGCGCATTCTTTATCACAGGCTATCATCGCGATAGTAGTCACCATCATGTCTTTTTTGTCCAAAATGATGTTTTGCCTTCACTGAATTTGCGGTCATGATTCTTGATGTCATGATTGCAAAAATCATATTAGTCTGAAATTCTTGAACATGTGACTATTTGGATTGGTCTTCCTTCAAAGTTCTTGAGACTTTAAAACTCGCGATCATTATTCCTCAATCGTAGTCGCGAATCCCCTTTTGTGACAAGTTTTGCAATCGCAAACCTTACTATTTCTTCATGCACTTTTGGCTTCAAGGAAAGTGTGGTCTCTAAATGTTAGACACAGTCACGAAATCCTCTTTGTAGGTAACAATTTGCATAGTAGTTGTGATTTTGAAATTCTTTTAAGAACTTATAAACGAGTTAATGAAACATAGCTATAAACGAGTTAATGAAAAAATAACTCACAAAAACAAGACTTAATAAACGAGTTAATGACTTTTAATTTGATTCTCAAGATGAAAATATAGATTTATTAACTTATGTCAACAACTTTATTGTTAATATTCTTGAAATAAGCAAAACTAAATGCAAATGTACATAAATTATTAATTTAATACCTTACAAATTAAAATTAATCGATAAATAGTTAAAAATTTTGGATTTCTATACTCTAAAATAATATGATTTGATTATTTAAAAAATAACCAGATTCATTTTAGTTGTACAATTAAACCAAAAATGACTTGAGAATAAATTGATTAGGCCAAATCCAAAATTGACACCCATATAAGTCGATCTGAATCTAAAATTACTTGAATATGAGTGACTAATATAACTGAAAAGCTTGCCTAAGGACAACCTGAAAAAGTACAAACCAAACCCAAAATTGATCCAAAAATAGCTTGAACCTGAAATGACATAAACTTGCACAATCAGATCCAATTGCTAAGTATACTAATCCCTTCACTCAAATTGTTTTTTCCTTTTTTGTATAAATGAAATTTATTTTACTAAAAATCAAAAGCAACAACCAAAATGAATTAAGAAAAGGATCAAAACTAAATCCAAATCAATAAATCTTTTCCATACGTCCAAGCTATGATCTATGTTTAAAATCCAATTTAGCAGAAAGTAAATCAAAACTCAAGACTTAATTAAAAATACTAAGAAATTCAAACCAAATATAATAATTTTTAGATAATGTAGCTATCTTAGTTAAATAATTATCTATGGATACTTGATTTTCGTACATGGAATTTGGTCATTCACTCTTTAGCTAGTTTTGCATTTTAACAACTTTATTGTCAAATCAAGAAGATTGTAGTATTTTTTTTTTAATTTTTGGTATGAAATATCCTTTCATTAAAGGCTCAAGGCCAAACAATGATATATGGAAAATAATAAAAAAAAAAAAACAAATTAGGCCAAACCCATATAAAGACACCCACACATTTCAAAAGTCAAAAATTACTACAAAAATACAAAAGAAATATATATATAAAAAAAACATGCTTCTACTACTCCAAATGAATAGATTTTTTAGCAAGAAGTGTATGGAAATAACCTTAAGAATATGTTTGTAACACCATCTCACATAATCAAAATATTCCAATTATATAAGGGAATATCATGCACATGATGTAAAACCAATAAAATTAAAACTTTTAAAATTTTAAACATTGCACCAAGACCATGATAACTTTTTAAAGCATATAAGAGAAAGTAAAAGAAAATAAAATTTTCATTCATATAAGAATAAATGTTTGGGCTTCCACTAGCCATGTAGTTTAGAAAAACAAAATATAATATGAATTACATGTCCATATGTGGCATGTACAAATTCCATACACAAAAGAATCCTTAACCTATACCCCTCCCAATGACATGTACAAAAACAAAAATTATCATATTGTATCAGTAATCCTTGTGCAGGCTTGTCATGTGACTCCTCTTCGAGCCTTTTTTTTTTCTCTATCTCTCTATCTATGGCTCCACCTTACGTGTGAGAGAAAGTACTCATACACTTAGAAAACGTTGTTAAGTGATATACAATGGCATGCAAGTATACACATATATGATACATGTATACATATAGTCAATATGTATTATCATACCCATAAAGCCAAATACAATTGGAAAGGATAGTTGCATCTCAAAATTTTGTGCATATGTAAACATGCTTAACTACATATTACTTAATGTATAGGAATTACATGGCAAGCATTTACAATTTGTTAACCCAACTTATACATGGAACAACAGGTTGAGAGTTCCTATTACTCTATCATTATATTACATTTTCCACTTTACTATAAGCTAGACCAAATCGCATATGGGTTGAGAGCAAGGGCATTCACACAAGTTCACATAAAACCCATTGTCCCTATATTTCTTTCTCTTTCAAGCTTATCAGTTAAGGGCGTTCACACAAGCTGACATTTAACCCTTTAACCGAAGTCCATATTCCACATTTGAATGCAAAAGAGGATTGAAATCGCTTACACAGGATGGCAATTAACCTCTCATCTATAAGTATATAATCTTATTCCATTTTCATATACAATGGTACTATCCAAAACCCTTAATGACATGTCATCAATCATATTCCTAGTCCTAGGTTAGAGTAATGGGCTTAACATTCTCACTTGTCACATTCTTTTTCATACTCATTTCCATGCACCAAACCTTATGATTTGTGTACATTCTTTTTCATATCATGTTTTAAGGTAACTTAGAATTTGTGGCAAATCATAAACTAAATCAATTTTGAGTCATGAAAAACAACATTCAATTATCCTTTTTTGCCCAGGTTCACCACTGTAAACAATCCTTCACAACCATAAAGGTGGTCTTCATAAGTGGCCACCCGTAAAACATATGGTGATCTACCCTTGAAAACCTTTACCCAAAACTCACATCCTTGTGACAAGTTGACGGTCATGAAAAGACCTTCACGAGCATGAACCATATGGTAACACTAGTTGTGAAGCAAACCATGAAAGGATTAATTTGAATTGAACATTTCATGGTATAGAGAATCACACTCATGGACTCCTCTTTACGAGCATGAATTTGGGTATTTCGAAAATTCAGAAAAATGACCCCAAAACAAAGCATCACACATTCAACATACAAAGTCTCTAAAATTGTCCAATATCAATCACTTCTATCATATATAAATGAATCTATAACATCATTTACATTCTTTGATACCACTTTCAAGAACTTCAAAATCGAGACCAAAATGAAAGTTGTTGCCTGCAAAGAACATTATGAAATCACACTTTTAGTTGAGCCAATGAGCCATAGAGAAACAAAATGGTTCATGGCCTAAAACTCAACCACAAAGTTTGCTCATGAAACATGAATCACAACTGTGATAAGGAAATAACAACATCAATTTTCAAAAGGCTAAAACCATTAAAAGGTGACCAACCCAAGCTAACCACATGTAAAAGGATTTCAGAGTCATTTAAATTTTGAGTATATTACTTCATAAAGTATGCCACAAAATCAACCAAATCAAAACTTCAAGATGGATAAAAAAGTTCGCAATGTCGATTATGATCTTGACCTCAGCCCTCATTAGATAAAGAAAGGGATTCTTTAAAAAAACGTTGAAGAGTTAAAATCTTCTATTTCAAAATTTCATAAAGGAAAAATGAGTTTAGATATACTCAAAGTGCCTTAAAAACCTCAGTTAGTAAGACATAGACTAGGTTTCAATAGGTCATCATCTTGAACATCCTCCCCTAATACAACTCACTTCATCAAAGCCTCTACACCTTAAGTTTCTACCACATATATGATAGCTAAGGAGGGTAAAGGCAAAGGAAAGACTAGACCTCCCATTCAAATGAAGTATGGTAAAGTCTCACTTGGTCTTAAAGTCAAGTCTCAAAGGACTAATCATACATACATGTATATAAAGGCATAGTTTTAGGCGAAATAACACACCATATGTATGTTCATTCATTCATAATAGTACTAAAAATGTAGTGAGGCACAAATTTCATACAAAAAGACATATGAACAAGAAGAATTTCAAGTATAATATACAATGTCCCTATTTTATAAAGTTTGGCCACATAAATATATATTGTTTTGTTAGGAAGGATCACCTCTTCATGGTGAAACCTTCATAGACTAACTCATATAGACCCTAGTATATTTAGGTACCAAAGGCCAAAAATATTTAATTTTCCTGCAATTATTTTTTAAGTCCACTAGAAAAGAGAATGTTTCACCAGTAGATAGTGGATATTCAAGATAAATGATTGGCTATGCAAGCCTATGCATCAAAATCAAGAAAATTAATGGAGAAAAGGTAAACAATTCCAATAGTAAGGCAATTGACATCGGTAAAATTGGTTTCCCTCTTATTGAGAATGTTCTTTTTATGTATTTTATGTATATTTATATATATAGTATGTTTTCTAATTAAAGATTGAGTCACTTGAGAACTAATTCATGTTCTTCAAAAGTCAAACACTGATTTATATTTATTTTGATCATATAAACTTATTCTAGATACATTTCATGTATCTTCACTTGAATATTTTATTTAGCCCATTTCGCATTTGCATCCATTCTTGCATCCTTCATTTTATGGCATAAAATTAAAAATGATCATATATGCCTTATATTTCTTTTATTTTTCTCATTGTATTTGTTTGATTTGATGAATTATATTTTTTTGTTTGCCTTCTATCTCTCATTGTTCTCTTATTATATGGTTCCATAGATCTTTTTGATCCTAACAAATGAGGAGAAGCATATTGAAAGGAAAAAATTAGACATAAATTGGAATTAATTAAAAATTTAAGAGTGTCATGAAGAAACATAATGGTTCAGACTTAAAGCACAACAATGAAGCCTGCTCGTGATAGGTGAATCACGAACGCAACAAGAAAATAACAATCACGATTTTCCAAGGGCAAAAACCATTAGAAAGTGATCAATCCAAGCCATTCATGTGTCCAAGGGTCTCAAAAGCATTTAAATTTTGTGACTGCAACTTCAGAAAGTGTTACCGTGAAATTGGCCCAGTCAAAACCTCAAGTTGGACAGAAAAGTTCGAGGTGGCAACTGAGATTTCAACTTTAGCTCGCGATAGACAAAATATGATCACATTGAAATTTTAGCGACCGCGAATTTCATTCTGATTCAGCCATTATGAAATGAGCCAAATGATCTAGAAGAATCCATATGTTAGTTACCATTGGAGATATGAGGATTGCGATCGCGAGATATAAATCAAAACCACAATTCTGAAATTTGTAATGCAATTAATACAATTTAAACTAGCTGTTATAAGGGAGTTATTGACTTTATTTGTAACAACTCTTTGGAGGTTTGACACTATAAATACTCTTTTAAAAGACATTGAATGAATGCTAGCAACCTCTCTAAAGCCAAACTTTTGCTAGTTTATTTGTCAAGTTACTTATAATCATTATTGTATTGAGAGGGTTAGTATGGTTAAAGTGTAAGCCTTAAAGACTTGAAAATAAGGGTTTAAGAATGAGCCTAGTAGAAAACTCTTATTGTAACACCCCCTTACCCTATCAGCAAATGGCCGGATAAGATGATGTTACATTATATTCTCTCAGAAAATTATTACTTAATATTGAAAATCAGAACACAAATTTATTTTATTGTTTTATATATAGTATATTTCCAAATGTCATAATTTTAGTTGCATCGTAATATTATGATAAAAGAAAATTATAAACATTATATATATCAAAATATTATTTTACAAAAATCTGATAAATCCATACAAGATCAAAGTTTGCTTTAACACAAAATGCAAATATAAATAGCAAAAGATCAAAATTGTGAAACACACTGTAAGCTAACACTGCTGCTTCATTGGTATAGAATTCTACAAACTTTATCTTCTACTTTAATCTACATACTTCTCTTCATTGCATATGCGTGAAAGAAGCAATCACGTTAAGTATTAGACTTAATGATACATATAGAAAGACAATAAACTATAGTATACAACACACATTCATATGCATCCTATTATTCATTCATTTCATGTAATACATGATATTAAGTTTATTTATCTACATGCACAAATATATATATATATATATATATATATATATATATATATATATATATATATAAAAGAGCAGACATTCAACTTTATTTTCTTCTGTCTTATATTAAATTTTTTTTCATTTTCTTTTACATAAAGTTACCAATCTTTTTCTCTTTTTCTTACATCTTAATCATTTTACAATGCAAAATATTTAGACCAAATACTAGAAGACAATAAAGAGAAATAAATATATGAGTGTCATGGGATAGTATGTCCAAAAATATAACAGTTAGTAAATTGCCTAATGGCGTTAAACACCTACGAACTTTATACCCTATCATCTCTAATTGACATATCAACCTATCTACACATTCTAGTAGGTTAAATATATTTTATAACTCAAATCCAAATGATCATAAGTAATTAGTTTTTTTAAAATTCCATTATTGTATTTTTATATTTTAATTTATACTGCATCTTTATATTTTTATCATATAACATACACTATCCAATTATTAATTCATAATTCTATTTTCTCATTAAATTTATGGATCTAATGACTCAATTGATTATATAATTACTCAATGTAAATATCGTTCACATTATATCATAAGGCCCAACTTAATTTACATATTAAATTTCTCGATTCATAATTTGTCTTGCATCTGGTAGTTTTCATACTCTACATTGGATCCCAATTTTAGATCCGCTCTCATCCGAATTAAATTAAATAGTCTTCTAAAATGTTATAGTCCAAGATCTTAACTTTAATTTTCAATTTGAATCACTTAATTATAAACTATGTAGCAAAAGTTATAATCATTTGAATACCAACTGCTCACTGAAACTTTTGCCCAGAATTCCTAGATAGATTTTAGGTCAAATATTTATGCCCAAATTAAACATAGCTATGGTAAAATTCAGATTTCATATTCCTCATAAAACTTTTATCCCTATGTCTTAAGTTATAAATCCAATAAAGAATACATCAAACGAAATTTTAGAACTTGAGTTATGGAATAATTAATACAAATTGCTCTATAATAATTTTCAGAAAAATACACAGTCAACATAACTCACACATTCAATCATTCAATTAACTAAAATTAAAGCAATTAAATTATCATATTAAATTTTTTTCTACATAAGTACATATAACCCTAATTACCATTTTCCTGAAGTTTACATACCATAATCTACTTAAACTCATATTATCATATTGAAATTCTAAGTTCATGCAAAGTTAAAAAAATAAAATACATTTTAATTAAAATATATCATTCCAAATATTTAAATGATGCAAACACAAAATAATTTTATATGCTATTGTCTTAGGATATGTACATACCTTATGTTTTTATCACTTAGGCTTTCTAAGCTTCCTTTTCTTTTCTTTTGCTCCCTTAATCCTTTATTATTTGTTTTCCTTTAACTTGAACTCCTAAAATACACAAAAAAAATCAATTAGAAACTTTTCTTCCATCACTTTATCTCTAACCCCTATTTTCTTTTTCTACAAACCCCTAAAATATCTATCTTCAAAACTAAGCCATAGATGAGCTTAAAACTCCATTTTCCTTTAAAGAAAGTTATAAAAGAGAAGAAAAATATCTTACCTTCACCCTTTTCTTTCATGGTCTAACCACAAAAAGGGTTTCTCTCTCCTTTTTTCTAGCTTATTTCCTACTTTCATGTTGTTGCCCAGATATTAGACCAAGAAGGGGGGTTGAATTGGAGTTTCAATAAATTAAACTTTAAGGTGCGAAAATAAAATAGTTAATTTTAGAAAGGATAGAGAAAATCTGACACAAAGATTTATAGAGGTTCGGGTATTAACAAACCCTACTCCTCTCTCCAATCGCAATTGGGAGTTTCACTAACACACTAAGTGTTACAATTGAGTTTTACAAGGTCACTCCCAACTATGGTGTTTCTCACAATGGCTCACACCTAATCCATAAATCCCTTGTGTTTTAATGGCTCACACAATAACCAATTCCTTTGTGTTTTACAGGCTCACACAAACAACCTACACTTTGTGTTTTACAGGCTCACACAAACAACCTACACTTTGTGTTTTACAGACTCACACAAACAACCTATTAATTTGTGTTTTGGAGGTTCACACAGCTAACCCTTACAAGTGTTATTCTCTTAACCCAGAACTACCCAATGTTTACTTGAGTAAAGATTACAGAGATAACTACTTATAAATCTTTATTGCTCAAATATGAGGAGCAATAAGATTTTTACAGAGAATGAATTTGTTCTCAAAGTATAAAAGTACAAGATAGCTTGTGATTTGAAGTATATGCTAATCTTTTGTTTTTCTTATCATTCTCTTTTCTCTTAATGCATAAATGACTTTCATTTATACTCCCACGGCTGAATATAGCCGTTGGGGTGCATTAAATAAGAAACTAGCCGTTATACCAACCAAAAAATCGCGCCTGACATTTTTCTCTTTCATTGTTCACGGGCATGAATATGCATGTCAAATTCATTCCCAAGCTGTGACTGAAGTGGTGACCTTGGTCGTGAAGCTCTCTAGTATGTTTTGACATATAGAGTCACGGGCGTGACTTTAATTAGTCACGGGCGTGACACTCTTCCCAGCCGTGAACCAAGTGGTGACTCTGGTCGTGAAGCTCTCTGGAATGAAATTTGCATGAAGCTTCACGGGGGTGACACCTTTCTTCACGGGGGTGACTGAAATGCTTACTTCACGGGGGTGACTGAAATGCTTACTTCACGGTTTGGTTTTCCTTCATGGTCGTGAACTTTAAATGTTGGTTTCTTGGTAACGACTAGTTGGATTCATGGGAGTGACTCCTAGAGTCACGGCAGTGAACATGCTACTTCTTGCTTTTTGATTCTCAAGGATTATTCTTCCAATTCTCCATTCTTGTTATTTTAATTCATGTCCTGTATAATATACTTACAAAAACAAGTATGTTAAATACAATATTTCTATATTATTTATTATCATCAAAATGATGGAAATACCCATCAAGGTTAACAATCTCCCCCTTTTTGATGGTGACAAATAATCTAGCAATATGTGATTTTGAGAAGTCTCCCCCTCAAAATATACTTAGAATAAAAAATATAATATGCAAGAATAGTAAATAAAGATGTAGCATTTTAACTAGTTTGCAAGTTATATGAGAAGTATATCCAATTCATACCATAATTCCTTTTTAAGACATAAAGTATATGTAAGGTGTATCATGGCCTGTTTTTATTTGTAACTTGCTCTTAAGGTGTATGCAAAGTATACTTAGGTTATATTTAAAGTATATAAAAGCTCAGTTTTTCTACTTTGCATCTGTAAATTTGAATCAAGATTTTTAAATCAATTCATAGTCTGTTCACTTTTTGATTCATAATTCTTATATTGCTAGTTTGATACTACTTTCATATATTATCTATCATATATTGCTAGTTTTCTCCCCCTTTTGTCATCAATCAAAAAGAATATGTAGATTAAAGTAAACAAAAGCAAATAAATATATTATGAAGGAAGGGATACAAACTATGAAAGGAAATTTAAGATTTCCTAAATAAGCAAACATAACAAACAAAAAATGATCAAACATAACAAATTTAGGCTACACTCTAGCCTATATCCTAGCCAGACATCCTATCACGAAGCCTAGCTACTTCAGCCTCAAGACTGTCGATTTGAGACTCCATGAAGTCCTTGAGGTTTTCCAACCCCTCATCCATGGAAGTCTGCAGCTGCTCGAAACGTGGTGCTAAGAGGTTGACCACCTGCTGCGCTAAAGATGGTGTGGTGGCTGAGGACTGTTCAATGTCCTGCCCGATGGCTGGAGTTGCTTCTTCAATCCTAGCCCTCTTTTTCTGCTGGACTCCCTGGAGACCTACTTTAAAATCCTCCGTGTCATGATCTTCCCAGATAATCTCTCCAGCAGTATCAGTGAAGCGGTAGAAGATATCGTTCTGCAAAATGATTCTGATAGCTGCTCCCATCTTGATGAATGACTCTATATCCAGCCTATCTCATGGGTGTGCAGGAATGATGTTGAAGTGATGGTTATCTAGCTTCAAGTAATTGAGCTTCACTTCCATATGAGTGACATAAGCTCCAATCAGGATGTCTCCTGTAGGCTTGGTGGCGATGGAGAGAAGATGATTTGCAAACCATCTGGAAAGCGCCACTATGACTCCCCTGCGAGCCATCTCGAAGAGGAAGAGTTCTGACTTCCTAATAGTTCCATTGCTCTCTCCCCGAGCAAAAATGTTGTAGGTTAGAAACCTATGTAAGTACCTGTGTACTGGGCTACGAGATGAGTGCTCTTCGTCTTCTTTAAGTCCCAGCTACAATTATATCCAAAATGTGTCCATGCTGCAGGGGCAGAGAATTCTACCTCAGTCTCATTCATAATGCCATCAGATGGTAGGTTGAATAATTCTCCAAAAGCGATGGCACTGAGGGTGTTTTCATTTTTACAGAGTTGGAATTTCACCACTCCAGTTGGTGAAACCTGCAAGGTGCTGAGAAATTCCAGCATTGGCTCCCGTAGGATTGGCAGATGAATTTGAACAAATTCTCTTAGATGACAGGCTTGAAGTTGCTCTGTCATAGCCATCTCGAGTCCGAGATTACGGACTGTCTGCCATTCGAAAGACCTTGATGATAAAATAGGTCTCTTCTTCAAAGTTGCATACCGAGGATGGCAACTTTCGGGAATGATGTTCATGAGGTAATCTGAATACCTCTTTGGTGCATGAGACTTCTTTCTCTTTCCCTTGGTTGAAGTAGACTCCACATTTGAAGAAATTTAGTAGTTGATGGAGTTGAAGAAGATTTTGATAGAAATTTTGATAAAAGACACTAGAAATGTCTGTTTTCTACTAAAGATTTGAACTTTTGATGGTATTTATAGTGAAATATTAAGGCTTTGAGGTTGGAATCTTCAATGTCTCAATGAATGAGAGTAAATGAGAGCGGTTTTGGAAAATGGAGAGTTGAAATGAAGATTGTAACCGGATGTTTTCTTTTATATTCAATACATTCACGGGCATGGCTTGGGGTGTCACGGGCGTGAATAGTCATGTTCACGGTTTGCTGAAGCAGTGTTCCACCCGTGAATGAAAGCGTGAATGCGTTCATGGGCGTGATCTATGAACATCACGGGTGTGAATGATCATAGGTCACGGGGGTGAATATATTGTCACGGGCGTGAACTGTTGAATTTCACTACTTATACCCGTGACACAAGGCGTGAAAGCGTCTGTGAGTTTTTGGGTGTAATTAATCACGGGCGTGCCACTCTGTCACGGGCGTGACGGTTCTTTGCCACGGACGTGATGAAAGTCGTGAAACTATATTTCACCATTTGAAGCCGTGAATCATGTCGTGACGCAAAACGTGAAAGCTTCTGTGAGTTTTTGAGGCGTAATGGTTCACGGGAGTGAAAAAGCATCACGGGCGTGAATATTCTTATCCACGGGCGTGACTTAAGCCGTGAAACAATGTTTCACTACTTGAAGCCATGAAGCATGTCGTGAACCAAAGTCGTGAACGACACTGCCTCTTTGAGCCACTTAAGTCACAGGCGTGAGTATAAGTCACGGGCGTGACTCCCCTATAATTTTCATCAGATTGAAATTAAGTTCTGCAACAAGACTAAATCATTTCAACAAAGATTTTACTTCATAAAGCATAAATTCTCATCAAAAAACTTTATCTCATAACTTATGTGATGTTTTAAGATCAACAATTAAAATTTCATATTCTTGTAATCACAAGGTTAATCCATCAATCATACCTAGTTCTCTTCTAATGAAATTAAACCTTTCCTCATTTAGAGACTTAGTGAAAATATCTGCTAATTGCTTTTCTGTGCATACAAATTCTAATTTACCATCTCCATATTGAACATGATCTCTAATAAAGTGATGTCTAATGTCAATATGTTTACTTCTAGAGTGTTGAATAGGATTCTTTGAAAGATTTATAGCACTGGTGTTGTCACATTTTATAGGTATATGGTTCATCTCATGACCATAGTCCTTAAGTTGTTGTTTTATCCAAAGAATTTGTGTACAACAACATCCAACTGCTACATATTAAGCTTCAGCAGTTGATAAAGCAACTGAAACTTGTTTCTTGCTAAACCAAGAAACCAAACATTCTCCAATGAAGTGACAAGTGCCTGAAGTGCTTTTTCTATCCAAAAGACTACCAACATAGTCTGCATCTGAATATCCTATAATATCGAAAGATGAATTCCTAGGATACCATAAACCTAGATGCAATGTTCCATGTAAATATCTTAAAATCCTTTTTACAGCATTTAGATGAGATTCTTTGGGACATGATTGAAATCGCGCACATAAGCAAACACTATACATAATATCGGGTCTAGAAGCAGTGAGATATAAAAGTGATCCGATCATACCTCTATAAAGCTTTTCATTAATGCTCTTACCGTTTTCATCTTTGTCCAGTTTTGTTGATGTACTTATAGGAGTCTTGGCATTTTTGCATCCTTCCATACCAAATTTTTTGATTAAGTCTTTGGCATATTTGGATTGGTTGATGAATATGCCCTTATTGCTTTGTTTGATTTGTAGACCAAGGAAATACTTAAGTTCTCCCATCATGCTCATTTCAAATTCCCTAGTCATGCACTTAGCAAATTCTTGACAAAGCAGCTCATTAGTAGAACCAAATATTATATCATCAACATAAATTTGAACAATTAGTATCTCATGCTTATGCTTTTTGATGAACAGTGTAGTGTCAACATTTCCCTTCGTGAAGCTATTTTCTAGTAAAAAAGAACTTAGTCTCTCATACCAAGCTCTTGGAGCTTGTTTTAAACCATACAAAGCTTTTGAAAGTTTAAAAACATGATTTGACAAATCATAGCTTTCAAAACCTGGTGGTTGTTCTACATACACTTCTTCATCTATATAGCCATTTAGAAATGCACTTTTCACATCCATTTGAAAAAGTTTGAAATTCATGTGACATGCATATGCTAAGAGTATTCTTATAGCTTCTAATCTAGCTACCGGTGCATATGTTTCATCATAGTCTATACCTTCTTCCTAATTATATCCATTTGCAACTAGTCTTGCTTTATTCCTGGTTATTAACCTTTGTTCATCTAACTTATTTCTAAATACCCATTTGCTGCCTATGATTGGATGATTCTTAGGTCTTGGTACTAGGTTCCATACCTTATTTCTCTCAAATTGGTTGAGTTCCTCTTGCATGGCAATTACCCAACTTTCATCATTAAGAGCCTCATCAATGTTTTTAGGCTCAATTTGTGAAATAAAATCTATGTCAGTGACTAAATACTTAAAATGAGATCTAGTACTTACTCCCCTTGATAGATCACCAATTATTTACTCTTTTGGATGATTTCTGCTCATTCTCCATTCTTTTGGAAGTTCTTGCTCCATTTGTTCTTGATTTTGAGGTAGTAGATTTTCTTGATCGTTTTCTTCTTTTCCATTTTCAATGACAAGTTTTTCCATATCATCTACAACATCATCAAGAGCACTACCTTTCACAAGATCAAGTTTACTAGATTCATTAAAAACAACATGCATGGATTCTTCCACTGTTAATGATCTTTTATTAAATACTCTATATGCTTTGCTGGTTGTAAAGTATCCTAAAAAGATACCATCATCAGACTTAGAGGAGAATTTTCCAAGATTGTCCTTGGTGTTCAATATAAAACACTTGCATCCAAATACTCTGAAGTATGATACCAAGGGCTTTCTTCCATTCCATAGCTCAAATGAGGTTTTGTTTAAAAGAGGTCTTTTGAAAACTCGATTTGAAATATAACATGCAGTGTTTGTGGCTTCTGCCCAAAAATAAGTTGGTAATTCATATTCATTAAGCATTGTTCTTGCCATTTCAATTAATGTTCGATTTTTCCTTTCAACTACTCCATTTTGTTGAGGTGTTCTAGGAGATGAGAAATTATGTGAAATGTCATGTTCAAGACAAAAACTTTCAAAGTTTTCATTTTCAAATTCTTTACCATGATCACTTCTTATTTTTGAAATGCAGTACCCTTTTTCATTTTGAACTCTTTTAGCAAAGTTTTTGAAATTTTCAAAAGCATCACTCTTTTGAGCTAAGAAAATTACCCAAGTAAATCTAGAGTAGTCATCTATGATGACAAATGCATAATATTTTCCTCCTAAGCTAGCAACCCTAGTAGGTCCAAATAAGTCTAAATGTAGGAGTTGAAGGGGTTTTGAAGTACTTACTATGTTTTTGGCTTTGAGAGATGACTTGTGTTGCTTTCCTCTTTGACAAGGATCACATGTCTTGCCTTTTTCATATTTAACTCTTGGTAATCCTTTTACTAACTCTCATGTGCTGAGACTTTGTATTAATTCATGTTAGCATGACCAAGTCTTCTATGCCACAGCCAAGATTCATCACTAGTAGTCACAAGACACTTAGAGGAATGGTTAGATAGTTCATGTAAGTTTATTATGTACGTATTGATATCTCTATTTCCTTTAAATATTTCTTGACCATCAATAGAGATTACTAGACATTCATTTGAAGTGAAGATTACTTTGTTTCCTTTATCACATAATTGACTTATACTTAACAAGTTATGTTTCAAGCCATCAACAAGTAAAACATCCTTAATAAAAGTAGTACCATTAACACCAATAGAACCAATGTCAATTACCTTACCCTTTGCATTGTTTCCAAATTTAACTTTACCTCCATCAATACTTTTGATTTCATTGAAGAGTTCTTTGTCTCCTGTCATATGCCTTGAGCATCCACTGTCTACTAGTCATGCATTTTTATTTATTATGGACTTGAGGCATACCTACAGAGTTACAAATCAAGTATGATATTTAGGTACCCAAATGATTTTGGGTCCTTGGGGGTTAGCACATGAAGGTTGCCAATGAGCCTTCCTTATCCAGCAATGTTTATTTACGTGACCAATTTTCATACAATAATTACATTGTTTCGGTCTAAACTTGCTTTTTGGTCTTACAATGTATTTGAATGCCATAATTCTATTAGACTGATTTTGAGAACAACGACATGCACAATCATGATTAATTTTCATTTTTCTAGATGCATAATTCTTATACATAAAAGCATGATTATCCTTTTTCTGTATAGAATGTTTAACATGCTTATTTCTTGGAGTTGTTCTAACAGGTGTGGAGATGTGAGATTCTTTAGATTTTACAAATATAGTTTTGTGAGAACATGATGATGTGTCCTTAAACCCTAGACCATGTCTAACTAAAGCTGGTCTTTGAGACACAATGAGAGTATCTAAACTCTCTTTACCCTTGTGAAATTTAGAAATGGAATTTCTAAGTTCTTCAACTTCATTTTTCAAAATATTATTTTCTTTTAACAATGAAGCTGTTGAGGATCCTGATGAGTATTCATCCAATGACTTTTGAAGAAATTCATTAGATGATTTAAGCTTTATGTTCTCCTTTTCTAAGCCATCTATCTTATTTTTCAAATTAGAGATATTATTTCTATAGATACTAAATTTAGTTCTATATTTCTCTAATTCTATATTTAATTCTTCTATTAGGATTTGCTCATCATCATCATCATCATCACTATAACTATCATTATCACTATTATCATTATTGAAAGAGTATGAGTGTAGTGATCTTACTTTGTCCGAGACGTGATCCTCAATAGCCATGAAAAATAGGTTGACCTCTTCACTTTCATTATCATCTTTTTCACTTGAAATGCTTTCGTCATCCCATGTGGCTTTGTGACCTTTCTCCCCATTGTCTCTTTGGTATTTGCTCTTATGCTTCTTGAGCCTTGGACATTCTGGTTTGATATGTCCTTTCTTTCCACATTCATAGCATTTTACCTCTTCCTTACTTCAGTGTGTATCATTTGAAGTTTGTTTGAGGTTTCTTTGCTTGAATTTTCTAGAATTGCTCATCTTCTTTTCAATGATTCTTTTTAATCTTCTTGAAAGCATAACGATGTCCTTATTTTCATCATCACTCATCTCTTCATCATCTTCACTTTCTTCTTTTGAAGTAGAGGCTTTGAGTGCTAAGGGTTTTCTTTTCTTTGGCTCTGCTTCAAGCTCTCTATCTCTCTTTACTTCCATCTCATGTGTGAGAAGCTTTCCAATCAGCACATCAGTGTTCATGATACTCATATCTTCATTTGCTTCTTCTATGCCAGCAACTCTTGAACTATAGTCTTTAAGAGGAAGACTTTTCAGGATTTTATTGTTTACATCTTCCAAACTCAGATGCTTCCTAAGTTTCCTCATTCCATTTATAATGGATAGAAGATGGTTGGTCATGTCAGTGATTGACTCATTTGATTTCATCTTGAAGAGCTCATATTCTGAGGTTAGAAGTTGAATCTTCTTGGATTTGACTTGCTTAGTTCCCTCATGATAGTTCTCCAATGTCTTCCACATACTATATGCTGTTGAGCAGTGTTGTATTCTCCCACATTCTTCAATAGATAATGAGCTTGATAGAATTGTCATTGCCTTCTTGTTTTTGAAATTTGCTCTTCTTTGGGGCTCTGTCCAATCATCTCTTGATAGGATTTCTTCTTCATCATCAGTTCCTCGTCTGGTTGGTGGTGTCCATTCTTTTCGTACACTATCCCAGACTTCAATTCCTTCACTATCCAAGTATGTCTCCATCCTAAACTTCCAATGGGCATAATTTGCTCCATCAAAGTAAGGTTTGAGACTCTGGAATCCTTCACTGGTCATATCTTACTCTTTACTAGCACTTTTTAGGCTTCAATGCTAGACAAGGCTCTGATACCAATTGTTGCCCAGATATTAGACCAAGAAGGGGGGTTGAATTGGAGTTTCAATAAATTAAACTTTAAGGTGCGGAAATAAAATTATTAATTTTAGAAAGGATAGAGAAAATCTGACACAAAGATTTATAGAAGTTCGGGTATTAACAAACCATACTCCTCTCCCCAATCACAATTGGGAGTTTCACTAACACACTAAGTGTTACAATGGAGTTTTACAAGCTCACTCCCAACTATGGTGTTTCTCACAATGGCTCACACCTAACCTAGAAATCCCTTGTGTTTTAATGGCTCACACAATAACTAATTCCTTTGTGTTTTACAGGCTCACACAAACAACCTACACTTTGTGTTTTACAGGCTCACACAAACAACCTATTAATTTGTGTTTTGGAGGTTCACACAGCTAACCCTTACAAGTGTTATTCTCTTTACCCAGAACTATCCAATGCTTACTTGAGTAAAGATTATAGAGATAACTACTTATAAATCTTTATTGCTCAAATATGAGGAGCAATAAGATTTTTACAGAGAATGAATTTGTTCTCAAAGTATAAAAGTACAAGATAGCTTGTGATTTGAAGTATATGCTAATCTTTTGTTTTTCTTATCATTCTCTTTTCTCTTAATGCATAAATGACTTTCATTTATACTCTCATGGCTGAATATAGCCGTTGGGGTGCATTAAATAAGACACTAGCCATTATACCAACCAAAAAATCGCGTCTGACATTTTTCTCTTTCATTGTTCACGGGCGTGAATATGCATGTCACGGGGGTGACAGTTCTTTCCAAGCCGTGACTGAAGTGGTGACCTTGGTCGTGAAGCTCTCTGGTATGTTTTGACATATAGAGTCATGGGCGTGACTTTAATTAGTCACGGGCGTGACACTCTTCCCAGCCGTGAACCAAGTGGTGACTCTGTTCGTGAAGCTTTCTGGAATGAAATTTGCATGAAGCTTCATGGGGGTGACTGAAATGCTTACTTCACGGTTTGGTTTTCCTTCATGGTCGTGAACTTCAAATGTTGGTTTCTTGGTAATGGCTAGTTGGCTTCACAGGAGTGACTCCTAGAGTCACGGTAGTGAACATGCTACTTCTTGCTTTTTGATTCTCAATTATTATTCTTCCAATTCTCCATTCTTGCTATTCTACAAAAACAAGTATATTAAATACAATATTTCTATATTATTTATTATCATCAAAATGACGGAAATACCTATCAAGGTTAACACATGCCTTCCAATGGCTTCCTCTCACTTCCTTGAGTAATAAAATACCTTTTTTATGTCTTTCTCTCTCTCTTTCTCACTTTCTTTCTTTTGATAAGGTTTTGCTAGAGAAGAAAGATGGAGGAACAGGTTAGGGTGATAGAGTACATAAATTTTTAGTCAAAGGAAGATGATAAGGAAGAAGAAAAGGAAAAGAAATAAAAAAATCAAAGACGGGACACACTATAATTTAAAAATCTAGATATTTTAGGTTAATCAACATATTAATCTTCCATTTATTGATATGATTGGCCACCCTTTGTAATATATGTCCAATTTATGTATTTTATTTGGTAAATACTCTAATTAGTACTCCAATTTTCGGTAAATTATAAATTTATTCCAATACTTTTCAAATTGTGCATTTAGGTCATTTATCATAATTTAACATATTTACACCATAATATACTTCATTAAAAATTTTATATAATTATTTTATTATTATTTAATTTTTCTTAGATCAAAATCCAAATCTAAACTTTAGTCGGACCGATGCGTCGATTTCGTGATACACATGACTCGAGATCTAACCTAGCGAATGTAACATCTGTAAAGGTTTAAGAGTGAGCCTAGTAGAAATCTATTATATGGGTATAAGAGTGAACATTAGAAAGACTCTTGTAAGGGTTGGAGGGTGAGCTTTGTGGGAAAATACATGAGAGAGTTTGAAAGTTAGCATTTAGAAAAAAACTCTTGTGAGATGATTATGAGCCTAAATACTAAGTTATGAGTGAGCTTGTGAAAACTTAAAGTAAAGTCGACATTGGTTGATATTAACAATTTATCTTTTTACTTAGTTTCTTACCTTCTCTATCTATCCACTAATTAGCAATTGTATCTCGTTCATAACTACCATTTTAGTTTGCCACTAATTCAGTCCCCCCCCCCCCCAACTTTTTGGTGCATTTGGCACAACACAAGTCTTTTTGAAAATATTTGTGTAGTTGAAAGAGTTGTATATCCCTTGAAAGTATGGTTCTTGTAATGACATGTCTTGCATTGAATGAGATTCTTACAATTTAAAGACATATATGGTTTAATATTGTAGTTTAATGACATGCCAATTAAATGTTTTTGTAGTTTATAGATATAGAAGTCCCTTCTACATGTAACTTTGGCAATTTATGGACTTGCTCAGGTCCTTAAATCTCAGAAGAGAAAAACTGTCAATAATCACTCAAACAATGTCACGGCATTAAAATAACTCAAAAGGTAATATATCCCACAAAATAAAAATAAAAAAACAGATTGCTTGAGCCATATCTCTCAAATTTAAAATAAAAAAAAAACTCTATTTAAATGTCCATATTTAAAAACTCTATTTAAAAAAGCTAATCTCATCCTTTAAAAAATAACCAAATTTTATGGAGCACAAACTCAATGATTTCAAAACAATTGAGAAAGAGAAAAAGCAACAAGCAAGTCAAAGCTCAAAAGCCAAAGAAAAATGTTGAAGAACATGAGAGGAAAGAAAAGAATCCAAAAAAGCCAAGAACCAACAACCTTCTCGCTAAAAAGAGCATTTTTCACAAGAGAAAATTCCAATGAAAACATAAAATTACGGAAAAAAAAACAAAAAAATAAAACCCAAATCTCAAAATAAACCAACAACCAAAAAATGCAAATTACATGACTAAAAATTAGATCCTTCAAAGATCATGGGGCTCTAATACTAATTGTTAGCTTTTTAGATTAAAAAAAAACACAACATAAGCTAAAATTATTTTTCTTCTTTCCCTTCTTCATGATAAAAAAAAAATATAAATAAAAAATAAGAAAAAAAAAAAAGAAAGAAAGAAAGTGGGAGAGAAATGGAAGGTAACGAAGCAAAGAAAAACCCAAAAATAATAAAATCCTCTTATTTCGTTAAAATTGTTTGGGTATCTGTACATTATAGATGGCTTCTAAGAGAAGCCTTGCATAAACATCTAAATATAATAAGAAAATAAAGGTTTAATACATAAACACACCTCTGAACTTGTACCAAAATGTTATTCGCACACCTTAAGTTTGAACATTGCTCACTGCACACCTCAAGTTATAAAAAGTATAATATTTTTTTCACCCTTGTGGGAACACATGATAAAGAGGGAAGAAAAAAAATGGAACAATTGTAAGAGGAAAAAAATTTCTTTTTGTGTCATTTGTCCATATAGAGATGCTAATGTTACACTTTTTACAACTTTATGTGTGCATTAGGCGACTTTCAAAGTTGAGGTGTGAAAATTATGTATGCGGGAAAAATACACAGCCTTCATTCAACAATATTGCATTTAGTGGGCAAATTCCCATGTATGGAGCTTTCACCTTTTTATCTTTATATTTAACTATCAATTGGGAAAATGATCCATCGATAGTTAGAGAGGATAAAATATGGAAAGATTCAAAAATTTTACTAGAAATTCGCCTATTAGCAGTAATATTCAGTTGGATGAAAATGCACTTGTGAAGATGGAAAATTGTATTTAATTTATAATCTCAACGAATGTCCATATATGAGATATTTTTATCTCAGAGTATCTCCCTAAACCAAGTGTTATGATCATTCTTGACTTAGCCACAGACCTGTTGTTCAAAATGCAAAAGTGACTAAAGTAATTTTGACTATTTTGCATCTTGAATTGTTCTCATATCAAATCGTTTGTTTTCAGGGATAAAATTATAGATATCTATGTGTTGACCCAAAGGTTACAATTTATATATCCCAAATTTTAATGATAATAAAATCATGATTAATATACTAGAATTTGTCACATTTATTTCATCTTTAGAATATTCTATGTAAGAAGTTTGAAAACAAAAGATAATGATTGAAAAAAAGATAGCACACATGTAAGAAGAGGCACATTAGAATCTTCACGTAAAATCAATTTGAATTATTTCTAAAGTGAAGTTCAAATCATTTTAATTTTTCATAGTAAAAAGTTATCTTACACCAATCAAAAAAGTGATTTTTTCAAAAGGTTTCTAATATAATATTCTAACTTTTAACTGACTAACAACATTTTACTGCAAGATAAAATAATTAGTAATTTTTAAAATTGAAGTTTTATCTCTATCGGTTAGTTTTTTACCTTTAAACTATAAATATTTGTTGAAACTATATTTCAAATATTGGAAAAACTCGAATTTCTCAAAAGAAAAATGCTCTAAACTTCTTTGTTAAATTTCCTTTCAAATTTCCTTTCATTATTGGATATGTTTCATTTTGACTCTAGCGTTTTTCTTTTATAATTTGTTTTTCATGAGTTTGAGAGTGACTATATTCTGTGAAAGTTTCCAAGTTATACTTGAAAACTTAATAATTGGATAGTTTAGCATCATAGGCTTAAAAATTATTAAAGTATTTTCAATTTTTATTTTGTAAGTTTGGAACTGAGAGAATAAATTAATATTCTAGGATTGTATTTACATTGACTCTTAGCCTTAAATTATTAATGGAGATAAACTCTTAAAATTATATTTTGAGGAGTGGACATAAGTAAAAGAGACAAACCACTATAAATTTAAGTGTATCAAGTTTTTCTTCATCTCATCTTTTAAGTTCATTTGTTGAATCATTAAAAATCTTTCTATTCTGATTTTATGTTTAAAGATTATTACTGGAGTTTTTTTCAAGAATTTGTGTTTAAATTTGTTTACCCAAGTCCTAAAGCAAGTGAAAGAGGTGATTTGCTTGTTGAGTATTTATAGAATCTAGAGTTTTAATTTGAACAAAGTGATTTTACAATCCGACATTGATACATAGTTTTAAAAATATTTTTACAAAAGCTGTTGCGTTAAGTCAAAATACCCTAATTGTTATCGAGCAATCTTGAGAAAGAGCCAAAAACTTTACAAAACTCAATTTATTCCCTTCATGAGCTATTTTGGATCTACACTATATACTGTTATTTTGATTTATGACAAATATATATATGTATTACTTGTGCAAATACCAATAAAAAATAACATAGCTAGGGATTTGAAACGAAGTTTCGTACTGCTACTAAAAATCAAGTGCAATAAAATAAATCAATTATGCTAATCATCAACTTCGACTAGATACTCTTGCATAAGTTATTGATTGAAACAAAAATACATAGCAAATTTTTAATGATGAGTTATAATACATTTCTAAGCCATTTAACCATTTCTGGCAATGAGTTTTCAATCTTGTAATATGGTCCAAATTATATGACTTATTTATATCTATCTTAAAGGGAAAATTCATATTTAGATCCGTCTCATATAAGTTGTTTTATTATCGTTTAATTTTGGTTTTTATAAAGTAAAAAATCAATGATTCACATAGCGTTCTATTATTGATTTGGTATACAATATATACCAGAACATGATTTAAGTAAAAAAAAATTATTTTTAAAAAATTAGAAATCAAATAATTTCAGCCTAATAAAAAAAAACAACACTTGCAATTTATTATTTTTCAATAAAAGACGAAAAATGGTTTGGCAAATTTGTTTAAATGTTGTTTTTTCTACTTATATAAAATCGTTATAGAAACAAAATGGAGTGCAATTTCAAGAATTAATGGTTTTATTTTAGTTTTTATTTTATGAGATGAAGTTTTATTCAATTTCACTGGGGAATTTTCCATTGAACTGAATTTGTTATACAAAATTAATTTCATCTATATTTACTGAACTTTTCTCTAATTGCAGTAAAATAATAAAATATTTTTTTATCCCAGAAAAATTACTTAACCATATTTTTGTTTTACGAAAATCATTTACGGCTAGTTTTCGGGTATTAGTAATCGAAAATATGACATGTCAGTTGATGTGTTACCGAATTCTACAACATCATTGTCTACGTAAATAACACATAAATAACTTCCAAAAAATCATATCACGTTAGTCGCTACGTAACAGATCCAAACAGCGAAAGATGATTAATTTTATCTACAATCACATAACTTTACTTTCACAATATCACTATACTTATTTTTTGTTCCGAAAAATAACTAAAACTAAACTTTATTTTTCTTTAAATTCCGACCAAATTTGATTAATAGTCAACCAAAAATATAACTTTGTAGCATATGTAGCACCAGAATTGTACCAAAAATTTGAATCTATTGTTTTCTTTTATCAAAAATCATGATTTTCTATGGCTCTGACAAATTGGATTTTTTTTTAATACTAGTTTGAGTTCTATCCAAGATGGATTATCTTAGTCTCCTAAGTTTGTTGTCCAAGAAAAGAAGAATTAAGTTGTTGGAGTTAATAAATTTAATAATATTATAAATTATAAAATGAATAATAAAATTAAAAATTAATAAAATTAAAAATTAATACTAAATTAATAATAATTAATAATAATAATAATAATAATTAAGAATAATTTAAAAATAATTAAATTAAAATTAAAAATAATTAAAAATAATTAATATTAAATTAATTAATATTAAATTAATAATATTAAATATTAAATTAATAATTAATAATATAAAAAATAATAAATATTAAATTAATAATATTAATAATAATATGGAGTTCTTATGAATAATCAACTGTCACATCAGCTGTCAAGTCAAATTTTCAATTGTTTATTTATCATATTTGGCTAAAAGTTATTTAAGTGCTAAGAAATCAAAGTTTTGTTTTTTTTAATAAAAAAAATTTAATGATTTTACGGCAAATTAATCAAAATTCAATGACTAGTGGTGAAAATTAACTTTAACGTGTTATATTTCTCAAAATTAACTTTAACGTGACATAATTTTTTAAAATTATTTGTATAAGGGCATGACAAAATCTGATAACACATTAACTGTCACATCACATTTTGGTTATCAATATCTAAAAATTAGCCGGAAGTGATTTGAATAAAACAAAAACATAGTACAGTAATTTTTCTGGAATGAAAAAAAAGTTATGTGATTTTACTGTAATTAGAGAAAAATTCAATGTTAACCCTTATACCCCCATTATCAAAATAAATTGAACTAAATTATTTAGTTAAGCGCTTGAACCTCTAATTTAATTAAAACCTTATATACTAAATAAAATATCAAAATAAGAATAAAATGCATATTTTAGCCCCTTAGCTCTTAATTCTTGTCAAAGTGGGCCCCTCATTTTCAATTATTTGTTCAATTAAGCCATTCAATTTTCAGATTTCACGCTATGCTTAAGCATGGATAATAAAACAGTAAATTTTATTGTCAAATAGGAGCTCAATCGATTAAAAAATTAGAGATTTCAGGAACTTAATTAAATAAAATTTCAGTTAAAAGATCGGTTATAATTTTTAAATGTTCAAGAGCCGAAATATGCATTTTTCTTTTCCTACATGAAAATTTTTCCTCTATACCATATTCATATATTTATATGCATCGAGAGCGAATAATATATAATCATATATAAAATTTATTCTTAATAATAATAATTAAACTCAGCAAGCATGTTTTCAGTTGGTTTTAAAAAATTAGCATGAAAGCATCCAAACATACTTGACCATATGTGAGAAATAATCGCATTTAAGTTGGTTATTTCAAAGTAGGACCAGAAAAAAAAATTGCAATAATAAAACATGTTAGAAATATAAAAAAGAAATTAATTAATATCGCCATTTTCTTTCTTCAGATCCGAAGAAATCTCAGTCTAATCTCACATCCAACTCCATGAATGGGAAAACAGAAACAGAGAACAAGATAAGCTGAGAGAAAATCCAACGATCACAAGAATACTCTTATTCTTTCAAAGAAAAATGTCATCAACCCTGCAAAGATTATCACAAATAGGCTTCAAAAAGGTAATGTTTTGGTTCTTTTTCATTCTCGGAATGCTTTACATTGTTTATTCTTCCCATCTTCTCATCAACAAAGAACGCAAATGTATATCAGAAGAAGAAAATCTTAAATTGCTAACCAATATGAGCTCATTAATCCACCTTAACGATCAACGAGAAGAAGATTCATTAGAACCAATTAAACATCCTCAAAGATCACAGTCTTATGATACAGAACTGAAGCACGTTGTTTTCGGGATAGCAGCATCCGCGAATCTATGGGAGAAGAGAAAAGAGTATGTTAAAGTGTGGTGGAGGCCAAAGGAGACTAGAGGCATAGTTTGGATGGATAGAATGGTAAAAACTAGAAGAAATGAGAATTTGCCTGAGATAAGAGTTTCTGCAGATACATCAAGGTTTAAGTATTCGAATAGGCAAGGACATAGATCAGCAATTAGGATATCAAGGGTGGTTTCTGAGACTTTAAAGCTTGGACTGAAAGATGTTAGGTGGTTTGTTATGGGAGATGATGACACTGTTTTCATTGTCGATAATGTGGTGAGAATACTTTCCAAATATGATCATAGACAATATTATTATATTGGTAGCTCCTCAGAAAGTCATCTCCAGAATATATATTTCTCTTATTCTATGGCATATGGAGGAGGTGGATTTGCGATAAGCTATCCATTGGCAAAGGAGTTGGTTAAGATGCAAGACAAGTGCATTCAAAGATATCCTGGATTGTATGGCAGTGATGACAGAATGCAGGCTTGCATGGCTGAACTTGGAGTTCCACTCACCAAGGAACCTGGGTTTCATCAGGTATATAATCAATAGTCAATACCTTGAACCTAATTTAAATGGTTTTCGAGTTTTTATTACGCATCATTTGAGGTGCTGTTTTTCCAAGTAGCTAATCAGCAATACTAAATAGAAGGATTTGATTGTTGGTTGTGTTTATGCAGTATGATGTTTATGGAGACCTTTTAGGCCTCCTAGGATCACATCCTGTGACTCCATTTGTATCACTTCATCACCTGGATGTAGTGGAGCCTGTATTTCCAAGAATGACACGAGCCAAAGCCCTACAACATTTATTTACACCAGTCAGGCTTGACTCAGGTAGCATAATGCAACAGTCCATATGCTATGACAAGAGAAGGTACTGGTCTATCTCAGTCTCATGGGGCTTTGTTGTTCAAATCTATCGAGGAGTAATTTCTCCTAGAGAGCTCGAGATGCCTACAAGAACATTTCTTAATTGGTATCGGAAAGCTGATTACACTGCATATGCATTCAACACAAGGCCTGTGACAAAGCACCCTTGTTTAAAGCCCTTTACATTCTACATGAACACCACAAAATATGATCGAATTAGGAAACAAACAGTTGGCATCTACACTAGCCAGAGATCTCCTGCTCCTTATTGCCGATGGAGGATGGTATCCCCAGAAAAAATTAACTCTATTGTAGTATTGAAAAGACCAGATAGTCTCCGGTGGCAGAAGGTAAGGTTTGGAAATGCATCAAACAAGTTTTCAGTGCTATTGTTGATGCTATTGCTAACAAATCGAAATTTCTTTTGCAGTCACCAAGAAGGGATTGTTGCAGAGTCATGCCAACAAACAAACCCTCAACTATGAATGTATGGGTGGGAAATTGCAGAGATGGTGAGATTAGTGAATTATAGCATGGAGCAAACAGGAACTTCGATTGTTTTTCAGCGACTTTATCATCTTCCTAAAGATTGCCCGACACTTGCAAGAATAAAAATAAAAGACAAGGGAGTCGATGGAAATAGAGCTCAAAAAATCAACTTTATTAGGCTTTTGCCATACAAGAAACCTCACAGAAGCAGCAAAATTTCAATTCACTATCCCAATGAGGAACTTACCTACAATTATTTCATTCCTTGATATATTTCATCTATGTAAATTTGATACAAGTTCATCAGCAATCATAGTTTTCTCTAGAAAGTATAGTTGGCAACTAACAAGTCCTGCTTTCTACTGCAATCAAAATATTGATTTGAACCCTTTTTCTTTTTGACAAAGAATTTCTATTCATAGATCATGATCAATTAATTTTACGTACTGGTTGAACTTCTTCAGTTTCATTATTGGCCGTGAGATTATGAGGACCCATTGTTACTGGGGATGTAGCAGATGCCAAGATAGCAGTTCAATAGCATTGTTGTTGAGAGACAGTGGCATATCTTTCCATCCTTGCTCACCACATTTACTGCAAAAGAAATCGTATAGAAATATATTAGAGCATTGTACACATAAGATACTTAATTTCCTCCATTCAATATGATAAAAATGCAATATTTAACCAAGATAACATGACATTTCATTCCTTGAGAATCAATGTAACATCAAAAAGGAGAAAAAGCTAAAAGAGATATTAATATGTGATTCAATTCAGTGGCCTAATATTCTAATCCTCTCAACATCCAAAACTATTATTTCAGTGAAAATTAAAATTGTTTCTTGCACCTCTCCAATTCCAAGTAACAGTTGAAGAATTCCCAAAAGAAAACCCTAAATTTGACTTCGAAATAAGAGAAAAATCAAAGCAACAGAGAAATCTTGTTAGTAGAAAAATGCAAAACGTGGATTTTGTTCTTTTTCTCAGGAATCTGTAAGTCAGCAGTTTTGATTTCAAAAATAAACAAGCAAGAATTCAAAATAAGGCAATTTCCCTTCTCAATAAAATTGTAGAGATGGATAAACATCAAGAAATCATCATTAACAACCAAATTGACCAAAACCCATAAATCAAACAACCAAAGGATTTAAGAAAAGATAATAAAAAAATAAAAAATAAAAACCAAAGCAAGAAAAGGATAATCTTGAAATCACTGAAATTAAAATGAAATAGTATACCTGGGGAAGAGAACCACCAGAGAGTGAAGAGGCAGATTATCACAACAAATGGAATAGCATGGACCAACTTCTCAGCGGCTGATCTCCTGAAAAGGGTAGAAGAGTGGAAGTAAAGAGGAAGAAGTAGGGCAGATTCATCCATTCCTATGCCTCCGGGTAAAGAATATTAAACTTCTTGATGCTGTGTTTGCTGTGTTACCTTCATCATATGGTTCTCTTCAGGAGCATGAGATGAACTTGCTGGTCTCTGCTGCATTTACACAAACACCATATGAGCACATAGAGAAGAAAGGGTTCTTTCGGCAGTGCGTTTTCTGCTTGTTATAGACTTCGGGATTTGGTTTCCGGTTGGTCTGGTTTTTAACGAATTGGATTTTTAGGCGGGAAAGTCCTTTGCACTTGCTGTTACGTAACTAAGACTTGAATAAAATTATAATTTCGCTATTTATTTTTAGCTTTTAGTAAAGCTATTTTACTGTACAGCAACTTTTTTTTTATTTCAAATTCTCAAAAATAAATTTATTACAATTTTGTGATATTAATTTAGTAAAATATTATTTTTGTCATCTCTCTAAATAATTTATATTTTGTAAAATAAAAATTTATAAAAATATTATTCTCTCTATTTCAAACAAAAGTAGTTCACTTTTCTTTTTCGTCAACATCAAATTAGAGCTCCCTTTTTTTCAAAAAAAAAATACATATAGTTAATTCATTAATTTATTAATTATATTCATATTTGGTATTTCTTGTTATTAATAAAAATAAATTTCTATTTCTTAATTTTTTCAATATATCCAAAGTAATATAGGATTACATCAAGAAAAACATATAATTTCAATTCAATTATATTAATTTAAATTTTTTTAATATATATGAAAAAATAAATATGCCTACCATTTTCAGAGAAAAGATTTCAACAAGATAGATAAACAACCTGTCTCTCTATTTGTTATCAGAGATTTTATATGATTATAACCTGCTGCAAATGAAATGCCTGTCAAATATACATAATTCTTCACTGCAAAATCTGCAGATTGCATGTTATATTAGCATTAGCAACTACAGTTTAGAATTCCTCAACTTGTTAATTGTTTTCTCCATTCTAATATCCCAATTTCATTCATATTTCATTATCCAGCCCACAATGATAAATTTGGTGAATTTGGGTTGTGATGGTAATTGGTAAGGATTAGTCCAAGTGCAGAAAATTGGCAACAATCAGATAAGGTAACTTGTTATTATACTAATATTAATATTAGTACTAGCGCAAATTTGTTGCATGAGAAATTGGTTCCTACCAAGAGGCATATTACATACAAGAATCCCAATTCACATTTCCATTAGAACACATAAAAAAAGCAGAAATTTTCTGCATGACAAAGTCTAGAGGATGGAACTAGTGCCTGCTATCTCCATGTTTCAAAAATTGATACCAACCACCTTATATATACTAGAACATCCATAATTTAAAATGCTATAGGGTCATCACTTATTGCATTGTTATCTTTTTAATTCTCTTTTTTTGCTCCAGTGCAAGATTGGCTCTTGCAGATGTTTGAGTAGCAGTGTTAAAGTTCAGCACTGGTAGGTGGCCTAGCTTGATGGTCATCAACGAAGCAAGTTGTTCATCAACGAAGCTACACATTTGAGATTGCAGTCTCTAAGCAAGCATTGGATTATGGATGAGCAAGAGGATTGTAGCTCATTAGTATTGCTATCAGTGTTATTGTGTTAACAATTCTTCAGGTCTTTGAGCTTAGTAGCAGAGGCAGAGAGAAGATGTTAACTGATAGGCCACATGTTAGTTTCTTTATGTATTTATTTATATTTTAGTTTAGTTGGCGGGGAAGTAGTTACGTAGTTTTTTTTTTTCCTTATTTTTCACTGATCATCTATAAATACTCAAGTTGTACATAGTTTCATTAATGAGATCAATATTTATTCAACCTTGAGCTTTCTTTACTTCGAGAATCAGAACATGGTATTAAAGCCCCGGTTGAGCTCGATATGATCGAATTGGTTTTCTACTTTCTTCCATGATCGATCTTTGAAAGGTTTTACTTTTCCTTCTTCTTGAGCTAATATTCATCTGTGATTAATTTTTGTAACAGCTCCTTAACCGAACAACTAGTACCTAAATAAAGGAATACTATGCTATCTCTTCAAATAACATATTTTATAAATCAAAATAAATTGAACCTATAGAGCTTATATGGCAATTTTTTTTTTCCTAAAATCAAACATTTTATATCATTGTAACAAAAGATATCTATATACTTTATATACAATAGTATCATTTACAAAATTTTGTACTGTGCAAAATACCAAGTTTACTTCACAAATATTGTAGAAAAATAAATACATAATTAAAACTACAAAAGTTGTGAAACTCACTATGTATAACTTTGGAAGCTTTACTAGACCAGATTTCCATTAGCTTTCCTACTATCTTCTGATTTTTTTTAATATATCTATCCGAGAAAAACTCTCACATTAAGTGTTAAACTTAATAGTGTATATAAATAAAGTAATATAATATATATATGCAATACACAACTATATACCATTTGCATACAAATACATTATCTTGTTAGATTCATTTCCAAGTATAAACATTTAACATATGTAGCACACATTTAATATTCTTTATTTTATTCTCAATGCAATTTTTTCTATAACACCTATGACCAAACCAATAATCAAGATAACGAGATTGGTTATCCAGATACAATAAAATTGTTATTCGGGCATAGTAGTATACGTATACAAGTATCATCATCGATATAATATAAGTATTATCACAGACATAATATAAGTATTATCACCAGCATAATATATGTTTGTCATCACCAGTATAATAAAATAGACTCTTATCGGCATGCCGAATTATTTAAGACTCTAATTCTAAACTAGGTGTTCTATGACTTTTATTCAATTTATAATTCTTTTGTTTCGCAACTTTCATTGATTCTCATAATACAAATATAATTCTTGATATCACCACTCGATTAATTATACATATATGTATAAACAATTTTGTTGAATAGATATCATGTTTTGATTATTTACTTGAAATTCCTTAGTAATTAACAAATAAACATACTGTTGAAAACAAAGCATTCATGACCCTAACTCGTTGCTCATGCATGTGCTCCCCTATTTCGCCACAAGTTGTGAATGAATCTAGATAGAATAATCCATTTTGCAAAACAAAGGTCACACCCATGCATGAACTGGACAATTCACACCCGTGACTCACGGTTTACGCCTGTGACCCATTGCTGGATATTGCATTCCAATTTCCATATTCACTTCAAAGCTTACCAAAACCAACCTAAATCTAGAAAACATGCAATCCCAATTTTTCAACATAATATATCACTTCTTTACAATCATTTACATGCCTCTAACATGATTCACTTCTTAAAATATCTCAATATGTCACTTTAATGAAGTCTACTCAAAATTTTATGCAACATTCATAATCAATTGCAAATTATAATACTTTATATGTCAAATACTCAAATCATGCAACTTGATAATAAAATATAGGTTGTTGTCTTAAGTTGTGCACCTACCTCTATCTTTCTTCCATTTTATTCTCTATGCCTCTTTTTCCTTTTCTTTGCCCTTTTGAACTTGCTTTTTGTCAACTTGAACTCCTAAAATACATAAAAACATTATTAACAACATTTCTTTATCAAACTATCTCTAAACTCTATTCTCTTTCTCTCTCTTAAAACCCTAAACCCTCTCTCTTCCAACTCAAGCTCTAAATGAACTCAAAACCTTTTTTTTTTTTAGAGAAACCTAAAGAGAAAATAAAGAATATTTTACCTCAAGCTTTTTCCTTCTATGACCTAAACTTTGGGAGTTTCTCTTTCCTCATTTCTTATTTATCTGCATTTTTTTTTACTCCATTAAGCTTTCTCTTGATCAAATATGTATGAAAACATACTTTTCCAAGTCTTTCTCACTTTCTTTCTTACTTTCTCTCTCTAGAAGCAAAGTTGGCTATGGAGTTTTGGAGGGAGATGTGGGGTTGGTTTAGATGCAGAAAGATTAAGGTGAAGAAGAAAATAAGGAACAAGGAAAGAAGAAGAAAAAAAGTTGTTAGAGTTTGTGTTTGGAGGCATGGAGAACATGAGAATTAATCAACTGCAACTAACTGAAATCTAAAGGTAATCTAATTCTTGACTTTTCGGTTATGAAGTTGAAGAAAAAGTCTTAAATTTCTATATTTTTTTGAAAATATTTGGTAGTTGTTATGTTCAATCACGAGATTTATTCTATTCCCATATGGGCTTATGCATGTGTTTAAAACTTTGAATTTTTCGGTATTTAATTTTAGCCCAAAGAGAGAATAAAAACAAAACTAAATTTTAAAAAGATCTAAATTTATTATCATTTTTCTTATGATTGTGAACTTTGGGTACCTCTAACAGGTTTTGAAGAGGAAGAAATGTCACTACAAGTGTGGCGTTAGTATGAGAAACAGGTTGAGGAGAGCGATATAAGTTTTCTTCTCATCTCTTGTAAAAATTGTCCTGTATATATATATATATATAGGCTACAGTTTCATATTGTCTCCTATTTTTCTATTTCCTGTTTATGTAAAAACTTTGAATTGAATCCTATCCTTTTTTATCTTATTATTCAAATTGTTATAATTTTCAAATGCTAAATAAATTGGGAATGCAATTCTTTTGTATATTTCTAAGGCTGTCTTCCTAGATACAAAAATTCATGTACATCCTTTCATATTTCATTTATTTCTGCTTCTAAAGGAATATATATATGCAGGGTTTTTAAGGTGGATGACTTAAATTATCTCTCATGCAATCAAATTATTCCAATTAAAACCTTCAATTAGTAGGCTTTTAACTCAAAATTTTTCTCTAACAAACTAAATATGTATTGTCAATTGAGTCACAATCCGTAAGATATATTAATATATACCAATGTGTATATTGTAATTTTTAAGCCTTCTTTTTCTTTTGTAAATTTACTTCACATAATTTTTTTTTAATTTTATGTATTTAATTTTTAAAATCTCTTTTCTCAAAAAGTAACATCATCAAAAATAAATATACTGATAATAATAGGTAAAACACACACATACTTAACAAAAGCGAGTCTGGTTACTTAATAAGATCATTTGCAAGCCTATAGGCTTAAAAACTTTCAACAAACCTATAGTATAATAGGCATGAATGAAAACTAGGTCCAATTACTCAAATTCTTTCCTTTAACCATAAATCAATTTCACAGATAACAAAGAGAGAGAATACATATAATCCTAAGTAAAGTTGGTAATTTTTAACATGATACAATTAGATGATACGAAACGATACAAACTTAACTATATATGAATTTGCATTAAATGAATATAAGTCATAATTGTATCAAAAACGATTACGACACAAAAAAAACTGTCATAAACCTTTTTATACACGATTAGTCATATTTAAAAATATATAAAATATTTACTAATTTTAGTATTATTCAAAAATTAAAAATATATAATTATAATAAATATCTATAATATATATTTATATATGAACAAATTTATAATACATTTTGTTAAACTATATAAAATATTCAAATAAAGTATTTGAATTTAAGTATTTATTCCACTCCAATCTTTAATTTTAAAATATGAAATAAAACTACATTAGATTTAATTCTAAAAGGTAAAAATTTAGATATTTTTTGAGTTCAATAATGCAAAATAATTATTTAAATATTATTGGGTATTTTAAAAAAAATTTAGATATTATAATTAATCTTGATACAAGGTGTGTGAATGAACTTACTATAATTACATCAATTAATTATAAATATTGGTAATTCATAAGTCAATTATAAATTCCAACACTAAATTGTTACATGACTAAAATTTTTAGAGCAGAAATACAATACTTCAATCGAAATGAAAATATATAAATAAATATTCAGCGAGGTTCAAATTTAATTTTATAAATATTGACTTTAATCTTAAAAAAATAAAATTTTAATAAAAAAATACTACGTCGTTTTAATAAGAGTGTGTGTGTGTATATATATATATACACCTCTTCTCCTCTATCTGCCCGTCGGTAGCCTCTCGCCCTCCCTCCCTCCTCCCTCCTCCCTCCTCCTCCTCCTCCTTCTCCATTTGCAGTCCAAGCCTTTATTATTCGGAGTCTGCACTTGCTTTGAGAGTCGTCTCCGGCCTCTTTCTCTCTCGATAAGGTGAGTATCTCAATTTTCCCTCTCGAGATTTTTTTTTCCAAAATAACATCTCTGATTCTCTGGATCTTGTGTTGATATTTTCAATCTCTCTGTTTTTTTTAGTTCACATCTTTAGAGTCAGAGGTGATGAGATTGGTAATTTACGATTTCGTCTCGTTTTGATGATTGCATGATTTTTGATCTACAGATTTATAGTTGGAAACATGAGGGAAAAAAGGAGATTGATAATTTAATTATGCCCAATGCTTATCAGTCACAGGCCTTTGGTTAAGTATAATTTAATTGACATTTGATGTTTTGTTGGTAATGTGTTATTGTCAGTTTGTCACTTTAGTAGCATTTGGCTCTTTGATTTTTTTTATTAGTAAATCCATCCACAGCTTTTGTTTTATTGATGAACACGAGTTCTTGGGGTAAAGGAAGCAGTGCCCGACTTTATTAGTCTATTGACATGAAAGAGAAATGGTCTGTACATCATGCTCTTCGACTTTTCTTCTTGATAAATTAATACCTTGTTTGTGTGGTTGCAGCTGGATATAAAATTAGAAATAGAGATCAAGTGCCTCTTGAATCAAGAAAACGAGACAGCAAAGAAAATAAATACTGAAGATGATGTTTCAATTTCAGCATAAATTTCATGTTCAGACAAAAAAAAATTCACATAAATTTCAAATTGTAGTTTTTTTAATGATATATTTAGTTATTTTGTGTAATAATTTTATGGTGTGTGGATTTTATTTGTAAATTGTGTTGTATTTTTAATATAATTTTCGTGTATAATCATATTTTGTGTTGTTTAATGTATACACGTTTATACATATTTAGTTAATTGTGTTGTATCAATACGGATTTTAACCATGTCTTGTCCGTGATTTGAATTTTTGACAATATTCGTGTTTAGCATAATCATGCCATATACGATATATGACACAATACGATTAGACACGATACGATACGATACGACACAGATTGTCAGCTCTAATCCCAAGTTCTAATTTTGTGCTGTTAGGATTTGTGTTCGGAGACATGGGGAACATGAGAAATCAACGACAGCTGCTGGAACTTCAAGGTAATCTACTTGAGTTTTCAATTATGAAGTTGAAGAAAAAATCTTAAGTTTCTATATGTTTTGAAAATATTTGGTAGTTGTTGTGTTCAATCATGGGGTTTGTTCTATTTCCATGTGGGTTTATGCATGTGCTTCAAAACCTTGAATTTTTTGGTATTTAATTTTAGCCCAAAGAGAGAATAAATACAACACCAAATTTTAAAGAGATACAAACTTATTATCATTCTTCTTATGATAGTGAATTTTGGCTCCCTCTAACAGATTTTGAAGAGGAAGAAATGCCTATGGAGGTGTGGCGTCAGTATGTTAAACAGGTTGAGGAGAGTGGTGTAAGTTTTCTTCTGTTCTCTTGTAAATGTTGTCCCATATATATATATATATAGGCTACAGTTTCACATTGTCTCCTATTTTTCTATTTGCAAAAGCTTTGAATTGAATCCTGCCCCCCTTTTTTTTTTTCCTTATTATTCAAATTGTTATAATTTTCAAATGCTAAATAAATCAGGAATACAATTCCTTTGTGTATTTCTAAGGGTGTCTTCCTAGATACGAAATTCATGTGCATCCTTTCATATTTAATTCATTTGTGCTTTTGATGGAATATATATATATATATATATATATATATATATATATATATATATGCAGGGTTTTGAGGTGGATGACTTCTCCAATTATCTCTCGTGCAGTCAAATTACTCCAATTAAAACCTTTAGTGATCATTTTCTAGAATTAGTCACTCCTTTCGCTGAGTAGGCAATCACTGAGTACAACAAGCAAAAGGTTTTTCCTTTTCTTTTTTCCTTTTATTTTATTTTATTTTATTTTTTCCTGCATTTTCATATTTTATGATATTCACAGGATCATATTTTTAACCTAGATAATGTTGTGTTGTTCTCTAGAATGCAAGTTTTGAGCTTGTGAAGATTGAAAAGGTTAATACACAAGTTGTTAAAGGTGTCATTTACTTTATCACCTTCACTGCCAAGGATAAGTTTATTGCTAAGGGTGCAACGAAAACATTTCAAGAGTGTATGAACCATTGAAAGGTGATGACCCTAACCAACGAGCATCTGTAGAACTTTGTAGGTTGAAGGCCACTGCATTTGATGAAGGTAAATTAATAGATCAAATTAGAAGCTCTCTCATGCTTTGTAAAGCAAAAGAAAATGTCAATCTTTTTTTTGTTACCATATTTACTTCTTCAGAAAATGAATTGACAGATTCATTTCTGCTGCTGGAGATTCTTCATCTACTGCCCTCAATGAAGGTAATATAGTAGATCGAATTAGAAGCTCTTTTGTGTAGTGTAAAGTAAAAAAAAAAAGAAATCCATCTATGTTATTTTAATTTTGATTGAATGCTTCTATCTAACTCTATATACACCAGCCCCCGCTAACCCCACCCCACCTTTTTCCTTGCCTTCCTCCTCTTCCTTCATCTCCAATTATCTCCAATAAAAGTAAATGTCATTTTTCTTCTTGTTTTATCCTATGCGTAGGTCTATTATTATTATTATAGAAAGTTAATTTCATTAATGTTTATGCCATCATCTAATCTTCCCGATTTCCTAAGTAAGGTGGAATAAATGTACTAGTGAGAATTCTTCTCTGAACCTTTTTTATGATTTAATTTGTACCTTCCCCTTGTTTCTTTCGTCTGTTTTTTTTTTTTTAATGAGAATCTTCTGTTTAGTTTGAATTCTTTGAGCTTTGTTCTGCATATACACTGAAAGGCATCTAGTAAATATCTTTGTAACATAATTTGTATCTGGTTCTATGATCTAAAGGCAAGCACAAGGACACACATGCACAGGTCATCTTCATCGTATCTACACAATCGTGGAAAGTTTTAGTCACATTATTAGTTGAAAGAAAATGTAGGCTGGAAAGTCATGAATAACTTTTTCTATATTTGTTTGTTCTGGTTGGACACTATTACAGGACATGACAGTGAAAAGGGTTAAAAGAATTTCTTGTTCATTATTACGAACTACTAGATGAAAGGAAAAAACATTATGGCTACATTTGGTATATGCTATGCTATAGAATTGCGAATGAAATGCATATGCAGTTGTGGATTTTGATTTATTTTTCTTGTTTCTCATTTAACTTTGGTAGACAGAATCAAATAATGTTTTTATATTTGAAATAATTCGGATGTTTACGGAAATGGCATCTACTTGTATGTATTATTTCAACTAATACTAAATTTATTTAATTTTCTTAAAAATATATAATTTTTAGAATAGGATTCATTGGGTCTAGATATTTATTTATTCTCATTCCATTTCCCAAGATAGACCTAGCATGCCATTAAATGCAATACGCAATGCAGTTGAAGGCAAGAGTTTTGCATATATATTTGCAAACTAATCATGTAATGAATGACTCTGATGTTCCTTAATCACAATTATTTGTTTTGTCAGCATGATAAACACATTCTTATCATCTGCAGGTGGTACTTACGGTGGAGGTGTATGCTTATGGCCTTGAAGTGTTTCATGTGAAGCAAGGACCTAATTCTTAGCTAGCAGGGCAACTGTTTTAATCTACGACTGAAAGCTTTTAACCATCTTGCCCATTTTAGTAATGTTATTTTTGTTAAATATTTGCCCCGTGGTGGTGATCTTCCATGGAAACAAATTCTAATTTTACAGTATCTGAGCAATTTTTATTAGTTATTTTACGTTATTGATCAACATTTTCGCCAAATATGGATCGTTATTTTGATGTCATGCTTTCAGCACATTGTATATGAAAAATTTTTGTTTCAAAAAATAAGTCTTTTAGTGTTAATTTATTTTTGTTTATTAGTTTAATTTTTTCTTTAATACTTATTATATATCTAATTAATTTCATTTGTATATAACTTTTTTAACGGTAGACGTTGATAAATTAATTATATAAAAAGTTACTAATGCACATTCACATTTTATATAGGGAACAGTAATTTTTAGATTATATTAAGCAATTGACTATTAATCATGTAAGATATTCAAAAAAAATTATAAGTTATAAAAATTAAAAATTATAATTAGCACTAAAATTCTAGTCTAATAGTACATATAAATTAATAATTTGACATCAATTAAAAAAATAACTAATTTTGTCTCTATTGAGTAAAGCTAATTTTCTGATTAAAAGTTAAAATCATATTCTAAACGTTAACCTTTACTCCAAACATCATCAAGCATTTCAACATTTATCACAGCCGTACAATACTTGGGACCTCTTCCGAGCAATTGTCATAAATCACACAAACACTTTTAACAAGTTTAAACACATATTAATCATTTATCACTGGATATCTTTCCTCTTGTCAGCAATTTCCTCACTATAAGACCCAAGTTTATACCAAAAGAACACAGAAAAGCAAAACACAAGCTAGCAAAGATGAAACTAGGAAAGCACAAAACTGCATAGGAAGTGAAAAACTAGATGCTATAACCAAGGGACAATAAGCCTGTCGTAGGAGCTAAGGACAAAAATATATATGCAGCAGGAACATTAGAAGATTTGCAGCAGACGCATAAGAGAGACTGCGTTCCGGAAAGCAACAAAAATTCATTGAAAACAGCAGCAACCAAGGAGCAGAGACATTAAAGCAGAAAAACAAAACCAGGCAAATCTGCAAAGATAATAAGCATCGAAGAAACAGAAAACTGAGCCATCAAGTCAAGAAACAAGCAACAAGAGCCAATCAGAAACAATGAAACATCAATCCATTATTATTTACTGCAAGTAGCCCAAAATTCTTCTTATTCTTGCTCCATGATTTAATAATTGATACCATTAATAAGAAAACTAGAAGCAAAGAGAGTCTTAATATTGCACACAAATGCAATGACACAAAGCGATTAATAGAGTGTTAAGTAGAGCATTAACAAAAATCAAAAATTTTTCTTTCAATTAAGAAATTCTTGGGTGACAACACTAGCCAAAACAGATTTAATTGTGTATTGGCATTGCACAAACATCTAAGTTATAGCTAATAGGTCTATATAATTTGGGTTCTAATATATTCAACAAATAAAGAAACTTCAAAACTAGTCCAAAGGTCATTGTAACACATAATAACAATTTTTTTTTTTGGTTATGAACATGATAGAATATAAGACTATATTCTAGGATATGCATAATTATACAATATATTTAGTCCTCACCTAATCTTAGCAAAACCTCCGATCCTCCATTTAGTACTCCAGGAGCTTTGAACAACAAAAATATCATTGTGCCTCACTGAATCCCTACCATGCATCATTGTGGTAACATCTTTTGGTACATAACCTTGTTGGATAATAAAACTTATATATATATATATATGTATGTATATGTGTGTGTGTGATTGAGGTTTTAATGGTTATTACATTATTTACCCATCCATGAGTACTATTTTTCAGCCTTAGATCAAAAATCTAATGACCCTAATTAATTCTATAATAATTATGATAATTTAATACTATTTAACACTAAAATTTATAATGGTTATCCATGAAGCCGTAATTATTGAAAACTCTCTCTCACACACACACATATATATATACATCCTAAAACATCACATATAACAATAGTAAATCAAAAGATGTCATTTGCATAACCAATAATATTAACAACTTTAATATATTGGGAAGAATCATAAAGCAAAGAAAATTTATACAAATCTTAAGATTGACTCAATGTATCACTATTAGTAGATGATGGAGAGCAAGAAATATGCTTACAATCATGTTATAATGTGATGGAAAGAAAAGAAGAAAATAAATGAAAACTTGAAGAAGAAAATAAAACTTACAAGGATGAAAAATGGATATATGAAGTTGGAAACTCGATAAGATTTCAAAAATGAAAACTTGGAAAAAAAAAACAAGCTTATAGAAGTGAAAAATGGATTTTTATACTGAAAGTTGTAAACTTGAGAAAACATCACTAAAGTTTAGAGAAGAAATGAAAAACCTTAAAGGAAAAAAGAAAAATCTTAGAGAAGTTATAAAAGAAATGGGTTTCATTGATTCTTTAAAAAATTGGTTCATGTGCGAGTGAATGTATCCAATTTGCGTAATGTTGGCTCATTTCCTACCCATTAGAAGAGATTGTCCATTGAATAGACTAACTGAGCTATACATGAATGAGATTGTCATATTATATGGTCTAGCACTCCCTTACCCTACTAGTCGTCAATAGTATATGGAAATATTACCAAGCTCATTATTATAAAAACCAATTCTCAAATTATTGTATTATTTTATTTTAAATTCGAGTTTGTTATTAGCGAAATATTTATTACTATATGTATATATATATTTTTTATTTCAATATATCGTTTAAATATGTAATTAGTGATATAAATATTTTGATTTAAAAGTAAACATCCATTAGACTAATAATATTCAGAATTACATTTACAAATAATACTAAATATATTAATTACAAAATTCACACTTTTATAAATTCTACATACCACAAATTTACAACAAAAAAAGTCTTAAAATTTAATTATACAATGTATTACCCAAAATATACAAAAAAAGAAATTAAATTGCTGTAATTTGATCTTAGGGTTTCTATTTCTTCAGTCGTCCTAATGTAACGACTGCTTCTACTAATCTGCGCGTGACTAGCTTAGTAGTACGTTTGACAACTATCCAATAATTATATAAATATTTATAAAATAAAATTTTAGAAACTACAATTAATTTACTAAGAATGCCAAAATATTCAAATAATATCAAAACTATTTACATTATGGAAAAATATAAAATTTATCAATTATAACATTTCATTCATTAAGCATATTTGAAATTATTTAACAATACAAAACTGTTGCCCAGATATTAAGCCAAGAAGGGGAGTTGAATTGGAGTTTCAAAAAATTAAACTTTAAGGTGCGGAAATAAATAATTAACTTTAAGAGGGATAGAGAATATTTGACACAAGTACCTGAAGTACATAAAATTATTTCAAAAAAGATTCTATCCCTTAAAACATTAATTTTCATCAAAATTTCTATCTTATATCTAGTGATATGATACAAAATTAAGATCATCAATTAAAATTTCATAATTTAGCAATCACAAGGTTAATCCATCAATCATACCAAGTTCTCTTCTAATGAAATTAAATCTTTCATCATTTAGAGACTTAGTGAAAATATCTGCTAATTGATTTTCTGTGCTTATAAATTCTAATGCAACATCTTCATATTGAACATGATCTCTAATAAAATGATGTCTAATGTCAATATGCTTACTTCTTCAATGTTGTATAGGATTCTTTGAAAGATTTATAGCACTTGTAATGTCACATTTAATAGGTATATGATTCATTTCATGACCATAGTCCTTAAGTTGTTGTTTCATCCAAAGAATTTGAGTACAACAACATCCAGCTGCTACATATTCTTCTTCAGTAGTTGAGAGAACAACTGAAACTTGTTTCTTGCTAAACCAAGAAACTAAGCATTCTCCAATGAAGTGACAAGTACCTGAAGTACTTTTTCTATCTAAAAGACTACCAACATAGTCTGCATCTGAATATCCTATAATATAAAAGGATGAATTCCTAGGATACCATAAACCTAGATGAAAAGATCAATGTAAATATCTTAAAATTCTTTTTACTGCATTTAAATGAGATTCTTTAGGACATGATTGAAATTGTGCACACAAGCAAACACTATACATTATATCGGGTCTAGAAACAGTAAGATATAAAAGTGATCCGATCATACCTCTATAAAGCTTTTCATTAATGCACTTGCCCTTTTCATCCTTGTCCAATTTTGTTGATGTGCTCATAGGAGTCTTGGCATTCTTGCATCCTTCCATACCAAATTTCTTAATTAAATCTTTGACATATTTGGATTGGTTGATGAATATGCCCTCATTGCTTTTCTTTATTTGTAGACCAAGGAAATGCTTAAGCTCTCCCATCATGCTCATTTCAAATTCCCTAGTCATACACTTTGCAAATTCTTGACAAAGCAACTCATTAGTAAAACCAAATATTATATCATCAACATAAATTTGAACAATTAGTATATCATGCTTATTCTTTTTAATGAATAATGTAGTGCCAATCATAGCTTTCAAAACCAGGTGGTTGTTCTACATACACTTCTTCTTCTATATAACCGTTTAGAAATGCACTTTTCACATCCATTTGGAAAAGTTTGAAATTCATGTGACATGCATATGCTAAAAGTATTCTTATGGCTTCTAATCTAGCTACAGGTGCATATGTTTCATCATAATTTATACCTTCTTCCTGATTATATCATTTTGCAATTAATCTAGCCTTATTCCTAGTTATTAACCCTTGTTCATCTAGTTTGTTTCTAAAAACCCATTTGCTACCTATGATTTGATGATCCTTAGGTTTAGGTACTAGGGTCCATACCTTACTTCTCTCAAATTGGTTGAGTTCCTCTTGCATGTCAAGTACCCAACTTTCATCATTAAGAGCCTCATCAATATTTTTAGGCTCAATTTGTGAAATAAAAGCAATGTCAGTGACTAGATGTTTGAAATGAGATATAGTATTTACTCCCCTTAAGAGATCACCAATGATTTGCTCTTTTGGATGATCTTTCGTCATTCTCCATTCTTTTGGAAGCTCTTGTTTATTTTCTTCTTGATTTTGAGGTAGAGAATCATTTTGATGTAAATCTTCTTGATCATTTTCTTCTTTCTTATTTCCAAGATCAAGTCTTTCAATATTACCTACAATATCATCAAGAACACTACCTTTCACAAGATCAAGTCTACTAGATTCATTAAAGACAACATGCATGGATTCTTCAACCGTTAATGATCTTTTATTAAATACTCTATATATTTTGCTGGTTATAGAGTATCCTAAAAAGATACCTTCATCGAATTTAGAGGCAAATTTTCCAAGATTGTCCTTGGTGTTCAATATAAAACACTTGCATCCAAATACTCTAAAGTATGATATCAAGGGCTTTCTTCCATTCTGTAGCTCAAATGAGGTTTTGTTTAAAAGAGGTATTTTGAAAACTCGATTTGAAATATAACAAGCAGTGTTTGTGGCTTCTGCCCAAAAATAAGTTGGTAATTCATATTCATTGAGCATTGTTCTAGCCATTTCAATTAAAGTTCGATTTTTCCTTTCAACTACTCCATTTTGTTGAGGTGTCCTAGGAGATGAGAAATTATGTGAAATGCCATGTTCAAGACAAAAGCTTTTAAAGTTTTCATTTTCAAATTCTTTCCCATTATCACTTCTTATTTTTGAAATACAGTACCCTTTTTCATTTTGAACTCTTTTAGCAAAGTTTTTGAAATTTTCAAAAGCATCACTCTTTTGAGCTAAGAAAATTACCCAAGTAAATCTAAAGTAATCATCTATGATGACAAATGCATAATATTTTCCTCCTAAGCTAGCAATTCTAGTAGGTCTAAACAAGTCTAAATGCAGGAGTTGAAGAGGTTTTGAAGTACTTACTATGTTTTTGGCTTTGAAGGATGACTTGTGTTATTTTCCTCTTTAGCAAGGTTCACATGTCTTATCTTTTTCATATTTAACTCTTGGTAGTCCTTTTACTAGTTCTCAAGTGTTGAGACTTTGTATTAAGTCCATGTTAGCATGACCAAGTCTTCTATGCCACAGCTAAGATTCATCACTAGTAGTCACAAGACACTTAGAGGAATGATCAGATAGTTCATGTAAGTTTATTATGTATGTATTGATATCTCTATTTCCTTTAAATATCTCTTGACCATCGATAGATATCACAAGACATTCATTTGAAGTAAAGATTATTTTGTTTCCTTTATCACATAATTGACTTACACTTAACAAGTTATGTTTCAAGCCATCAACAAGTAAGACATCTTTAACAAAAGTGGTACCATTAATACTAATAGAACCAATGCCAATTACCTTACCCTTTGCATTATTTCCAAAATAACTTTACCTCCATCAATACTTTTGATTTCATTGAAAAGTTCTTTGTCTCCTGTCATATGCCTTGAGCATCCACTGTCTACTAGCCAAACATTTTTGTTTATTGTGGACTTGAGGCATACCTATAGAATCACAATTCAAGTATGATTTTTAGGTACCCAAATGAGTTTGGGTCCTTGGGGGTTAGCACATGAAGGTTCCCAATGAGCCTTCCTTATCCAGCAATATTTATTTATGTGACCCATTTTCATACAATAATTACATTGTTTTGGTCTAAATTTATTTTCTGGTCCTACAATATTTTTGAATACCATTTTTCTATCAAATTTATTTTGAGAATGATGACATGCACAGTTATGATTAATTGTAGATTTTCTAGATACATGCTTCCTATATATAAAGGCATGATTATTCTGTTTATGTATAGAAGGTTTAATATGCTTATTTATTGGTGTTGTTCTAACAGGTGTGGAGATGTGAGGTTCTCTAGACTTAACAAAAATGGTTTTGTGAGAAGATGATGATGTGTCCTTAAATCCTAGACCATGTCTAATTAAGGGTGATCTTTGAGACACAATGAGAGTATCTAAGCTCTCTTTACCTTTGTGAAATTTAGAAATGAAATTTCTAAGTTCCTCAACTTCATTTTTCAAAGTATTATTTTCTTTTAGCAAGGAAGTTGTTGAGGGTTTTGATGAGTATTCATCTAATGACTTTTGGAGAGATTCATTAGATGATTTAAGCTTTATGTTTTCCTTTTCTAAACCATCTATCTTATTTTTTAAATTAGAGATATTATTTTTATAGGTACTAAATTTACTTATATATTTCTCTAATTCTAGATTTAATTCTTCTATTAGGCTTTGCTCATCACCATCATCATCATTATCACTACTATCATTGTTCAAAGAGTATGAGTGTAGTGATCTTACCTTATTTGAGACATGATCTTCAATAGCCATGAAACATAGGTTGGCCTCTTCACTTTCATTATTATCTTTTTCACTTGAAGAGCTTTTGTCATCCCATGTGGCTTTGTGACCTTTTCCCATTGTCTCTTTGGTATTTGCTCCTATGCTTCTTGAGCCTTGGACATTCTGGTTTGATATGTCATTTCTTTCCACACTCATAGCACTTTACCTCTTCCTTACTTCTATGTGTGTCATTAGAAGTTTGTTTGAGGTTTTTTTGCCTGAATTTTCTGGAGTTGCTCATTTTCTTCTCAATGATTCTTTTTAATCTTCTTGAAAGTATAGCAATGTCCTCATGTTCATCATCACTCATTTCTTCATTATCTTCACTTTCTTCTTGAGATTTTGAAGTAGACGCTTTAAGTGCTAAGGGCTTTCTTTTTTCTGGCTCTGCTTCAAGCTTTCTATCTCTCTTCACTGCCATCTCATGTGTGAGAAGTTTGCCAATCAGCACATTAGTATTCATGATGCTCATATCTTCATTTGCTTCTTCTATGCCAACAACTCTTGAGCCATAGTCTTTAAGAGGAAGACTTCTCAGGATTTTGTTGTTTACATCCTCCAAACTCAGATGCTTCCCAAGTTTCCTCATTCCATTTATAATGGCTAGAAGACGGTTGGTCATGTCAGTGATTGACTCATTTGATTTCATCTTGAAGAGCTCATATTCTGAGGTCAGAAGTTGAATCTTCTTGGATTTGACTTGCTTAGTTCCTTCATGATAATTTTCCAATGTCTTCCACATGTTGTATGCTGTTGGGCAGTGTTGTATTCTCCCACATTCTTCAATAGATAATGAGCTTGATAGGATTGTCATTGCCTTCTTGTTTTTGAAATTTGCTCTTCTTTGAGGCTCTGTCCAATCATCTCTTGATAGGATTTCTTCTTCACCATAAGCTCATCTTCTGGTTGGTGGTGTCCATTCTTTTCGTACACTATCCCAGACTTCAATTCCTTCACTATCGAAATATGTCTCCATCCGAAACTTACAATGGGCATAATTTGCTCCATCAAAGTAAGGTTTTTGACTTTGGAATCCTTCACTAGCCATATCTTAATCTTTTCGAGCGCTTTTTAGACTTCGATGCTAGACAAAGCTCTGATACCAATTGTTTCCCAGATATTAAGCCAAAAATTAAACTTTAAGGTGTGGAAATAAATAATTAACTTTAGGAGGGATAGAGAAAATTTGACACAAAGATTTTTATAGAGGTTCGGGTGTTAACAAACCCTACTCCTCTCTCCAATCGCAATTGGGAGTTTCACTAAAACATTAAGTGTTACAATGGAGTTTTACAAGCTAACTCCCAATAATGGTGTTTCTCACAATGGCTCACACCTAACCCAGAAATCCCTTGTGTTTTAATGGCTCACACAATAACCAATTCAGTCATATACTTATATATAAAAGCTGTCATATTCTAGGCAAAATTTATGTCTCATATTTTTCTGTATTTTTTTATCTATTTTTAAATGGAATTTGGGCAAGTGATTCCTAACAAAATATAGATACATGTGTTATCTTTAATTACCAACTGAAATCACATCAAACCAAATTTTTAGCAAAAGTTATAAATTTTTCACTCAACTACGTTCATTTCATTCTGCCCAGTATTTTACTGGATAGATTTTCATTTCAAATTTTTAGTCCATTTTACACCTAATGCAGGTATATCCACGTTTAATGGTATAAATAAAAGATGAAGCCCTATGCCTTACTTTCCAACCCAACAAGAAACACTTAAAAATCATTTCCAGCACTCAAATTAAGACCAGAAAAGTAGATATTGTTCATAACATGAATTTTCAGCATTTTAATAAATCCTACAATTTCCATCTTCATGCATCAACATCATATTTTTATTTTTATTTTCATATTTATAGCATCGTTTAATCACCAATTCATCACTTAATCAAAATATCAATAATTATATACACAATTATACATAATATCACAAAATCAAAAATCAATATTTTTCCATATTGAATTTTTGTCAAATGTACATACCTCAAAAAGTCCACTTCGCTTCACTCTTCTCTACCTCCTAATTAGATTTCTCCTTGCCCTTACTTCCTCTTTGATTATGGCCCAAAAATTGTTCATCCCTTTGGCCTAATAACAAATTTCACACTAATCAAACACTAAACACACCATTCAACCCTTAATCACTATTAACATATTAATAACTCTAAATTACCAACCTTAATGGTAATTAACCTCAAATCAAAGAAAAAAGGAGAAGAAAAGTGAGAAGATAAAAAAAATCTAACATCACATTTGTAGATCTTCAAAATGACTAAACTTCTTCCTTTTCTTTTTCTCTTCTTTTCTTCCTTCATCTTCCTTTATTTTGCTCACTTTCCTTCACTTTCTTGTTGATCTTGCCTTAATCCATCTAGTCCTATCTAAATTTTAACTTTAATTGAAGAAAAAGAAGAAGAAATATGGGAGGAAAGGTCATGAAAGAAGGAAGAGAAATGAGAATGTTTTTTTGGTTAAGATGAGGAAGAAGAAGAATTAATTATCAAAAATGGGAAATTTGATTTTTATAGTTGAATTAGGTGGGTGGTTAAGATTAATAGATAATGTTGTCCCTAATTGGTCTATTAATTTAAATCACTCTTACTTTATTTTAATCCAAAGAATATTCCTTTCTTTAGATAAAGAATATTCTATTTTTATACATTCTTAAAATATGTGTCAAAAATGCCGTAAATTCCAATTTCATTCAGTAAAAAATTATTATTTTCTAAATTTTAGTTCTGAACTTCAAAATTTTCAATTAATAATATCCAAAATATTTTTCTCATATTTTATTATCATTTTAATTTTTTTCTTTAATGTCTGAATTTAGACCCTGATCGATTCGACGAGCCGGATTTCGGTCACCCGTGACCGTGGCCTAAATTATCGGGCATTACACATGGAGTGCCAATTTACATCATATTGGATTGAGACTCAAGATTTACTTTGCAGTTTTGGGTAAGTTTGTAGAAAGCCTTAGGTATTAGACCTAATTTTAGCACAGCCTTCCATCTATGGATTGATGAACAATTAGAAAGGGTAATTCAGATTCTCGAGGATATGATGAGAAATTGTACTATTGAGTTCAAGAGAAGCTAGAAAAGGTACTTAAGTCTTATGGAGTTTGTCTATAACAGTAGTCATCAGTCGAGTATCGACATGGCACCATATGAAGCACTTTATCATAGAAAGTGTCAGCCACCTCTTTGTTAGATAAAACACAATGAAAGAAATCTTATGGGACTCGAACTAGTACAAAAAACTGACGAAATGTCAAAATCATCAAAAAGAGAACGAAAGTAGCTTCAGATTGGTATAAATCTTACGCAGATTTGAAAAAAGAGAAATTGTGTAATGCTTGTAAGTTACAACTTGCAGGTTATGTGTTTAGAGAGAGAGAGTGGATCGACATAGGGTGTTTGAAAAGTTTAAGTTATTGTGGAAAGAGAGCTATTGTGGAAAGAGAGCTTTCACATTTGTGACTATGGTGTCAAGTCTGTGAAAGTTGTGATGGGGACAATATGACAAAGTTTTGAATAAGGTGGGATTATTTTGAGTAGAGAGGACAGTCATGCCCATGAATGGTTTAATCATGGTTGTGAATGATGTTTCACACTCGTGAAGATTCAGTCATAATGGTGAACGTAGGTCAGTTGGCCAAGTTGCAGCAACACTTTTTTCTCTCCTCTACTTCATATCTTGCTTTAATAGCTTTCCACTGCCCATAATATCCCTTTGACACATGCAAAGACTTTTACTCTATTATTTACCCTCATTTGGACCTAATCTCCATTGTTAGAACCTTTCAAGCTTATATGTTATGTTGTTTTGAGAGATTTCTTGTTATGTTGAGGTACAACTCAGTTTTAGGTTAGTTTGAGCTTCTTCTATATGTTATGGATCTAATAAAAATGTGTTTGTGTTCTTAGGATCTGATTATGAGCAAATGAATGCATCCTAAAGGAGGAATCAAGATTGAAAAAGCTTGAAGTAAGTTAAGGCTCTATTTGTGTAGATGTTAGTACATATTAGCATTTAAACTCGTTCTCATTGCATTTTTGGCATGTGAAATGTGGTGTAAATACATGTTGAAGATGTTAAAGTGTGAAATATGTGAAATGGCTTGTTGTTTACATGATTTAAGCATTGAAATGAGTTAAAATGCTTGATATGAAGGTTAATGTGATAAAGTTAGTATTTTTGGCATGATTTGTGATGTAATCTAGTTAAATGTCATAAAGACATGTTGTTGGAATGTAAAATGAACTAAAATGATGGTATGAGTGATTGAAACTGATCAATCCTTTGAGATTTAGATTTTTGTTACATGAAAACTCTATTTTGGTTCAAATTTATGCTTTTGGAAATCCATGTTTCACCCCTGTGACACTGGGTTTATAGTCATGAAATTTGTGCCTTAAGCGGGTAATAGCTTTTTAAAATTTTTTTCATGGTCAGGGAAGTCATGAAATGCTATAGGTTTATAACCGTGAACATATAGTCATGGTTTCAAACATTGAGACCCTTGATTTATGTTTGAACCCAAAATTTTACAGTCTGTTTCACAGTTAGGAAGCCGTGAAATATGGTGTTACAACTGTGAAAAGATGCTTCACTTCTGTGTATGATGTGCTTTTATTTCACGTGTTGGTCTACAAGTAAGACACTCATGAAAGATACCTTTACGATCGTGAATGGGTATTCACGCCTATGAAACACAGTAAATGCATAATGCATATTTTGTTTTATGATATAATGTGATGGTTTGTTTAATCATATGATATACACTGATGTTATACATGAATATACAAACATGTAAGAGGTCAGGTGCCTATGTTGAATGTTGGATAATAGTATGTTATTAAATAAATTAAAAGAAAAAAGGTTATGACATAAATGCCTAGTTCTCTAATCTTAGACTTGACACAGGATAAATGGTATACCACTGAGGTAATTACAGTATCATAGGATATATTGATATTGATATTAGGATAAAGTGGCTTAAGCTCAAGTTATGAGCACTCTTGACCTAAAGGGGTCAAATGAGAAGATGTAGATAGTGAACAAAAGTGGCTTAACCTCAAGTTGTGAACACCTCTATTTTACAGCCCACATCTGGATAGTCAGACTTAGAATCTTGGACATGTTAACATTGAAATATTAATTTCTTGGACATGAATTGGAAATAAATGATATGGTAAACTATAAATGTAGAATATGGATATGAATATGATAGCCATGATTATATCTATTGTGTCTATGGTATAAGTAGGCATGTGTATATAATAAATAAGGTACATAACATATAAAATGTATGTCAATATATATGATCATTATGCATATGAGATAATATGGCTATGACATGTTGTTGGTATGACATTAAAAAATGGTATGTAAAATATTTATACACATATGTATCACTAAGCATTAGGTTGCTTAGCGTGTGGATTTCCTACACGCATGTTTGGAGTTGGTAAACAGGAGTGGACCTAAAGAGTAGCAAGCTCAATCTGAGATTGGTTAAAGCATACTAGTATCTGAGATGGTTTTCATACATGGCATACTTTTATTCTTTTGTATATGTCATAGGATATGGGTTATGATATGTATATACCTTTTAAAATTATATATTGATTTCTATGATATATTTTGTAACATCAAGCTAGTGTAAGCCTAAATTTTTATGATATATTTTGAATACCAAATTGGTGATAAAGTCTTTCTAAAAGTTTCTCGTTGGAAGTAGGCCCTCTCCTTTGGAAAGAAAAGAGAAGTTAAGTCCCTAGTTTATCAGACCATATGAGATCCTAGAAAAAGTTAGGTCATTTGCACATTGAATTGCTTTGCCACCAGAGATAGAAAGGATTCATAATATTTTTCACATATCTATGCTTAGGAGGTATCGATTGGACCCTACACATGTGATACCATAAGAGTCCTTTGAGATATGACCAAATTTGATATATGAGGAGAAGTTGGTATAGATCTTGGCTCGGGAGGTGAAAAAGCTAAGGAATAAGAAAGTACCACTGATCATGTAACACCCTCTCACCCTACTGTACGTTCAGTTAGGTATGAGGTTGTTATAAAACCTCTTCTCAAATACTTATTAACAATGTTAATGGAAATCATAGAATTTTTTTTTCAAACACATTTACAATTTAAAACTAAAAGTAATGTTTAATATAACTATTATATCTTCTTTATAATAAAACCAAAATGCACTAAAACATGATACAAATCTTAGTATCATTAATTATATATATATAAATATAAATATGTAAAGATGCATTTATAAAACAAATGTGTACATGAAGTAATCACCCATATTTGGGGATTCATGGCTACTTCATTGACATGGATTTTCTACTTTTGTCTTATCCACTATCTACTTTTTAGATTTTGCTATCACTTCTAATCTTGCGTGAGAGGAATAAACATCTCCCATACTAAGCATAACTATTTAGTGGTACATGCAAATAGGTAATAAAATATAGACTATGCTTATGGTAGACATCTATATTTAAATCTAGTATCTATAAAATATGCAGTAAAACTAGCCATTTATGCCTTTGTTAATTCCTACCTAGCATGCACATATATCTGCTATTGTCAATATTGTTTTATCATTTACCATATTAATCTATGTCTATTAATCTTACTCATATTGATTTATATCTATTAATCTTACTTTTCAAAGCTTAATATTATAATATATTATTGTTATACAAAATTGTAGTTACACAGTTTCTTGTCCCATATTCATTTTTCTAATTATTCTATATTTTCATGCAACATTTACTATGCATTGCCTTTAATGTCATCATATAATAACATTACTTACCTGAAACATTTTGTTCCGCCTATTTTTCTCATATCTCTGAATTACATTGTTTCAGTCAATATACATATACATATACATATATATCCATATACTAAAATTCACCAAAATTGTTAAATTTTATGTATATGCAGAGTTGTTTTTTAACTTGTTCTTTATTCAAACTATGCATTTCATTTTTGATAGACTACATTATCTTTATCATATCATATACTAGCAACATTCATTTTTGTTAGACATGTTGAATTATAAATATTATCATACTTAATAATATCATTAAACATGCATTATCTTCTAACATAAATTTAACTGGTTTGCCTATATCACTTTAAATTGGACTAAATTAGATATGAGTTGTGGATTAGGAGCGCTCTTAAAGCTTAAGCCACCTTGATTGAATTATGTATCAACATGTAAGAATTTTCGGATCAAGAACACTCACAGAGCTTAAACCACCTTATTCGAACTTCTCAAGTTAGAGCGCTCCTAAAGCTTAAGTCATCCTAACTGAGTATATAATCAATTATGCATGCATACAGGAACAAGGGTGCTCTTAGAGCTAAAGCCACTTTGTCTTGTATTCGTATGTATTCATTTGAGATTCTTAAGTCAAGAGCACTTTCAAGCCTTAAACCATCTTGATTGGTATATAACTCATATTCTATGGTACCGTTCACCCCCATAATGACATATTATTTATCCTAACTCTAGTCCTAGGTTAGAGGAATAGTCTTATCTGTTTCAAAACTTATTTCATGTGTCATATCATCACATTTTATTATTATTTTTTTCATGAATTACATAATTTCATGCATTCTTTGTGGTAATTATTTTACAAACACATTACATAATCCATAATATCCATATACATAATATTTCATGACATCATCAGTCATAACATCAATATATATATATATATGATTGGTACAATAAGATGACTTATTCTTCCTTCTTATATACACATTTTTTCTCTTTCCTTTTATTACCATTATACATACTTCATGCTTGTTCTTTTATAGCATAATCATATTATCCCCATTTTTTTTGTACAACCAAGCATTCACTATATAATGGTATTTATATACTAAGTTATGTTATTCCATTTTATTTTTGTTCAATTCATGCTTTTAAACTTAAATATTATTGTATCTATCCTTATACTTCGATTTAGTACCCAATGTTTTATAAGTAAATTTCTTGTTCAAAGTAGGACATAATCAAGACTGGAAAATTACTTCCAAAACCCAAATTTCTTTTAAAGCACACCAATTCAAACCATATATTTTAAATATTTCCCAAGCACAATAACTCACTTATATATAGCCTCAAAACACATACAATACCATATTTATAATAATAATAATAATAATAATAATAATAATAATAATAATAATAATAATAATAATAATAATAATTATTATTATTATTATTATTATTATTATTATTATTATTATTATTATTATTATTATTATTTTCAATTTAATTCTATCTACTTACACTTATTCACTAATAACTAATCAATACACATACATTCGCAATTATCCATACTAAATTTCCAATTTCATGCAATTTATTCAATTTAAAAATTATTTAAGTTACAATTCCACATGCCATTACATTATTAACATGCAAAAATATATTAAGCTATAGATTATTGGCCTAAAAGCATGCACAAACCTCTTATCTTCTTTACTTAGGCTTTTCAAGGCTCTTTTCTCTTTTCCTTTGTTGTTCTCCTTTACTTGAGCTTGCTTTCCTCCCAAAGACATACCTATAACATACGAAAATATCTTTAAACACCATCTCTTACAATTCTAACTCTTATATCTATTTTCTCGCTCTTCAACTCTAACCCTTAAAATCTCTCGCTCTTTGCATATCATACATTCAAGCTTTACTAGATATCCTAAACTCCACCTCTTTCCTTTTTAAAGCCTTCCAACACTTTTTATACATCTTTCCATCATTAAAACCCTATAAAACCCTTACTTACACATAAGTTATCTTTCACAAATATAAGCTCTGAATGAGTTTAATACTCCATTTTTCACAAGGAAAAAAAATATAGAGATGAAAGAAATAACTTGTCTCCTTAATTCCACCTTAGCTGAACCAAAGAGGATTCTCCCTCCTCTTTTCCAGATCTTTTCTCTTCCTCTTGCCTTTATTTAGCTTTTCTAAGCTTCTTAGTGCATAAAAATACAAATTTTTTTATGATTTTCTCTCTTTTTTCCTCATTTTCCCTCTCTAAAATTGAAGTTTGGCTATGGAGGTTGTATTGAACTTGCGAGGCTGGAATTTTGTAGAAAATTCTACTAAAAATGGGATAAGAATGAAGGAAAAAGAAAGAAAAAGGAAGAAAAGTCTAACTGTCAAAGAATGGGTCCCACTATAATTTTATATAGGCTTATGGAGGGTCATGTGAGAATAATCTGGAAATGATGAGATTTATGCCTATGAATAGGTTTTCATAGCTATGAATCTTGTGAAGTCACAAAAATATAAAATGATGTTATTTTCTCTCTCTCCCATTCTCACTTTTTGCAAAACTCATTTCCCTCTTATCTCTTCTTTCAAGCCAGAGACCTTATTCACCCCATTTTCTCTATTTTATCACACTCAAAACTTTAACAATAAAAAACTAAAATAGAGGAACATGCTTAAGGTTGGTCTTTGAAGGAAAAATAACAAAAATAAGGAGCTTGTATAAGAGGAATGAGATTTTGGGGGAAAATTGAGGAGGAAAAGTTGATTTTGTAGACTCATGCCTAAATCCTTCAAAGTTTCGGTAAGCTAGACTCTTCAATCATTTTCTTCTTCTATTTTTTCTTTTTTCCATTTTTCATGCCATAAATACCCATATATGGGAAGGTTAGGGTTTGAGTTTCAAATGAGGGTTTTTAAGTGAGTAAACCCATCTAGGATGTTAATGAAGTTAGAAAAGAGATAGCATGAAGTAGATGTTTTATCAAAAAATGAACCTTTAAGGAAAACATAGGGTTTGTGAGTAAGGTAGTAATTTCTATGTTTAATCCAAGTTATAGAGATCAAAAGAACTGTTTTATGTTATATGAGATCCTAGTGGCATAGGATACCACTCCCAAGATGGGGAAGAAACTTGAGAAGTAGATAAGGTGTTTTTGAGGTTCCATTTAGTGTAATGGGACATACATTTTAGCATTCAAGGTTATTGTGTGCATTTTGTTTGATTTTGGTAGGTTTTAAATGTGTATGGTTGGTTGTTGCCATGATGGATTGCATTTATGGGTATTAAATGCTATGGATATGTCATGGATTGAATGGGTGAAGATGATTGTTAAATGTGATGAATTGTATTGCACTGATGCTAAATTGAGTTGATGGCATGAAAATTTCATGAATTTTACATTTATGTGTTGATAAGAGTGGTTGAAACTGGTCAATCTTTAAAGCCTTTGTGTGGGATTGAAATGCTTTGTTTTTGTTTGTTGAATTTATGTTAAGTTTTCAAGCATGGTTATTTGAATGATGCAGGCCCTTTTCACGGCTATATTCAACATTTGATTCACCACTTGGTTCACGCCCGTGAAGTTATCTCACAACCTTAGAATTGAACAAGAGTTTTAAATCCATTAGCTTTTACAATCATGTTCACCACTTGATTCATGAAAAGCTACTCATGAAGAACACCTTCACGGCTAAGAAAGTTCATGATCGTAAAACAGTAAATGGAATGGTTATAAAATGTAACTTGTGTGAATCAAGGTTGATTCAATTTATGATGAAATACTTAATCATTATGAAACACGGTATGTACAAGAATGTATGAGGTGTTGCAAGGCTTGATGTATAATGCAAATCATGAATGATGTGTGAAAATATGTTAAAGCCTAATACTCTAACCTAGGAATAGAATTAGGATGGATGACATATCATTAAGGGGGAGAACGCCCATGAGACATAATTGATTGAGATTTATTTATTTTTTTAATGACAAGAGTTTTTAAGCTCAGGTGAGCACCCTTGGTAATGAGAAGTATGCATATTTTGTATAAATTTAGGCGGGTGACTTGAGGAGCTTAGATGAATGCCTTGTAAATATGATTACTCATATCTATTTTAAAGTAATATGGGCAACTTGTGAAATGTATTAAATATGGAAAACTTTGAGTGTTTTATGGTCCAATGGTCATTGATATTTCATGTGGTTGATGTGCATGTTGGTTCCTTTTTAATTATGCAAATAAGTAACATGATGTATCTCAACATGAGATGGTAAACATGATGGAAATTCCATAAACGCAAGCATGAATTAGGAATTAAAGACATATTTGGTAAGTATATCATGTGCTTGTATATACATTTAGGTTTAGGTGTATGCATGCTTGATTTCTTGAATACTTATGCATACTATTATGTACCACTAAACAAGTTTTGCTTAGCATGTGAGAGTTTTTCTCACACACATAAGTTGGAAACATATTTAAAAGTTGACAAGAGAAACAGCTCAAGAAAGAGTCAAAGGATAAACTCAGTGGAGTTGGCGATACACACCATGATTCTTTTGTTTTGTTTATATCATAGGGAATTGGTTATAGCTACATTAATGTACATGTTTTAATTTAAAGGATATGTAATTTTGTAACTAAGCTATTTTATAAACTTTTAGCACCAGTGGAAGCCCAAACATTGTTAATATTTATATGAAAACAACCATATAACTCTAGCTTCACGTCAGAATTTAATAAAATGCAATTATAAATACTAATTAGTTGATGAATTTGATATATTCAAATAATTTAGCATAAATTAACATGATTAAAAGTATGAATTAAGTAAAATGAAAAAAAAAATCAAAGACTATGTATTGATAGTTTTTCTATTGTTCATTATTGATAATATAACTTTTACAAAGCAAAAGTGATAATCGATGGCACAAGTCCAGTCTAAGCAATTGCAAAAGGACAAACTAGCTAGATGTCTTGAAGAACTATAAAAAATTGAACATTGAATTATGGTTAATGATATATTTTTAGGTAAATAATAATATATACAATTTTAATAATTACAGACAATGATAAGAAAAAAATCAATACCTTCAAGGATGCAACAATGTCATTACTCAATTTTTTCTTTATTGGATGAGCAACGAACATCCCTTCAATATAGTAAGAATTATTATTAATATCATTTTCAAAATTTTTGGTTACCAATTATGCCAGTATATTTAAATGAAAAATAAATAGTTACCTAATGAAAACTTTCATACCCGGTGATTCATATGAAAATGCATCTCCTTCTATGCTAAGAATAGTTTGGCTCAGATTGGTTGTTTCGGTGGTTTTTACTAACTGTGAATTGCTTGCAAGAATAAGTGTTCTTTCTTCTATAGTCAAAGGATTTCGTAATAACACAACACTTGATGAAGTTGATTTTCCAACAGATTGGCTAATGGATGACAATTGAATTTCATTTTTAAAAATATGAGTCACTTTCAAATACAAATTATATGGATCCTCAACTCAATTCTTGATTACCACCTGGAACGTTTTTTCCATTCCATAAATCTTACCAATCATTAGTTGTAGTATGTACCTATCTTTCAAAACATGGATCAAATTGCTTGCTGGTAATCTAATAAGCTCTATGGCTAGCCTTCCGAATATGATAAATATTGTTTTTCTTATGCCATTTTCAAAAATAGCACTAAGTTCATACCTATTACAAAAATATCATGCATGATCTAAAATATTACATACATAATGAAATCTTTAATTAATGAACTTTGTTATTCAATGTACCAATAGATCAGTGGTGTGTTAAGGATGTCATAGTTGTTGCACCATGTTTGCTTGCTATAACTTTGAAGACTACCTTTGTATTGAAAACAAGATCAGTACCACCATCCAATAGATGGATTAACATAAGTAATAACCGCTCTACAAGTAAATTTGATATCCTATAATAAATAGAAAAGTTGTTTATAGGTTAATGTAAATTTTGTAACATAAGTCTTTTTTTAAAAAAAGTATTTATATGGATGATACTCGCCACTTACCTTGCTAGTGTGAATGTTATGATTTAACAATTCTAAAATAGTTTTTTTGTTGCAATTTCTTTTTCCATTTCAATGTCTTTTATAGGTTGTTTTTCAATTTGTAAATGAACAATTTTTTCATATGGTGAAGGAAGCCTACATAAGTTAAAGTTAATAAATTATCATTATTTATAACATATTAAAGAGTCAAGATTTTACCTTTGTCTTAAATTTAAGACATTAGGAAATTGAAGATTCACAAAAATTTTGGTTTCTGTTGAATTGTTGGCTGATGCAGTATCTAAAAGAGTACATAATAATAAAAATAAATAGAGATACATCAGAGGTCAATTGGAAATTACAAAACATACAATAGTTTTTAAACTTTGCCAACATGTGTTTATTATTAAATATTTTGTACAACATATTTCTTTAGAATCATAGTAGCAAACACATCGATTACTAGACCATTTGCTTCTTCAGTAAAAATCTCGTCTTTTGAAAAAGCGGTGGCTACTTTATCCCATAAAGTGATATCCAATTTGTCATCATTGTATTGAATTCAAATGATAAAATTGTGCAAAAACAAATATGGATTAAAAGTATATAATTTAGGTGCATTCTTACTTTTCACTTTTTATTTGAATCACGAGTTTGCTACCAATTTTACCAAGCAAACGAACTTATTCAACGCCTCCAATTAAAATAATTTGGCTAATAACATCTAAAAAAAGTCTCAAAAGTGTAAAACTAAATAAATAAATAGTGTTTAAGTAAAACCTATTGTGAATATTTTATCCCCTACTATGGCTCTGATGTCATCAAAATTTTGAAAATTGAATTTATCGAAAGGAATAGATAGATCATCATCATCAACAATTTTGATAAGCGCATTTCTTGGAAGTTTGATCTGAAACAAGTGAGGACTAATCCTGTAATTTGATTGGGTAGGAATAACAACAAAATCAGAAATGTGGTATACTTTGCCTTTAAACAATAAAGGCCTAAAATGGTCCATGAGCTATTTTGGAATTGTTCCATGCATTATGTCACTCTGCTTAAAAATTTAAAATTATATATATATATATATATATATTAAAAAATAATATATTTTTTCATTAACCATGAGAAACTCAATACTGTATAATTCAGTAGGATTATAAATATTGTTGAAATCTCATACGCTTATGATACAAACTTTAATAAGATATTTCTGCTGTAGTTGTCCATCTTTGATATAAATACATGTCACATATTTGACAAATAATTTATTTTCCAACAAAATAATAATAAAGTATATATAATTAATAAATATTAAATGGTTTATTGTTGATAATTTGATATATCATTAAATATTTCGTTGTAAGTAATATTTTTTTTGTATATCTAAATAGGTCAGCATTATTGCTTGATTTTTTATTGTCTATTAACACATGCATACCTTTTTTCGAGGTTACTCTAGAAAGTGTAATATATAATTGTCCATGTCAAAAAATAAGATCAACTAAATAAAGGTCGACCTCTTTTAAATTTTTCTTTGACTTTTATTTATCATCATAGAATAACATATTTTAAATGGAAATTTTCTTCTTTTTAATGTGAAAGGTCATTTTCCTTCATTAATTAATAATACAATCCGAGGAATGAATACTTTTTTGCCGCTGCGTGTACATATAAGAATATGGGTTTAAATTACTTTTGTTCCTAAACTGATTACCATTAATCTTATTTCATTGCAGAGACCAATATTTGGATATATGTTTAAAGTGACATTATTGTTACATTTTTTTAATCTTAATTCATGGAGTGAAAAATTCGTTAAAATTCAAAAAATTTAAGAGTTCAATAGGATAAAGAACTTTTAATGCTTCAACATTATTTGATGTTTTATATAATGAATCAAAAATATTGTAACACTTATAATTAGGGCCTATATGTTATGTACTAGTTAGTGAGAAATGGATGATCAAGTGAAGTTTTAGGAAGTCTGAGAGTGGCTGAAATCAAATATTTTGTGCCCGTGATAATGGGTGTCACGGCCGGAAATATCGGGTTTTAGTTAACAAGCATGATAAGATTCTTCACGGTCATGAAGAGTTTCTTCAAGATCGTGAAGGAGAGGTTCACGTCCATGGAAGATGAGCCACTGTCATGAAGCCTAGGTAGACAAAGCAGGTGAGACAGTTACATTTTTCTCTCTGTTATTCCCTTTAAATTTGCTCCCATACCCCTATAATTGACCTAACACACCATATCTTCATCTCTTTCTGTAACATCCAGTGATTTAGGCCCCAATTGCTCGCGACCGAAGTGAGGTGTGCAGGTTCAATCAGAGTCTAAATTTGAACCCATAAAAAAATGACTAATAATAAGGGAAAATAATTAAGGGTATTATTATTTGGAAATTAAAAATATTAGTGCTAGAATTAGAAAAAAATAAAATTGCCTATGGACAAAATTGGTATTATGGCAATTATTGGGGGAAAAGTGTGAATATGGAGGGAGATGTGGTAAATATGGAATTTCTCAAAGTTTAAATGTTAATTAAAATTAATTAACTTAATGAACCAATGAGAATTAGGATTAATTTTAAATAGTGGGACCCACACTTTAATCAAGGTATAAAAAGTCAAAAAGAAGAATAAAATTCTACATTTTTCCATAACTTTTCTTCATCTTCATCTTTTCTCCTCCCTTTGTCGTCCCCCTCCTTACCCAAAACCATCATTTTTGCTTCAACCACACCTTGAAAAAGACAGAAAAAAATAGTTTTGAGATAGAAAAATTCGGAATAAAGGAGTTCTTGCCATAAAAGGAGCAAAGGAGCAAGAAGGAATGAAGAAAGAAGAAGAAGAAAAAGGGAGAAGAGTTGAGACAGAATTTTGGTCCACTTGGAGGATTCTTAAGGTGAGTTTATTCTTCTTAAATTCAAAATTTTTCCTTCCATTTGAGACCCATAAGGATTATAAATGTGATTAGGTTTGGTAGATTTAGGTTATGTTGCAATATTGAACTTAGAAATTTAAGTTTGTAATTAGTTGATGAAAGTGTAGTTAAACTTTGAATTAATGATAATTTATGTTAGTTAATTATTTTTTGACTTAAAAACTAGAGAAATATGATGTTAATGGATGAATGATGGGCTGCCATAGTTAGCGTAATTTGAAAAAAAATTGAAATTTACATAGAAACAACACAATTGGTGATAAGTGAAGTATGATTTGAGTGTTAAATTGAAGAAAATGAATTGGGAACTAGGATATGGTTTTTGGGCATCCATGACATATGAAGAAGGAAGTTTAACCTTAGTACATTTTAGCTCAATTAAGGTGTAAAATATATTAGGAGCATTACAATATTATGTAGACATGAAAAACATTGAAAATGGATATTGGAATTGAGATATGGTATGGTTATGTAGGTAAAATAAATGAACAAGTGAGAGGCCCTCAAGAGGGTGAAAAAGGCAAGGAGAAAGTTAACTAATAAGGGAAGAAAAAAAGGATTAAGGAAAGAACCAAGGCTAATTAGGTATGTGCTTCATTGATAAAAATCTTGCATGTTATTAATATGTATGGAATAATGTATTAAGGTTTGATATGATTGTGTTTTTGGTATGTAATGTGATTAGTTGTTGCTTTTGATATTTTATATAGAAATGATACCAAATGGTGTGAAATAGTTGAGATATGTGAATGTAAATGTGATTTTAAAATTTTGGTATAAAAATGAATGCATATGATGATTGTATTTGAAAGATAAACTTGTGTCCATTAATGACTCGGATATAGAATTCCAGGAATAGTCTTGACTATTTTGATTATAACTTTAGTTTTGGAACTCCGTTTTATATGTTTTTTATTGGAAATGAAAGGTAAGACATAGGGTGTAGCGGCACCGCCTCCCCACCCGAACCGCACATGCCTGGATGAGGGAGCCCTGCTGCCGGTCTTCTTTACTTCTTCAAATCGCTATATATATTTTTTTTTTCAACACTCATGTATATGTAGATATATACAAAAATCAGAGTACAATTTATTTACATAAGATAGTAATTTTAACATCAAAGTAATTCTTAACAACTTTAAAAGTAAGTTTTACAACTCTAACATTTCTTTAATATAAAAGCCAAATACAAAAGTTTCAAAACTTGTAACCCACTTTCTCAAGATTCAGCTGCTTTACTCGAATGGGATCACCGCTTGCTTTATCTAACATTTTCAGCTACCTTTCTATATCTGCGTGGAAATTAAACTTCATGCTAAGCTCTAAACTTAGTGGTGCATATAAATAAGGCAATATACTATATCATGCAACAAGCATTGACAATTATCATTTTGTGCATAAAAATATTTGCATGCTTGACTATCAACATGTTAATATTTCATACAAGTATACATACCATGATCAAATGTACAATGCAAGTATAAGTGTCATGCTCACATAATGTTATTTCAATTTGTCTATGATGGTAAATTTCTCTATTCATCTCTTTATCATTACATTTCAATCTCACATCATCATCATTTTCTTATTCTTTTCTTTTCTTATTTTCCGACATATCCTCATTATCTTGCCCACATCACTCTAAATTTTTGGACTGACTGGATACGGGTTATGGATCAGGAGCACTCACACAAGCTTATGCCACCCTGTCCACTATCTGGCTCATAAGAGCTTCTCAAATCAATGGTGCTCACACAAGCTTATGCCACATTGATTGAGTATAATTTCATCATAGATGAATAACCGGATCAAGGCCACTCACACAAGCTTATGACACCTTGTCCTCATTTATATGTGCTCATCGGAGCTTTCTCAAGTCAGTAGTGCTCACACAAGCTTTAGCCACACTGACTGAGCATCCCAGACCAATGGCGCTCACACAAGCTTTAGCCACATTGGTTGAGGTATAGTACGGTATCGTTCGCCCCCTTAATGACATGTCATCTATCCTGTTTCTAGTCCGCAAGTAGAGTAATGGGCTTCTTTATATTTTCATATCAATCATAATTCTCATGTTTATCAACATCTCAATATTCTCATATTTATCAACATCTCAATTTTCTTGTTTTGCAAACTTATAGTCATACTCATACATACTGGATAACATGTTTTCATTTATTTAACTAGATACATCAATATTCTCATGTTTATCATCCGTATCAGATTTCATGTATTTCACTCATATCTAAATTCATATATCATTCATGACAATTCATTTTTCTATATCAATTCCTTTTTCTATATTACAACATATCACATTCTCACATCAATATATATATATACATATACATATATCCATATCATTCTTATTTCACTGGATAGACAATGACTTTCACTTACTTACCTGAATTCTTCATTTGATGACCACATTCATAATTTCAAATACAGAGCATTCACGACCGTGATTACTAATTTCACGCCTGTGAATTAGTTCATGCCCGTAATCCCAAGCCGTGAACGCTACTGGAATGAATTGCCCAAAAGCATTCATGGTCGTGATTACTTATTCACACCCGTGAATAAGTTCACTTCCGTGATTCTAACCTGTGAACGCTTCTAGAATGAATAGTACCATTTCCACAATCAGCCACAACCGTGAACCCTCAAGTTCACGCCCGTGACTCAATAGTCACACCCGTGACTTTCAGCAGGAAATCTGCATATTCACATTTTATTCATTCTAACATCATCCAAATCATACCAAATTCTATTTTATGCATCTCTAAGGTTATTTACTCAACTCATTACTTTTCAGTACATGTAAATGCCTTGATCATACAAGATTTTCTAACATGCATCATTTATTCAATATCACACACAAGGACCTCATTCATACATGTCTAATTCTATGGTTTCATGGCTTAATTATCATCATTCTTGAAATGTATTTATCACACATCATGTTCAGCATGCATTATTTCAAACAAAAATATGTTATTGCCTTAAGTTATGCACAAACCTTAAATCTTTCTCCTTCACTTTTCTAGGTAGCTTTCTCTTTTCCTTTGCTCCTTAGAGCTTGTTCCTTGTCACTTGGAACTCCTACAACATTATAGATCATTATTATCATCTGATTTTCTCAAAACCCTAACTCTCTTTCTCTCTCAAAACCCTAGTTTCTCTCTCCTTCCACATAAGTCTTGAATGATCGAAGCTCCAAATTCAAACTTCCTTTCGAAAAGATGATGAAGAAAAAGAGATACTTCTTACCTTACACTTTTCTTCACTTGATCACAACTTTGGAGATTTTCTCTCTCTACCAAACCAGATTTTTCTTCCTCTTTCTTGTTCTTTCCAGCTTCCTTAAGAGTTATGGAACATGAATATCACATTGTCTTGCTTTTTTTTCCCTTCTCTTCTCTTCCTTTCTCTCTCTAGAAATCAAGATTGGCTATGGAGAAGTTGTGGCTGGCGTGCCTGGTATTTTGAGAGAGAGAAGAAGACAGAAAATGAAGAGAAGAAGAAGAAGAAAGAAAGCCTTAAATAGGGTACCCAAAAAGTCTTCATGTGGGACCCACCATTTGACCATTTTCTCCCAAATTTTACACTTAATCAATATTAATTCTCTTCCTTTAGTGTCATGGCCGGCCAACCCAATTTAAGTGTCCAAATTAATATGTTGATTAACAATTAATCTCATTAATCTTCCAATTTTTGGTAAATTGCAATTTGACCCCAAAACTTATCAAATTTTACAATTTAGTCCTTTACCGTAAATCAAATTCTTTAAACTCTATAATCACTTAATTAGGCATTTATCATTTAATTTAACCATTATTTTGATCAATTTTGTGTAAAAATCCGAACTTAGACTCTGATCGGTCAAACGCGTCAACTTCGCGACACGTGCGACTCGGGGCCTAAATTAGCAGATATTACATAGGGCTTAAATTTTTATTTAAACCATAAAATCTAATTATGTCTGGATTTTTCCAAAAAAATGCATGAAGTTCAAATCTAGAATTTGTCCAAAAAATTTTGGGCAGAAATTTCTGTGATGATGCAGTGTTCAATTGATCATAACTTTTGATAAAAACTGGGATTTGAGTGTTTTTTAATAAGTTTGGAAGCTAAGACAGTAAACTAAAAATTGTTAGAAGACCAGAACTCCTAATTTGAATTATAAATCGGCTAAAAATGAAGCCTAAAAACATATCTGAAATCTGCTATAAGTAAAAACATAAAATACTGAGCTTTTGCATGTGTTGTGATAATTTTATGTAATAATTAATGTGAATATTTAATTTAATGATAATTATAAATATTTAAAAAATTATTTATGTATAAGATTTTAGTGCAATAAAAATGGGATAACGAACAAAAATAAATAAGCATAATTATGATAATTGAATAATATTGTCATTTTTGGAAAATATTGTGAATTAATATAAAACTAGTTAAGCCCTATGACACCTAATCTAGAACTAGAATAGAGAATAGTTTGATATGCCAATAAGAGGATTTAAGACACTCGGTGCGAAATAAAAATATCGGTAATGACAACCCCGTTATTTCTATTAGTTATTTTGGTTATAGGTGTTATGGGCATAAGAAAAATAAAATAAAAGAAAATAATAATAATAATAATAATAATAATAATAATAATAATAATAATAATAATAATAATAATAATAATAATAATAATAATAATAATAATAAAGTATGTCATTTTGATAAATGTTATATGAATTAAAATTTTTAAATGTTGAATATTTGATGAGATTTATTTGTGTTTATATAACTTTCATATTTTATGCCTTATTTATGAAATGATTAATTAATATATGATAAAATATATATGTATGTAAAATTTTTATCATTGAAGCACCACTAAGCTAGTAGCTTAGCGCGTGTGGTTTCCTCTCGCGTAGGTTTTAGAAGGGTAGCCATTTCGATTGTTAGAGGAAGAAGGGTACTCGAAAGGAAGCAACAAAAGCTTTGGTTTCTTTTTTTGGTATATTTTATCAAAAATTTTGTTAATTAAATTATGGTTTTAATTCCTTTAGTGTGTATTATAGACATGAATTATAATGTAAATTAATGTGCTTTATAAATAAATAAAATTTTGAGTATTTATGCTTGTAATAATTTTTATTTCACTGTTTGCAATATTTTCGTAAAAAAAATTACTTCACTTCATTAATTTTATAAAACAATAAGACGGGTAATGCTCACTTACCTTGCTGAACTACAATGGGGTAAGGGGGTGTTACAATTTTTGGTATCAAAGGTATAGGTTTTAACGATTCTTATTTAGTGGGTATAGGAAAATAAGTGCATGTTTTCAGTATTTGCATTGTTTTAAGCTGCTATATTCTAATAAGAGACCCTTCTTCTGACAATATAGGTTTTAATGGATACAGAATCAAGGGGAAGTCACGAAGAGCAGAAGGGTGATAATATAGCTAATTCGGTTACTCATAGACAATCAGCATCAATTAGAGCTTCAGAGCCCAGTGTGATAGCTCCACAACGTGATGAAGAACAAATTGATCTGAGTCAAGTATCCCTTATGCACCAGATGGCTACTTTGTTACAGCAGATAACACAAGTTGTGCCACCACCAGCTCAACCAGCTCCTCCACTACAACCAAAACCCCAGATTGATAAATTATGAAAATATGGGGCTACGGATTTTATGGGCGAGAAAGAGGATGACCCAGCAGCAGCAGAATTTTGGTTGGAAAAGACAGAACGGGTTTTTGAGGAGCTGCAATGTCCAGAGGAGTACAAGGTTAGATATGCAATGTCCCTCCATCAGGAGCATGCCTATGACTGGTGGAAGTTGGTATTAGCCAAACCCCAGACTCCATACCCTCAGACATGAGATTTCTTTGTGGCAGAGTTTAAAAGGAAGTTTATGTTAAGAATTTATGTGGATGAGAAAAATCGAGAATTTTTGAATTTGAAGCAGAAGTGTATGACAGTAGCTGAGTACGAGATGGACTTCACCAGGCTGATCAACTATGCAACAGGGATTATTGGAGATGAAGCTGATAAATGTCATAGATTTGAAGACAGTCTCGATGAGTAGATTGGATATTTAGTGGCTTCCCACCAGAATACAGATTTTGCTACACTAGTGTCCTCTGCCATTAGTGTTGAAAGGAGGAAAAAGCTGAAGACATAAGAGTTCTCTAAGAAATCGACAGCTAGTTCATCCCAGACATCTTATAGGAAAAGGGCGGATAGTACCCAGACCATTTCAGTCCCGAGTTGCTGGGCAGACATTTTCTGGTAGGCGGGGTTAGCATTTCAGACCCACAACATCATCTGCTAGTTCACTAGCATCATTTTCCAAGAGACCAACTCCTGATATGTGTCAACATTGTGGTAGAGCTCATATAGGAGAGTGTTGGCGGTTGACTGGGGCATGTTTGAGATGTGCAGCTATGAACCATATGAAGAGATATTGTCATAGACTTAGTACAGGCAGTACAACACCATCACAGATTATAGAACTAGTACAGAGTCGTGGTAGAGGTCGAGGCCAGTTTAGAGGTGGTCGTATCGGATAGAATCGTGGGGTATCAGAGACAGCTGAAAAACCCGTAGGTAGTAGAGCTCTAGCTCGAGAACATATGATGAGAGCTCGTGAGAACCAGAATGCACCAGACATCATAGTTGGTAAATTATCCTTATTTGATTTTGATTTACATGCATTAATAGATTCTGGTTCCATGCATTCATACATAAGCACAACTGCACTTAAACAACGGAACATGATACTTGAGACCTTAGAATATGAGATAGTTGTGACCAATCTACTAGGGCATAGTGTGAAAGTGAATCAAATTTATAGAAACAGTTCAATAATAATTCAGGGTAGAGAATTTACAGCAGACTTAATAGAATTACCTTTTCATGTATTTGATGTTATTCTGGGTATGGATTGGTTAACAAAGCATGGAGCTATAGTTGATTACCGATTTAGAAAAGTTATACTTAAAATTCCTGGGGAGGATGACACTATCATTCAAGGTGAAGGTCAAACATGTTTGACTAGTATAATTTCTGCATTAAAAGCTCAAAAATACATTAGGAAAGGATGTGAGGAATACTTGGCCCATGTGATAGATACCAGGAAGGGGAGCCCATAACTCAAGGACATCCCCACAGTGTGTGAGTTCCCAGATGTGTTTCCTAAAGACTTGCCAGGGTTACCACCAGATAGGAAGATAGAGTTTGCGATTGATGTAATTCTTGGTACAACCCTAATATCAATTACTCCTTATAGAATGACACCTGCAGAATTGAGAGAGTTGAAGGTTCAATTGCAAGAATTGCTAGACAAAGGATTCATAAGACCCAACGTGTCACCATAATATGCTCCGGTGTTTGTAAAAAAAGGGGATGACACTCTACGATTATGTATTGATTACCGATAATTGAATAAGGTGATGATTAAAAATAAATACCCACTACCTAGAATTGATAATTTGTTTGATCAATTGAAGGGAGCAGGAGTATTCTCTAAGATTGATCTCAGATTTGGGTATCATCAACTGAAAATCAAGGAGTTAGATGTGTCTAAAATAGTCTTCATGACTCGATATGGCCACTATGAATTCCTGATTATGCCTTTTGGCTTAACGAATGCACCAACTGCTTTTATAGATATAATGAATAGAATTTTTAGGCCTTACCTTGATCAGTTTATGGTAGTTTTTATAGATGATATCCTGGTGTATTGGAGGGACAAAGGAGAACATGACAGACATCTCAAAATAGTACTTTAGACTTTGAGGGAAAATCAATTATATACAAAGCTGTCAAAATAAGAGTTTTGGTTAGAAGAAGTAGGATTCTTAGGGCATATTGTGTCAGTTGAAGGAATTCGTGTGGATCCTAGCAAAATAGAATAAAATAGAAAACTCACTCCAAAAGGAACTCGAATTTTTGGTGCAATTGCCTGGGAATACATTTACAATAACAAAAAAAATAACAAAAAAATTGATAAAAAAGAAATTCGATTCTAAGTTGGAAGTCGCCCCACAATATGACAGAAGTTCGGAGTTTCCTTGGATTAGCTGGCTATTACATAAGGTTTGTGAAGGGATTTTCAAGCATAGCCGCACCAATTGCCAAGTTGCTAAAAAAAACTAAGTTTGAGTGAACAGATCGGTGTCGGGCATGCTTTGAGAAACTTAATGGCATGCTAACCGAGACATCTGTTTTGACCCAACCTACTCCAGGGAAAGATTTTATGATATATAGTGATGTCTCTCATAATGGGCTAGGTTATGTATTAATGCAAGAGGGTAAAGTAGTTGCTTATGCATCTAGGCAATTGAAGCCTCATGAGCTAAATTACCCTATTCATGATTTAGAGTTGGCAGCAATAGTGTTTGCTTTAAAAATATGGTGACATTATTTGTATGGTGAGCGGTGCTACATATACACAGATCATAAGAGCCTCAAATACTTGCCCACACAAAAGGAGTTGAACTTAAGGCAAAGATGTTGGTTTGAGTTAATCAAGGATTATAATTGTATTATTGATTATCAGCCAGGCAAAGCCAATATAATACCGGATGCCTTAAGTAGAAAAACACTGGTAGGTATAGTTTAAAATTTCCTCAATTATAATATAATATATAGAAATTAATAGTAAATTAAAAATTAGACTCACAATTTATTTTGGCAGAGTTACGGGTTCAACCTACTTTAAGGCAACAAGTGAGAGAAGCTTAGAAGCAAGATCTGAAATTGATGATAATTGTTAAGGCAGTTAAAAAGGGGGAGAGACCTGAATTTAAGGTCAAAGATCATGGAAGCATAAGTTACAAAAGAAGATTGTACGTGCCAAATGATAATGGATTAAAGCAAATAATTCTAAAGGAGGCACATAATACAACTTATTCCATGCATCCAGGAAGCAATAAAATGTATCAAGACCTGAAGACTCATTATTGGTGGCCAGGAATGAAGAAAGATATCATGGAATACACTAAAAGATGCTTGACATGCAAACAAGTGAAAATAGAGCACCAGCTACCATCTAGTTTGTTGCAGCCTATTGCAATTCTGGAATGAAAGTGGGAAAGGATTACAATGGATTTTGTATCTGATTTGCCTTTGATGCAAAAGAAATATGATGTTGTATGGGTAATTGTTGACAGGCTTACCAAATAAGCTCACTTTCTTCCAATTCGGACGGATTATTCATTCAGCCGGTTAGCAGAAATATATTTTAATGAGATAATTCGACTGCATGGGGTGCCAATATCTATTATTCCTGATCGAGACCCATGGTTCACATCAAAATTTTAGAAAATTTTACAGCAAGTATTGGGTATCTGGGATAGCATTTCACCCACACACAGATGGGAAATCCAAACGAGTTATTCAATTACTAGAAGATATACTTAGAAGTTGTATAATTGACTTTGAGGGTAGCTGGGATAAGTACTTATCATTGACGGAAACAACACAATTGGTGATAAGTGAAGTATGATTTGAGTGTTGAATTGAAGAAAATGAATTGGAAACTAGGATATGGTTTTTGGGCAGCCATGACATATGAATAAGGAAGTTTAACCTTAGTACATTTTGGCTCAATTAAGGTGTAAAACATATTAGGAGCATTAGAATATTATGTAGACATGAAAAGCATTGAAAATGGATATTGGAATTGAGATATGGTACGGTTGTGTAGGTAAAATAAATGAACAAGTGAGAGGCCCTCAAGAGGGTGACAAAGGCAAGGAGAAAGCTAGCTAATAAGGGAAGAAAAAGAAGTATTAAGGGAAGAACCAAGGCTGATTAGGTATGTACATCTTTGATAAAAATCTTGGATGTTGTTAATATGTATGGAATTATGTATTAAGTTTTTATATGATTGTGTTTTTGATATGTAATATGATTAGTTGTTGCTTTTGATATTTTATATGGCAATGAGACCAAATAGTGTGAAATAGTTGAGATATGGGAATGTAAATGTGATCTAAAAATTATGTTATAAAAATGAATGCATATGATGAATGTATTTGAAAGATAAACTTGTGTCCATTGATGACTCGGATATAGAATTCTAGGAATAGTCTTGACTATTTTGATTATAAATTGAGTTCTGAAACTCAATTTTGTATGTTCTTTATTGGAAATGAAAGGTAAGACATAGAGATTAAATTTTTATTTAGACCATAAAATCTATTTATGTCTGGATTTACCCAGAAAAATGTATGAAGTTCAAATCTAGAATTTGTCCAGAAATTTCTGTGATGATGCAGTGTTCAATTGATCATAACTTTTGATAAAAAAAACTGGGATTTGAGTTATTTTTAATGCGTCTGAAAGCTAAGACAATAAGCTAAAAATTGTTAGAAGAACATAACTCCCAGTTTGAATTATAAATTGGCTAAAAATGCAGTTCAAAAACATATCTGAAATCTGCCATAGGTAAAAACATAAAATATTTGGCTTTTGCATGTATTGTGATAATTATATGTAATAATTAATGTAAATATTTACTTTAATGATAATTATAAATATTTAAAAAAATTATTTATGTATGAGATTTTAGTGCAATAATAATGGGAATAAAGAACAAAAATAAATTAGCATCATTATGATAATTGAATAATATTGTTATTTTTGGAAAATATTGTGAATTAATATAAAAATAGTTAAGCCCTATGACATCTAATCTAGAACTAGAATAAAGAATAATTTGGCATGCCAATCAGGGAATTTAAGGCACTTGGTGCCAAATATAAAAGTCGGTAATGACAACTTCATTATTCATATTAGTTAATTCGGTTATAGCTGTTGTGAGTAGAAGAAAAATAAAAGAAAAATAATAATAATAATAATAATATTTAAGTATGTCATTTAGATAAATGTTATATGAATTAAAATTTTTAAATGTTGAATATTTGATGAAATTTATTTGTGTTTATATAATTTTCATATTTTATGCCTTATTTATGAAATGATTAATTAATATGTGAGAAAATATATATGTATGTAAAATTTTTATCATTGAAGCACCACTAAGCTAGTAGCTTAGCGCGAGTGGTTTCCGCTTGCACAGATTTTATAAAGGTAGCCGTTTGGATTGTCAGAGGAAGAAGGCTACTCGAAAGGAAGCAGCAAAAGCTTTGGTTTCTTTTTTTTGGTATATTTCATAAAAAATTTTGTAAATTAAATAATGATTTTATTTCCTTTAGTGTGTATTATAGACATGAATTATAATGTAAATTAATATACTTTATAAATAAATAAAAATTTTGAGTATTTATGCTTGTAATAATTTTTATTTCAGTGTCTGCAATATTTTGGTAAAAAAAATTACTTCAGTTCATTAATTTTATAAAACAGTAAGATGGATAATGCTCACTTACCTTGCTGAACTATAGTGAGGTATGGGGTTCACATTCAGAAACTCTTTTCCTCCCCAGTTGAATTTGGAAAAGCTATGTTTTGTGAGAGTTAAGTGAGGGAAAAGAGTGAGAAATAGAGAGTTGTGGGTTACCAAGTGAGGGCTAGTTTTAGTGTTCTTGCTTTTGGTTCATGTTTCAGAAGCTAAGGAGTTTTTTTGCTTGTGTCTAGGAGTGGGTAGAGGTGTTGAAAGTCCATCTAAAATGAGAAGACAAGCTTGAAGAGCTCAAGCTTTAGCTTATCTTCATCCTATATGTAAGGTTTGTACATAACAACAATTAAAGGCAATTATTTGATGATTTTGTATTATTTACTTTAAATACATGATTTTTATTTTTAGTGAGTAGTTAAATGATAAAGTGTGGGGTTGATATACATGATGGAAATTTGTATGAATATGGTTAGATTGATATGTTTGATGAATTAATTTGGTTAATGTGGATAATTAGAAAGTATATGCTTGTGATAAATGACTTAAATCATGCTGGAATATTGATATTGTGGTTAACATTGGTCAACTGTAGAGAGTATTGCATGTGAGAATGGCATGAAGGGTGGGTTCACAGGTGTGAAGGTCATAAAAATGTATTTTTTTTGCTAAAACGGATTTATTCACATGCAACTTCACAGTTGAATTCACGGTTTGGTTCACATCTGTGAAATGGTGATCACGACCATAAATGTATACTGATTCACAAGTTGACTCATGTTTTGATTTACAAGGAGACTACCCATAAAGTAGTGCTTCACGACCGTGAATTGTTTTTCACGAGTGTGAAACTATTTACATTGAATAATTTGTATGTTTGTGAATTGAGATTAATTTGTTGTGAGTGGTAGGCCTCGGTTGTATGCTTATAGCATGATATGAAAATATATGTTGTGGAAATGATTATGGAAATCATGATATTTATATAAAATTTGGAAAATGGATAACATGAATTTATGTGTGGTACGTGTGGTGACATTGTAAGCCCAATACTCTGACAAGGACTAGATTTAGGATAGATGGCATGCCATTAAGAGAGGAGATCGGTACCGGATGACGTATATTGGTCATGATTGGGATATTTTGAAGATTTACGAGATGTTTAGAAGACTCAGGGTCTAGCCAGGTGGGCTTTCCTCATAGCTGTTCCATGTTCTCATTTTTCTTCAGCTAATCTATATTCAGATACCTGAAGGCCTAAAGGTAAGTAGTGAGTGCTTCCTCGGTGGGTTATTTTGGCTATAACAAGAGTTGTAGAGTACCCATATCCATTTTAGTCTTACTATGATTAAGGTGGGCAAAGGTATGGTAATTAATGAAATATATCATGTGTGACATGTACTTGTATGATACAAAATGATAGTTGATATACCATGTTCGTGGTGTGCATTATATATGTGAGATTCTTGTAGTATGTCATGTAGTATGCGAGATAATACATGTGCAAATTTTGAAGTAAGTCATTATAATAGCTCGGTGAGCATAGCATGCATATTATATATATTGTCATGTGGTGTGCTTTCATGTTGTTATGTATCATTAGGCATGAGTTGTTTAATGTATGAACTTTTCATGCTCAGGTTTGGAGCTTAGGAGGGGATTGGCAGAAGAGGATGCCTAGTGATCAGAGCCTTGGATATACACTTGAGGTGATGATACATGGTTGTACTTTTGGTTATTTTGTTGGGTTGAGTAGTTATAGATTTATTTACTTTTATGTCAGAGACATATAGCTTTATAACTACTCGTTTTGTATAAACGTTGGGCTAGTACTGCCCGTTGATTTATGTATTGAACTTTAATTTTATTCAAGCTTCTAATGATATTTTATTTTATCTAAGTCATCATTGTCATGGTGTATGAAAGTTTAAAATCTGGGACGTTTTAACTCATGTGCATCGTAGCATCTTTTGGTATAATTGGAATCATTCTTAATTATATCGAAGGATGTTATAACTATAATGTAACACCTTCTTACCCCAGCAGCACGTGCCCGAATAAGAGTGTTATATATATATATATATATATATATATATATATATATATAAGGATAATAACTCATATATTTTTTCTTTATAAATCATAATAAGGAAACAAAGTAAATTTTATATAATAAAGTATTATTTATTATGTACAAGACGTGCAGTTATTTTACAAACACTGTAAAAGAAACTTCAAAACAAAAGTACAAAGAGTTGTGAAAACTCACGGTATCAGGAGTGAGTTGCTTTACTAGATCGGGTCACCGTTAGCTTTATCTACTATTTTCAACTTATTCTTCTCTATATCTATATGAGAGAAAATTCTCACGCTAAGCTATAGGCTTTGTATTGTATATAAATAAGACAATAAACTATACTCATGCAATACGTCATAATGAGTTATCATACATATATGTCTAATTAAATAATATATATATATATATATACATATATTTATTTATATTTATATTTTTACATATTTTTTATTCATATACAAAAGTGAATTTTTCATATGCAAGCATTATATAATTATCTTACGCAAATAAATTATTCTTTAAATTCACATTTATAAACAACTAATTCATATATAAAATTCTTTATATCAAGTTAACATATTTATACCCATAACACCTAGCAACCAATAATCAGGATAACGGGATTGGCCATTCAGGTATAATAAAGTTGTCACCCGAGCATAGTGGTGTATGCATACAAGTGTCATCACTGATATTGATATGAGTATCATCACTAATATTAATATATGTGTCGTCACCGGTATTAATATGAGTGTCATCACCGGTATTAATATATGTGTCATCACCGATATTAATATATGTGTCATCATCGGTATTAATATAAGTATGATCACTCATATTAATAAACCCCTGATTGGTATGCCAAACTATCCAAAACTCTATTTCTAAACTAGGTTGTCAAGAGCTTAATTATTATCATTAAAATTATTAATTCTTAAATTTATATATTTTATGAATTTAATGTCTCAGTTAATCATATAATTACTCAATAAAAATATCATTTGCATAATATAACAAGGTCCACATTATTTTTCACATCAAATTCCACAATTCATATTCCGCCCTGTTACTGGCATATTCCATGCTCTATTTTGGACATGTTAACAGAAGAATTAAATTACAAGGTCATTAAGAATTTTAGTCTTGAATCATAGCTTTAATATTCAACTTGAATCACTAAATTTGGAGTTTTGTAGCAAAAGATATGATCAAATGAACACTGACTAGTCATTAAAATTGTTGCCCAGAATCTCCTTGATAGTTTTCTTATCCTATCTTTGTGAGAAAATTAAGCATAGTTACATTTAAAATAACTGTAACATCGAGTAATTTAGGTCACGATTGCACGTGATCGCAGTGGGGTGCGCTGGTTCAATCGAAATCTAAATTTAAACCAATAAAAAATGACTAATAATAAGGGCAAATAATTAAGGGTATTAATATTTGGGAATTAAAAAGATTAGTGCTAGAATTGGGAAAAAAATTTCCCTATGGACAAAATCAGTATTATGGCAATTGTTGGGGAAAAATGTGTGAAGATGGGACAAGTTGTAGCAAATAAGAAGTTTCTCAAAGTTTAAAATTTAATCAAGATTAATTATGTTAATAAGCCAATGAAAATTAGGATTAAATTTAATTAGTGGAACCCACTTCTTAATTTGAGTAGAAAAGTCAAAAAGATGACCCTTTTCTACATTCTTCCACAAAAAAGTCTAACTTATCTTCTTGCTCTCTTCACCCTTGTGCCATCCACCTCTTCCTCCATAAGCCACCATTTTTGCTTCAATCCAAGCTTGAAAAAGAGAGAAAACAAATAAATTGGGACTTATGATAAGGTTTTTGGGCAGTTATGACATATGAAGACGAAAGTTTAACTTGGGTACATTTTGGCTAAATTAAAGTATAAAATATATTAGGAGCATTAGAATATTATGTAGGCATGAAAAGGTTTAAAAATGGATATTAGGATTGAGATAAAGTATGGTTGTGTAGGAAAACCAAATGAACAAATGAGAGATCCTCAAGAGGGTGAAAAAAGCAAGGAGAAATCTAACTAGTAAGGGGAGGAAAAGAAGGATAAAGGGAAGCTCCAAGGCTGATTAGGTATGTGCTTTATTGATAAAAATCTTATATGTTGTTTAATGGTATGAAATTATGTTTTAATATTTGATATGAATGTGGTTTGACATAAAATATGATTTGTTGTTGCTTTTAATGTTTTAAATGGTAATAAGACCAAATGGTGTGAAATTATTAAGATATGTGAATGTAATTGTAATCTGGAAAATTTGGCATAAAAATGAATGCATATGATGAATATAAGTAGTACATTGATGACCCTACTATAGAAATTTTAGAACAGTCTTGACTATTTTGAGCATAACTTATGCTCTGGTAATGATATTGAGATGAAATCAGTTGAAAATGAAAAGTTGACTCATAATGATAAAATTTTCATTTAGAATCTGAGTTCAAATTCTAATTGCAAATGGACTAAAAATTGGATATAAAATCTCAGACCTGTAGGTACCCAGAAAATACTGGGTAAAATTAATGGAACATCCTTCAGTAAAAGAGTCATAACTTTTGATAGAAAACTTTGATTTGAGTGATTTTTGATGAATCTAAAATCTATGACAATAAGCTACAAATTGTTAGAAGACCATAACTTCAAATTTTGAATTATAAATGGGCTAAAAATGAAGCCCAAAATCAAGGCCGAAATCTGCCATAGATAAAAACTTGAAACATTGGGCTTTTGAATGTGATGTGATGAGTATATGTAGTAATTAATATGAATTTTGACTTTAATGGTAATTATAAATGTTTCATAAATTATTTATGTGTGAGATTATAGTGCAATAATAATGGGAACAAAAAAAATAAGCATATAGGTGAAATTTAGTAAAATTATCATTTTTGAAAATATGTGAATAAATATAAAAATAGTTAAGCCTTAAGACACCTAAAACTAGAATAGAAAATAGTTTGACATGTCAATCAGGGAATTTAAGGCACTTGGTACCAAATATAAAAGCCGATAATGACAAAATTATAAATGCGTTCAACGCAAAATTATTAAGTCGGTAATGGCAATATTACAAAAGCCGGTAATTGCACTATTATGAAAGCATTCGGCGCAATATTATGAATGCAGATAATGACAACCTTATTATTCCTATTAGTTAGTTCAGTTATAGGTGTTATGGGCACAAGAAAAATGAAAAATAATAATAATATAAAAGTATGTCATTTTGATAATGTTATGTTAAATTAAAATTGTTAAATAGTAAATGTTTGATGAAATTTATTTAATTTCATATAATTATTTTATTTTATGCCTTATTTGTAAAATTAATAAATGACATGTAAGAAAACATATGTATGTAAAATTTTTATCCTTGAATCACCATTAAACTAGTAACTTAGCGCAGGTGGTTTTCTCTCGCACAGGTTTTAAAAGGATAGTCGTAGATAGTAAGATTGTCAGAAGAAGGGTACCCAGACGAAAGCAGCTAAAAACTTTGGATTTATTTTTGGTTTATTTTATCAAAATTTTTGTAAATTAAATTATAGTTCTATTCCATCTAGTGTGTATTATAGATGTGACTTATAATGTAAGAGACATATTTTGAATGTAAATTAATGTATTTTATAAATTCATAAAATTTTGAATATTTGTGTTTGTAATAATTTTTATTTTAGTGTCTGTAATATTTTTCGCAAAAGAAATAAAAATTTATACTTCATTTCATTAAGCTTATAAAACAATTAGTCGTGTAATTCTCACTTACCTTACTGATCTAAAGTGGGGTAAATGGGTGTTACAATAACATTTTATGTTCTTCATCAAAGTTTTAGCCTTATGTCTTAACTTTGAAAATCAATAAATAAAATATTAATGAGAGTCCCAAAGCTTAAATTATAGTAAAATATATAGTGACTTCTTTATATAATCCAACAAAAAACACACAATTACCTAATTCAATTCTTACCAAATATAATCCTAAGTCTAGTAAACATGCCTTCTAGAATTTTATCACAAAATACTACTAATTAAAAATTATTTACAAATCAAATATTCAAATCATGCAATTTTATGATAAAATATAGGCTATCGCTTTAATTTATGTACTTACTTTTTCTTTTCTTTTCTCTCTGCGGTCTCTTATATATCATTCTCCTTTCCATTATCTTTTCTATCTTTTTGAGTACCTAAAACATACAAAAAACTCATCAAATAATTTTCTTTCATCATATATATCTAACCCTTATTTTATCTCTTTACAACCCCTAAAATCTCTCTTCAAGAACAAGCTCCAAATGAGCTTAAAACCTTATATTTCTTTAGAGAAACTTAAAGAGAATATGAAGGACACTTTACCTCAAGCTTTTTCCTTTTATGGCTGAATTATTTTTTTGAGATTTCTTTCTCCTATTTTATTGCTTATTTCTCCTTCTATTTCTTCCCAAAACTTTCTCAAGCTTTGCTATGCATGAAAACTTACTTTTCCATGCCTTTCTCACTTTTTTTCTCACTTTCTCTCTTTAGAATAAGGTTTGGCTATGGTGGAAATATGGTGGAACATAAGAGACACTTTAAGTGTAGAAAATTCTAGATTAAAAGTGATAAGAAAGAAAGAAAGAAGAAAAAGACAAAAATTAAAAAAAATAGGTCTCATTTTCATATAAATATTTAGATATTTATATTAATTAGCTTCTTAATATGTGACACTTGGTTTGGCCAGCCATCACATGTATTTAACATCCATAATCATTCATTTAATTAATGTACATCTCACTTGATCCTCTAATTTTTGATAAATTACAAATTGACTCCAAAACTTTTCAAATTTTGTGTTTAGGTCATTCACCTTAAATTAACATTTTTAAATATTTTAAACACTTTATTAAGTATTTTTCATAATTATTTGCCATTTTTTAAATTATTTTTCGGTCAAAATCCAAATTTAGACTCTAGTTGAACCGATGAATTGATTTAACAATCCGCGCAACTTGGGGCCCAAATTAGTGAATATGACATCCTTTCCCACATAAAATAAATTTCGTCCTTGAAATTTTACTTATTTATTCTGTGTTGAACAATTGAGGATATTGCTTCCTCATTGTCTTTTCGCTTTTCCCATGTGGCTTCTGCAGTAGCATGATTTCGCCATATCACTTTAACTAGTGAAACTTTCTTATTTCGTAAAACTTTCTCTTCACCTGCTAATATAGCCACCGGTTCCTCTTCTTATGTCAAGTTAGTATGTACTTCTATCTCCTCATCTGGAATAATATGAGTCGAGTCTGATCTATATCTCCTTAGCATCGACATATAAAAAATATTATGAATTTTATCCAACTCTGGTGGAAGTGCTAATTGATATGCCACTGGTCTGATTCATTCAAAAATCTCATAAGGACCAATGAACCTCAAACTTAACTTTCTTTTTCTATTGAATCTCAATACTTTCTTTCAAGGAGAAACTTTGAGAAATACTTTATCTCCCACAACATACTCTATGTCTCACCTCTTGATGTCAACATATGACTTATATCGATCTTGAATTGCCTTTAATCTTTCCTTGATAATTCTAACATTTTTTTCTATTTGTTGCACTAACTTTGGCCCTATCAACTTCTTTTTACTCAACTTGATCAAAAAAACTGGTATCCTACACTTTCTTCCATACAATGCCTCATAAGGAGCCTTATCTATACTCGTCTGAAGACTGTTGTTATAGGCAAACTCCATAAGAGGTAGATATTGATCCTAACTTCCTTCACACTCAAGCACACAACTTCTCATCATGCTTTGTAATAACCAGATTAGCTGCTCAGATTATCCATCCATTTGTAGATGAAAGGCTATACTGAAACTGGTCAAGTTCCCAAAGCTTGTTGCAGTCTCTTTCAGAATTATAACATAAAGTGAAGATCTCTATCGGATATGATAGACATTGGCACTCAATGAAGTCTTACTATTTCATTCACATAGATTTTAACCAATTTGTTCAATGTATAATCCATCCGAATTGGTATAAAATGTGTCGACTTTGTCAGTCGATCCACTATCACCCATACTGCATTATGCTTCCTTTGAGTCATCGGTAAACTGGAAATAAAATCCGTAGTGATTCTTTCCCATTTCCATTTTGGTATTGGTATTGCTTGTAACAATCTTGTGGGTAACTGGTATTCCGCTTTCACTTGTTGGCATATCAAACATCTTGCCACATATTCGGTAATATCCTTTTTCATTCCTGGTCACTAGTATTGAGCTTTCAAATCTTGGTACATCTTATTCCCATATGGATGTATTGTATATACCATTTCATGTGCTTTTTTTAGAATATCATACTTCAACTCTTCTATACTGAGCACACAAACCCTATTCTTGAAGTACATTGTGCCATCTTCCATCAATGATAACTCAGGCTTTTCTCCCTTTTTCACTGCCCCAATTATCTCTACTAGTTTCTCATCTTGCTTTTGAACATATTTGATCCTTTTCATTAAGGTGGATTGTACTCACATTTTAGCTAAAATCTTCCTGTTTAGTGCATTTGCAACCATATTTGTTTTTCCTAGCTAGTAGTTGATCACACAATTATAATCCTTAATCAACTTCAACCATCTTCAATGTCTCAGATTCAACTCTTTCTGTGAGGGAAGGTACTTAAGAATTTTGTGATCTATATAGATATAACATCTTTCCTTACACAGATAATGTCTCCAGATTTTTAAAGCAAAAACAATAGCAGCTAATTCCAAATCATGTGTCAGATAATTAAGCTTATGAGGCTTAAGCTGTCTTCAGGCATAATCATTCACCTTTCCTTCTTACATAAGAACACAACCTAAACCATTGTGACTAACATCACTATGCACAACAAAGTCTTTTCCTGGAGTAGGCAGAGTCAAAAACGGCGCTTCAGTCAATATCGCCTTAAGTCGATCAAAACTTGCTTGACACCTATCTGTCCACTCAAAATGAACCTCTTTTCTCAACAATCTAATCAAATGAGTCGCTATGGATGAAAATTCCTTCACGAACCTCCTATAATGTCTGGCTAATGTAACACTACATCTTATATATTTAAGTATAACCTATCGCTGCATCAAATAATCACACATAACATGCTGGAAAAACAAAATATCCTGTTAATAGTGATAGTAAATTTTTTTTTCATTATATTCCGTAATATTATTCAATGACTTTGCAAAGTTAACACTGAGGTTTTCACCACAATATAATATATATCACATATATCAAAACATAAACTTTACATATAAGTATTTTCGAGTTGCTTTCATTTATACATTTTTAAACACATTCCAAAATGACTATACATATTCAAGCACGTAAATACAAAACACATATGACATATTTTCATGCTTGTGTGGAATGCAAAGAGAGAGAGTGATGAGGCTCGGCCAGTGACCTGTGCTCCATGTCTTTTATATGCTACTCAAAATGAGCTATCACATTTTTTTACCTGAAAAATGATGCAAATTAATGAGTTGCGGCTCAGTGAGAAAAACCATCAAATGAGCTCTGAAGTACCGAACTCATAATAATAAATCACAAATCCAATACATACCATGTATTCCATTCCATTCATCAATATCATATAAATATCAATAAAGTTGAAACATATAATCAATACTCCTTACGTATGCAAATGCTTTGCTTATTTCATTTTGTTGTGACTAAGTTAAATAGACATTGCCCCGGGTTTCCATGTGAACATTTGCCATGTGAACATTTGCATTTGCTAGCTAGCTTGATCATTTGTTTCATTTGCACATTTGTTGGGCCATAGGCCTCTTCTTTTGCTTTACAATATCGATTAACTAGTCACAACACCTTTTTAAGACCATATGCATATGCACTTGTACTTAAGCATTCATCAACCATTGCATCTTAACACATATAACATACATATACTGCATATATGCCTCATATGCCACGCATATACCTCGCATATACTATACATATACCCTATATATATCACATATGTCAAACATATACCTCAAATATATCACAAGTATACCACTTATGTGTACCAAAATGTCACAAATTATCCATCATCATATTATCAGGGGAAAATCATGGCAATCATATAAATCACATAGCAAGCAACATTCATATGTACTAAAGAATTCAATTGATAATTAGACTCACCGTTCTTCTTTTATTTCGATCCCTAACTTATTGTCTATCCACTCCTTGTGGGTCTCCAATATGTTGCGAGCCAAATATGAAAACATAATTGATTAACTCATGATTAGGGAGACTTAATGTGGCTTAAACAAATTAATATGCATTGTTCATATCAATAGTTAAGATTTTTCCTATGAGGCAGTGTGACCTTATGGGACTGTTTAGCCTATAACGTTTTCTATACTTGACTAATTAATCTAATTATTATTCCTAATTAAAACTAACATAAAATTATAGAACATATTAAAATTTCAGACCAATTAGATCATTGTACAATATTTGTTGGAATTTCTAAGTGTATTCTGTTTTGTGCCTTGTTTTCTGCCTTTAGGCAGTTCCAAGGTACTCATTTTGGTTCATCATAACTTATAATCTATAAGTCCTATTTTAATGAAAATTTACATAACATTATATGGGTTCATATGGAACATTTTTAATGTTTACAACTTGTATCAATTATGTCTCTAAGGTCTTCAAATTATAACAAACATTTCACAAGTCCATAATAGAATTGGCTTCCGGACCAGTATGACTTCCAAAGGCCATAACTTAGTCTATACATAACATATTAAGCTGAAATTAGTACAAAAATTTATCTAATACATATACCTATAACCTAAAGTTTTTTATCATTTACATAATCTAGTTCTAATGAGCTCAAATTAGCCAAAATATGTTCTGGATATTCCCAGGGCACTCAGTAGGTAGTTCAAACCATGGAACAGTCATGGTTCCATTCACCATAACTCAAATGTTACAAGACCTATAAACCTAAAATTTGGTATACCGATACATAACACATATATCTACAACTTTTATGTTTTTAGGTACTTCAAATATTGGCTTTGACATATCCAAAAATAACAAACACAGTAGCTAACTTACTTAGGGTTCACATCCGGACCAGTTTCAGTACGAAGAGGATATCTCATTCTATACACCATATCTTGCAAAAATATTTACATATCCATAAATCTAAGACATAAAGGAACAACTTTTGTGTTTTAAACATTTCCATAATCAATTTATATTAATATAAAAATCGGGGTGCAATTCAGTGTCTATTAATGAACCTTAAACACCAAAATCAAGGTTAACACAAAAATAAATGTTTACTCACCTATAATCACTTTTGGCTAATCTTGTTGCTGAAATATTTGTAGTGAAAAAGGGAAGAAATGGTGTCTGGAACTTGAGAGAAAATAGGTTGAACAAATAAAGCAAGGAAGAAGAAGAAGGTGAGGATGGAAATGAATATGGTGGCTGCCTAATAAGTTAAAAGGCACCACCATTTGTTTCACCCATCCACTTCCTTTCTTTTTATTTTTCTTTTTCTGACTTTTTATTTTTTTTTATTTTTTTATTTTATTTTATATTATTTTATTTTATTTGTTTCTAATTATTCTTGTTATTATTACACAATTCAACACAATATGCAATTTAACCTTAATCTAGTCATTTTGCATACTTTAATTTGGTCACCTTATTTCATTTATTTTTAATACTTTTTATCCTCATTTAGATTATAAATACACATGTATGACTCAATACAATTGCAATATACTAGGAAACGTAGCTAGTACATGTCATGGACTTGTTCCTACGAAAATATGTATGAAATGCATGTGTTCAATTTAATTATATGCAAGATGCATATGTTCAAATGAAGTGCATGTGGGGAAGGTTGAGGATGTTAAAATTCTCCCATCCTTTTAAAAATTTCATCCTCGAAATTTAATACTTGGAAACATGTGTGGATATTGCTTGTTCATATTTTCTTCTGTTTCCCATGTTTCCTCTTCTAGTAAATGGTTACGCCATAATACCTTAACTAAAGGTATTTCTCGGTTTCTTAGCTGTTTAGTCTTGTATCCGATGACTTGCACTGGTTCCTCAACATAACTCATGTCCTCTGCAATCTCAATGGCTTGATCTTTAAGTACATGTGTAGGATTTGACCTGTATCTTCTAAGCATGCTCACATGAAATACATTATGAATCGGAGCCATTTCTGGTGGTAACACCAATCTGTATGCCAGTGGACCAACCTTCTCAAGAATTTCATAAGGCCCTATATACCTTGGGCTCAATTTACCCTTCTTGCCAAATCGGATTATCCCTTTCCATAGAGATACACGAAGAAATACCTTTTCACCCAAATCGTATTCCATTTCCCTTCTATGTTGATCAGCATAACTTTTCTGTCTGTCTTATGCTACTTTTAGCTTATTCTTGACAATTTTGATTTTATCCACTGTATCTTATACTATCTCTGGCTCTTCTAATGTACGTGCACCTTATTCATCCCATATGATAAGGATTCGACACTTTCTTCCGTACAATGCTTCATATGGTGCCATCTGGATACTGCTATGATATTGGTTGTTGTAAGCAAATTCAATCAATGCTATATATTCATCCCAAACACCTCTGAATTCCATAGAACATGCTCTAAGCATTTCTTCCAATGTCTGTACAGTCCTTTTAGATTTTCCATCAGTCTACGGGTGGAATGCAGTACTAAAGTTCAATTTTCTTCCCAATGCATCTCGTAAACTCACCCAAAAATGTGCAGTAAACCGTGGATCTCTATCAGACACAATAGACACTGGAATTCCAAGCAATCTGACTATCTCATTCACATATAATTTTGCCAAACTCTCGAGTGTACACCCCATCTGATAGGTAGAAAATGTGCTGACTTGGTTAATCTGTCAACAATTACCCATACTGCATCATTTTTCCGTGGGGTTCTTGGAAATCCATAGACAAAATTTTCCCATTTCCATTATGGTATTGGCAATGGATGAAGTTTTCCAATTGGTGCCTGATGTTCAATTTTAATCTGCTGACATGTCAAGCATTTGGAAACATATTCTGCTATGTCTTTCTTCATTCTTGGCCACCAGTAATGAGACCTTAAACTGTGATACATCTTTGTCATCCCTGGGTACATTGCATATGGTGCATTGTGTGCCTCTTCCATTATTTCCTGACGCAAGTTCTCAGTGTCTGGAACACATATGCATGATTTTAACATCAGTGTATCATTCTGCAAATGAAACTCTGTACTTTTTCCTTGCCTTATCATATCAACTTTCTCACTTAATTGAGGATCTTTGTTTTGTGCTTCGTTGATCCTCTCCTTTAGTATAGGTTTGACTTGAAGAGTAGCAATCAGTGATCCTTCATCATGTATATTTAATTCAACATTCATAGATCGTAATTGAATCAAATATGGAAAAGAGGATACTTGCAAGTGAGCTACACTGCTACTAGTCTTCCTACTCAATGCATCTGCTACCACATTGGCTTTCCCTGGATGGTATTCAATTGTACAGTCATAATCTTTCAATAGCTCTAACCACCGTCTTTGCCTCATGTTTAACTCTTTTTGTGTCAGCAAATAACCCAAACTTTTATGGTCTGTGAAGATCTGGAATGTCTCACCATACAGATAATGCCTCCAAATCTTCAATGCAAATACAACTGCAGCCAATTCTAAATAATGCACTCGATAAGAGATCTCATGTGGTCTCAGTTGCCTAGATGCATAAGCTATCACCTTACCATGTTGCATTAATACACATCCAAGCCTTGGGGAGAAGCATCACTATATATTGTAAACCCACCTGTACATATAGGGATAGTTAACACTGGTGCTGAGGTTAGTCTGTGTTTTCGTTCATCGAAACTCCTCTGACATTCTGGAGTCCACTTGAAAGGCACACTCTTTCTCAACAATTTAGTCAAAGGGCTAGCAATTAAGAAGAATGCATCAACAAATTTGCGATAGTATCCGGCTAAACCCAGAAAACTACGCATTTCTGAAATATTTTTAGGAGCTTCCCAATTTATCATTGTAACACCCCCTTACCCCATTATAGTTCAGCAAGGTAAGTGAGCATTACCCGTCTTACTATTTTATAAAATTAATGAAGTGAAGCAAATATTTTTTTTTCGAAAATATTTCATAAACTAAAATAAAATTTCATACAAGCCCAAATATTAAAAATTTTATTTATTTATAAAGTACATTAATTTACATTCAAATCATGTTCTTTTACATGGTGACTCACATATTTAATACACATGATATGAAATAAAAACGATACTTTAATTTACAAAGCTTTTAACAAAATATACCAAAAATAAAACTCTTATTCTTCTGACAGCTATTTTCTATGACTACCCTTCTAAACCTACGCGAGAGGAAACCATCCGCGCTAAGCTAATAGCTTAATGGTGCTTTAATGATAAAAATTTTACATACATACATATTTTCTCACATATTAATTACCCATTTAATAAATAAGGCATAAAATAAAGAATTATATAAAATCAATAAATTTCTGCAAACACTCAATATCTAACAACTTTAATTCATATAACATTTATAAAAATCACATACTTCGATATTATTATTATTATTATTATTATTATTATTATTATTATTATTATTATTATTATTATTATTATTATTATTATTATTATTATTATTATTATTATTATTATTATTATTATTATTTATTTGTGCTCATAACACCTATAACTGAACTAACTAATAGGAATAACGGGGTTGTCATTCCCAGCTTTCATAATATAGCGCCAAGCGCTTTTATAATAATGTCATTACCGACTTTTGTTATATTGCCATTACCAGCTTAATAATTTTGCGTTGAGCGCGTCTATTAATTGTCATTACCACCTTTCATATTTGGCACCGAGTGCCTTAAATCCCCTGATTGGCATGCCAAACTATTCCCTATTCTAGTTTTAGACTAGGTATTTTTGGGCTTAATTATTTTTATATTAATTCACTATATTTCAAAAATGTCAACATTATTTAACTATCATAATTATGCTTATTCATTTTTGTTCTTTATTTCCATTATTATTGCAATAAAATCTCATACATAAATAATTTGTTAAACATTTATAATTACCATCAAAGTAGATATTATAGTCTAAATCCAAATTAAAGCCATGTGTCTTAGCTTTCAGTTCCAACAAAGAACATACAAAAAGGAGTTCTATAACTCAAGTTATCATCAAAATAGACAGAGCTGTTCCTGGAATTCTGTACCCGAGCCATCAATTGGCATCAATTCATATTTCAACCACATTCATCATTTGCATTCATTTTAATACTAAAATTTCAAGAATTTCAAATACATTCATATGTCTCAATTATTTCACACCATTTGGTCCCATTTCCATATATAAGATCAAAAGTCACATTTCCATATATAATATCAAAATTCCCCTTAATATTTCTCTCTTTCCTTTTTTTTTTTCTTCCTTCCTTCTTGCTCCTTAGGTACCTTTTATGGTAAGAACTCTTAAACTCTGACATTTCCTCTCTCAAAACTAATTTATTTGCTTTCTTTTTCAAGCTTGGATTGAATGAAAATGGAGACTTATGGAGGGACTAATGTGGACGGCCAAAAAGGTGAAGAAAGGATAAGATGATGACTTAGATATTTTGGGTGGAAGAATAAAGAATTCCTCCCATTTTTGAATTTTATACTTTGATTAGGAAGTGGGTGCCAATAATTAAAATTAATCTTAATTCTTATTGGTTCATTAAGTTAATTAATCTTGATTAATAATTAAACTTTGACAAATTTCATTTTTACCACATCTTCCTCCATATTCACACTTTTTCCCCAAACAATTGCCATAATACCAATTTTGTCCATAGGAAATTTTATTTTTTTTCTAATTCTACCCCAAATCTTTTTAATTCCAAATTAATAATACCCTTAATTATTTTCTCTTATTATTAGTCATTTTTTATGGGTTTAAATTTAGACTCCGATTGAACGAGTGGACCCCACTACGGTCACGCGCAATCGGGGCCTAAATCACTGAATGTTAAAATTTTGTCCTTCAAATTTGCCTGATTAGGTAGAGCTGAATAACTGAGGATGTTGAGTTCTCATCATTTCTTCACTCTCCTAGGTGGCTTCTTCTACTTCATGATTGTGCCATAGGACCTTTACCAGTGGTACCTTCTTGTTCCGTAGTTCTTTGACATCTCGACCTATGATTTTCACTGGCTCTTCACCATATGTCAAGTCTGGTTGTACCTCTATTGATTCCACAGGTATTACATGTGTCAGATCTGATCTATATCTTCTTAACATTGAGACATGAAACACATTGTGGATTTTATCCAATTCTAGTGGTAAGGCCAACCTGAAAGCCACTAGACCCACACGTTCAAGTATTTCGTATGGTCCAATAAATCTAGGACTCAGTTTCCCCTTTTTACCAAAATGAAGTACTTTTTTCCAAGGTGAGACTTTCAAAAATACCTTGTCTCCGACAGCATACTCAATGTCCTTCCTCTTCAAATCGGCATAGGTTTTTTGTCGATCAATTGCAGCTTTTAACCGATCTTGAATTAATTTCACCTTCTCCTCTGTCTGCTGCACTAATTCTGGTCCCATTAATTTCTTTTAACCAAGTTTTGTCCAACATAGCGGAGTTCTACATCTCCTTCCATACAAAGCTTCATACGGTGCCATGCCGAGACTAGTTTGATAGCTGTTGTTGTATGCAAATTCCATCAATGGTAAATGTTTATCCCAGCTACCCTCAAAATCAATTACGCAGATTCTCAACATATCTTCCAACAATTGAATCACTCGTTCGGATTGCCCATCTGTTTGTGGGTGAAATGTTGTACTAAAAGCAAGTCGGGTCCCCAATGCTTGCTGTAGACTTTTCCAAAATTTTGATGTGAACCGTGGGTCTCGATCAGAAATAATAGATACTGGAACCCCATGCAGTCAAATTATCTCATTGACATATAATTCTGCTAACCGACTCAATGAATAATCCATCTGAACTGGCAGAAAGTGAGCCGACTTGGTAAGCCTGTCAACAATTACCCATACTGCATCATGCTTCTTTTGGGTCAAAGGTAAACCAGATACAAAATCCATTGTAATCCTTTCCCACTTCCATTCTGGGATAACAATAGGTTGCAACAATCCAGATGGTACCTGGTGCTATGCTTTCACTTATTGACATGTCAAGCATCTTGTAGTGTATTTGACGATATCCTTCTTCATTCCTGGCCACCAATAATGAGTCTTCAGGTCTTGATACATTTTATTGCTCCCTGGATGCATGGAATAAGTTGTATTATGTGCCTCTTTTAGAATTATTTGCTTTAATCCACTGTCATTTGGCACGCACAATCTTCCTTTGTAACTTATGCTTCCATCATCTTCAATCTTAAATTCAAGTCTCTCCCCCTTTTTAACTACCTCAACAATTATCATCAATTTTTGATCTTGCTTCTGAGCTTTTCTCACTTGTTGCCTTAAAGTAGGTTGGACTCATAACTCTGCCAAAATAAATTATGAGTCTAATTTTTTTTAATTTTTACTATTAATTTCTATATATTATATTATAATTGAGGAAAATTTAAACTATACCTACCAGTGTTTTTCTACTTAAAGCATCTGCTACTACAATGGCTTTGCCTGACTGATAATCAATAATAGAATTATAATCCTTGATTAACTCCAACCAGCGTCTTTGCCTTAAGTTCAATTCCTTTTGTGTGGGCAAATATTTGAGGCTCTTATGATCTGTTAATATGTAGCACCGCTCGCCATACAAATAATGTCGCCAAATTTTCAAAGCAAACACTATTGCTACCAACTCCAAATCATGAGTAGGGTAATTTAGCTCATGAGGCTTCAATTGCCTATATGCATAAGCAACTACTTTACCCTCTTGCATTAATACACAACCTAGACCATTATGAGAGGCATCATTGTATATCACAAAATCTTTCCCTAGCGTAGGTTGGGTCAAAACAGGTGCTTCAGTTAACATGGCTTTTAGTTTCTCAAAGCTTGCCTAGCACCGATCTGTCCACTCAAACTTAGTTTCTTTTCTAAGTAACTTAGTAAGTGGTGCAGCTATGCTTGAAAATCCCTTCACAAACCTTCTATAGTAGCCAGCTAATCCAAGGAAACTTCGGACTTCTGTTATATTGCGAGGTGGCTTCTAACTTAGAATGACTTCTATTTTGTTAGGATCAACTTGGATTCCTTCAACTGAAATAATATGCCCTAAGAATCCAACTTCTTCCAACCAGAACTCACATTTTGACAGCTTTGCATACAATTGATTTTCCCTCAAAGTCTGCAGTACTATTCTGAGATGCCTGTCATGTTCTCCCTTGTCCTTCGAATACACTAGAATATCATCTATAAAAACTACCACAAACTGATCAAGGTAAGGCCTAAAAATTATGTTCGTCATATCCATAAAGGCAGCTAGTGCATTCGTTAAGCCAAATGGCATAACCAGAAACTCATAGTGGCTATATCGAGTTCTGAAGGTTGTTTTAGACACATCTGATTCTTTTATTTTCAGTTGGTGGTACCCAGATCTGAGATCAATCTTAGAGAATACTCCTGCTCCCTTCAATTGATCAAACAAATCATCAATTCTAGATAATGGGTATTTATTTTTAATTGTCACCTTGTTCAATTGTCGGTAATCAATACATAACCGAAGGGTGCCATCCTTCTTTTTCACAAACAACACTGGAGCATCCCATGGTGAGACACTAGGCCTAATGAACCCTTTGTCAAGCAGTTCATGCAATTGAACCTTTAACTCTCTCAATTCTGCAGGTGTCATTCTATAAGGAGTAATTAATATCGGGGCTGTACCAGGAATCACATCAATAGCAAATTATATCTCTCTATCTGGTGGTAACCCCGGAAAATCTTCAGGAAATACATCTGGGAACTCACACACTGTAGGGATGTCCTTGAGTTCCAGGCTCCCCTTCCTGGTATCTATCACATGGGCCAAATATGCCTCACTTCCCTTCATAATATATTTCTGAGCTTTTAATGCAGAAATAACACTGGTCAAACATGTTTGACCTACACCTTGAATGATGGCGTCATTTTGCCCGGGAATTTTAAGTACAACTTTTCTAGATCGGCAGTCGACTATAGCTCCATGCTTTGTCAACCAATCCATACCCAGAATAGCATCGAATTCATGAAAAGGTAGTTCTATTAAGTCTGCTGGAAATTTTCTACCCTGAATAATTATTGAACTGTTTCTATAAATCTTATTGACTTTCACACTATGTCCCAGCGGATTGGTCACAACTATCTCATATTATAAGGTCTCAGGTATCATGTTCCCTTGTTTAAGTGCAGTTGTACTTATGTATGAATGCGTGGAACCATGATCTATCAAAGCATGTAAATCAAAATCAAATAAAGATAATTTACCAACTATGACGTCTGGCGCATCCTGGTCCTCATGAGCTCTCATCACATATGCCCGAACTGGGCCCTACTACCTCCGGGTCTATCAACTGTCTCTGATACCCCCTGACTCTATCCAGTACGACCACCTCTAAACTGACCTCGAACTCTACCATGGCTCTGTACCGGTATCATAGTCTGTGATGGTGCCATACTGACTGTATTAAGTATAGGATAATCTTTCTTCATATGGCCAGTAACTCCACATCTCATACATGCCCCAGTCAACCACCAACACTCTCCTATATGAGCTTTACTACAATGCTGACACAAAGCTGGAGCTAGTAGATGATGTTGCAGGTCTAAATTGTTGACCCCGCCTATCAGAAAATGTCTGTCTAGCCACCCTTGATTGAAATGGTCTGGGTACTATTCGTCCTTTCCTACCCGATGTCTGGGCCACACTAGTTGTTGACTTCTTATAATGCTCTTCTGTCTTCAGCTTTTTCCTTCTTTCAACACTAATGGCAGAGGACACTAGCGTAGCAAAATCTGTATACTGGTGGGAAGCCACTAAATACCCAATCTCCTCATTGAGACTATCTTCAAATCTACGACATTTATCAGTTTCATCTCCAATAATCCCAGTAGCATACTTGCTCAACCTGGTGAACTCCATCTCGTACTCAGCTACTGTCATACCCCTCTGCCTCAAATTCAGGAATTCTCGCTTTTTCTCATCAACATAGATTCTTGGCACATATTTCTTTTTAAACTCTGTCACAAAGAAATCCTATGTTTGAGGGGTCGGAGTCTGGAGTTTTGCTAATAACAATTTCCACCAGTCATAGGCATGCTCCTGAAGGAGAGATACTGCATATCTGACCTTGTACTCCTGTGGACATTGCAGCTCTTCAAACACCCTTTCTGTCTTTTCCAACCAAAATTCTGCTGCTGCTGGGTCATCCTCTTTCTTACCCATAAAATTCGTAGCCCCGTATTTTCTTAATTTATCAATCTGTGGTTTCAATTGAGCTAGGGGAGGTGGTGGAGCTGGTGGCGGCACAACTTGTGCTATCTGCTGTAACAAAGTAGCCATTTGTTGTATAAGGGGTACCTGACCCGGGTCAACCTGTTCTTCAGCATGTTGTGGAGCTATAACGCTAGGCTCTAAGGCCCTAATTGATGCTGACTGTCTATGAGCAGCCGAGTCAGCTATACTATCACCCTTCTGTTCTTCATGACTTTGTCTTGATTTTGAATCCATTAAAACCTATATTGTCAGAAGAAGGGTCCCTTATTAGAATATAACAGTTTCAAAACAATGCAAATGCTAAAAACATGCATTTATCTTCCCATACCCACTAAGTAAGAGCCATCTAAACCTATGGCTCTGATACCAAAAATTGTAACACCCCCTTACCCCACTATAGTTCAGCAAGGTAAGTGAGCATTACCCGTCTTACTGTTTTATAAAATTAATGAAGTGAAGTAAATATTTTATTTTTCGAAAATATTGCATAAACTAAAATAAAATTTCATACAAGCCCAAATATTAAAAATTTTATTTATTTATAAAGTACATTAATTTACATTCAAATCATGTTCTTTTACATGGTGACTCACATATTTAATACACATGATATGAAATAAAAATGATACTTTAATTTACAAAGCTTTTAACAAAATATACCAAAAATAAAACCCAAACTTTTTTGCTGCTTTCCTCTGGGTACCCTTCTTCTTCTGACAGTCTATTTTCTATGGCTACCCTTCTAAACCTGCGTGAGAGGAAACCACCCGCCCTAAGCTACTAGCTTAATGGTGCTTCAATGATAAAAATTTTACATACATACATATTTTCTCACATATTAATTACCCATTTAATAAATAAGGCATAAAATAAAGAATTATATAAAATCAATAAATTTCTGCAAACACTAAATATCTAACAACTTTTATTCATATAACATTTATAAAAATCACATACTTCGATATTATTATTATTATTATTATTATTATTATTATTATTATTATTATTATTATTATTATTATTATTATTATTATTATTATTATTATTATTATTATGTGCCCATAACACCTATAACTGAACTAACTAATAGGAATAACGAGGTTGTCATTCCCAACTTTCATAATATAGCGCCAAGCGCTTTTATAATAATGTCATTACCGACTTTTGTTATATTGCCATTACCGGCTTAATAATTTTGCGTTGAGCGCGTTTATTAATTGTCATTACCGACTTTCATATTTGGCACCGAGTGTCTTAAATCCCCTGATTGGCATGTCAAACAATTCCCTATTCTAGTTCTAGACTAGGTGTTTTTGGGCTTAACTATTTTTATATTAATTCACTATATTTCAAAAATGTCAACATTATTTAACTATCATAATTATGCTTATTCATTTTTGTTCTTTATTTCCATTATTATTGCAATAAAATCTCATACATAAATAATTTGTTAAACATTTATAATTACCATCAAAGTAGATATTATAGTCTAAATACAAATTAAAACCCTGTGTCTTAGCTTTCAGTTCCAACAAAGAACATACAAAAAGGAGATATATAACTCAAGTTATCATCAAAATAGACAGAGTTGTTCCTAAAATTCTGTACCCGAGCCATCAATTGGCATCAATCCATATTTCAACCACATTCATCATTTGCATTCATTTAAATACTAAAATTTCCAGAATTTCAAATACATTCATATGTCTCAATGATTTCACACCATTTGGTCCCATTTCCATATATAATATCAAAAGTCACAACAAAACACATAACATCTCAAAAACACAAACATAACAAACCTTAACATATAATTCCATACATATTAACAACATGCAAAATTTTTATCAATGAAGCACATACCTAATCAGCCTTGGTTCTTCCCTTAAACCTTCTATTCCTTCCCTTATTAGCTAGCTTTCTCCTTGCCTTTGTCACCCTCTTGAGGGCCTCTCACTTGTTCACTTATTTTTCCTACACAACCATACTATAACTCAATTCCAACATTCAATTTCAATGTTTTTCATGCCTACTTAATATTCTAATGCTCCTAATATGTTTTACATCTTAATTGAGATAAAATGTACTAAGGTTAAACTTCCTTCTTCACATGTCATGGCTGCCCAAAAATTATATCCTAGTTCCCAATTTATTTTCTTCAATTCAACACTCAATTCACCCTTAATCTATCAACAATTGTGGCGTTTCTAATTCCAATTTCCCTCAAATTTATTTAACTATGGCAGCCCCTCATTCATCCTTCAACATTATATTTTCTTCAGTTTTTAAGCCATAAAATAATTACCTAACATCAAATATCATTAATTCAAAGCTTAATTACACTTTCATCAACTAATCACAAACTTAAATTTCTACTTCCAATCTTGCAACATAAGCTCAATCTACCAAATCTAATCATATCTATCATCATTATAGGTCCCAAATAGAAGGAAAAAGGTTGAATTTAAGAAGAATAAACTCACCTTAAGTGTTCTTCAAAGTGGGCCGAAATTCTCCTTAATATTTCTCTCTTTCCTTTTTTTTTTCTTCCTTCCTTCTTGCTCCTTTGGTACCTTTTATGGTAAGAACTCTTAAATTATGATTTTTCCTCTCTCAAAAATAATTTATTTGCTTTCTTTTTCAAGCTTGGATTGAATGAAAATGGAGATTTATGGAGGGACTAAGGTGGACGGCCAAAGAGGTGAAGAAAGGATAAGATGATGACTTAGATATTTTGGGTGGAAGAATAAAGAATTCCTTCCATTTTTGACTTTTATATTTGATTAGGAAGTGGGTCCCACTAATTAAAATTAATCCTAATTCTTATTGGTTCATTAAGTTAATTAATCTTGATTAATAATTAAACTTTGACAAATTCCATTTTTACCACATCTTCCTCCATATTCACACTTTTTTCCCAAACAATTGTCATAATACTAATTTTGTCCATAGGAAATTTTTTTTTTCTAATTCTATCCCAAATTTTTTTAATTCCAAAATAATAATACCCTTAATTATTTTCTCTTATTATTAGTCATTTTTTTATGGGTTTAAATTTAGACTCCGATTGAACTAGTGGACCCCACTACGGTCACGCGCAATCGGGGTCTAAATCACTGAATGTTACAACCATAGCCTCAATTTTCTTTGGGTCAACCTCTATGCCCTTACACGACACCACATGTCCAAGAAATACCAAATGATCTAACCAGAAGTCATATTTACTCAATTTGGCATATAATTGTTTCTCCCTCAAAGTTTGTAACACAAATTTTAAATGTTGTTCATGTTCTCCCCTGTTCTTTGAGTATACCAATATGTCATCAATAAATACTATCACAAACCTATCCAGATATGGTTGAAACACCTTATTCATTAATGCCATAAATGCAGCTAGAGCAATAGTCAACCCAAATGGCACTACTAAAAATTCATAATGTCCATACCTGGTTCGAAAGGCAGTCTTTGGAACATCCGCTTCTGCTACCTTCGCTGGTAATAGCCTGATTTCAAATCAATCTTGGAGAATATTTGGGCTCCTTCCAACTGGTTAAACAAATCATCTATTCTGGACAACGGATATTTGTTCTTCACTGTCATTTTATTCAGTTGCCTGTAATCGATTGACACTCTAATTGTTCCATCTTTCTTTTTAACAAATAATACTGGAGCTCCCCATGGTGATACACTAGGTCTAATATACCCTTTGTCAAGTAACTCCTGCAATTGGGCCTTCAGTTCTTTCAACTCAATTGGGGCCATTCTGTAGGGTGACCTTGATATTGGTGATGTTCCTAGTACTAGTACAATAGTGAATTCTATCTCTCTATCTGGTGGTAAACCAGGTAGATCATCTAGGAATACATCAGCAAATTCCCTTACCACTGGCATATTTTCAAGCAAGCTATCAGTGGTTCTAATATCAGTCACATATGCCAAATATGCTTCACATCCCCTTTGATCATTCGAAATTCCTTTACAGCTGAGACTAGACATGTAGGCACAAGTTTTTTTTCACCTAGAAATACTACCCTTGGCTGGTTTGGTGATTCCAAAATTACTTCCTTAGTAAAGCAATTCATTATTGCATGATGTCTAGTTAACCAGTCCATTCCCAATATCACATCAAATTCATATATTGGCAATAAAATCAGATCAGCTATTAACTCGGCTCTATTAATGCATATCAAGCAATCACGACAGACATTATTCACAACTACTAATGTTCCCAACGGAGTACTCACATTTATGTCAATCCCCAAAGGCTCATGTGTTTGATGCAGTTTAGATGCCACATGCAATGATATAAATGAATGAGTGGAGCCTAGTTCAATCAATGCATATGTTAACATATCACAAATGTAAATATTACCGGTAACTACTTCAGGAGCATCCACCGCCTCTTGTCTAGTCATAGCAAACACCCTAGCCTGAGTAGGGGGTCTAAAACTCTGACCTTCAGATCTAGTTACTCATCTGCCCATTGTACCAGTCTTGCCCCTACCTCTTCCTCTGCCCTGTGTCCCACTAGTAGGGTAGACCCTCGGTGCCTCAACTGTAGTCTCATATACTCCTCTGCCTCTACTGGTCTCTGCTAGTTTGGCTCTATTTGGACAGTCTCTATACATATGCTCCATCAATCCATAGAAATAACATGCTCCTATAAGCCTTCTACATTCACCCGTATGTTGTCTACCACAATGACTACATGTGGACCTCTGTTCAACATATTGGCTCTGCCTTCTGCCTGGGTAAGAGAAAGTCATGCCTCGACCTCCAGAACTGGAGTACCCACTTCTATTACCAGATTGTGCAAGCATATATCTACCTCTTTTTCCCGACCTTCTGCTAGACTCACCAAAGAACTCATGTGTTGCCCTTTTAATTTGTTGCTCCCCAGCTTCTTTCATTAACCGTTCAGCTCTGATTGCAGCAGCTCTGAGTCTTGCATAATTATCAAGATCAGTAGTCATGATTCTATTTTTGATCTCATATTTGGGGCCCTCCTCAAACTTCCTGCATTTGTCTCTTTCAGTAGAGACCATGAAGGTGGCATAATGGGAAAGTTTATTAAACTGTACTTCATACTCCGTAACAGACATGTTCCCCTATTTCAGATTCAGGAATTCCTTCCTCTTCACATCTTTATATGCTTCAGGCATATAATTGTTATGAAATTCCAGGAGAAAATCATTATATGTCAACACCGGTGGTTGTGCATCACTGTCGGGGACTGTTTCCCACCATTCATAAGCATTTCCTTGCAGCAAGGATACTGCATAATTGAATTTTTGGTCCGGGGTACATCTCATCATTTTTAGTACCCTCTGTGTCCTTTTCAGCCATGTCTCAACTTCTGTTGGGTCTGTTGTGCCATTAAAATCAGTTGCACCATGTTTTTTCAGCTTGTCATAATGTATTTCCTTATACATTTAAGGACCATATACTTCCTGTTCTAGGTTTTCATGGGGTACTTTTGCATGAGATGATTGTGATGCATGTGCTGGAGCTCTAGCTCCTAGTGCTAGTTGATCTCTATGTAAATGAGATGATGCCTTATGAGAATGCATTTTAGCCGACCCCTCTCTCCTTAGTGAATCATGTCTTATGATGACCCTAAAATAAATGAAATTATGTCACTACATAATGTTCAACACATATTATGCATATGTTATCATGCTCTTATGCTTATGCATGTTCCCATGGAACCTATCCCTGCTCTGATACCAAAAATGTAACACCATATCTTATATATTTAAGTATAACCTATCGCTGTATCAAATAATCACACATAGCATGCTGGAAAAATAAAATATCCTGTTAATAGTGATAGTAAATTTTTTTCCATTATATCCTGTAATATTATTCAATGACTTTGCAAAGTTAACACTGATGTCTTCACCACAATATAATATATATCACATATATCAAAATATAAACTTTACACATAAGTATTTTCGAGTTGCTTTCATTTATACATTTTTAAACACATTCCAAAATGACTATACATATTCAAGCACGTAAATACAAAATACATATGACATATTTTCATGCTTGTTTGGAATTCAAGGAGAGAGAGTGATGAGGCTCGGCCAGTGACCTGTGCTCCATGTCTTTTATATGCTACTCAAAATGAGCTATCACTTTTCTTAATCTGAAAAATTATGCATACCAACATGGGAACATGCATACATACCACGTATTCCATTCCATTCATCAGTATCATATAAATATCAATAAAGTTGAAACATATAATCATTACTCCTTACGTATGCAAATGCTTTGCTTATTTCATTTTGTTGTGACTAAGTTAAATAGACATTGCCCCGGGTTTCCATGTGAACATTTGCCATGTGAACATTTGCATTTGCTAGCTAGCTTGATCATTTGTTTCATTTGCATATTTGTTGGGCCATAGGCCTCTTCTTTTGCTTTACAATATCGATTAACTAGTCACAATGCCTTTTTAAGTCCATATGTATATGCACTTGTACTTAAGCATTCATCAACCATTGCATCTTATCACATATAACATACATATACCACATATATGCCTCATATGTCACGCATATACCTCGCATATACTATACATATACCCTGTATATAATCACATATGTCAAACATATACCTCAAATTTATCACAAGTATACCACTTATGTGTAACACAATGTCACAAATTATCCATCATCATATTATCAGTGGCAAATCATGACAATCATATAAATCACATAGCAAGCAACATTCATATGTACTAAAGAATTCAATTGATAATTAGACTCACCATTCTCCTTTGATTCCGACCCCTAACTTATTCTCTATCCACTCCTTATGGGTATCCAATATGTTGCGAGCAAAATATAAAAACATAATTGATTAACTCATGATTAGGGAGACTTAATGTGGCTTAAACAAATTAATATGCATTGTTCATATCAATAGTTAAGATATTTCCTATGAGGTAGTGTGACCTTATGGGATTGTTTAGCCTATAACTTTTTCTATACTTGACCAATTAATCTGATTATTATTCCTAATTCAACCTAACATATAATTATAGAACATATTAAAATTTCAGACCAATTGGATCGTTGTACAATATTTGGTGGAATTTGTAAGTGTGTTATGTTTTCTGCCTTATTTTATCCTTTAGGCAGTTTGAGGGTACTCATTTTGGTTCCTCATAACTTATAATCTATAAGTCCTATTTTAAGGTAAATTTATAGAAACTTATATGGGTGCATAAGGAACATTGTTCATGTTTACAACTTTTATCAATTATGTCTCTAAGGTCTTCAAATTTTAACAAACATTTCACTGGTCCAGAATAGAATTGGCTTCCAGACCAGTATGACTTCCAAAGGCCATAACTTAGTCTATACATAACCTATTAAGCTGAAATTAGTACCCTAATTTAGATAAGACATATACCTATAACCTGTAAGTTTTGATAATTTATAGAATCTATCTCTAACGAGCTCAAATTAGCCAAAAACTCTTTTGGATCTGCCCAGGGCACTCATTAGGTAGTTCAAACCATGGAATAGTCATGGTTCCATTCACCATAACGCAAATGTTACAAGACCTATGAACCTAAAATTTTGGTATAAAGATACATAACACATATATATACAACTTTTATGTTTTGAGGTACTTTAAATATTGGCTTTAACAAATCCTAAACTAACAAACATAGTAGCTAACTTACTTAGGGTTCACATCCGGACCAAGTTTAGTACGAAGTGGATATCTCATTCTATACACCACATCTTGCAAATATATTTATATATCCATAAATCTAAGACATAAAAAAACAAAGTTTCTATTTTAAAGGTTTCCATAATCAATTTCTATTAATATCAAAATTGGGGTGCAATTCAGTGCCTATTAATGAACCTTAAACACCAAAATCAAGCTTAACACAAAAATAAATGTTTACTCACCTATAATCACTCTTGGATAATCTAGTTGCTGCAATATTTGGAGTGAAAGAGGAAAGAAATGGTGGATGGAACTTGAGGAAAATAGGTTGAAGAAATAAAGCAAGGAAGAAAAAGAAGGTGAGGATGGAAATGAATATGGTGGCTGCCTAATAAGTTAAAAGGCACCACCATTTGTTTCGCCCGTCCACTTCCTTTTTTTTTCTTTTTCTTTTTTTTTTCTTTTTCTTTTTCTGACTTTTTATTTTTTTTATTTTATTTTATTTTTTTCTAATTATTCTTGTTATTATTACACAATTCAACACAATATGCAATTTAACCTTAATCTAGTCATTTTGCATACTTTAATTTGGTCACCTTATTTCATTTATTTTTAATACTTTTTATCCTCATTTAAATTATAAATACACATGTATGACTCGATACAATTGCAATATACTAAGACACGTAGCTAGTGCATGTCATGGACTTGTTCCTACGAAAATACGTATGAAATGCATGTGTTCAATTTAATTATATGCAAGATGCATATGTTCAAATGAAATGCATGTGGGGAAGGTTGAGGATGTTACAGCTAATCTCAGGAAACTTCTCACTTCTATCACATTATGAGGTGGTTTCCAATTAAGAATAGCCTCGATTTTACTAGGGTCATTCCAAATACCTTATACTGAAACTATATGACCCAAAAAACTGATTGCTTCAAGCCAAAACTCGCACTTTGATAAATTTGCATACAACTACTTCTCCCTCAATATTTATAGAACTATTCTAAGATGTTGATAATGTTTTTCTCGATCTCTATTGTACACAAGGATGTCATCAATAAACACCACTATAAATTCATCAAGATATGGCCTGAACACTTGGTTCATCAGGTCCATAAAAGTTATTGGTGCATTTGTCAATCCAAAGGGCATAACCAGAAACTCATAATGATCATATCGAGTTCTGAATGTCATCTTAGGTACATCTACGTTCTTAATCTTCAGCTGATGATACCCCGATCGAAGATCTATCTTTGAAAATACGGCTGCATCTTTCAATAGATCAAATAAATTATCAATCCTGGGCAGCAGGTATTTATTCTTAACAGTCACCCTATTAAGTTGTTTGTAATCGATGTAGAGATGTAAGGTGTCATATTTCTTCTTTACAAATAACATTGGAGCACCCACAGTGATACACTGGCTCGTATAAATCCCTTACCTAGATATTCTTGCAACTGTATCTTCAACTCTTTTAACTCTGTTAGTGTCATTCTATATGGTGTAATGGAAATAGGAGTGGTGTCGGGTACGAAATCGATAGCAAACTTGATTTTCTATCCAACAATAACCCTGGAAACTCCTCTAGAAACACATCAGGAAACTCACTAACAGTAGGAACATCTACCTACTTTGGACTTACTTTTTTCATATCAAGTAGATACACTAAGTATGCTTCGCATCCCTTACTAATGAGTTTTCGAGCTTTCAACACTGATATCACATTGTCTAGATATCCTCTATTCTCACTCATCACCACTATCTCATCTTATTTTGGAATTTTGATGATGATCTATCTCCTTCCACAATCCAGTATCACTCCATGATGAGCTAACAAATCCATTTCCAAAATCATATCGAACTCATGGAATGATAACTCTATTAAGTCTGCTGGGAATTGCCTGCCTTGAATTTCAACTGGGCAACCCTTAAACACCTTGCTAACCCTCACATTGTGCCCTAACAGGTTAGTCATGAGAATCTCAAATTCTAACGCTTGTGGTTCTAAACCCTCTCAATCTGGTGGTGGTGTGCATATGTGTGAATGCATCAACCTCGAATTTATCAATGCATGTATGTTAGAGCCAAAAAGAAGGAATTTACCAATTATGGCATCAGGTGCATCCTGCTCCTCTTGGCCTTGCATAGCATATGCCCTAACTAGGGCAGCTCTACTACCTTTTGGCCTTTTAACTATCTTTGATCTAAACTTATTGGGCCTTGATCAACCTCCTCTGCCTTGCCCTCGACCTCAGCCTCTTCCTTGCCCAGAAATTTGCATTTGTATCGGCTCAGTGCTCTTTGAACCTTTGTCATACTGTAATAGGGGACAATTTCTTCTCATATGATCTTTGGAGCCACACCTCAAGCATGCTCATGTCATCCACCAACACTCTTTTGAATAAGGACGACCACAATGCTAACATTCTGCTAGAGGTAGAGATCTATATGGTGCCTATGTCAATGCACTAGTTGTTGAAAAAATAGATCTCGTAGGTTGTCCCCGCCTAAAAAAAGAAGACATATTAGAATCCCCAACCTGAAATTGGCTACTAAAAGATTTCTCTTGCCACTTGATTGTCTTCCACTCAACTATGACATGAGTCTCCTTACCCCTTTATTTGTGATGGTTGTTGTACTATTAATACTCTTTCAATTGTTCATGCAGATGCTAGCAAACTAGAAAAACTCATCAGGCATAGGGCTAAAACTTATAGCTTGATCGGGTCCCTCAATCCATTTTCAAATTTCTGGCATTTATCAGCTTTTGTATATACAATGCCACCAGCATATTTGCAAATATGTGTGAATTATCTTTCATATTTTGTTACTGACATGTCCCCTTATTTTTGCTTCAAAAACTCTCTTTTCTTGTCATCTCTATAAATAGAGGGAATGTATTGTTCCTTGAACTTCTCTAGAAAAAACTCCAAACTCATGGGATCAGGTGAGCTCTGTGACTCAGACTGCCACCAGTCATATGCATGATCTTACAACAAGGATACTGTATATTCATATTTCTGCTCATGTCCAAGCAATGCAGCTGATTAAAGACTCTCTCTGTCAATTCTAACCAAAACTCTGCCATAGAGGGGTCATCCTCACATTTACTATAGAAATCGAGTGCTATAACTTCCTCAATCTCTTAAATTGTAACATAGATAGGGCTGGTTTTGATGCTTTTTGTAACAAATCTATCATGTTCCTGATAAGCTTTATTTGTCCTATGCCAGCAATAGACTACCCCCGTGATGCGTTAGCTCCATATCTACATGTAGTAGCTCAATGACAACTGAATCATGATGAAACCTCTGTTTCAATAGACTCATTCCTTTCGCCTCCTTCGACTATAATCTATGATGCCCATGAAGCCATACTATACCTATATCATAAAAGTAACGGCCCCAATCAATAAGGAACAACTTTTATTCTCAATTGTGGGTACACACATGTCATAATTATTTTTGAATTTTTTTTATCCCAAAACTGCCAAAATCGGGCTCTGATACCAAACAATATAATGCCCCCTCACCCTAGCAACACATGCTTAGATAAGAAAGTGTTATTCTGACTTCATCGATTAAAATATTTTTTAATATGCTTATTTCTTGGTGTTGTTCTAACAGGTGTGGATATGTGAGGTTCTCTAGACTTAACAAAGATGGTTTTGTGAGAAGATGATGATGTGTCCTTAAATCCTAGACCATGTCTAATTAAGGGTGATCTTTGAGACACAATGAGAGTATCTAAGCTTTCTTTTCCTTTGTGAAATTTAGAAATGGAATTTTTAAGTTCCTCAACTTCATTTTTCAAAGTATTATTTTCTTTTAGCAAGGAAGCTATTGAGGGTCTTGATGAGTATTCATCTAATGACTTTTGGAGAGATTCATTAGATGATTTAAGCTTTATGTTTTCCTTTTCTAAACCATCTATCTTATTTTTTAAATTAGAGATATTATTTCTATAGGTACTAAATTTACTTATATATTTCTCTAATTCTAGATTTAATTCTTTTATTAGGCTTTGCTCATCATCATCATCACTATCATCATCATTATCACTACTATCATTGTTCAAAGAGTATGAGTGTAGTGCTCTTACCTTATTTGAGACATGATCTTCAATAGCCATGAAACATAGGTTGACCTCTTCACTTTCATTATCATCTTTTTCACTTCAAGAGCTTTCGTCATTCCATGTGGCTTTGTGACCTTTCTCCCCATTGTCTCTTTGGTATTTGCTCTTATGCTTCTTAAGCCTTGGACATTCTGGTTTGATATGTCCTTTCTTTCCACACTCATAGCACTTTACCTTTTCCTTACTTATATGTGTGTCATTAGAAGTTTGTTTGAGGTTTCTTTGCCTAAATTTTCTGGAGTTGCTCATTTTCTTCTCAATGATTCTTTTTAATCTTCTTGAAAGCATAACAATGTCCTCATTTTCATCATCACTCATTTCTTCATCATCTTCACTTTCTTCTTGAGATTTTGAAGTAGAGGCTTTGAGTGCTAAGGGCTTTCTTTTCTCTGGCTCTGCTTCAAGCTCTCTATCTCTCTTCACTGCCATCTCATGTGTGAGAAGTTTGCCAATAAGCACATCAGTATTCATGATGCTCATATCTTCATTTTCTTCTTCTATGCCAGCAACTCTTGAGCCATAGTTTTTAAAAGGAAGACTTCTCAAGATTTTGTTGTTTACATTCTCTAAATTCATATGCTTCCCAAGTTTCCTCATTCCATTTATAATGGCTAGAAGACGGTTGGTCATGTCAGTGATTGACTCATTGGATTTCATTTTGAAGAGCTCATATTATGAGGTCAGAAGTTGAATCTTCTTGGATTTGACTTGCTTAGTTCCTTCATGATAATTTTCCAATGTCTTCCACATGTTGTATGCTGTTGGGCAGTGTTGTATTCTCCCACATTCTTCAATAGATAATGAGCTTGATAGGATTGTCATTGCCTTCTTGTTTTTGAAATTTGCTCTTCTTTGAGGCTCTGTCCAATCATCTCTTGATAGGATTTCTTCTTTATCGTCAGCTCCTCTTCTGGTTGGTGGTATCCATTCTTTTCGTACACTATCCCAGACTTCAATTCCTTCACTATCCAAATATGTTTCCATCTGATACTTCTAATGGGCATAATTTGCTCCATCAAAGTAAGGTTTGAGACTTTGGAATCCTTCACTAGCCATATCTCAATCTTTACTAACGCTTTTTAGGCTTCAATGCTAGACAAAGCTCTGATACCAATTGTTGCCCAGATATTAAGCCAAGAAAGGGGATTGAATTGGAGTTTCAAAAAATTAAACTTTAAGGTGCGGAAATAAATATTTAATTTTAGGAGGGATAGAAAAAATTTGACACAAGGATTTTTATTGAGGTTCGGGTGTTAAAAAACCCTACTCCTCTCCCCAATCGCAATTGAGAGTTTCACTAACGCACTAAGTGTTACAATGGAGTTTTACAAGCTAACTCCCAAATATGTTGTTTCTCACAATGGCTCACACCTAACCCAGAAATCCCTTGTGTTTTAATAGCTCACACAATAATCAATTTCTTGTGTTTTACAGGCTCACACAAACAACCTTCACTTTATGTTTTTACAGGCTCACAAAACAACCTTTTAATTTGTGTTTTAGAGGCTCACACAACTAACCCTTACAAGTGTTCTACTCTTAACCCAGAAATACCCAAAGCTCACTTGAGTAATGATTACAGAGAGAAACACTCACAAATCTTAATTGCTCAATAAATGAAGAACAAGAAAATTTTTACAGAGAATAGATTTTGGTTCTCAAAGTATTGAATGTACAAAATAGCTTGTAATAAGATTTTGATTCAAAGTATTTTCTATCCTCTTGTACTGAATGCATAAATGACTTCCATTTACGTTGGAGTGCATTAAATACGAAACTAGCCGTTGTACCAACCAAATAATCGCGTCTGACATTTTTCTCTTTCATCATTCACGGGCGTGACTATGTTTGTCACGGGCGTGACATTTCTTCCCAAGCCGTGACTAAAGTGATGACCTTAGTCGTGAAGCTCTCTGGAATGTTTTGACATATTGAGTCACGGGCGTGACAAACTTCTCAGCTGTGATCTAAGTGATGACTTTAGTCGTGAAGCTCTCTAGATGAAAATGACATGAACATTCACGGGCGTGACTAAAATGTCCACTTCACGGTTTGTTCTTCCTTCATGGCCGTGAACTTCAAATGTTGGTTTTGGTAATTGTTAGCTCTTTCACGGGCGTGACACATAGAGTCACGTGCATGAACATGCTACTTCCTTAATTTTGTCTTTCAAGGATTATTCTTTCAATCTCCATTCTTGCTATTTTATTTCATGTTCTGTTTAATAGACTTAGAAAACAAGTATGTTAAATACAATATTGTTATTTTATTTGTTATCATCAAAATGACGAAAATATCGCTCAAGGTTTAACAGTTTAGTTAATGACATGCAATAAAACTAATGAATAATTATAATATGGTGGAAGAAAATTTTATTTTAAATATTAATTTGCTAATTAGCAAAAAATTGTAAGAAAGAGATTTATAAGCAATTTCATTTTAAAGTTTTTTTTTTCATTTAAAGTATTATACCAATTTTTTTTATTTTGTTTGATAATATATTACTAAATTTGTTTGGATTTATAAATATTTTTTTGACTTTTTTTAAAGCCATAACAAATATTTAGATGGATATAAACTCTTATGGGAAGGTTTCTATTGTTTTTTTCTAAAAGATAGGAGAAATTAGTAATAATTAACAAATAATTGTAATTTCTAAAAGATAGGAGAAATATTTAGATGGATATAAACTTAAATGAGAACTTTAAAAACTATTTAATAGTCCAAAAAATTTTAAATACAAATTCATTAAAGCAAAGGTAGGAAAATATTTTTTTTTTTAAATAGTTGCATACTTCTATCCGTTATTTTTTCCGATCACAAATATTATTAATAATTCATTTGGTTAGCCATAAAATTTGACATAGTATCTCAAGAAAAAAACACTTAAAAGTAAAAACAATAAAAAAAAATCACAGATTCACAGTCCTTTATATCAGTTTTTAATTTTTTTTTTTTTTACCCAAACTCGATTTATATATATATATTTTGTGAAAAATTGAGTTAATAATTTATTATAATTTTTAAAAAGTATTTTTATAATAAATATAATATTTATAAAATGAAAATAGTTTCTTATATTACAACATATTATGTGTTCTGTTCGTTATATATATGAAATTAATTTAAATGATAAATTTGCTTAGTGTACAGAAGAAAAAGCAAAAAAAAAAATTCACAAAACTGAAAATTATAATTATATACATTATACATTGCAATTAACAATTGGATCTACCACATATTATGTTCATATCTAATTTTTATTTTGATTCGATCCATAATTGATTAAATCAAATGAATGCTAATTATAAAAATTATTTTAAATTTTTAATCACTTGACATTTTAATTATACTATTGATTTAATCAATTGACAAAAAAATTTCCAAATACATAAATATCTTATTTAAAACTCTTTTTTTTATATACGGAGGAGGAGGGACCAACAAAATTCGAATAGGCCTAAAAAAACAATCCTTTCCATATATGCTGTTATTTAAAGAACATAAGAGTAATCGCTTAAATATTCTGTTTTTGTGAAACTATAATCAAAGATATTATGATCGATGTTTTTTATTAATTTAATTATTTGTATTGGATGAGACAAATGAGATTTGTTGGCTTTCCAAATATATAAGCAACTCATTTACTTTTACATCTTTTTCTTTTTGTTTTCATAGAGCTAGTTAATATTTTGTATTAATAAACTTTGAAAGTCTGCAAGAATTGAATATTTACTGTTACAGATAAACAATTTATTCATAATATAAGCATTATTATAGTATAAAAAATTGTCACAAACTTCATTTAAAGTTTTAAGGACGAATACATTTAAAAGATTATATGTCAATTTCTCAGTGCCATTGTGCAGGTTCTTCCTATTTCTTTTATTTTAAATTATACAAATTAAAAATCACAAACACCAATAATCAGGTTTCTTTAATTGATGGTTCAACTAATTATAAATCTTGATTATTACTAATGAATCCAATTTAAGTTATTAATCATAAATTAGATAGCATGTTCTCATAATCTAAGCGGTACAATTATATACATTTTTATAAATTAATTAAAATGTACTTAATATAGTTTCTTTTCTCAAACAAATCAACCGAATTATAAAACAATCTAACTTCTAACTACCACTGATATTTAATATTATGCATGGAGAAAATTAAAATTAAATCAAATATGCATCATATGAGGATTATTATCAATGGACAGTAGTATTTTACTTCATTGCAAGAAACTCATAAACAAATGTCAAAGAATTTTGTAAAAAGATCATATAGTTGTTTGCAGTAATTGAATTACAATGACAATTTTTTTTCAAACCATAAAGCAAAAAGGCATCAGATTAACTATAGTTCTAGTACATGAGGTTTTCTAGACATTCAAAAGGTAGCCAAAACAGTTGGCTATAACAAAAAAAAGTCCACAACAAAGAGTTGATTAGTTCGTTTAAGGATAATGTAATTGACAAACCAAATTATCAACAACTTCAAGAACACGCCTCACTTTCTTCAACACATTCATCATTTTTCCATACATTATTATAAGTGCAATATGGTAACATCTCCTCATTCCAGCAGCAATGTCTAGATAAAGGAGCTTTACACTATCTTCTTAGTCTTTATTTGATAAACATAAGCAAGTGGTATTTTTTTACTTTCAAAGTATAAAAGAAATAACATATTTTATTTATAAACAATTCATTTACAAAACATTGAATTAATTACAGATATATATATATATATATATATATATATATATATATATAACTAGTACTATATAAGTAATTTATAAGAAACAAAAGCACAAAAGAATGTCACCAGCTGTTTTCAAAATTAGCTGCTTTACTAAATCGAATCACTATTAGTTTTATTTAGCTGTTTCTACTCACTTTTCTTTAGATCTGCGGAAGAAAAAACTCACGCTATACTTAAAGGTTAATAATGCATATAATTAAGACAATATACTATTTCATACAACATTTTATTATATGCCATCATTTAAATATTTTATTTATTCTAAAATTAAAACATTTATTTTTTTGTCACACATTGTCCTATTTTACCTATATATGACAATTACTTTATCTTTTATATTTTCTTATATATAAACAAACAATTCATTCATTTATACTCATTTTTTTTTATCAATTTTCATCTTATTTATGTTCATAACACCTAATAACTTCTAATTAGGATAACAGGGCATGTTATCCAGGTATTAAAGAGTGTTATCTGGACATTATGGTATGTGAATATAAGTGCTATCATTGGTATTTATAATAGTATTATTACAGACATTAATAATAGTGTCATCAACGACTTTAATAATAGTGTTATCACTGTCATTTAATATAGGTGTCATCACCAACATTTATTATAGATATCATTACCAATATTTAATATATCCCCCTGATTAACACATCAAATTATCCAAAATTTTAGTTTTAAACTAGGTGTTCAAGAGCTTAATTAACGTTACCATTAAGTTTTCATTTCTTTTCTTTATCAATCTCATTCTTCTTTATTCATACCATTCATTATATACTATATCTTTTAAACCATTTTACAATTCTTTTCATATAACACTATATATAGTATATCACATTCTTTCGATTCAATATTTTCATATACCTTCCAAATAAACGCATTATGAAAAATAGGGTATTCACGCAATGAGGCATGCCAAACATAGTGCCTCACAATCGTGGTCTACAAGTTCATATTCGTTACCCAAACCGTTACTCAAGCCATGAACGATTATAGAAGGAATATTGTCATTTCTATGCAAAAAGTCACACCTGTGACTTAATACGATAACACCTATGAATTTGTCCATTCACACTAATGAACAAATTGTCACAACCATGACTAACTGTAGAAATTATATACTTTAACTTCCATTCTTCACTTTAGGCTTCTTCCACCCATTTAACAACACAACTAACATTCATTTATAGGTTTTTATCATAACATACAATAGTTTTATCTACATTTTTATGCCTTGTTGATCTCAAATCCTAGCATGTTTTTATCAACCAAATATATGCAAAGTATCATCTTTTTCATATAAATAAATAGGTTTCATGCAATTTTCCATAATTGAATACATTTTAGTCATTATTTAACATGTCAACATACAAGCCATGCAATTTATATTTAAGAATAGGTTATTGCCTTAAATTATGTACAAACATTTTCTTGTTCTCCTTCACTTTCTCTATGCTTCCTTTTCTTTTCTTTTTCTCCTTTGAGCTTGATCTTTGTCACTTTGATCTCCTAAAACACCATAAGATAACTATTAAAATCTTGTTTCATCAAAACTTTCTAAACCCTATCTTCTCACTCTAGAAACTTTAACATCTCTCTCTTGAAAAGTATGCTCTATGTGAGTTATAACCTATCTCTTCCTATAGAAAGAATTATAGCAAAAAAAAAAGCTTCTTATCTATATTTTTTTCTCCTCTTATCAACACTTTAGAGATTTCTCTCTCTTTTTCTCTTATTTTTCTTCCCTCCTAGCTTCCTCTAGCTTTCTTAAGTCTTTTGGTGCATGAAAATGATTTTACCTTGTTCTTCTCTCTCTACTTCCTCTCTTTCTCTCTCTAGATCAAGCTTTGGCTATAGTGGTTAGAGTGGCTGTCATGGGATTGGTTTCAAAAGTAGAAAATGAGTTAGATAAAATGATAAGGAAGAAGAAAAAAAGAAAGAGAAAGAAGAAACCAAAATTTCAAACCTTATACTTTGATATTTATGTTAATTAGCACATTAATCTCTCTTCTCTTAAGAATGGATTTTAATAACAAAAAATTATGTTTAAATAACAAATGTCTCATCTAGTTCTCCAAATTTTTGATAAATTGAAAATTGATTCTAAAACTTATTAAAATTTTCAATTTAGTCATTTACCGTAATTCAACTTTTTTAAGCATTATAAACACTTAATTAGGCATGTTTCATAATTATTAATCATTATTTTAATTAATTTAAATCAAAATCCAAATTTAGATTCTGGTCAATCCGTTGCGTCAACTTAGTGACATATTTGACTTGATGCCTAAATTAACAGATATGACAAACATAACTGTGAGTTGTTTGTAAAAGGCTTTCAAAACTTTAATTTCAGCATTTATTGCAAAATCAGAGTTGAACTTGTACAATATGAGGTCACGATAGTTGTAATCAACTATATCAATTTCATACAAAGTTTTCAGATGGTCTAAAGAAATTATAGCGCCATATTTCAGCTTCCAAACTATGTTCAACACTAATGCCAATAACATGGAAAATAAACCTAGCTCAAGAACTATCTTCATGTGGATAATAGAGTGTGCACACAAAAGCTCCTTCAGGTGTGGGCTGGGTATCACATGCAGAACGAGGCATTTCTAGGGGTAAAAAGGTAAAATGTGTGAAAAGTATAATGCATTTAAGGTTGGTTATTTAATTTTCTGACATACAGAAATCTTTTTAGGAATAGTGAACTAATCAGTTGGGTATGGAACATATGTACATCAGCATACATGTGCAAGCAACAATAATCAAAACTATTTTTTTTTAATTACAAAATACAGATTATAAGAGACTAAATTGCTGACTCATTACTATGTAAGCAACTTATGAGAATAATTATTTTATGATATTAGATAGAAATCAACTCACACGTGTAAGCAACTTATAAGAATCATCTAAAACTATTAAAATAATATAAAATCTTCACATATCAAGTGCTTTAGGATTTTCTACCAAATCATATCATATCTAATATTATAAAATAATAAAAAAAACCTCTCATATCTAAAGAATCAAATGATGAAGATTTACTGATCAAATCATATCTTAAATTTTAAAGATATCATTCTGTAAATAGCTAAGCAAAAACCAATCTAAAAGATAAACTATATGGATTTAAAGTGAGCAATCAAATGGGCATACCATACAAACAAAATTCAAAATTGAACACAATTCAATTGGTGCAGTTCCGATTAGATTAATTTAAGTAAATCTGCGAAGTCAATAAATTATATATATATATATATATATATATATATATAAGGAATAGTCAAAACATATAGCAAAGTTCACGATTAATTAAAAAAAGGAACAGATATACATAGCAATAGAAATAAAAGAACAGAGAAATTAAATTAATCACTGTAAATAGACTAAATTGCATAAGCTTAAAACGTAGAAGAAAAATTAAAACTAAATAATAAAAGTTCAAAATACACAAAGTAATTTTTTTTGGGTAAAAATATTGTCTTAAGCTCGAAATTTTTCTACCAAATCATTTCATATATAATATCATAAAATAATAATAAAAAAATTTTCATATCTAAATATTCAAATGATCAAGATTTACTTACTAAATCATATCTTAAATTTTAAAAAATATTCTTCCCTAAATAGCTAAGCAAAAACCAATCTAAAAGATGACCATAAACTATATAGATTTAAAAGTCAATAAATTATATATACATATAAAGGAATAGACAAAACATAGAGCAAAGTTTATAATTAACTAAAAAAGGAACATATATATACAGTAATAGAAATAAAAAAAAATAGAGAAATTTAATTAATTACTGTAAATAGACTAAATTTCAGAAGCTTAAAACGTAGAAGAAAAATTAAAACTAAATAGTCAAAGTTCAAATCACGAAAGGTAATTTTTTTAAAACCTCTTGAAGTTGTAAAACTAAATACCATAACCATATTTGAAACACAAGCATAATGTAAAGATCAAGAAAATAAATAAAAATACATAAAACATGTTTAAAAAAGAAGGAACTAAAAAAGAATGAGAAATTTGAAAAAATGAAAAAAAAAAAAAAAGGAGATAGTAGAGGGAAAAAGAATGGAGACTATAAATCAAGATAAATCTAATATATAAGAGTAGATAGGGAGAGTTATTGAAATTTTATGTGGTTAAGGACAAAAGACAATTATAGGGTTCTTTTGTATATTAGTTTTAAGGATAGCTAGTATATTGTTAAGGAGAAAAAGGTGAAAGTATAAAAAAACATTCAAACATACCATTAACTAATGAACTACCATTTACAAATGCAAGAAATTTTCTAACTCATTTAACATGTTATATATCAATTCTTAACCGCTACATTAATTAAAAAAACATAAACAAAATTAAAATGGAAAAGCAAACACAAATACAATTAATAATTAAATAATCCACGTAACAATTTTTTTAATGAAAACTTAAAAATGGAAAGGGGTACAAAATAATTATCAGAAAATAGAAAAATGTAAAGAGAACTAAAAGGAAAGTTGTAAGAGAAAGAGCAAAGGTTTAAAAAAAATCATAGATCCAAAACCAACCTTAAAAAACAAAAGCAAGAAATCATGCAGTTTTAAAAATGGAACTAAAGATATGGTCGGTAAGACTATAATTGCATTAATAAAAACAAACCAATTGAACTATAAAAAACCAAATCAAGTATTGAGATTCATTATTGATGTCACATAATGATAGACAGTGTACAATAGTTTAAAATGATAACATCAATCATAGCAAATTTAGTATGACAATGCTTGCATATAAATTCAATTAAAAGTATCATATATTTCTTTTCAAAAAAGATCATATAAAACATGACATGTAAAGGTTCCCTAAGTGCATCAAAGAAGTGTAATGATTTCTACCTTTTAACTTTGAGTTGTTATTGGATCCAAGAGCAAGAGACGTTTTCTCTATGCCCCAACCATGTTCTCTAGTCCGTGTATTTTGATGAATCAAATACTCTTCTCATATTATTGCTAGGAAGACTCACTCTATAACTCAAACAGATACATTAATAATTTGTTTTTAATTTTTTTTTTAATTTAGCTGTGTTTCTGTTTTAAGATAAGCATTGATTTAGTAGAGAGTTTTTATTTTCAATATTAAATTTTCTCATGAAAATTAAAAAAACTAATATATGATTAAAATTATTTATTTTTTGCTAATAATTTTAAAGTATATTATTTAAAAAACAAAAAATAATAATTTATATTTATTTTAATAAAATATATTAAATAAAATAGAGATATAATAAAAAAAATTAATAACATTCTAAAACATATAGGCATACTTAATCAATCCTCAAACTCTAACAAAAAGTCAAGACAATCATATGATATCATATTGATATAAGTTTGGATTGAAACTTCAAAGTATGTATTTTGTTGCTACATTTCTACATACTTAGATGATAAAAATATATTAAACAAAATAGAGATATAATAAAAAAAATTAATAACTTTCTAAAACATTTTAGGCATAATTAATAAATTCTCAAGCATTAAACGAAAAAAAAAAAAGAAGAAGGAATGACACATGACCTTTTAATAGGTGATTTATCCATCAAATGATCTGGATAGATTTTTTTAAACAAAACAATTTAAACATATTTTTTAAAAAAATAATAAGAATAACATAAAACAATTAATTAATAAGAAAAAAAGATAAATAAGCTATTTATATACAATAATAAATAAATCAATTTACTATCATATAATACACATAAAACCAAAAGCACGAATTAATGAGTAAATTTGTTGATCTTATTATCGTTTTTCTTTTTGGTAAAATATTAGAAAAAATATGTACAAATATGAAGGTTGCCTAAACTTGTAAGGAAAAATAGTAAAAGAAACAAATATGAGGGGATGTGAAGGAGGGTTGGATGGCGTTGCTATTTATAGCAGTCTGACCTAATTTGGAAAAATAACTAAATGGGAACCAGTGCAACTAACATAACTTAATAAACTGAAAATACTCATCTAGTTAAAAAATAATAATTATTTGACGTAATGAACATTGCTAAAAGATTTCTAAAATTTAAAAAATTAATAAAAAAATTACAATACATATTTTTTTCTGATACATATCAATTATAAAAGATATACACAACAAATTAATTTTTTTTTATCATAGGTGTCCTAAAAAGAAGAATAATTAGTTTTTCTATGACTGGGTTCCCATTAGAGTATAACTGAAAACCAAGACTACAACAAGCAAAAATTACCATGCCACCGGACCATTTCCTCATCCAAAACAAAAATAAAGCTATCTTAAAAATTTCCATTCTCAAATAAGCCCAACAATAAGATTATAATTAACCATAAAACCTATGAACATAAGGCTACAATCCAATAACAAAATATACAAACTCAAAATGAAGCTATACCTAAAAATCCAAAAAAAAAAAACCCATACAAAGGTAAAATATACAAAACAATATAAAATTTTAATATCAAACCCGAAAATCACCAATAACCCAAAGAAGAAAATTTTAAAATAAATTAAATCTAAAAATCATGATATATCTGTAAGCATAACTAAAATTTCTGACTGATCTATGGAGAATCGATCGAAAAAGTGTCTATAAAAATAAAATAAAAAAATAAGAAATCAAACCAAAAGAATATATTAAACAAAATAGAGATAATAAAAAATTAATAACTTTCTAAAACATTATAGGTATAATTAATCAATAATCAAACCTTAACAAAAAGTCAAGACAATCATATCATATTGATATAAATTTGGATTGAAACTTCAAAGTATGTATTTTGTTGCTACATTTCTACATAGTTAGATGATAAAAATAATTAAACAAAAGAGAGATCTAATAAAAAAAAAATCAATAACTTTCTAAAACATTTTAGGCATAATTAATCAATTTTCAATCCCTAACAAAAAGTCAAGATAACTATATCATATCATATTGATATAAATTTGGATTAAAACTTCAAAGTATGTGTGTTTTGTTGTTTATTGATTTTTAAACCGGCAGAAGAATAGTAATTGTAGAATAGAAGAAGCATTAAAGCAAGAAGAATATGTAAAAATTAAATTAAAAAAGAGAAGAAAAATAATCGGTCTTTCTGTGACTGGATTCCCATTAGACTATAACTGAAAACCAAGATTACAGTAATAACTAAAATCATCATGTGTTTATTGAATGGAGGAGGGCGCAAAAGGAATTTTGGTGGGAACTGTTCATTGAACACTGCTAAAGGGATGGCTTTTAATGTATAGAAATAGATTTTAAATTGCATTATTTCTTTTGAAGTATTTAAAGATGTTATTATGGTCATAGTGAAAAAAACTTTAAATTTTATTGTACTTTTAATCATGTGCATTATGACATATTTTTATATAGTTAGGTAATCCTGATTATATAATGGGGTATTACAATACTAATATTAATATTAGTACTAAGATTAATATGTTATATGAAAATTCGGTTCCTACAAAGAGGCATATTACATACATGAGCAGAAATTTCCTGTATGACAGTCTTGAGGATGGAACTAGTGCTTGCTATCTCCATGTTACAAAAATTGATACCAGGCATCTTATATATACCAAAACATCCCCAATTTAACATGCTATAGGGTCATCACTAGCTGCATTTTTATCTTTTTCATTCTCTTTTTGCGCACTCCAGAGCAAGATTGGCTCTTGCAGGAGCCATGGACTTCATGGGTTTAGGGATCGTATGTTTGAGAAGCAAGATAATTCAGAGCCAAAACTATATCGGATATGGCAGGTCACATATTAGGCTGCTCTTGAACAACATTGCAGATATAGCAAGAGCTTGGTACAATCCTCTCACAGAATAATGACCTCGAAGCAAAGGATCGACCATGCGCTAAAAGTTTCTCTGGTCTTTGAACATTGGTCGCGCCTGCAAAGAATCCAATAGATATCATAACTCTATTAATGATGCTACAATTGATTATAGCTCCCTCTCTATTGACTTAAAAAAAAAAAAAGTAAAATAAATATTAACAAAAAAAATCAGATAATGATGAGAGAACGATGCTATAAGTGTAAAAATCCTAATCATCAATCTGCTTGGACATAAATATCAAAATATTACCATGTGAAAGTCGATATTACTTGTTCCCTCAAAACCCACAAGAAAACGTCCAAAAACTTGTAGATATAAAGAAAAAAAAAACGATTAATCACTTGAGAAGTTTTGATTTCAGAAAACTAATTGATAGAATTGATAAAATGTGGCTAAAGGCTATTATTGATTACAGAAATAAAAGAAATGTATAGAACTGAACTAATGACAGCTACAACAAATAGAGTGAAACTTGGAAAAGAGGTTCAATAAAATACATGAGACAAATTTAGTTACTCGAAAATAAATAACAAAAATAATTTTATATGACTTAGGTTATCTCCGACCAAAAACACCATTTTTGTACATAAAAATGGGATAATTATAGTAAATTTATTTCTAATCTATAACACTATTTTGTACACTAAAAAAATATTCTATATTAAATATTCTTTACAACCTTTTATTTCTCGTGAAATAAATAGTGAACTGGTCCGACAATATGACATTAGACTGTTGCCCATGCCATTTCTAATGATAAAAATAGCATCGGTTAGAGATTGAACACTACATATATTTTTTCATGGCAAACCTAGCTCCATTTTGACGTTAAGTTGGAAATGATCTTAGTTTATTTTATTATTAAGATTAAAAATTAATTTATTTAATAGTAAATATTAGGTACTAAAAAATTTAATTCAAAAATAAATATTTAAAATTAATTAATTTTAAGTAATTTTCGTTATAATTTAAAATTAAGTATTAACTACCAATTTAGTAATTCAATTTAAACTTAACTTTTATGGACTATCAATATAGTTAAAATTATTGTTTAAAAAGTCTTATTACTAAATTAACTAGTAATTTGGGGTTCAGTCTCTATTGATTAAATTGAATAACTGAAGTTCAATTGGTTAAATTAAAATTAAATATTAAATTTAGATTGATTGAATTGGAGCTGTTCAATTTATAGTTAAACTCAATTTGAATTTTAATTTATTAAAGTAATAAATTGAGTTCCAGTTTAATCAATTTGGGAATTTTAAGCTCAATCAATTAATTTCAATTTGATAAACTGAATTTCATAAGTTCAGTTAATTAAATAAACCTCAATTTAAGCCATTTAAATTCAATTAATCAGTTGAATCCCAAATTAATCCAATTATTATTATTATTATTATTATTATTATTATTATTATTATTATTATTATTATTATTATTATTATTATTATTATTATTATTATTTTCTAAAAAATAAAACTCAGCAAGCATGTTTTTAGTTGTTTTTAAAAAATTAGATTGAAAGCATCCAAACATACTTGACCATATGTGAGAAATAATCGCAATTAAGTTGGTTATTTCAAAGTAGAAACCAAAAAAAAATGGCAATAATAAAACATGTTAGAAATATAAAATAAATTAATATCGCCATTTTCTTTCTTCAGATCGGAAGAAATCTTAGTCTAATCTCACATCCAACTCCAAGAATGGGAAAACAGAAACCAACGATCACAAGAATACTCTTATTCTTTCAAAGAAAAATGTCATCAACCCTGCAAAGATTATCATTAATAGGCTTCAAAAAAGGTAATGTTTTGGTTCTTTTTCATTCTCGGAATGCTTTACATTGTTTTTTCTTCCCATCTTCTCATAAACAAAGAACGCAAATTTATATCAGAAGACGAAAATCTTAAATTGCTAACCAATATGAGCTCATTAATCCACCTGAACGATCAATGAGAAGAAGATTCTTTAGAACCGATTATACTTCCTCAAAGATCACAGTCTTATGATACAGAACTGAAACACATTGTTTTCGGCATAGCAACATCCGCGAATCTATGGGAGAAGAGAAAAGAGTATGTGAAAGTCTGGTGGAGGCCAAAGGAGACTAGAGGCATAGTTTGGATGGATAGAATGGTAAAAACTAGAAGAAATGAGAATTTGCCTGAGATAAGAGTTTCTGCAGATACATCAAGGTTTAAGTATTCAAATCGAATAGGCAAGGACATAGATCAACAATTAGGATATCAAGGGTGGTTTCTGAGACTTTAAAGGTTGGACTGAAAGATATTAGGTGGTTTGTTATGGGAGATTATGACACGGTTTTCGTTGTTGATAATGTGCTGAGAATACTTTCCAAATATGATCATAGACAATATTATTATATTGGTATGCAGTAGCTCCTCAGAAAGTCATCTCCAGAATATATATTTTTCTTAGGCTCCGTTTGACATTGAGTTTAACAAAAACACTTTTGAAAAAAAAAATTTATTTTTAAATTTTTTGATAGATAGATGTTTTTTCCAGAAGCAGATTTGAGAAAAACAGTTTATAAAAAACTAAAAAAATCAGTCAATTAAATCAAAAAATTTCTAAGCCTGCTTTTTGGACATACAACAGCAATCCCAAACACTCCCTTAGTCTATGGCATATGGAGGAGGTGGACTTGCGATAAGCTATCCATTGGCAAAGGAGTTGGTTAAGATGCAAGATAAGTGCATTCAAAGATATCCTGGATTGTATGGCAGTGATGACAGAATACAGGCTTGCATGGCTGAACTTGGAGTCCCACTCACTAAGGAACCTAGGTTTCATCAGGTATATAATCAATACCTTGAACCTAATTTTAACAGTTTTCGAATTTTTATTACCCATCATTTGAGGTGCTGTTTTTCCTAGTAGCTAATCAACAATACTAAATAGAATTGACGTGATCGTTGATTGTGTTTATGCAGTATGATGTTTGTGGAGAACTTTTAGGCCTCCTAGGATCACATCCTGTGACTCCATTTGCGTCACTTCATCACCTCGCTGTAGTGGAGCCTGTATTTCCAAGAATAACACAAGCAAAAGCCCTGCAACATTTATTTACATCGGCCAGACTTGACTCAGGTAATGTAATGCAACAATCCATATGGGGCTTTGTTGTTCAAATCAATAGATAAGTAATCTCTCCTAGAGAGCTCGAGATGCCGACAAGAACATTTCTTAATTAGTATCGGAAAGCTGATTCCACTGCATATGCATTCAACACAAGGCCTGTGACAAAGCACCCATGTTTAAAGCCCTTTACTTCTACATGAACACTACAAAATATGATCGAGTTAGGAAACAAACAGTTGGCATCTACACTCGCCAGAGATCACCTGCTCCTTATTGCCGATGAAGGATGGTATCCTCTGAAAAAATTAATTCTATTGTAGTATTGAAGAAGCCGGACAGTCTCCGCTGGTAGAAGGTAAGGTTTGGGAATGCATCAAACAAGTTTTCAGTGCTATCGTTGATGCTATTGCTAACAAATCAAAATTTCTTTTGCAGTCACCAAGAAGGGAATGTTGCAGAGTGATGCCAACAAACAAACCCTCAGCTATGAATATATGGGTGGGGAATTGTAGAGATGGTGAGATTAGTTAATTGTAGCATGGAGCAATCAGGAACTTCGATTGTTTTTCCATGACTTTATCTTCTTTCCTAAAGATTTCCAGACACATACAAGAATAAAAATGAAAGCCAAAAGAGTCGATGGAAATAGAGCTCAAAAAATGAACTTTATTAGCTTTTGCCATATAAGAAAGCTCACAGAAGCAGCAGAATTTCAATCCACTTTCCCAATGAGGCACTTACCTACAATTATTTCATTCCTTGATATATTTCATAGGTGTAAATTTGATACATGTTCATCAGCAATCATAGTTTTCTCTACAATGTATTGTTGGCAACTAACAAGTCCTGCTTTCTACTGCAATCAAAATATTGATTTGAACCTTTTTTCTTTTTGATAATGAATTTCTACTCATAGACCATGATCAATCAATTTTATTTACTGGTTGAACTTCTTCAGTTTCATTATTGATGGTAAGATTATGGGGAACCATTGCGACTGGGGATGTAGCAGATGCCAAGATAGCAAGTTCAACAACATTGTTGTTGAGAGGCTGTGGCATATGAATACGATGTATTGCTACAATCTTTCCGTCCTTGATCACCACATTTACTGCTAAAGAAATCGTATAAAAATATATTAAAGCAGAGTATTGTACACATAAGATACTTAATCTCCTCCATTCAGTATGATAAAAATGCATTATTTAACCAAGATAACATGACATTTCATTCATTGAGAATCAATGTAACACCAAAAAGGAGAAAAAGCTAAAAGAGAAATTAATCTGTGATCTCAAGATCTAAAACTATTCTTTCAGTGAAAATTAAAATTATTTCTTGCACCATTCCAATTCTAAGTAACAATTGAAAAATTCCCAAAAGAAAACCCAAATTTTGACTTTGAAATAAGAGAAAATTCAAAGAAACAGAGAAATCTTGTTAATAGAAAAATGTAAAATGTGGATTTTGTTCTTTTTCTCAGGAATCTGTAAGGCAGCAGATTTGATTTCAAAAATAAACAAGCAAGAATTCAAAATAAGGCAATTTCCCTTCTCAATAAAATTATAGAGATGGATAGTGAAGATATATATATAAACATCAAGAAATCATCATTAACAACCAAATTGACCAAAACCCATAAATCAATCGACCAAAGGATTTAAGAAAAGAAAAAAAAACAAAGCAAGAAAAGGATAATCTTGAAATCACTGAAATTAAAATGCAACGGTATACCTGGGGAAGAGAACCACCAGAGAGTGAAGAGGCAGAACATCACAATAAATGGAATAGCATGGACAGACTTCACAGCGGCTGATCTCCTGAAGAGGGTAGAAGAGTGGAAGTAAAGAGGAAGAAGAAGGGCAGATTCATCCATCGCTATGCCTCCGGGTGAAGAATATTTAGCATGTTGATGCTGTGTTTGCTGTGTTACCTTCATCATATGGTTCTCTTCAGGAGCTCGAGATGAGCTTGCTGGTCTCTGCTGCATTTACACAAACACCAGATGGGTACATAGAGAAGAAAGGGTTCTTTTTGCAGGGCGTTTTCTGTTAGTTGTGGACTTCGGGATTTGGTTTCTGGTTGGGCAGGTTTTTAACGACTTGGCTTTCTAGGCGGGAAAGTCTTTTGCACTTGCTAGTCACGTGACTAAGACTTAAATAAAATTGCTAATTTTGCTATTTATTCTTAGCTTTAAGTAAAGCTATTTTACTCTATACCAACTTTTATTTTTATTTCAAATTCTTAAAAAATAAATTTATTATAAAAAATTGTAATATTTTACTGACCACGGTCTATAGCATATCTCTGATTTATTTTGGAAAGAAGTTTAATTTCCCATTTTGTTTCATAATTCCGACGGAAAATTGCTTTGATTGGAACCAAATCTACAGTTTTCAATTTTGAAGCAACTGCAAACAATATATATATATACACACACACACACGATTACGCAAATTTTCCTTCTCTCTAATTAATTTTTATTTCTTAATTTTTTCAATGTATCCTAATTAATATAGGATTATATCAAGAAAAACGTATAATTTCAGTTTAATTATATTAATTAAATTTTTTAATATATATGAAAGTATAAATGAGCCTATCAGAGGAAAGGATCCAACAAGATAGATAAACAACCCTTCTTTCTATTTACTGTTACAGTAGATAAACAACCGTTTTCTCTATTTGTTATTAGAGATTTTATATGATTAAAATCCGTCATAAATGAAATCTGCAAATTGCATGTTATATGAGCATTAGCAACTACAGTTTAATGGACTGAAAGAGTTACTTGTAAAATAAAAAAGAATTCCTCAACTTGTTAATTGTTTTCTCCATTCTAATATCCCAATTTCATTCATATTTCAAGATTCCATCCAGTATCCTGCCCACAATGCTAAATTTGGTGAATTTCAGTTGTGATGGTAATTGCAGAAAATTAGCAACAATCCGAGAAGGTAACTTGTTACTATACCAATATTAATATTAGTACTAAGGCTAATCTGTTGTATGAGAAATTGGTTCCTACAAGGAGGCATATTACATACAAGAATCCCAGCTCAAATTTACACCAGAACAAATGGAAGAGGCAGAAATTTCCTGTAGAAAAAGTATTGAGGATGGAACTAGTGCCTGCTATCTCCATGTTACAAAAATTGATACCAGGCACCTTATATATACCAGAACATCCACAATTTAACATGCTATATAGGGTCCTCACTTATTGCATGTTTCTCTCTTTCACTCTCAGTTTTCGCTCCAGAGCAAGATTGGCTCTTGCGGGAGCCATGCCCTCCATGGGTTTGGGGATCGTATGTTTGAGAAGCAAGATAATTCAGAGCCAAAACTACATCGGATATGGCAGGTCGCATATTAGGCTGCTCTTGAACACACATTGCAGATATAGCAAGAGCTTGGTACAGTCCTCTCACAGGATAATGACCTTGAAGCAAAGGATCAACCATGCGCGAAAAGTTCCTCCGGTCTCTGAACATTGGTCGCGCCTGCAAAAAATCCAATAGATATCATGACTCTATCAATGATACTACAATTGATTATAGCTCCCTCTATTGACTCAAAAAAATAAAACAAATATTTAAAAAAACTATATCAGATAATGATGAGAGAACGGTGCTACAAGTGTAAAAATCCAAATCATCAATCTGCTCAGACATAAATATTAAAATATTACGCTGTGAAAGTCGATATTACTTCAAGTTTTACTCAAGACCCCACAAGAAAAGTCCAAAAACTTGCAGATATAAAGAAAAATTAAACGACTAATCACTTGAGAAGCTTTGATTTCAGAAAACTAATTGATTAGCAAGAAGAATTCATAAACTGTGGCTAAAGGCTACTGATTAATGAAAATAAAAGAAGTGTATAGAACTGATGACATTTACAGCAAGCAGCATCAAGGACGGGACTTTGCCAACAGCAATAATGACCAAGGTCAACAATTCATTGCATGTCCCAACATATTAAAAAAAAAAAAAAAAGCAAATATACAACTGGGAGCCTTGTTAAACATAGAATTTGATTCTGGCATCCAAAGAAAGAAAATTTGCCTATTCAGCTGAAGTTTTATTTGCAATTTGGTTAACTATTCATTTGTAGCATCCAACACAAAGAAAAGTCTCTTATTTGCCTAAAGTTTTATTTGCAATTCATTTACCTAATCATTCCCAATGTCACAACTCAACAAATAAACTTGTATATTCAGCTCAAGTTTCAATTCACAATTGCTTACTTCAAAGAAAATAAAAGAAACAGTAAGAACGTCATAATGACATTTATGATTTCATTTTTACAATTCAAACTTTGTCGCACAACCCACTCTATCCACATGGCTAAAATCTAATTACAATAACTTTTTATGCATGTCATACTCCTACATTCATAGAATTGGATGGATGAACAAGTTCAGTTGTAAATAAATAATTTCAAGAATGATTCATTTCACAAGAATGAAAAGCAAACAAAAATAATTAACAAAAGATCAGTTGGCTACATTCTGAAAAATTGGTAATAATCTGAAAAGAACACATAATCATTGAAACATCCAGAAGACATATTAGAGTGATGTCTAATTTTATAACATTAAATTTCACCGAGTAAAACAGGCACCTTAGACTAATTTAAATCACAAGGTTATGGATAAGAAATTCTTACCCAAGCAACAAGATTTTGTTCATGACGATCCTTTGTTTGATCAATTGCTTTCCTGCCTGTAATGAGCTCCAAAAGAACCACCCCAAAGCTATAAATGTCTGATTTAAATGTCAGCTGACCCGTCATTGCATAGTCCGGTGCACAATATCCATATGTGCCCATAACCCTTGTAGAAACATGGGTCTTATCTCCACTGGGTCCTTCTTTAGCCAAGCCAAAATCAGATAGCTTTGGAAAATACCCCTCCCCAAGCAAAATATTCGAGCATTTAAGATCACGATATATAATAGGGGGTTTCATTTTCTCGTGCAAGTACTCTAGACCCTTGGCTGCACCAGCAGCTATTTTCATTCTTGTGTTCCAATCAAGTGGTTGTCTACTAGGTGGAAGATCTATTGAAGGAAAGAAATCAAAATAAATAAATAACGACTGCCAAGTCATGAAGATGAGCATGCAATCAAAACAAGGATCGATGGTAAGATGACTTACATACCATGCAAATGGTTTTCTAGAGATCCTAAAGGCATATATTCATACACCAATAGCCTCTGAGCTCCCTCAGCACAATATCCAATTAACTGGACAAGATTGGGATGATCTGCTAGAGTTAATGTACACACTTCATTTACAAACTCTCTAGTCCCTTGTACGCCATTTTGATCGAGTTGCTTAATAGCAACGAACTATGTCAAATATAAACACAATAATTAAGTCTCATGTGGAAACTGTAGTAAGAAACTTACAACAAAATCATATTAAATCAACACTAATAAGATGAATATCAGTTAAGGCATTATTCAATACCGTTTTGGAGATCACTAACCTGGTATACTTTCTCCAAATACCCCTTATAGACTTTGCCAAAACCTCCTTCACCTAAGAAACAATCTTCCCTAAAATTGCCTGTTGCGACTGCAAGTTCTTCAAAGGTAAATGCTTGGGCTCGCTTACCACTGTTTCTACCATCCTTAGAAACCTCACCCATCAAATTCAGATTATTTGTGTCAGAAGATGGTCGATCATCCTTAGAAGCTTTATCCTCTTTTATTACATTTGCATATGGTTTTACTCTCAGTGACCCTATAAAGCAAACAAACAAACAAACAAAATGTTTAGAAGATTTAACAAACTGACACAAGTTGATGCCCATGGAGTTTAAAATTGCAAAAAATATTATTTTTCATAGAATGTGGGTATTGTAGAGAAGCCACAATCATCAAATTTGAAAGCAAACAAAGAACACATTAAAGACAAAAAATAAATTGAAGGACCAAAGGAAGGTTTTGGATTATCGATTATATTTTACCCAAAGTACAAAAAATCAGAAGGGCCATTAATATAACAACCTAAACCCCAAGCTCCATGAGAGAGAATACTGAAAGAGGTTTTAAAACAAATAAATAAAAATCAAACTTTGAGCTTCTGATCAGTTCAACCCATTTTAGAAAAACACAAAAATTTAGCTTCCAAATAATTAAAGCTACAATCAATAGGCAAAATACATGATAATAAACAAAAAAAAAAGGAAATTTCTTCTAAAATTTTCATTTTGATTAAATGCAAAAGAGGAAAAAACGGGGTCCCACGCCGAAAGAGAAAGAAGAAACGAGAATTCACAGAAAAAAAAAGTTCAAAATCTTTCAGAAAAGATAGAAACTTTTGATCATGAAATGATGTTAGATAAAATACCTGAAGTGGGTCGTGTTTGATCGGTGCGTTTAGTGCTATTTCTCTCTGATCGCTTCTTTGATTGTTTTCCATTGCAGAAAAAGCATCCCATATTATTATTACAATTATTAGTATTTTTTTATTATTGTTCTCAACCAAAACGAAAAAATAAATAAATTTAATAAATAAAAAAAATTGATGCTCTTTCCCCCCCAGTTTCTTTATTGTCTCTCTGCAGAGAAAGAGATGATTAAGAGGAAAAAAAAACAGAGCCCTAACTCTAAGCAAGAAAGAAACAGAGAATGGGGAGAGAAAGGAGGAGAGAGCTGCGAGAAACTGAGCTCCTCATCATTTCAATTTAGGGCTTTTATATGTGCTTTAATATTTCCAATATGTACATAGTGTATATATATATATATATATATATATATATATATATATATATTATGTTCCAGTGATAACGCAACTTAGTAGTTCGTCAAAAATAACCAACCAGTGCTACCCACGTGGAAAAAACCAATGTCGCCGGACACGTGGGCAAATAAAAAATTACCGCGTGCGTTTGGGGTTAATAAGAAGGGAGTAGTTGCGTTACTGTTTTGTCCGTTCTCTCGGTACTGACTTGGCACAGAGTTATTAGTTGCATAGTGATTCGGTGTACCAACAGATCTTTGTCATTTTTCTGGAAGAAAATACCAATTTATTATATTTAATTATTAATTTATTATCACAATCATTTTTAATATGTTACCTTCCCGTGACATACGTATCACAAAGCGGCAGTGCCATTAATCGCCGTCAGATATTCGAATAGAGTGAGTGAGAAATAAGTCAAATGTTTTTTAAGAAAATTAAAATTATTAAAAAAAATAATTTTGAAAAAGGGACCCACCGCTGAGTGGGATACAGTGACAAAAACAAACGCGGTTTCTCCGTTTAAAACGCTCTTATTTAACGGTGCTGATCTACGCGCTCCTTCATCTCGGCCACCGTTAACAAACAGTAAAACCAATTAGATTCTTTGACTTCATTTCGCAAACGTACCTGATTTGATCTTAGTAATCTTACCGTTTTAACCTCACACGGTATCTTCAACCAGCTGGTTGATTTTGTAGTAATTAACTGTTGTCATAAATTCTTTGGTCAATAAATATGGTCATTACTAATTGGCAAAATAATGATTTTTTTAATATCCATTTTCTTAATTTTCAGAAAGGAAATTTTATTATTTTTATTCATGTTTCAAATTAAAAATAACTAAATATTCAGACTTTGTAGATCAATGGATCTCTCTCACACACATACAATTTTTTTTTTACATTCAATTACATATTTTAATTATAAAATTAAGAATTGAGTTTAATTTGATCAATGGATCTCAATGATTCTATGTTATGCATTAAGTTTAATTCATCAGTTTTATTATATTAAAAAATCAGGGCAACTGAACAGGAGATAATTGGATTAATTGTATGATTCAATTATGAAATTAAAATTTTAATATGGGGACCAATTTACTTATGAAAGATATTAAGGATATTAAATCAAAATTTGAAAAAAAAAATTATATTCAATGTGATCAATTATTCAATCATATTAGTAATTATAAAATTAAGGAATATTATCAAAAGTGAGTTTAATTTAATCGATCAACATTTACTAGATAATGGGATTACTGAGTTATTATTTCTTATAATTGTTGTTTTGGATATAAATTAATAAAGTTTCGTTTTCCTTTTTAGATTAAAGCTTGTAATTGAAAAATTAAGTATATAAGGACAAAACCAGCAAAGCAAAAGATTTTAAAATAAATAGAAAATAAATTTTGATAAATGCTGATTGCTGAATAACATAAGGTCACCTTTGACACTATTCATTTCATGGATTGTAGTTTGTTGTGGTTTTTGGAAAGTATGGCATGTTAGAAATGATAATTTGCAATTTAATTAAATATTTTAGGTTGGTGTATTAGTTTTAGGTTTATGTATAACACTATCTCATTCTGATGATAGAGTGAGATGATATTGAGTATCAATTTTTAATTATCGTAATTGAATTAGAGCTTACATTGTCATTTACTAAGTAATACTTGTTTATTTATCATTTAAACTACTTTAATTAATTTTTGTTATTGACTTGTAACATAGTTTTTGTTGCCCAAATATTAAGCCAAGAAGAGGGGTTGAATTGGAGTTTCAAAAAATTAAACTTTAAGGTGCGGAAATAAATAATTAATTTTAGGAGGAATAGAGAAAATCTAACACAAAGATTTATAGAGGTTCGGATGTTAACAAACCCTACTCTTCTCCAAATTGCAATTGGGAGTTTCACTAACACACTAAGTGTTACAATGGAGTTTTACAAGCTCAGTCCCAACTATGGTGTTTCTCACAATGGCTCACACCTAACCCAGAAATCTCTTGTGTTTTAATGGCTCACACAATAACCAATTCCTTGTGTTTTACAGGCTCACACAAACAACCTTCACTTTGTGTTTTTAGAGGCTCACACAAAAACCTTTTGATTTGTGTTTTGAGACTCACACAACTAACCCTTACAAGTGTTCTACTCTTAACCCAGAAATACCCAAAGCTCACTTGAGTAAAGATTACAGAGAGAACCATTTACAAATCTTAATTGCTCAATAAATGAAGAGCAAAAAGATTTTTACAGAGAATAGATTTTGTTCTCAAAGTATGAATGTACAAATAGCTTGTAATAAGAATTAAATTCGAAGTATATGCTATTCTATTGTTATTTTCTTCATTCTCTTATTCTGAATGTATAAATGACTTCCATTTATACTCTCAATGTTGAATATAGCCGTTGGGGTGCATTAAATATGAAACTAACCGTTGTACCAACCAAATAATCGCGTCTGACATTTTTCTCTTTCATTGTTCATGAGCGTGACTATGTTTGTCACGGGTATGACATTTCTTCCCAAGTCGTGACTGAAGTGGTGACATTGGTCGTGAAGCTCTCTGTAATGTTTTGACATATTGAGTCACGGGCGTGACATACTCATTCACGGGCATAACAAACTTCTCAGCCGTGATTCAAGTGGTGACTTTGGTCGTGAAACTCTCTGGATGAAAATGCATGAACATTTACGGGGGTGACTGAAATGTCCACTTCACGGTTTGTTCTTCCTTCATGGCCGTGAACTTCAAATGTTGGTTTTGGTAACGATTAGCTTTTTCACGGGCGTGACACTTATAGTCACGACAGTGAACATGCTACTTCTTGAATTTTGTCTTTCAAGGATTATTCTTCTAATCTCCATTCTTGCTATTTTAATCCATGTCCTGTATAATAGACTTAGAAAACAAGTATGTTAAATACAATATTGCTATTATATTTGTTATCATCAAAATAACGGAAATACCCTTCAAGGTTTAACAATCTCCCCCTTTTTAATGGTGACAAATAATCTAGCAATATGTGATTTTGAGAAGTCTCCCCCTCAAAAAATACTTAGGATAAAAAATTTATAATGTGCAAGAATAGTAAAGAATGATGTAGCATAGAAATAAACTTAGCTAGATTTTAAGTATATGCAAGTTATATAAGAAGTATATCCAATATATACCATAATTCCTTTTTAAGGCATGAAGTATATGTAAGGTATACTTAAGGTATATCATGGCATATTTATGTTTGTAACTTGCATGAAGGTATATGCAAAGTATAATTAAGGTATATCTTATGTATACAAAGCTCAATTTTTCAATTTTATACTTTGCATATGAATTTTTGAATCAAGATTTCTAATCCTTTTTAATCTATTTCAAAGTCAATTCAATTTTAATTTTTGATTCAAAATTCATTTACCTTAATATATATTGCTAGTTTTTCCTTAAAATGCTAGTTTGATACCATTTTCCCTATAATATATTGCTAGTTTTCTCCCCCTTTTGTCATCAATCAAAAAAGGATAAAAAAGATATCAATGAGATAAGCAAAAGCAAATACATTAATTAAAGAAAAAGATACAAACAAAGTTAAATGTTTAGAAAGGAAATTGAAAATTTCCTACACAACAACAAACATAAAATAAGAAATAAACAAGCAAAACATGCAAATTTAGGCTACACTCTAGCCTAACTCCTAGTCGGACATCCTATCACGAAGCCTAGCTACTTCAGCCTCAAGGCTGTCCATCCGAGACTTCATGAAGTCTTTGAGGTTCTCCAACCTCTCATCCATCGAAGTCTGCAGCTGCTCAAAACGTGGTGCCAAGAGGTCAACCACCTGCTGCTCTAACGTTGGTGTGGAAGCCGAGGATTGTCTGATGTCCTGCTCAGCTACTGGAGGTACTTCCTTAACCCGAGCCCTCTTCTTCTGCTGGACTCCATAGAGGCCTGATTTAAATTCCTCCATGTCATTATCTTCCCAGATGATCTCCCCAGCAGTGTCAGTGAAGCGGTAGAAGATATCGTTCTGGAAAACGATTCTGACAGCCGCTCCCATCTTGATGAATGACTCGACATCCAAGCGATCTCAAGGATGTCCAGGGATGAGGTTGAAGTGATGCTCATCCAGCTTCAGATACTCAAGCTTTACTGCTATGTGGGTGACATATGCACCAATCAAGATATCTCCAGTAGGTTTGGTGGCAATGGAGAGAAGATGGTTTGCAAACCATCTAGAAAGTGCCACTGTGAATCCTCTGCGAGCCATCTCAAAGAGGAAGAGCTCCGATTTCTTGATAGTCTCGTTGCTTTCTCCCCTAGCAAATATGTTATAGGTTAGGAACCTATGCAAATACTTGTGCACTGGGGACCTGAGATGTGTGCTCTTTGTCTTCTTGACATTCCAGCTGCAATCGGTGCCAAAATGTGTCCAGGCTCGAGGGGTAGAGAATTCTACCTCAGTATCATTCAGGATGCCATCAGATGGTAGACTGAACAATTCCCCAAATTCGATGGCACTGAGGGTGTTGGGATTGTTGCAGAGTTGGAATTTTACCACTCCAGTAGGTGAAACCTGCAAGATGCTGAGGAATTCCAGTGTTGGCTCCCTCAAGGTTGGTTGGTGAATTTTCACAAAATCTTTCAAATGACAAGCTTGTAGTTGCTCTGTCATATCTATCTCGAGCCCGAGACTTCGGACTGTCTGCCATTCGAAGGACCGTGATGACAGTAGAGGTCTCTTCTTCAAAGTTGAGTATCGAGGATGGCATTGCTCCGGAATAAGGTTCATGAGGTAATCTGCATACCTCCTAGGAACATGGGACTTCTTTCTCTTTCCCTTGGATGAAGCAATCTCCATTTGTTTTGAAGAAATTGGTTTGTGATGGATTGGAAAACTTTTGACATAAAATTTTTATGAAACCCTAAGAATGTAAGATTTCTGATGAAGATTTGAACTTTTGGTGGTATTTATAGGAAAAGTTTGAGTCTTGGGGGCCGGAATCTTCAATGTCTCAATGAATGTATATGAATGAGAGCGGTTTTGGGAGTTGGAGAGTTGAAATAAAAAATATAATCGGTTGTTTTTTTATATACTCGATACATTCACGGGCGTGAAGTGGGTGTTCACGGGCTTGAATGGTCGTGTTCACGGTTTGCTAAAGGAGTATTCCACCCATGAATGAAGGCGTGAATAAGTTCACGGGCATGCCCTTTGAATATCACGGCCGTGAATGATAAACGGTCACGGGGGTGAACAAATAGTCACGGGCGTGAAATGTTGAATTTCACTACTTATGCCCGTGAAGCAACCCGTGACTCAAGGCATGAACGCTTCTATGAGTTTTGGGGTGTAATTGTTCACGGGGTAAAAATTCGTCACGAGCGTGAAAGTTTCTTTTCACGGGAGTGAATGAAGTCGTGAACCACGTCGTGAACGACACTACCTCTTTTGGCTATTTAAGTCACGGGCGTGAACATATGTCACGGGCGTGACTCCCCTAAAATTTTTATCAAATAAAATTAAGTCCTAAAAACAAGACTAAATCATTTCAACAAAGATTCTATTCCTTAAAACATAAAGTTTCATCAAAATTTCTATCTTATGTCTTGTGATATGAATTAAAATCATCAATTAAAATTTCATAATTTAGTAATCACAAGGTTAATCCATCAATCATAGCAAGTTCTCTTCTAATGAAATTAAATCTTTCCTCATTTAGAGACTTAATAAAAATATCTGCTAATTGATTTTCTGTGTTTATAAATTCTAATGCAACATTTCCATATTGAACATGATCTCTAATAAAATGGTGTCTAATGTTAATATGTTTACTTCTTGAATGTTGTATAGGATTCTTTGAAAGATTTATGGCACTTGTATTGTCACATTTAATAGGTATATGATTCATTTCATTACCATAGTCCTTAAGTTGTTGTTTCATCCAAATAATTTGAGTACAACAACATCCAGCTGCTACATATTCTGCTTCAGCAGTTGAGAGAGCAACTGAAACTTGTTTCTTGCTAAACCAATAAACTAAGCATTCTCCAATGAAGTGACAATTACCTGAAGTACTTTTCCTATCTAAAAGACTACCCGCATAGTCTGCATCTGAATATCCTATAATGTAAAAGGATGAATTATTAGGATACCATAAACCTAGATGCAAAGATCCATGTAAATATCTTAAAATTCTTTTTACTGCATTTAAATGAGATTCTTTAGGGCATGATTGAAAATGTGCACACAAGCAAATACTATACATTATATCGGGTCTAGAAGCAATGAGATATAAAAGTGATCCGATCATACCTCTATAAAGCTTTTCATTAATGCTCTTACCCTTTTCATCCTTGTCCAATTTTGTTGATGTGCTCATAGGAGTCTTGGCATTCTTGCATCCTTCCATACCAAATTTCTTAATTAAATCTTTGGCATATTTGGATTGGTTGATGAATATGCCCTCATTGCTTTGCTTTATTTGTAGACCAAGGAAATACTTAAGCTCTCCCATCATGCTCATTTCAAACTCCTTAGTCATACACTTAGCAAATTCTTGACAAAGCAACTCATGAATGTGCTAAACTATTAGCAGGAGTAGAAACTGCGGCGGTTAAGAAGTTGCAACCTTCCAAATAAGAACTGATTAGTAGAACCAAATATTATATCATCAACATAAATTTGAACAATTAGTATATCATGCTTATGCTTTTTGATGAATAATGTAGTGTCAACATTTCCCTTTGTAAAGCTATTTTTTAATAAAAAGGAACTTAGCCTCTCATACCAAGCTCTTGGAGCTTGTTTTAAACCATACAAAGCTTTTGAAAGTTTAAAAACATGATTTGGCAAATCATAGCTTTCAAAACCTAGTGGTTGTTCTACATACACTTCTTCATCTATATAACCATTTAGAAATGCACTTTTCACATCCATTTGGAAAAGTTTGAAATTCATGTAACATGCATATGCTAAAAGTATTCTTATGGCTTCTAATCTAGCTACAGGTGCATATGTTTCATCATAATCTATACCTTCTTCCTGATTATATCCTTTTGCAACTAATCTAGCCTTATTTCTGGTTATTAAACCTTGTTTATCTAATTTGTTTCTAAATACCCATTTGCTACCTATAAATTGATGATCCTTGGGTCTAGGTACTAGGATCCATACCTTATTTCTCTCAAATTGGTTGAGTTCCTCTTGCATGGAAATTACCCAAATTTCATCATTAAGAGCCTCATCAATATTTTTAGGCTCAATTTGTGAAATAAAACCAATGTCATTGACTAGATGTTTGAAATGAGATCTAGTACTTACTCCCCTTGAAAGATCACCAATGATTTGCTCTTTTGGATGATCTTTCGTCATTCTCCATTCTTTTGGAAGTTCTTGTTCATTTTCTTCTTGATTTTGAGGTAGAGAATCATTTTGATGTAAATCTTCTTGATCATTTTCTTCTTTCCCATTTCCAATATCAAGTCTTTCCATATTACCTACAACATCATCAAAAGCACTACCTTTCACAAAATCAAGTCTACTAGATTCATTAAAAACAACATGCATGGATTCTTCAACCGTTAATGATCTTTTATTAAATACTCTATATGCTTTGCTGGTTGTAGAGTATCCTAAAAAGATACCTTCATCAGATTTAGAGGCAAATTTTTCAAGATTGTCCTTGGTGTTCAATATAAAACACTTGCATCCAAATACTCTAAAGTATGATATCAAAGGCTTTCTTCTATTCCATAGCTCAAATGAGGTTTTTTTTAAATGAGGTCTTTTGAAAACTCGATTTGAAATATAACATGCAGTGTTTGTGGCTTCTGCCCAAAAATAAGTTGGTAATTCATATTCATTGAGCATTGTTCTAGCCATTTCAATTAAAGTTCGATTTTTCCTTTCAACTACCACATTTTGTTGAGGTGTCCTAAGAGATGAGAAATTATATGAAATACCATGTTCAAGACAAAAGCTTTCAAAGTTTTCATTTTCAAATTCTTTCCTATGATCATTTCTTATTTTTGAAATACAATACCCCTTCTCATTTTGAACTCTTTTAGCAAAGTTTTTGAAGTTTTCAAAAGCATCACTCTTTTGAGCTAAGAAAATTACCCAAGTAAATCTACAGTAATCATCTACGATGATAAATGCATAATGTTTTCCTCCTAAGCTAGCAATTCTAGTAGGTCTAAACAAGTCTAAATGCAGGAGTTGAAGAGGTTTTGAAGTACTTACTATGTTTTTGGTTTTGAATGATGACTTGTGTTGCTTTCCTCTTTGGCAAGGATCACATGTCTTGCCTTTTTCATATTTAACTCTTGGCAGTCTTTTTACTAATTCTCATGTGCTGAGACTTTGTATTAAGTCCATGTTAGCATGACCAAGTCTTCTATGCCACAACCAAGATTCATCACTAGTAGTCACAAGACACTTAGAGGAATGGTTAGATAGTTCATGTAAGTTTATTATGTATGTATTGATATCTCTATTTCCTTTAAATATTTCTTGACCATCAATAGAGATCACAAGACATTCAGTTGAAGTAAAGATTATTTTATTTCATTTATCACATAATTGACTTACACTTAACAAGTTATGTTTCAAGCCATCAACAAGTAAGACATCTTTAATAAAAGTAGTACCATTAACACCAATAGAACCAATGCCAATTACCTTACCCTTTGCATTGTTTCCAAAGGTAACTTTACCTCCATCAATACTTTTGATTTCATTGAAAAGTTCTTTGTCTCCTGTCATATGCCTTGAGCATTCACTGTCTACTAGCCAAGCATTTTTGTTTATTATGGACTTGAGGCATACCTATAGAATCATAATTCAAGTATGATTTTTAGGTACCCAAATGAGTTTGGGTCCTTGGGGGTTAGCACATGAAGGTTCCCAATGAGCCTTCCTTATCCAACAATATTTATTTATGTGACCCTTTTTCATACAATAATTTCATTGTTTTGGTCTAAATTTTTTTTGGTCCTACAATGTATTTGAATGTCATAATTATATTAGACTGATTTTGAGAACAATGGCATGCACAGTTATGATTAATTTTAGATTTTCTAGAAGTATGCTTCCTATATATAAAGGCATGATTATTTTTTTCTGTATAGAAGGTTTAACATGCTTATTTCTTGGTGTTGTTCTAACAGGTGTGGAGATGTGAGATTCTTTAGACTTAACAAATATAGTTTTGTGAGAAGATGATGATGTGTCCTTAAATCCTAGACCATGTCTAATTAAAGGTGATCTTTGAGACACAATGAGAGTATCTAAGATCTCTTTACCTTTGTGAAATTGAAATGGAATTTCTAAGTTCCTAAACTTCATTTTTCAAAGTATTATTTTCTTTTAACAATGAAGTTGTTGAGGGTCTTGATGAGTATTCATCTAATGACTTTTGGAGAGATTCATTAGATGATTTAAGCTTTATGTTTTCCTTTTCTAAACCATCTATCTTATTTTTTAAATTAGAGATATTATTTCTATAGGTACTAAATTTAGTTCTATATTTCTCTAATTCTATATTTAATTCTTCTATTAGGCTTTGCTCATCATCATCATCATCACTATCATCATCATTATCACTACTATCATCATTATTCAAAGAGTATGAGTGTAGTGATCTTACCTTATTTGAGACATGATCTTCGATAGCCATGAAACATAGGTTGACCTCTTCATTTTCATTATTATTTTTTTCACTTGAAGAGCTTTCGTCATCTCATGTGGCTTTGTGACCTTTCTCCCCATTGTCTCTTTGGTATTTGCTCTTATGCTTTTTGAGCCTTGGACATTCTGGTTTGATATGTCCTTTCTTTCCACACTCATAGCACTTTACCTCTTCCTTACTTCTATGTGTGTCATTAGAAGTTTGTTTGAAATTTCTTTGCCTGAGTTTTCTGGAGTTGCTCATTTTCTTCTCAATGATTCTTTTTAATCTTCTTGAAAGCATAGCAATGTCCTCATTTTCATCATCACTCATTTCTTCATCATCTTCACTTTCTTCTTGAGATTTTGAAGTAGAGGCTTTGAGTGCTAAGGGCTTTCTTTTCTCTGGCTTTGCTTCAAGCTCTCTATCTCTCTTCACTTCCATCTCATGTGTGAGAAGTTTGCCAATCAACACATCAGTATTCATGATGCTCATATCTTCATTTGCTTCTTCTATGCCAGCAACTCTTGAGCCATAGTCTTTAAGAGGAAGACTTCTCAGGATTTTATTGTTTACATCTTCCAAACTCAGATGCTTCCCAAGTTTCCTCATTCCATTTATAATGGTTAGAAGACGGTTGGTCATGTCAGTAATTGACTCATTGGATTTCATCTTGAGGAGCTCATATTCTGAGGTCAGAAGTTGAATCTTCTTGGATTTGACTTGTTTAGTTCCTTTATGATAATTCTCCAATGTCTTCCACATGTTGTATGCTGTTGGGCAGTGTTGTATTCTCCCATATTCTTCAATAGATAATGATCTTGATAGGATTGTCATTGCCTTCTTATTTTTGAAATTTGCTCTTCTTTGAGGCTCTGTCCAATCATCTCTTGATAGGATTTCTTCTTCACCATCAGCCTAAAGATATAAAAGAGTTAATGTATATTTTATTTACATAAGATAATATTTATAAATTTCAGGTTAATTACAAAACTATAAAAGATAATTTATAAATCCAAAATAAAGAAATATAAATACAAAAGAGTTGTGACCCACGGTTTTCACTATCAACTGCTTTACTGGATTAGGCCACAACAAGATTCAGCTACCTTTCTAAATCTGCGTGGAAGAAAACTCTCACGCTAAGCTCTAAACTTAGTGGTGCATAAATATAAGACAATATACTATATCATACAATATGCATTGCCATATATTCATAATGTATAAAAATTCATACAACATGTTTTATCATGCTTTTATAGTACACATTTTTCATACAATTGATTATCTCATTGTTCACTAGAATATATATATATTAATTGTGTCATCATAGACATTAATAATCTCCCTGATTGGCATGCCAAACTATGCAAAATTCTAATTCTAGGCTAGTGTTTTAGAGCTTCATTAATATCATTAAAATTCATAACTATAAGAAAATAAAAATATATATTCATTTATCTTTTATTATCTCAATCATAAAATATTCAACTATGATTTTGTTTGCACATCATTTTTATGAGTCTAATAACTTATTTGATTTCTCATATACCTTATTTGGGTAAAATTCACATTATAGCAATTAACTTAACATAACTTAAATATTTAAATTTTATTATTTTCAGTCTACCTTGTTTCAGGAAGAATTCATGTTCTATTTTTGACTTCAATTTTGGTCATGTTACAGCCTGAATTAAATTATAGAGTCCTCTTATTAATTTTATATCTGAATTTTAGCTTTAATATGCAACTTGAATCACTAAATTTGAAGTTCTGTAGAAAACGATATGATTAATTGAACATTCACTGGTCACTAATAATTTTATCCAGAATTTTCTGAACAGATTCTAGATCCGAAATATATGTATTTTTCTGGGAAAATACTTACATATTTAGATTTTATAGTCTGAATAAAAGTTAAAGCTCTATTTCTTAAAACCCAACCAAGAACACATTAATCCGAATTCTAGAGCTCAAGTTATAACAATATATATGCTTACTACTCCATAAATTTTTGCATTGTACACACACAATTACCTAATTTAATTTTTACCAAATATACTTTTAAGTCTAGCAAACATGTATACCCAGAATGTTATCACAAAACAATGTTAATTTACATGCCAAAAGCTCAAATCATGCAATTTGAAAATAAAACATAGGCTATTTCCTAGAGTTATGCACAAACCTCTTCTTAATCTCATTCACTTTCTCTAGGTAGCTTTCTCCTTGCCTTTGTTTCTTTGAGCTCATTCTTTGTCACTTTGAACTCCTAAAATACACAAAATCATCATCAAAATCTTACTTTATCAAAACTCTCTCTCATGAAACCCTATACTCTTTCTTTACATAATTAAACTCTAAATGAACTCAAAATCATATTTTCCTTTGATGATAGTTAAAGAGGAGAAGGATAGCTTCTTAGCTATACTTTTTCCTCTTTTTGATCAGCAGTTGAAGGTTTTCTCTCTCCTCTCATCTTCTTTTGCTCTTTTTCTTCCTGTCTTCCTTTCCTTAGCTTCTCCAAGTCTTGTTGTGCATAAAAATGTCTTTAACTTGTTTTTTTCCCTCTCTTCTCTTTTTTTCTCTCTCTAGATTAAGCTTTAGCTATAGAGGATGGTAAGGGTGGCGTGGAGGTTGGTTATTGAGCAGAAACATAACTTAAGAAGAAGAGATAAGGAAGAAGAAACAAGAATTAAGAGAATGGCCAAAAGTCTCACATGGGTCCCACCATTTTTTTGACCAAAATCTTGACATTTAGGCTTAATTATCATCTTAATCTTATTTTTCATGTAATGGATGGCCAACATGCATATTATATGTCCAATTTAATATTTTAAATAGCAAATATCTCATTAAATCCTTAAAATATCGGTAAATTACAAATTGACCCTAAAACTTATCAAATTTTGTAATTTAGTCTTTTACTATAAATCAACTTCTTTGAGCTTTTTAAACACTTTATTAGGCATATATCATAATTATTAATCATTATCTTGATTAATTTCGATCAAAATTCAAATTTAGACTTCGATTGGTTTAACACGTCAGTTTAGTGACATACGCGTCTCGGGACCTAAATTAGCGGATATGATATTCTCTCCCCCTTAAAATAAAATTCGTCTTTGAAATTTACCTGTTCATTCTATACTGAACAACTATGGATATTATCTCTTCATCATTTTCTCACTTTCCCATATGACTTCTTTTGATTGCATGGTTCCTCCACAAGACTTTAACTAGATGAACTCTCTTATTCCGGAGAGTTTTCTCTTCACCTACTAAAACAACCATTGGTTCCTCTTCATAAGACATATTTGTCTTCACTTCTATCTCTTCAGCTGTTATAATGTGAGTTGGGTCTGAACGATATCTCCTTAGCATAGATATGTGGAATATGTTGTGAATCCTATCCAAATCTGGTGGAAGGGCTAATCGGTGTGCCACTAGTCCAGTTCTTTCCAGAATCTCATAAGGACCAATAAAACTTGGACTTAACTTCCTTTTTCTGCCAAATCTTAATACCTTTTTCCAAGGTGAAACTTTAAGGAAAACTTTATCACCTACAACATATTCTATGTCTCTCCTCTTTAGGTAAGTGTATGACTTTTATCGTTCTTGTGTTGCTTTCAATCTTTCTTTGATCACTTTAACTTTCTCTTCGGTCTATTGAACTATCTCTAGTCCGATCAACTTCTTCTTGTTCAACTCGGTCCAACAAACTGGGGTTCTGCACTTTCTTCCATATAAAGCCTTATAAGGAGTCATGTCAATGCTTGTCTGATGACTATTATTGTAGGAAAATTCCATAAGAGATAAATATTGATACCAATTTACCTCAAAATCAAGCACATAACTTCTCATCATGTCTTCTAGCAATAAATGACTCATTCTGATTGTCCATCTGTGTGCAGATAAAAAGTCATGCTGAAACTGAGTCGAGTTTCCAAAGTCTGTTGTAAGCTCTTCCAAAACTACAATGTAAATCTGGGATCTCTGTCAAAGATAATAGATACAGCCATTACGTGAAGTCTCACTATCTTATTCATATAAATCTCGACTAGCTTGTTTAAAGTATAGTTCATCCAGACAGGTAGGAAATGTACTGACTTCGTTAGTCGATCCACTATCACCCACATTACGTCATGCTTCATCTAAATTACCGGTAAACCGGACACAAAATTCATTGTGACTCTTTCCTACTTCCATTATGGTATGGAAATCAGTTGTAGTAATCATGTGGGTAATTGATGTTTAACTTTCACTTGTTGACATGTTAAACACTTAACAACATACTTGGTGACATCCTTCTTCATCCTTAACCTCCAGTATTGTGCTTTCAAATCTTAGTACATTTTGTTTCCACCTGGATGCATAGTATATACCATTTCATGAGCTTCTTTTAAAATCTTTTACTTCAACTCTTCTATGGTTGGTACACAAATTCAGTTTTTTAGATACACAATACCATCATCTATTAAAGAAAATTCTGACTTTTCTCCATTTTTCATGGCTTCAACTATCTTTACTAGCTTTTCATCTTGCTTTTGAACTACTTTAATCCTCTGCATTAAAGTAGACTCCATTCGCAACTCAACTAACATCTTTCTGCTTAAGGCATCAGCTACCACATTCATTTTTCCTGGTTGTAGTCAATCACACAATCATAGTCTTTAATCAACTCTAACATCTTCGTTGCCTCAGGTTCAACTCTTTTTGTGAAGGAAGGTACTTAAGACTCTTGTGGTCCTTATAAATGTAACATCTTTCTCCGTACAGGTAATGTCTCTAGATCTTGAGAGCAAAGACTATCACTGCAAGCTCTAAATCATGCGTCAGATAGTTAAGCTCATGAGGTTTAAGCTGTTTGGAGGCTTATGCAATCACTTTTCCCTCTTGCATAAGAATACATCTTAGCCCATTGTGACTTACATTATTGTACATAATATAATTTTTTTCCTGGAGTAGGCTGAGTTAAGACTGGTGCTTCAATCAACGTTACCTTGAGTTTATCAAAACTAGCATGACACTTGTCCGTCCATTCGAATTGGATGTCTTTCCGCAACAATTGGGTCAAAGGAGTCGCTATGGATGAAAATCGCTTCATGAACATCCTATAATATCTGACTAATCTAAGGAAACTCCTCATTTTGGTCACATTACAATATGGTTTCCAATTAAGAATAACTTTAATCTTACTAGGATCAACTCGAATACCCTCTACTGACATCACATGACCTAGAAAACTAACTGCTTCCAGCCAAAACTCACACTTATATAGCTTTGCATACAATTGTTTCTCCCTCAAGGTCTGCAATACTATTCAGAGATGCTGATCATGCTCTTCGCTGTCTCTAGAGTATACCAAAATATCATCAATGAACACCACCACAAAATGATCAAGATATGGCATGAACACTCAGTTCATTAGGTTTATAAACATTGCTGGTGCATTCGTCAAACCAAATGGCATCACTAGGAACTCATAATGACCATAACGAGTCTTGAACTCCATCTTCAGTACATCTGACTCGATCTTCAGCTGATGATACCCTGATCAAAGATCTATCTTTGAAAATATGCTTGCACCTTTTAGTTGATCAAAAAAGTCATCAATCCTAGATAATGGATACTTATTCTTAATATTCTCCCTGTTAAGTTGCCTATAATCGATGCACAACCGTAAGGTGCCATTTTTTTCTTTACAAACAACACTAGAAAACCCTACGGTGATACACTGGGTCGTATAAATCCTTTATCTAACAATTTTTGTAACTGCACCTTCAACTTTTTCAACTTCATAAGTGTCATCTGATATGGTGTAATAGATATAGGAGCGGTGCCAGGTATTAACTCAATAACAAACTCTATCTCTTGGTCATGTGATAATCCTGACAACTCCTTAGGAAACACATCTGGAAATTCATTAACAGTTGGGATGTCGGCCAACTTCAGACTATTTTTTTTTTGTATCGATCACATACATTAGGTAAGCCTCACATCCTCTATTGATGAGTTTTTGAGCTTTCAGCATCGATATCACATTATCTGGATATTTTTTATTCTCACCCATCACTACTATCTCTTCTTCCAAATCTAGAACTTTAATCCTTATCTACCTTCTTCTACAATCTACTATCACTTCATGATGAGCTAGCCAATCTATTACTAAAATCACATCGAACTCGTGAAATGGTAGCTCTATCAGATCAGCTGGGAATTGCCTGTCTTGAATTTCAACTGGGTAACCCCAAAAAACTTTACTAACCCATACACCGAGCCCTAACGAGTTAGTCACAAGAGTCTCATATTCTATACTTTATAGTTTTAAACCCTCTCGACTCAGTGGTGTGCATATGTATGAATGCGTCAACCCCCGGATCTATCAATGCATATATATAAGAGCCAAAGAGAAGGAATTTAAGCATTTCTTTTACTGTCATATACTTTTCTTAATACACATAATCCACCCATATGCATATAATTAATATGTCATAATTCCAATATATATATTATCATTTGTTGCCCGGATATTGAGCCAAAAAAGGGGGTTGAATTGGAGTTTAAAAAAAATTAACTTTAAAGTGCGGAAATAAAAAGTTAAGTTTAGGAGGGATAGAAAAATTTGACACAAGGATTTTTATAGAGGTTCGGGTGTTAACAAACTCTACTCCTCTCCTTAATCGCAATTGAGAGTTTCATTAACACACTAAGTGTTACAATGGAGTTTTACAAGCTCACTCCCAACTGGGGTGTTTCTCATAATGGCTCACACCTAACCCAGAAATCCCTTGTGTTTTAATGGCTCACACAATAACCAATTCCTTGTATTTTACAGGCTCACACAAACAAGCTTTCTTTGTGTTTTAAAGGCTCACACAAACAACCTTTATCTTGTGTTTTACAGGCTCACACAAACAACCTTTCTTTGTGTTTTAAAGGCTCACACAACTAACCCTTACAAGTGTTCTACTCTTAACCAAGAAATACCCAAAACTTACTTGAGTAATAAATGATTACAGAGAGAAACACTTACAAATCTTTATTGCTCAATAAATGATGAGCAAACAGAGAATAGATATTTGTTATGAAAGTATTAAATGTACAAATAACTTGTAATAAGATTTAGATTCAAAGTATTTGCCATCCTCTTGTACTTAATGCATAAATGACTTGCATTTATACTCTCATGGCTAATTATAGCCGTTAGAGTGCATTTAATACGAAACTAGCCGTTGCACCAACCCAAATAATCGCGCCTGACATTTTTCTCTTTCATTTTTCACGGGCGTGACTATTTTTGTCACGGGCGTGACTGTTCTTCCAAGCCGTGACTGAAGTGGTGACCTTGGTCGTGAAGCTCTCTGGAAGGTTTTGAAATATTGGATCACGGGCGTGACAAACTTCCCAGTCGTGATCCAAGTGGTGACTTTGGTCGTGAAGCTCTCTGTTTGTCATGAAGGTTCACGGGCATGACATTTAATTTGCGGGCATGACTTAAATGAGCATTTCATGGTTTGTTGTCTTCCTTCATGGTCATAAACTTCAAATGTTGGTTTTGTTGACGGTTAGCTTCTTCACGAGTGTGACATATAGGATCACGGGCGAGAACATGCTACTTCCTTAATTTTATCATTCAAGGATTAATATTTCATTCTCCATTCTTACTATTTTATTCCATACCATGTCTAATAGACTTAGAAAACAAGTATGTTAAATATAATATTGCTATTTTATTTGTTATCATCAAAATAACGGAAATACCCCTCAAGGTTTAACATCGTTATTCATACCTTTTTACTTATCACACATATATCATATATGTACAAAATATGTACCAAATATATGCTAGTTATATACCTTCCACATACTAGTTATATATCATATATATACTTGTTATACACCATATTTATATTTATTATATATCATACATATACTCGTTATATACCATATATACTTATCATATATCATATATATACTTGGTGTATACTATATATATACTTCTACTACATATTCCATACATATACACATATATAATCATACTAACTGACACTTCATATTCTTTTTCGACATCATATATATAAATATATATAAATAAACTTTTTCCAAAATATTCATATTAATTTATAATAATAATAATAATAATAATAATAATAATAATATTATTATTATTATTATTATTATTGTTATTATTATTATTATTATTATTATTATTATTATTATAATTAATATTCTTACTTTTATGGCTATTGCCGTAAAATTTGAACTTTTTTCTTTACCCAATACAGGTGCTTGTACTATGGATGTGCCTAACAATCAGTATTTAAATAATTATTAGGTGTTTAGACAAATAATAATTCTTTTATTAACTGACAAACTATTTCTTACGGTAAACCATGTTGTCTCCGACGGTAGTTCGGGATCTATATCTTAACCTCTATAAATTTATGTTCGGATTTCTGCATCTTAAGGATTCACATATCCTTCGTGTATATCGAAATATGCATTCACTTATACTTCACGCGATTATAATTGTTGTCCAAAAATTTATGTTCAGATGTCTACATTTTAAATATTTTAAATACTTTAAATACTTATTACTAAAATTCATTGATCCATCTAATATTTTCCTCCATCCTTTGCTAAATTCAAAATCCCCCGCTTACCCACTGTCTTTTAATTCAGGTCCCTTTTTTGTATCTTTACAAATTTATAAAGTTCTCCAATTCAACAAATTTATTCTTACTCTTAACCATGCAACAAGCTCACAATAATTCAACATTTGGTCCCACCACTTCTTCTTCATAGTTTTCATCACCAATCATGTCCTTAAATAAATTTTACCTTAATTAACCCACCTACTAATTTTATTAAATTGGCCTAGTTAAGATCTCAATGGGATCATTCTTAATTTTATTTATTATAGGAACATCCTAGGGTCCTTGGTTATCACAATTCTACTCCTTAAGTTTTCTTTGGTCTACAATTCATGGCAAGGCTGAATTTTCCTTTTTAACACTCTCAACCGTAACTAGCTCAAGCCTAAATTAATCAATTTGGTCCTATTTCATATCCACAAAGGTCTTTTTTTTTGCTTCGATTTATTACTAAAATTTGGTTCTTCCAAGTCTTGGCTACTCCAAATCTTTCACTTAGATTCAAGTTTTCTTTTAATTATCTTGCTCTAATCTCGTTTATGTTAATTAGCTCTTTAATTAGTTAAATACTAACTAAATTAGATTTAGTTCTTTAAGTCCCAACACCATTCTAGTTTTCAGTTCTTCACATTTCTCATCTTCAAGCATGTAACTTGACTTCTCTTAATCCTTCTCTAGCTTAACTCTTCTTAAGTCTTACATCATCAACTTATTCTAACTTTAATTTGGTGTTTAGTGGACAATAATTGAGAAAATGATGTGGAGAATGTCTCGGGTTCAAAGATAATTGGTGGAAGAAGAGATTTTTTTTGTTTATGAAAAATGGTTGCAAGTTTTGCCAAAAATGTGTCCATCTTCTCCCTTTTACACATTGATTAAATCTTTAATTAACTTGCATGTGCCACAAGTGGCGTGATGAATGTCAAGTTTTTATTTAATTAATCATTATTTTATCCTAATTAAGCACAAATAATTTAATCATTCTAAACTTCTTAATTAATCCTCCCAACTTTTCTCTTTTCAATTTAAACTATGCCCTAATTTTAATTTTCTCAATTTCACACCCTAATTAATTAATTTCTTACAATGCACAATATTCACAATATAATTTATTCTATGCATCGCCATTCTTGGTTTAGCGATTGGCACGTCAAAGCGAAAATCACATTTCTTAGTATTCTCGCGAAACTACACCTTAAATTTTATTTCTTTTATTTCATATCCTAAATATTAGAATTTTACTTATGGATTTGTCTTAATATTTTCTACGTCTCAATATCTTTAGTTTGCAGTTCACTGACAACGAGTAAATCACGGATTTTTTTGGCTCAGCCTGGATTCCTCAATTTTCGTACAAATTTTAACGTCACACGTTCGTTATCAATTTTTTACTTTGTATATTCTCTGAATTTAGACTTCAATCATATTTCTTCTATTTCAATCGTCAACGCACACGGTTTCTGATCGGTCTGATGCATCTGATCACGAAATGTCAGTATCCATTAGGGCCTAAACTAACAAATGTGACATTTCATGTTTTCTTCTCAAACTTTCCATGTAGCATGATGGGATGACTTTCTAAGGGACATTTTCTTCATACTTTGACCATATATTGCGAGAGATGTATTGATTTCTTATTGCTAAGGATCTTTGGAGTTCTCTGACTTCTAAAGGATATGAGCCACATTTTTTACAAAGTGAATAAGAAAATGTAACACCCCCTCACCCAGCAGCTCGTGCCAGGATGAGGGAGTGCTACCTCTGACTTCATCATATAAAATATCTTTATTAAATTTTGAATGTATTCATTTTTTTTGTTTACCATTTATTTACTTTGCAGCATAAAAGAAAAGTCATAACATCAAAGATAAAAATACATTTTCTTTAATAACATCTTCTTTACAAAGTGAACTGTTTATTTTACAAGTACTATAAAATAAAATTTAAAACATAAATACAACATATGTGTGACCCACGGTGGTTGATATACGCTGCTTTACTAGGTCAGGTCACCGTTAGCTTTATCTACTACTGTCTACTTATTCTTTGCTATACCTGCGCGAGAGAAACTCCCACGCTAAGCTCTTGGCTTAGTGGTGCATATAAATAAGGCAATAAACTATTTTTAATGTCACATGCATTGTCATATAAAAATTTATGACCAAATCATGCAAACATACATTTCATAATATTCTTGTATACATAACATCAATTTATTGTATCTCATTTTGTTTAACATAATCAAATAATCATTCTCATGCAAATCATGGTATTTTAGCATGTATAGACATCAAATTATATTATATTATCTCATACTTATTTATTTTATTACCACCTTATTGTACAACACTAAATCTTCTTTTTAACCATGCCACAATTCATGATTCCATTTTTATTTTCAATAATTCTTTTATGTTCCATAACTTCCTTAATTATGTTTTTATTTATGCCCAGGACACCTATGAACCACTGAATAGGATAACGGAGTTATCATCCAGGCACTTAGGAGTGCCACCCGGGCAATATGATGTGCGCATATAAATATCAAACCCGGCGTAGATAACCGTGCCAAACTCGGCGAAGATAACCGTGTCAAACTCGGCGTAGATAATAATGTCATACCCGGCATAAATAACAGTGTCAAACCCAGTGTAGATAACATTGTCAAACCCGGCGTAGATAACATTGCCAAACCCGGCGTAGATAATCATACCATTAATGGATTTAATCATTTTCATCATACTCCCCCCCTATTTGGCATGCCAAACTATCCTAAGTTGGTTCTAGTTAGGTGTTCTAGGGCTTATACAATTTCATTAAAATTCATAACAATTAATTTAATACTTTTCATGCATGTAATATCTCAAAATAATCACATAATCACTCAATTAAAATAATATTTACATAATATAACAAATTTCTCATCATTTTACTCATTTCATTTCTCAATTCACATGCTGCCCTGTCACCGGCAGATTCTGTTCTCTGTTTTGGACCTTAATTTTGGTCCTGTTCCGTTCTGAATATAGTTACATGATCTTAATACAAATTTTAGATATGGATCTTATCTTTAATATTCAACTTTAATCACTTAATTCGGAGTTCTGTATCAAAATATATGATAATATTAACACTACCTGGTCACTGATAATTCTGCCCAGAATTTTCTGGACAGATTCTAAGTCTAACATTTATGAATTTTTTCTGGACAATTAAAGACATATTCAGATATTATGCTCTAAATAAAAATTTTATCCCTATGTCTTATCTTTCATATAGAACAAATAACACACAAATCCAAGCTCCAGAACTCAAGTTATAACAGTTTAAGTACTTACTGCTCATTATTAACAATTCTGCCCAGAATTTCTGGACAGATTCTATGTTCGAACTTTATGAAATTTTTTGGAATATTACAGACATATTCAGGTTTTATGATCTAAATGAAAGTTATATCCCTATGTATTATCTTTCAAACCCAAGAAAGAACATGAAAAACCGAGTTCCAGAAATTAAGTTATAACAGTTTAAGTGCACACTGCTCATCAATTTCCAGCAAAGAACATACCAACCAATCACATTCAATTTTTACCAAATTAAATTCTAAGTCTAGCAAACATGCATCCCCAAGATTTTTCATCACAAGTAATATTAATTCAAAATCATCAACATGCCAAATAATTAAATTATGCAATTAAAACAAAATTAAAATAGGCTATTGCCTTAGATTATGCACAAACCTCTCTTTTTCTCTTTTCTTTCTCTTTGCTTTTCTTTCTCCTTTCCTTTGCTCCTTTGAGCTAGATCCTTGTCACTTTGAGTTTCTAAAGTTCATAAACAGATTATTAACACTTCATAAACTCTAATCTCTCTTTCTCCTTACTCTCTTAAGCTACATTGAGCATGAAAATGGAAGTTTCCATGCTTTTTCCCTCTTTTTCTCACTTTCTTTTACTAGAATCAAGGTTTAGCTATGGAGGAAGAAGGGAAAACGTGGCTGGTTTGAGAGAATAGAATTTTCCTTAATGAAAAATGGATAAGGAAGAGAAAGAAGCAATCAAGAACAAAGTGACAAAAGTCATTAAAATGGGGGACACATAAGCCATATTCTAGAAACCTTAATTAATGTCATATGCATGTATCTTCATTAGCTTATTAAACTTTGCCATTTTGTGTATTGGACTTCAAGAAACGTGGGAGATACTTAATGATGGAAAAATTCTAGATCAATGGTGATAATTAAGAAAGGATAAGCACTTAAGAATAAAGTGACAAAATTACATAATTATTGGAGACACCTAAGCATTTTCTAGAAACTTTTCATTAATTTCTAATTCATGTATGTCAATTGACTTCTAAAAATGTGCCACTTGGTGTGGCTGGCCTCCATATGCATTTTATGTCCCAATTCATGCATTTAATTTATGATTATCCCCTTTAAATCCTCCAATTTTCGATAAATTGCAAATTGACCCATAAACTTTTTAAAATTCGCAATTTAGTCCTTTACCGAAATTTAACATATTTAAATATTTTGAACACTCTATTAGATATTTTTCATACTTAATTACCATTATTTTCATTATTTTTCGATAAAAGTCCAAATTTAGATTTCGATCAAACCGACGAGTCGATTTAACAACTCACCTGACTTTAGTCTAAATTAGCGGATATGACAGAAAAAGTTTCATAGATCTCAGAAGTTGAATTATGCTCTTCCCAATGCAAAATAATAATTGAGTGAATTTTCTTAACCTGAACTCTAACATCCCAATTTTGTTTACAAAAGCTTAAAGAGATAATGTTGCCAAACAACTATAGGTTTGAACTATGACAAGAATCTCCTTATATTTTCTGGAAGTGTCATGGATGCAATACAATTGTATTAGCGTATTGAACAAAATTCAAAGGTTATATGATATATGACACATATATACCATATCATTTGAAGGGATTCTTCAGGAAAATGTCCACTGAGAGGAATTTGGAATACATTCATGAAAGAATAATCAGGATAGAAAGCTTCTAGTTTGATAAAAGTATCTTCATACTTTTGAATAGCATTTAATTAACAATCAATAATTAAGGTTTTCCTTTGCTCTTTATTCATTACCTTTATTGCTGCTAGAGAGTGAGAAAACTTGGGCTACCTATAAACAATAACGAAATTGTGTGGACTCAAAGTTTTGGCTAGAGGTCTAAATAGGAAATCAGGGATTAAGCTTTTGTTTCTTTTTATATGCTCAAGTGTAAAACTGTATTTTGAAAACCAATCATTTCATCTCAATAATTGAGCATGTGGCACTTGCTCCTGCTTGAAGTTTAAGATTTTTGGAAAAGAAAAACAATTCATCAAGACTGTAAAGTGGTATCCTATCATATGGAATTCAAACACTTTGATTCCATATTTGACCATCAAGATTTCTTTGAACGTGGAGTGATAATGATATTTTTAGTCCTTAAACTATTCATTTGTATAGGCACAAACTTATTTTTTTCCATCTTTTTCTTCCAAAAGGATGGATCCCCAATACTCATCACTAGCATCTTTCTGAAGGATTTGTTTTCCTTCTATCAATATGTGCAAAAGGGAAATATCCTTGAAATTTTGTTTTATATGCTTTACAACTATTGTTTATTCCTATGATCATAGTGAGACATTCTTTTTTAATAATTGTCATAGTGGTTGGGCAACTTTAGAAAAGTGTGGAATAAAGTCTCTGACATAATTTGCAATTTTTAGATATTACTGAATTTATTTTACTGTCAACTCAGTGTTAGAAAACTTTAATAATTCAAGCCCAGATATGCACATTCTTTAAATTTCATCCTTAGAAATTATATTGCTTCTTTTGCGATGTGCATCTTCTTTTTAGAAAAGCATGATTCGATGTTGAACTGTTAGGTCAGAAATTGCTTTAATAATTATTTATGACTGTCATCATCTTTGGAGAAAAACAAGATATCATCAATGTAAATCAATAATGAAGATAAAATCAGTTTGTAAATTCTAGTCATTACTTTCTGGAATAGTGATGGTGCCACTTTTATCCAAAAGGCATTACCATCCATTGGTAATGGTGATTAGAAATGAAAAAAAGGTCATTTTGTGGCGATCTTCAGGATTAATTCCTAGTTGTCAAAATCCTAATTTAAGATCAAACTTTGAAAACACCTTTGTTTCTTTGAGGAATGAGTATAATGATGAAATATTTGGTAAAGGGAACTTGTCATCTTTGAGAAAAATGATTAAGAGGCTTATAATCAATAACTAGTCTTTTTTTCCCTCAAACTTGTTTTACATAGAATGCTTGACAAGCCCAATCTAATTTAGTTGGCTCAATGAGACCTTGTCACAGTAATTGAGAGCATTCCTGAATAGCCATTGATTGATTATTTGGATTCATTCTAGGATAAGTTACCTTTGTAAGATTTATATCATCATTCTACTTAAATGACAATGAAATGTAAAACTTTTTTCTAGTCTATATGGGATTTTAACATTTCTTGAAAAATTCAATATGACTGTATGGACAACTTTGTTGAATGATCTGAGCCTAGATATTTTAGAATAAATTGGATATGAAATCCATAAATAAATTTGGAGTTCATATATAGGGTAAGAACAATTTCTTAGATTTAAGACCATGAGCAGTGATGGATAAATGGGGTAATTGACCAAGGATATCAAACCCAATAAGTATATTCTTTTTGGAAAGATACGAACCCAGAACTTTGGTCCATACTAAACAGTTTGGAAGAAATTGGATGTTAATAGTCTTTATTGTGATACAATCTGTTGAAAAATTTCTCCATCTGTTGCTTTGAAGAATTCCTTATAAACTTTTCAGAAGTAGTCTGGAAAAAGTTTAGGATTGACTATAGTTTTATAGGCTTCAGTATCAATAAATGATATGGTTTTAATGAGTCAATCATATTTATCTATGAACATTTGTATAGAATAATAAGGAATTGTATTTTTTTTTTTTGGATATTTGGGTTGTTGCAATTTGTTGGGTTGGTTCAAGACTTATTTTTGCTACATAGAAACATTCTTCCTCAATCCAAGGAAAGACACAGAGCTTCAATGTCCATAAGAAAATCTTCAATAATTTAATCATTCATAGAGAATAATGACTCAATATCTGCTTCTTCAATATCTACATTATATTGATTCTCTAATTGTTGAACCAATTGAACTACTTGTTTTGGTCTGTTTGGACTTTTGTTTTTGCAAATTGACATTTTTTTTTATAAAGATAACATCGATAAGATTTTTTGTATCTTCGATGTTTCTTTTTAAAGTATTTGAGCTTCTTCTTATGATATTTGTGGGAAGAACTGCCTCTGTATTTGAATTTCTTATAATGCTTGCCCTTCTTGCATTATTACAATCACATTTCTTTTTGTCTAAGCATTTGATTGTGAGACCTGGTCTGTTATAGACGAGTTCAAGAATTTTGTTATCGGTCCATTTTAAGGCTTTTTTTTACTTGTTTCCTATGAGCACAAAGTTTTTAAGAACACTGAGCATCTTTTGAAAGATTCTAGCTAAAAAGAAATCTTTCAAAGTCTTTCCTTGTTTTCTAAAGTAACAGAGAGTTATATCACTAAGTTCTTTTGGAACCGAGTTAATAAATTATTATTTTAGATTGATATCACCTAAACTAATCATATAATATTTGCTTGAAACCTGCATATAATGTTTATTAAGATCTTTCCTTTTGAAGGAATAATATTTTAATTGAAAGAACTCACTTTTTGTTGTTTCCATTGAATCTTCTGTAGTAACAATGAATTATGTCTCAATATAAGATAGAGCAATTATAATTGTAGTGAGTTAGAAGAACTGAAGTTTGTTGTACTAACATATCGTAACCACCACTGTCGTAAAATACCAACAAATATGGTAGTGAATTTTTGTAAAACTTCTAAAACTGAAGTTTCTAACTCGACCTTTGTTTCCATCTAAGCATACATCTCCAAAAGTTGTGTCCTTCTTTGATTAGGCAAAATATCATCCATTGTGACCCAAAGACCATTTGAAGCTTTAGGAGCATAAAAAGCTCCACTCATCTGATGGATCTTGAATAATTGAAGTTGAATCAAAAGATTCAGTTTGGCCGGACTATGTAGCAGAAGGAGCACATGGACTAGCCATTCATGTTGACATAATTGATGAAACATAGTCTATATTATCAGAAGAAATGGAACTAGATTCTAATGAATCCTTTTACATGTCAAACTAGTGAATTTGTTAAGAGTTATCTATCCAGGTTTGTAGGAAAGAAGTTTTATGTTTTGAATATGTTTGGGCCATGTACTGGTAAAGATCTTATAAATCTTGAAATGGATCATAAGTAGGTTGTTTATCAGATCTTTTCGGTACTGAAGGTGTCTCTAAGGGGGAAGTTATCAAAGTAGAGGTGGTAGATATTATCATTGGTGGAATGATAGTTTTTTTTTCTTGGGTGGTTTTAAAGAAGTAGTTTTGGCTCTCATCATGTTCTGGAAATTTTCATATTGTAGCAAAACTAAGTCTATATTAGGTTGAGGACGGATATTTGGAACAATAGGTTCTGTAAATATTGTGTACTAGTGAAAACAACAGGGTTGAAAGGTGTCTTAACATGCAAATCCTTTTCAATATGAAAGAGTCGATTTTTCATATGAGAAATATCTTCTTGTTTACTCATGTTGCCAACTGAGTTTGTTGTTAACATTAGTTTCCAACCAATTTACCTTCAATGAGACTTGATCTACTTTTTTATTAATTCATTCGAGAAATGTATTCTAAGCAAGATCATTATTTATTTGCCAGTTAAGGATAGATTCCCCAACTGTAATTTCTCTTAGTCTGCTATGAGCATCAAGACCAAAAATATGATCTAATGAGTTTTCTTTATTTGCTTATTTGGATCAACAGTTTCTTGAAGAGGTGGAAAGTCATGATCCTATATTTGAAACATACATACTACTGGAATAGAAATAAGTTCTAGGATGCAAACCATACTTTGACTAGAATAGGATTTAGAAATCTATTTTTGTTGAGGCTCATGCTTCCTAATCCATTCTAATCTTTTTTTGTAAATTGGTAGAGGTGGTGATGAAAGTGGCTCTTGCCTTGGTGGCTTTATTTTTAGTTCATCCCATTGTGGTGATGATGGAGTAGGCATCTTAGATTTAAATGACTTTGGTACATAAAAGCTGATATATAATCATACTTTCTTGATGGTTGACCAATAATCCAACTGATGAATTATTATCATCAAATCATTGCCTCATCAATTTTTCAGAAGAGTTTTTTTTTCTTCTACGATTCCAAGATTCTTCTTTATCATAAGAATCATAATAATGCAATCTTCACAATCACAATCTATATCAAGGACTTTATGATTTTTCTAATACATGGCATAGATAAGCTTTCCATAAGAATCAAAACCTGTGATTAGAAGAGTTTTTTCTACTTCATGTGGCTCAATCATAAATTGAGTGGCAAACATTGAAGAGCTGCCGCTTGGTTCTGCAGATCGGACAAACTTAGTTTCAACAGTTCCATCCGTCTTCTTTAGGAACTGTCATTCCTGGTGTTGAATTGGTTGAGCATTGCTTTGGATCTTCTCGTAATTTATGACCCATATTTTAGGTAACAATTTCAAAAGTTCAGCTCTAGAAGTTTGTCTAGGCACATGAACACAAGTAGGGACTTTTTGTGCATCTACTACAATCAACAAGACATCATTGGATACTGAAATAGCTATATCATAGGCATGATTTTGAATTTTATAAATTAACTAATAATGGAATGTTGCAGCGGTGATTGTCATGACTTGTGGAGCACCAGTAATCTGAATTTGTACTTTTAAGGCTGAAAATATAAAGGATCATCCAATGATATATTAAAGTTTGGAAAGAAAGTGAATATCATTGTGTACGCATTTAGTGTTGTTTTTATAGTACCAATAACAACATGTTAATACTGTAAATACCTTGTATCTAACAAGGCAATTTGAGCAAAAATAAGGATACTTTTTTTTACTATGGTAATAAAGTGCTAATCTGATATCTCCAAAATGAAAATGAGAATAATCATCATGTGTCCAAAGAGTCTGAAATTTTGGTGGAATTTCTAGAGAAACAAATTGTTATTCTCCTGTAGCCTTAATGGTGCAACGATCAAAAGAAGATGATTGGTTGTACTCTTTCATAGATTTGGATTTTCTTTTGACCAATAATTTATTATTGGTCTTCTAAGAAGACTTGGATTGGTTATATAGATTAGGGGTGTACATGATCCGGTCCAATTCGGGGATCGAAAAATCTCTGATGTTGTCTTAAAAAATCGGATATATATAAATTCAACTTTTATATTATTGAACAGAAAAAATCTCTATATTGTATTGTCTTGAAAATTTGGGACAATTCGGTATAGTATTTCGGTTATTTCGATTACTAAACAATACAGTACAAAATAATTCAATACTCGAATATTTTGAACTAAATAAGAATTACCTAAAATCTAAACATGATCACGAGTTGATACTTAATAGTATTATAAAAAATTCACAATTATCAAATAAAAATGCTCTTAATAAACGATCAATTTTTGAGTAGCAAGAAAAATTATATAATATGACGCCCCAATTATATATTAGGAATAATCCCACATATATAAAAAGGATGTCACAAGCTTAACTAGATAATCTGCTCAAAATAAATTTTTTTTTTCATTTTAAATAACTTAATCTATTTATTTATATTGATTTAGACAAGTTATTCTAATTAACAATATATAGATATCCTTATATTGTATACACATATGACACCCGATTATGTTATATAATTATTTACATACACAATATTAATATATGAGATATGTTTACCACACTATATACATTGTCAAACTAGAAAAAACATAATAATACATAACCAACCCTCTAACTATGCTTTTTGTGTCTCTGCTGATATGAGCTTGGATTTCCTTCTTGACCACTTCACCTCCTACCGTCTAGTTTCAATTCCTGCGTGAGAAGAACCCACGCTAAGCTAACTCTAGCTTAGTGGTACATATAGGTATTAAGTTTTTTTCAAGCAGTCACACAAGTGCATGTCTCAAATAATTCATGATACACTGAATTTTTATTTCATATAAAGGAAATAATCACATCACATAACAGTATAAACATAATAATCATATTCCAATAACTAAATTCTCATTACCTCCTATAAGCATTTCATGTTTTGTCACTTATGTCAATAATAAATTTTTACATTTCATTCCATAGTCTTTAATTAATATCATCCCAAATCTCATTCCCGGACTACCCGGATATGGGGTGTGAAATAGGGGCGCTCGCGGAGTTTAAGCTACCCTACTCACCATAATCTCAAGTCAAGGGTGCTCGTGGAGCTTAAGCCACTTTAACTGAATATAATTATGTCATCTGTTTATAATCAGGATCAGGGGCGCTCCCAGAGCTTAAGCCACCCTGTCCCTAAATAATATTCATATCGGTACCGTAATTCCCCCCTTAATGGTGCACCATCTATCCTATATTAGTCCGTAAGTAGAGAAATGGACAATTAACACCATTAATTACTTGTTTCTATAACCAATACTCATTTCATATTAACATAATCATATATTCACAATTTATTTCAAAACCATGTAATAGCATAATATTTTATCAAATGTTAACACAATATTAAGTTCATAGTTAATAGCATTCTTACAACCTTAAAACATGTCATAATATATAATTTCATCATTGTGACATGTGATTTATGTCATACACACAATCATGCATAAAGGCAAAACAAAATACATATATGTACAAACCTCGATAGTATTTTCCTTTTCCAAAATATAAGTTCAGAGCTTGTTCACTTTTGTTGGTCTTCTTCTTGTTGAAATCCTAATTTAAAAATATAATTAATTAATAGCTTGATAAAATATTTATTCTTAATATAACTTAAATAAATAATTACAATTTCTATTAAGCTAGAATAAGACCTCTAAGAACAGTTGGATTAATAACCTTTTCTACACTTATCCAATTTATATGATTCTTGATTCTGATTAACTATAACATGTAAAACTAAAATATACTAAAATTTCAAAATTTTTGAACCTTTACATAATGTTTGGTATAATTTTAAATATTGACCTGTTTTTTGCCCTTAGGCAGTTTCAAGGTACCCAATTCAAAAATTCATAATTTTCAATGTGTAACTTCAATTATTATGAAACTGTTTATACAGTTATATAAGTTAATTGGGAACATTTGTCATGTTTAACTAATTTCCAGATTCAGTCTCTAAGGGTCTCAAATATTTGATAAAATATAATTGGTTCAACATAGAGTATACCAGTTTAATTGTTTAGCTCATAACTCACAAAATACATGACATTTTAAGATGAAACTTTCACGAAATTTAGATAAGACATAGGAGTAAAACTTTTATGTTTTGTACTTTGGCCAGTTCTATCTAAAAATAGGTGAAATATAAGGACGAAATTACTGGAATTACACAGGTATATGAAACTAGCTCAATCAAGGAACAGTCATTGTTCATTTCAGAATAACTCAACCTACACAAGAGCAATTCATACGAAATTTTGCATAGACCTCAATAAATATATACTTAAAAATTTCATGTTTTACAAAACCTCAGAATAATCCACTAAGATGGTCAATTTTTACAAAAACCGTAGGTTATTTGGTTGATACATCTCCCAGAACCAGTTTCACCCCAATAACCATATCTCTTCATATACTCAAAATGATTCAATAAAATTTGTCAGAGAGATACAAAAGATATAGATGAACAACTTTTATGTTTAACACATCCCCAAATTCGAGTCACAAGATAATCAAAAATAGAGTGCAATATGCTGTCAAAATATAACCTAAAGAGTTCTAATAACACAATAATCATGGGGAAAATATTTCTTACCAAGATCAGATTTAATTGGACTAATTTTTGATGCAAATCTTGAAGAAAATGATGAGTAATTTGATCTGAGATATGGAGGAAGAAAAAGGGATGAAGAAGAAGAAGAAGAGAAATGAAGTGGAAGAATGACCAAAAGAAGTCTTCAGCCCCACTACCTCCCTAATTGACGTTTTTGGCTTCTTTTTTTTTTTTTTCTGCTGAGCCCCTTTTTACTTTTCAATTTTCTTTTCTTTTTTTTTTTTAATTTTCTTATTATTATTATTATTATTATTATTATTATTATTATTATTATTATTATTATTATTATTATTATTATTATTATTATTATTATTATTATTATTATTATTATCTTCACATATTTCTTTATATCTAATATTTTTAATTTTATTTAATCAAAAACACAATTTAATTATGTGGTCTAAATTATTCAAATTAAACTCTAATTAGTGGGTGTTACAATTCTCTCCCCCTTAAGATGTTTCATCCTCGAAACATACCTATGTATCGTCACTGAACTGGTGAGGGTATTGAGCTTTCATCACCTCCTCGCTTTCCCATGTTGCTTCTTCGATTGCATGATTCATCCATAGTACCTTCACTAATGGTACTCGCTTGTTCCTCAGTTCCTTAATTTCTCTTGCTAAAATTTGGACTGGTTCTTCTTGATATGTCAAATCTTATCTCACCTGACTGCTTTCAGCAGGTATGATGTGATTAGGATCTGATCTATATCATCTTAACATTGAGACATGGAAGACATCATGTATTTGACTCATCTCCGGTGGTAAAGCGAGTCTATAAGCAACAGGTCCAACTCTTTCCAATATTTCATAAGGTCCGATGAACCTTAGACTTAACTTGCCTTTCTTTCCAAATCACAAAACTTTCTTCCAGGGAGATACTTTAAGAAAAACTTTATCACCCACTGCATATTCAATGTCCCGTCTCTTAAGGTCAGCGTATGATTTTTGTCTATCTGTAGCTGTTTTAAGTCTTTCACGAATAACTTTCACTTTTTCTTCTGTCTCTTGCACTAGGTTTGGCCCTATAAGTTTTCTCTCGCTGAGCTCTGTCCAACATATAGGTGTTCGACACTTCCTACCATAAAGTGCCTCATATGGAGCCATCTGGATACTAGACTGATATCTGTTATTATAGGCAAATTCCATTAAAGGAAGATATTTGCCCCAACTACCTTTAAATTCGATGACACAACTTCTCATCATATCTTCTAGAATCTGAATGACTCTTTCTGACTGTCCATCTGTCTGCGGATGAAAAGTTGTGCTGAAATTGAGCTTAGTACCTAGAGCTCATTGTAGACTACCCCAAAATTGAAATGTGAAACGGGGATCTCTGTCAGACACAATAGAAATATGCATTCCATGAAGTCGCACAACTTCATTCATATAAATTTCTGCCAATTTATTAAGTGGATAGTCCTTTCTGATAGGTAAGAAATGTGCTGACTTTGTAAATCTGTCCACTATGACCCATACAGTATCATGTTTCTTTAGAGTCAAAGGCAATCCAGTCATAAAATCCATAGTGATCCGTTCCCACTTCCATTCTGGAATAGAAATTGGATGTAGCAACCCCAAAGGTATTTGATGTTCCGCCTTGACCTGCTGACAAGTTAAACATTTTGAAGTGTACTTTGTGATGTCCTTTTTCATACCTACCCACCAGTATCTGCTCTTCAACTCTTGGTACATCTTGTTACTCCCTGGGTGCATAGCATATTTGCTTTCATGGGCCTCTCTAAGAATCTTCTGTCTAAGATCTTCTACACTAGGCACACTTAATCTGTCTTGATAGAACAATCCACCATCTAAGTCCATAGTGAATTCAGGTCTCTCCCCCTTAGAGATCAACTCAGCTAATTCAATTAACTTCCTATCTTGTCTTTGTGCATCCTTGATTTCCTGTATAAGAGTGGGTTGAAGGTGCAACTCTGCCACCATCTTTCTGCTCAAAGCATCTGCTACTACATTAGCTTTGCCTAAATGATAGTCAATCACACAATTATAATCATTTATTAGTTCTAGTCATCTTCTCTGCCTCAAATTCAATTCTTTCTGTGAGGGAAGATATTTTAAACTCTTGTGATCTGTGTAAATAAAACACTTCTCCCCATATAAATAATGGCGTCAAATTTTCAATGCAAAAACTATAGCTGCCAACTCCAAATCATGGGTAGGATAATTCTTCTCATGCAGCTTTAACTGTCTAGAAGCATAAGCAACCACCTTTCCATCTTGCATCAATACACAACCCAATCCATTATGAGAAGCATCACTATAAATGACATACTCCCTATTAGGAATCGGCTGTGTCAAAACAGGGGCCTTAGTGAGCATACTTTTGAGCTTATCAAAACTAGCTTGACACTTATTTGTCCACTCAAATTTAACATCCTTTCTTAATAGTCTTGTTAAAGGAGAAGCCATCATTGCAAAACCCTTGACAAATCTCCGATAATGTCCAGCTAAATCCAAGAAACTTCTGACCTCGGTCACATTCCGTGGAGGTTTCCAACTCGTAATTGCCTCAACTTTGCTAGAATCCACTTTAATGCCTTCTGCAGAGATAATGTGTCCCAAAAATGTCACCTCCTTTAACCAAAACTCACATTTTGAGAGTTTGGCATAAAGCTTATATTCTCTGAGAGTCTGCAATGCTATTCTCAAATGCTTTTTAAGTTCTTCTGAATCTTTAGAATACACCAAAATATCATCAATGAAAACAACAACAAATTGATCAAGATGTGGCCTGAAGATCCTATTCATAAGATCCATAAATGCTGATGGAGCATTGGTTAGCCCAAATAGCATAATCAAAAACTCATAATGACCATATCTGGTTCTGAATGTAGTTTTAGCAATATCCTCCGTCTTCACCCTTAATTGATGATAATCAGATCTCAAATCTATCTTGGAAAATACTCCTGCACCTTTCAGTTGGTCAAAGAGATCATCAATTCGCAGTAATGGGTACTTGTTCTTGATGGTCACCTTATTCAACTGTCGATAATCAATACATAGCCTCAAAGATCCATCCTTCTTTTTCACAAACAATACTGGTGCACCCCATGGGGATGTACTTGGTCTAATGAAACCCTTATCAAGGAGTTCTTGCAATTGTGTCTTAAGTTCTTTCATCTCTGATGGGGTCATTCTGTATGGTGTCTTTGATATAGGCATAGTTCCTGGAACAAGATCAATAGTAAATTCTACCTCTCTCTCCGGAGGTAACCCAGGTAAGTCATTAGGAAAGACATCTAGAAATTCATTTACCACCGGGATATCTTCAAGATTTGAACCTTCTTTTCTGGTGTCAATCACATGGGCCAAATAAGCTTCACACCCTTTTCTCATCAATCTCTGGGCTTTCATTATGGATATGACTCGAGGATGTTGTGAAAATAATTCCCCTTTTACAATAATTGCCTCCTGATTTTCTTTTTTAAGTACCACAAATTTAGACTTGCAATCCACCACTGCTTCGTGACGTGAGAGCCAATCCATACCTAATATGATATCATACTCATGGAAAGGCAACTCAATCAAGTTTGCAGAAAACTCCTTCCCATGCACAACCAAATGACAATTCCTAAATACTTCATTCACTATTACACTGTGACCTAAAGGATTCTTAACTTCAATTCCATAATCTAGGTTTTCTTTAATCATATTATGCTGACTAGGTTTACTTGCAAATATAGGAATGTGTGGAACCCGGATCTATGAGTGCACAAATGTCAAAATCATATAATGAAAACATACCAACAATAACATCTGTTTTCGCCTGATCTTCTTTAGCTTTCATGGCATAGGCTCAGGTTGGAGCTCTGTTAGATCCAGGTTTATTCACTGTCTCTGAAACAGCCTGTCTCGGTCGGCCTGGTCCTCCTCTGAACTGAACTCCAGGTTGAGTTGGAGCTGACCTAGTAGTCTGAGTAGGTGTACCACCTGTCAAAAGTGGGCAATCCCTCCGTAGATGTTCTTTGGACCCACATATAAAGCAAGCACATGTGGCTCCTTGCTAACATTCCCTCTGATGGCTCCTATTGCAAATGGTACATGCCGATATAGCTTCCTTGCTAACCTGAGGTTGTGAACTGGCTGTAGCAGAAGGTGCCTTAGAGGGCGGCCCCCTCCTAAAAGACCCTGTCTGCGAATAGCTAAAACTTTTTCCCTGTCCTCTATTCAGTGAACGACTAGTAAAGAAACGACTCTTCTTTCCAGTGAATTGAGTCTCAGAAGTAGCTGACTTTTTGGAAGATTCTTTTATTTTCCTCTTTTCCTCTTTTTCCATTTTTCAAGGCTGAGTGCTGCAGAAACTAACTGAGAAAAATTATTATGTTGAAGAGCAGTCACAATATCTCCAACCTCTTCATTAAGGCCATCTTCAAATCTTCTACATTTATCACTTTCATTTGCAATTAATTCAGGGGCATACTTGCTCAGTCTGGTAAAATCCCGCTGATACTCAGTCACTGACATTTTACCTTGCTTGAGATTCATGAACTCTTTCTTTTTCTCATCAATATAGATCAACGAAATATACTGCTCTTTAAATTCAGAAAGGAAGGAATCTCATGAGACCGGTTCCACCATATCTAGCTTGGTAAGAACTGATTTCCACCAATCATATGCCTCATCTTGGAGTAGAGAAGTAACAAATCTAGCTTTGTCATCTGTTTCCACTTGCAACTCTTTAAAAATTCTTTTAGTCTTTTCCAACCAATACTCAGCTCTTGATAGGATCTTCATCTCTCTTACCATAGAAATCTGAAGCCTCATACTTACGAAGCTTATCAATTGTTACTTTTGGTCTAGGTGGTGGCACTGGGATAGGCTAAGGAATGGCTCGTACCATCTGTTGGCATAATCCAGTCATCTGTTGCATAAATGGATTTTGACCAGGGTCAATCTGTTCTGCTGCATGCGGTGGGGGATTTGGAGCAGCATCTTGCCTTTGCACGCTTGCTGCACGAGGCTGATGAGGTGTCCTAGTATCAGGAGAGCCGGTACTCTCAGCCATATCTCGTTCATCAGAAGACATCTTCCTACAATCCTACAAGTTGCCAAGAAGAAAGCCCATATCAAAATTATATGAGACACATGTATATTTAAACCTAATATCTCATTTCACACCTAGGCCTATAAACGCCTAAATCTGCTATGATACCACTAAATGTGATGCCCCAATTATATATTAGGAATAATCCAACATATATAAAAAGGATGCCACAAGCTTAACTAGATAATCTGCTCGAAATGAATTTTTTTTTCATTTTAAATAACTTAATCTATTTATTTATATTGGTTTAGACAAGTTATTCTAATTAACAATATATAGATATCCTTATATTGTATACACATATGACACCTGATTATGTTACATAATTATTTACATACACAATATTAATATATGAGATATGTTTACCACACCATATACATAGTCAAACTAAAAAAAACATAATAATACATAACCAACCCTTTAACTATGCTTCTTGTGTCTCTGCTGATATGAGCTTGAATTTTCTTCTTGACCACTTCACCTCCTACCATCTAGTTTCAATTCTTGCATGACAAGAACCCACGTTAAGCTAACTCTAGCTTAGTGGTACATATAGGTATTAAGTTTTTCCCAAGCAGTCACACAAGTGCATGTCTCAAATAATTCATGATACATTGAATTTTTATTTCATATAAAGGAAATAACCACATCACATAACAGTATAAATATAATAATCATATTCCAATAACTAAATTCTCATTACCTCCTGTAAGCATTTCATGTTTTGTCACTTATGTCAATAATAAATTTTCACATTTCATTCCATAGTCTATAATTAATATCATTCCAAATCTCATTTCCGGACTATCTGGATATGGGGCGTGAAATAGGGGTGCTCGCGGAGCTTAAGCCACCCTACTCACCGTAATCTCAAGTCAAGGGCGCTCGCGGAGCTTAAGCCACCTTAACTGAATATAATTATGTCATCTGTGTATAATCAGGATCAGGGGCGCTCCCAGAGCTTAAGCCACCCTGTCCCTAAATAATATCCATGTCGGTACCGTAATTCCCCCCTTAATGGTGCACCATCTATCCTATATTAGTCCTCAGGTAGAGAAATGGGCAATTAACACCATTAATTACTTGTTTCTATAACTAACACTCATTTCATATTAACACAATCATATATTCACAATTTATTTCAAAACCATGTAATAGCATAATATTTTATCAAATGTTAACACAATATTAAGTTCATAGTTAATAACATTCTTACAACCTTAAAACATGCCATAATATATAATTTCATCATTGTGACATGTAATTTATGTCATACACACAATCATGCATAAAGGCAAAACAAAATACATATATGTACAAACCTCGATAGTATTTTCCTTTTCCAAAATATAAGTTCAGAGCTTGTTCATTTTTGTTGGTCTTCTTCTTGTTGAAATCCTAATTTAAAAATATAATTAATTAATAGTTTGATAAAATATTTATTCTTAATATAACTTAAATAAATAATTACAATTTCTATTAAACTAGAATAAGACCTCTAAGAATTGTTGGATTAATAACTTTTCCTACATTTATCCAATTTAAATGATTCTTAATTCTGATTAACTATAACATGTAAAACTAAAATATACTAAATTTTCAGAATTTTTGAACATTTACATAATTTTTGGTATAATTTTAAATATGGACTAATTTTCTGCCCTTAGGCAGTTTCAAGGTACCCAATTCAAAAATTTATAACTTTCAATGTGTAGCTTCAATTATTACAAAAAATTTTATACAGTTATATAAGTTAATTGGAAACATTTGTCATGTTTAACTCATTTCCAAATTCAGTCTCTAAGAGTCTCAAATATTGGATAAAATATAACTGGTTCAATATAGAGTATCAACCCGACCAGTTTAATTGTTTAGCTCATAACTCACAAAATACATGACAGTTTAAGATGAAACTTTCACAGTAATTTAGATAAGACATAGGAGTAAAACTTTTATGTTTTGTACTTTGGCCAATTCGATCTAAAAATAGGTGAAATATAAGGACGAAATTACTGAAATTACACAGGTATATGAAACTAGCTCAATCAATGAACAATCATGGTTCATTTCAGAATAACTCAATCTACACAAGAGAAATTCATACGAACTTTTGCAGAGACCTTAATAACATATATATATACAACTGTTATGTTTTACAAAACCTCAAAATAAGCCACTAAGATGGTCAATATTTACAAAAACAGTAGGTTATTTGGTTGATACATCTCCCAGAACCAGTTTCACCCCAATAAACATATCTCTTCATATACTCAAAATCATTTAATAAAATTTGGCAGAGAGATACACAAGACACAGATGAATAACTTTTATGTTTAACACATCCCCAAATTCGAGTCACAAGATAATAAAAAATAGAGTGTAATATTCTGTCAAAATATAACCTGAAGAGTTCTAATAAAACAATTATCATGGGGAAAATATTCAGATTTAATTGGACTGATTTTTGATGCAAATTTTGAAGAAAATGATGAGTAATTTGATCTGAGATATGGACGAAGAAAAAGGGATGAAGAAGAAGAAGAGAAATGAAATGGAAGAATGACCAAAAGAAGTTTTCAGCCCCATTACCTCCCTAATTCACGTTTTTGGCTTGTTTTTTTCTGCTGAGCCCCTTTTTACTTTTCAATTTTCTTTTCTTTTTTTTTTAATTTTTTTTTATTATTATTATCTTCACATATTTCTTGATATCTAATATTTTTAATTTTATTTAATAAAAAACACAATTTAATTATGTGGTCTAAATTATTCAAATTAAAATCTAATTAGTGGGTGTTACATATAAAGTTTATTTTTTATAATTATATATATATATATATATATATATTATTTATCAATATAATTTAGATTAGTACATAAGTTTAGTATAATACAATTATTTTAATAAAAAATCATATAATATAAATAGTAAGGAATGCATATAATAATATTTAAATTTTAAATTAGTATATATAAAAACTCATAGGTATAAAATATAAGTATATAATTACAAAATGATGTTAACTTAAAAGTTAACTTGCAAGTATACAAGCCAATCATAGAATAGTAAGACTCCTAAGATCGTTCCTTACAAAATTGTTCGGCTTAAATCCGTAATTAAATATAGATTACCAATAAATATGGAAAATTAAAATATAAATACTCTAATAAAATTTTAGTAAATTTTGAGATTAAATTAATTAAAACTAGAAAACAATCAAATTTAACGAACTTTAACCAATGAAACTAAGTAGTTATTTAGCTCGTTTTCCCAATTTATAATCCATTTTTCTAGTTCAATTAACACAATTTAACAAGTTTTCAATAAGTCCTTTATGACTCATTCCTATCTGAACTTTCAAATTTTGCACAATAAACTCAATTTCACTTCATCATAACCTGAAAACATAAAAAACGTTTTCCTCCAAAATTAATACAAAAAACATAAATATAGTATGTAAGTTTATGACTATTTAATTTTAAAGTATATTTATAACTATATAAACATATAAGTTTATTAAGTATATCAATTATATTTTTTATTAGTATTTAAATTTAAAACAATACAATTATTTTGATAAAAAGTTATATAATATAATTAGAAGAAATAATAATTTATATTTATTTATCATATAATTATAATAAATTTATTATAAATTAAGTTACTTTATAATTATTCACTTAAATGAAATTACCAAATAATTAATATAATTTAGATTTGTTATATAATACAATTAAAATAAATTCTAAATTCTGAATTCTAAAAAATATATAATTAGTGATAAAAAAATAGAGCAAAAAATGAAATTAACAATATATTACAAATATTTTTTATTTACATATTAATAATAAAGATAATTGATTGCCTTGATGATTTAACATATAAAATTTTCAATTATTTAAATTCATAACTATTATAAATGTCATATAAATTTTGTTAAATAATTAATAAATTTAATTATTATTTATTTTTATGGATTAAAGTATATATAATTATAAGTTTAAGTTATATTATATTTGCATAATAAAACTATAAAAATTATAAATAATATTATATATAAATTATTTCATTTTTATAAGTTATTATATATAGTAAAATTATAAACATTTAAATATCAGTTTTTTTTAGTACAATTCAATTTTAGAACTGTTCGATACAATTCAATATAATTCTCGGTCCGGATATCACTATAAAATCAATATCCGTCAATATTAAAGTCAACGATATAATATAGTTTAGTTCTAGTCAAAAAGTCAACAATACAGTTTAGTTCCGATTTTTTTTCTCAATTTTTCGATCAAATTCAAAAAGATCTAAAATTTGTGCCCAATCCTAATATGGATCATAAGAATTGAGACAAAAAATCTGAGTAATTAGAGTCATTTAGATATGCATTTAAACTAATGAAAAATTGAAGAGTCTCCTATATTATATACCCCCTGGAAACAAGTTCAACTCCTTTTAACATTAGTAACTGCTTTTATTTCCCTTTCATATTCTTGATCTTTTAAAATTTCTAGTAGCAATCGTTTAGATTTTTTTATGAATTTCAATATATTTTATATCGTGTATAATCTTATCGTATAATTTATATACATTCAAACCAACTAAATTAATCGTATTATATTAATACGGATTATAATTATAACGTGTTCATATTTTGAATTTTGACACAATTAAATAATTATATTATATTTATATTTAGTATAATCATGATATGACAGCATACCAATTTAAATCCAATTACTAGATTTACTAATTATAATAATATTCTTTATTTATTTTTTAAATAAGATTAATTTATCAGATTTAGAAAAGGCGCAAAAAAAAAAAAAAACCGGCACCTCTGTAAGAATTAGCTCGAACGCTCACAGCTGCTGAGCAGAGGGCAAACAGTGAGAGGGAAAGATACAGAAATGGTGTCGATGATGATGAGCAGGTCAATAGCCATGAAAGCTCTAAGTGGGCCATCCTCGTCGTTTCTTTTCAAATTAAGGCGGACTCATTTTCCTGTCGTCAGGGCATTCTCGGCGCTCATGTCGCCGCCGTCCAAGGCCATCGTCTACGACCAGCAAGGTCCCCCTGATTCCGTCACCAGGTAAAACCACAGAGATATATATCTACACTTGCTCATATATGCATTTCTAGAAAATCTTTATGGGTTTTCTTTTACAGAGTGGTAGAGATACGGCCAGTGGAAGTGAAAGAGAACGATGTGTGCGTTAAAATGCTAGCTGCTCCCATTAATCCCTCCGATATTAATCGTATTGAAGGTCAGGTTTCTTTATCAATTCTTTCTCAATTTTCAGAATTAATAATTGGCTGTGAGTGATTTTATGTTCCTTTGCTTTGAACTCAATTGGGTCAGTGTCTTCTGTTGTTTGGACTATAGGAGTGTACCCTGTGAGGCCTCAAGTGCCTGCAGTTGGAGGATATGAAGGTGTAGGGAAGGTGCATTCTGTAGGCTCTGCTGTTAAGGATCTTTCTCCCGGTGATTGGGTCATTCCATCTCCTCCCTCTTTTGGCACTTACCCTTTTGCTTACTTTGCTTATTGCACTAATAATTGTTGGTCATGTTGAGGCTTTATTTGTAACCAGTCTCCTCTGTTATTTCTCCCACATGTCCTTGCTGTTTGAGCTTCAGCATTTTAGGTGTTATTCTTTGAATGGCTCATTCAAATTGCTCATGTGTAAAATAACATTTATGAAATTCTTTATCTTTTTTGCAATTGTAGAGAATATGTTCATTTCTGAAGCTGTTTCTTGCCAATTTGTTCTCATTAGAGGGTAACAGTTACCATTCGGCTTAGCACCAGTAATATGAAGTGTGTTTTCTTAAAACAGAGAAAATCCTCAAAGAAGATAATTCTGCATGTTTAATGACATTTCTTGGTAGTAATTTCTGAATTTATTGTCAAAAGCACATTTGCATATGGGAATCTAATTTATCCTTGCTTTGTATTTGGCTATGTTTGATAGATTAAATTATGGTATATCTTTTTGTTTTCCAGGGACATGGCAGACTTATATTGTACAAGACCAAAGTGTGTGGCACAAAATAAGGAGTCACCTATGGAATATGCTGCAACAATCACAGTTAATCCTTTGACTGCTTTAAGAATGCTTGAAGACTTCACTACTCTAAATTCAGGTACTAATGTTTCTGTATTTGATACTCTTCATTGTTTATTCAAATTTTATGTTTTCCTCTGATAATGGTGGTGTGTATACAGGAGATTCTGTTGTCCAAAATGGAGCTGCAAGTATTGTCGGGCAGTGCATCATCCAAATTGCAAAATTTCATGGCATCCATAGCATTAATATATTAAGGGACAGGTGGGGTTTAAACTTCTACTTAAGACATTTTAACCTGACATGCATCTAACTTGTAAAATGAATATTGGTGTTTTGGTTACATTCAGATTTCTGATATATTTTTACTTTGGTCTTGTTTGTTTAGCTCTTCCTGAAACTCTCTACTTTTAGGGATGAGCAATTGAAATGAAGTTTACAGCTCTTAAAGTGAATATTTGTGATTTCATATTGAATTATTGACTAAGTAAAATTTAAGGTTTAAGTGTTTCTTAGTTTAGTCAAAGTGTAAAGTTCTCTCCAGCAAGTTAAAAATATACTGAAGGTTGGAATCTATTTTTCAGTCATGCTTTTAAGGTCTTGTTTTCATCTTTATTGAGTCTTTTTGACACTCTTATGTTCAGGCTTCTGATTTTCAATTGAATTTAGGATTGGCTTTTTCAAGCAATCTTTTTAAACTTTAGAGTTGCATGAGTTTGTGTCATGACATAGATTTTTCCCTTGTTTCCTTCTAAAATAGTATGGTTGACAGAAGACAAAAGCTGTCTGTGCCTTGTTGCATTTCCTACTTTGTCCATTATAATATTAGCAGTTAGTTCGAAGAAATAAGTAAATAAAAGGAACTTTTCTGATTGAGTAAAAAAGAATCATGGTCATGTATCAATAACACATAATGAAGTGCTAATATTTGTTGTTAATAATGCAAGGGCGATATTTTCTATGGTTAAGCACATTGCATTTTCTAATGATGGGGGTTTGACATGGATAGGCTCGTTATCTTGTAGTATCCCCGTAGTTCTGTATTTTGAATGTAATTTGTTGGCTGTAATGCTAGCCAAGTCTCTCTCAGTCTCTCTCTATTTCTCATTCCTGTAAATAGCTGTCAGCACAACTTTCATACTATCTTCTGCTTGGTTTAGGCCTGGGTCAGACGAAACAAAGGAAATCTTAAGGAAACTAGGTGCTGATGAAGTGTTTACTGAAAGCCAATTAGAAGTGAAGAAAGTCAAGGGTCTCCTGGTATCATCAGCTATGGATCCTTATGTTTGATAATTTTTAGTATCTGTAGTAGGAGGTGTTTGTTCTTTCTTACATGTGCTTGATGTCAATAAAAATTGTTTTCTAGAATCAATTTGTTCTTAGATTTTTTGCAATCCTCACTGAAAAATGCTACTTTTCATCTTATTGGCATGACAGACTAATTTACCAGAACCAACATTGGGATTCAACTGTGTTGGTGGCAATTCTGCTTCTTTGGTCCTCAAATTCTTAAGGTGTGCAGTTATAAATATTTGAAGAATTTTAGGGCTTGCATTATCTAAAATGTAAATGCTAACAAGTTCGTGTATTCAGACAGGGAGGAACAATGGTAACATATGGTGGAATGTCTAAGAAACCTGTAACGGTATCAACATCATCCTTTATTTTTAAGGTAAATTTTATTTCATTTTCTCATACGGCTTCTTGTTGAAGTGTAATGTTGTGGTGGTTATTTGTAATTGAGTATCTCTATAGAAAATTCCTGCATCATCCATGAAAAATTCTTGACATTGCATGCAAAAATAAAATTACTAGCTCAGAAAGTGATCAGAAGTTGAAAATCACAAATGAATTATGGGTTGAACTTTGTTTGGTGAATTGTGATGTGAACAAATCAGAAACTGGAAACAAGTTAATGAGCATACATTTGTATGATATTTTACATGTAATGTATACAAGTCCCTGCTCGAATATCCATTTCAGACTGGTAGACTTTCTAGAGGATAGTCAAGGTGACCTAAAATTCGAGATATTAATGTAGATCCAATGCAAATCATAGTAGACTACTAAGAGTTGGTTGAATTATGAGTGGCTATGCCTCAAAGTGAACTGCAGTATAACTATAGTAATTATATTGAATTTTCAATCTGAACGGTGATTCCATCCAAATTCACATGCAGAATTTCTTTTAGTAATTTATTGTTTGTTTGCAGGATCTATCCTTGAGGGGATTCTGGTTGCAAAAATGGATGACTTCGGATAAAGCAACAGAGTGCAGAAATATGATAGATTATCTTCTGTGCTTAGCACGCGAAGGGAAATTGAGATATGAGTATATTACTCCCTGCATGCAGATTCACTTGTGCATTTCCTTTTGGTCTCTACGGTATAATTATTTCCTTGATATCAAAATTTTCATATTTAATAAGTTGCGACTAAACTTTGTTGCAGAATGGAGCTTGTTCCTTTTGACGATTTTCATGCAGCTTTGGGTAAGGCACTTGGAAAACTAGGAAGCCAACCTAAACAAGTTTTAAAATTCTAAATGCCATGGACATGGAGGCTCAGTTGGACCTCTTACAAATCGAAACATAATTCTAGTGGGGGTTCTTTTTATTCGAAAGTATGTGATATATCATATATAGTAACAATCTTGTAATTACTAAAAGGAAACATCTGTGTTGTTCTTTAGACAAACTGAACTACCTGTCAGCTCTTGAAATTTTACTGTGTTAGTCTTTCAATCTATCTTCTCCGTTTCTCTATGAATCAGTAATTGGTCGAGATGTAAGATTTAACATAAAATTATATCAGTATCTTGTCCAGATTAAGCATATTTGAAGAGTAGACTGGAATGTAATAAAATGCAAAACCTTAGTTCAAATATTTGACTTGCTACTACAGCGCAAAACCACAATGCTCTTAAGCCCTGCCTGCACAGAGTACTGATTCCGCCCATAATAGTTAATGAAGCCATTGCATTATTCCATCACATATCAGTATCAGAATCAGTACATGTATAACTTAGCCCAAAGGCCAACAGCTGAAGCATGCACACGTGGTTGGGATTCTGCCCATTTGCCATGCTTAGCCTCACCTTCATTTTTTTTTTTATTTCTTAATAAATAGTTTCACCTTCTGATTGCAAAGCAATGACATTAAGAATTATTTCGATGAGGTTACCATGACTTGATTTAATGCTGGCATGAAAAATGTTGGTAACGTCTCGAGAGTTTCTACCCTCCAATATCTCTCTAATCATTGATTTGATAATTAATGCCTAACTTCCAATCAATAAAAAGAAGATGAAAGCCCTCGTAGACTTAGCTACACTCCTTTATCAAAATATAGTCGACAGCATCTTCCACCGTGTTGACAACCTGCGAAAGCAGCAAAGTGCATAAAAGCTCAGTACAACCAAAAAAAGGTCAATCAATATGTCGGCTTATTTCTCTTGTTCATTTTTTAATCTACTCGCGCCTTAAGTGAATCCCAGTACAAAATAGTCAAGCCTGTTGTCAGACAGTAATTATGACTCCAAGACTATTATAATAAGATTGAAGCTGAAATACTGGGTTCGGCCTTAGCGGAAAGATGAGATGATAGATGATTCGATCTTGAACAAACTCTTGGGCCAAGTCTGTAGCTGTAGCAAATGAGGAATTTAATGATGACTAAGTGGAGTGAAGGAACACAAACAAGAGCCTTGAAATGACACCCTGGTAGCGTCTGAAGCGCAAACGAGCGAGGATATCTACCCCATGACCGTTGCAATTGATCAATTACCAAATTAATTAATAACAAACACTTACAATGATTGAGAAGTATTCAAACAAACTATAATTAAACACTAAGCTTTAACTTCTATAGAGAATGTAAAATAAATGCTGAAAATAACTAAGGCTAGAATCCTTGTGGGAAGAAGTCCCTTTCCTCATTTATGATTGATCCTTTTATAAAAGGTTTGCTATATGTTTTCTGCTAATTGGTCATGACCACAATACTGTTTTTGACAGAAATACTCTCATTCAACCCTTCTTTGGGCTTAACTGTTTGGACCTCAAAATACATTTAATTTATATTGCTTATTGGACCTCAATGTTGCTAGAGACTCAACTTAATTTGGGCCGGTGTTAAATTTGCCCTCATCGGCCTTTGATTTAAACAAATCTTAGGGCTGAGCCTTGTAGTGATCATTGGCCCTCTCAATCGGCCTTCTGATTGTGTTGGCTGTAGATCTCCTTTTTTCTCTTCTTTTGTGTGTCACGTGATCATGTTTAAATGTATCTCTTCATTGTTTCCTCTATCCAATGACCTTTTAGCTTCCCACGCACGTTATCTGTTTTAACAGCAATAATTAAGACTACTATGGGAAAAAATGGTCCCTTTTCAAATTTTAAACTTATTCTTTCACTTCTCAAGACAAATAAGGATTTCAAAAGGCAACATAATACACTTCTCCTATAATCCTTCATATCTACTCCCCATACTTGGTTTCTACTAATCTTCTTTCCCTTTAGCTCCTATGTGGTTGCTTTTAACTTTCTCTCTTCAATAGCATGGCAGAGAAGCTTAGTACTTCTTTTGTGAAAAAAGGTGGCCCAGCTAATAGATTTAGGACTATTGTGGGATTGTAAAATGAAAGTCAGGTTGATCTTCAAGTATTATCTTCACATTCAAATCTTCCAAAAACTTCCTTTCTATTGGGTTGCTCCAAATACTTTTGCAAAGAACATCTATCGTTCCCTTTCAGTGATGTTAGCAAACCTTGCTTTGCTCTCAAAAATGACTGCCTTTTTCAATCTTGAATGGTTATTATGCAAGCTAGTACAACCGCATGAAGCGCAAATTTTGAAAGCCATTGGAAGGAAGTTGGCATTTACGATCTATTGGAGCTATCCCTCTGCGACATTTATTATGATTAGACACTTCTTGGAGGTAGCCTTTTGTTCTGGCCGAATATTGCTATGGCTTTTGTTTTCAAGTTTGGAATTTTCACGATCACTACTTATGATTTAGCCATGTTATTTGGCCTTCCTTGTACCGGGGAATCTATTACATCTGAGAAAGCCACCAGTTTAACTATTGAAGTAAGAATGTTCATACGGTATTTTTTTAAAACAAATTCAAGTGTGTTAGTGAGGAGCTTGACTTAGAAGAACATACTACTTTTCTATGGTTTTGGTTGTGCAAATAGGGATTATGTTTAGATTCAATCAAGATAGTGAAAGAATATTACTTCTCAACCCATGTCTTAGCCAACAAAGAAAAACTTATACTTGCTCCTTTTTGGCTCTCCACAATTTATAGAGATATTTACTCTCTACTAACTGCATCAGATGACAGCCCCACCTTTAGACCATCTAGACCTAAGATGTTTGGAACAGTTGATGGCCCCCCAAATATCACTATGTATTAAAAAGAAAGAAAAATATCTTTTATTACTGATGAGAAATGGTGCACAAGTGTGCTTCTCATACTCACAAATATCACAATAGAAAGACTGAATATCAAATCCCTTGAACAAATAAGGAAACATTATTTCAATGCAGGAAAAGATACATGACCTAGACGCCTATAATGTAACTAGATGACATCCTTATTAGAAGAAGAAAACATGGGAATGACAGATTTACTGAATTTTGGTTGACTTAATGTATCCAAATAATAGAGTTCATTATGCTCCTTAACAAGTCCAATCCTCTTCCCCGAACCTTAATCCTAAAATTCACAATAGAAATTATGGAATATAACTCAACTAGTTAGATCTTTGGTAAGCTTTTGTATGGAAATCAAATTTGTCGATAACTAGGAAACATGAACATTTTTAAGAACCATTTTTGGGGTAACCTGGACATTCCTATTCCTGCTACTGTGGTTGTAGAACCATCTGTAATGACCTCAAGGAAGAGATCAAGCAGGGTAGAGGAATTAGAGAAAAGAATCAATGATGAGAGAGCAAGAAGAGAGGAACTCAGGTAGAGAAGGAAGAACTAGCAGAGAAAAGAGATTAAGAGACGAGAAAGAAACATTTTGAAAGGGAAAATTCATATTGTAATTCTCATTTCATGCATACTAAAATCAGTTACAACTTATGATATTTATAGGCAAACAAGGACAACTCATTACACATTTGATAATCCAATAGAATGTTGCCATTATGCCAACTAAGATGCCACCTAATCAGTCTTTAACATTCATCAACTAATTATCTAACTTTTAAACTAATTCATAACAACCTTATCCATTGCCAATTGACCATTCACATTGCCAGCTTGCAGAAGCTTCTCACTGACAACTACATGCAGAAACTTCTCGAGACCCCTTGTTGGACTGGGTTCATTGAACTAGGCTATCATTTCTTTACTGGATTGGATTTTTCCTTCTTCTGGCACTTTTGTTTCCTCTTGTCAGACCTTATTATGTTCCCCATTCTTATCTTGGATCATGACAATACCTTCCCCTTTGAGTGTCATCTTGTCCTCATAGTGTAGATATGAAAATTAGGAGTAGAGGAAAACATAGTATAACAATTTAATTATTTTTCTCTGCCTTCTCCATATTTCAAACTTCATCTTTTTGAGTATAAGAATAAGATTTAGCCACTGAGCTTAAGAAAATCATAGCAACCCATAACATGACCCATATCATCAATTCTATCATTTTCTCTTTTTGTAACTATAAAATTTCCAGCGCTAGTAAAATTGAAGAAATCTGCTTTAGTATTTCCCATTGAGCTGCAGCAAAATACAGTTCACTTGGGCATTTTCATAAACATCTACAAGCCATAAATCTTTTCTTGCTAGAATTTGTGCTTCGTTCTCACAACTACCCATTTCAACATTATCTCCCCTATTCAACTCAACACCATGACTATCATCATTTTCAATTATCAATTTGCCGTTTAATCTAAGGATTTTTGAATCTTTAGGTTTTGAAGAAATTGAAATACCTTCAACTTTGGTGATCTGAATTTCTTGTTCCACTTCCGGCAGTAATTCATTTTGAAGGCTTTGATTCGACTTTTGAATGTCATTTATTCTTCTTATGGACATTTACAGCTTTTGGAGTTGTGCATTGATCAAGAGAAACTGTTTTTCAAAGGATTGCGACTCCGATTTGTTTGTCATAGTGTTGTCATCCTTATTGAACCATTTGAGAAAACAGCTCAATCTCCATTCAATCTCGGCTAAAAACAAGTTAAATTTGATTTGAGACAACATTGATGCAGCTTGAAATTTTGTTCAGATCTCCTAAATACCAACAGATGTTCGAGATGCACTTAAGATATTTTCGATTTCCAGTAGCCGTGATTTCAAGAATTGGAATTGATCTTCCATCGATTGTGTTGGATTAGTTGCCAAGAGAGTGAATAAGAACCAATTAGCTCTGAAATTAGCTGATGGAGAGCGTTTGTCCGGGTTGAGCTCTGATACCAAGTTGTAATGACCTCAAGGAAGAGATCAAGCAAGGCAGAGGAATTAGAGAAAAGAATCAGAGATGAGAGAGCAAGAAGAGAGGAACTCAGGCAGAGAAGAAGAAGAAGAAGAGTGAACGAGAGAGAGAAGAAATTTGAGAGGGAAAAGATGAGTTTCTATTCATTCAAATGCCTACCCAATTTTGTTACAATTACAGTATTTATAGGTTGTAAACTTAGCAACAGAAATTGAAAATAATAACAAGTAATTACAACTCATATAATCCACCTCTTGACACAAAATATCTACCAATATTGTCTAACTAGGATTATAGCTCACTGATCTTAACCAACTATGCCAGCTAAGCATCTCCCATGTGATCATCAGGCTGCTGGGCCTCCTCTTTCCCCACTTTAGTAGGCTTCATTGCCGCTTCAAGCTGGGCCAGCTCCATTACTACAACCTTTTGTGCTTCCTCCCCATCCTGACTTTCAGTACTTTGTCCGTTGCTATAGTGCTGGGTCATTACAATACCCTCCCCTCTAAGACCCACCTTGTCCTCAAGTTGTAAGTAGAAAGATTGCCCCACTAAGCATCTAAAGCCATAAACCTTGTCACCATTATTCTTGCAGCAATTGTATATTCTTGGCCAACGTGCCCCTTTTTTCCTTTGCCTTCTTCTCATTTCAAATTCCATCTTTAGTAAAACAATAATTTCTAGCCATTCAAAGTTAAGAAAGCCATAGCATCCAAAAAATAAATTTATGTGATTCTTTTTTGTTTCTATTTCATCTCCTATAAACTTCCAATCAATATTAATACTGATATACTTAAGCTTACTATTACCCATTGAAAGTTCTAATGTTTTGCAGTTCTTTGTGGCATTTCTACAAACACCTTCATAGTATAAAGCTACTTCGCTGCAACATTCCTTTTTTCAATATTCTCTACCCTATTCAACTTAACACCACAACTATCATCATCTTTCATTAACCTATCCCCCTGTGATCCATCAATTTCAGTCTTTAGCTTTTAAGAAAGCTGAAATACCTTCATACATTGGAGTTTGAATTTTGTGGTCCTTTTTTGGCAGTGATTCCGTTTTATGGCCTTGATTCTCCTTTTCCATGTCTTTCATTCTTCTTGCAACCACTTCTAGCTCCTGGATTTGTGCCTTGATCAAGAGAAGTTGCGCTCCAGTGGATTACGACTCCGATTCGTTCGTCATGGTGCTGTCGTCCTCATTGAACTGTTCTAGAAAACAGTTAATCCTCCATTCCATTTAGGGCCCAAAACAAGTTGGATCTGACTTGATATAACCTTGTTGAGGCCTCAAGTTTTGTTCCGATCCCTTGCTTCCCAATGTACATCCTTAGAGATTCACGTAAGCCATTTTCGATTTCCAATAGCCATAGTTTCATAGAGTTGAATCGATCTTCTGTCAATTGATTAATCTGCGCCATTTGAAGAATGAGGAATGACTAATTCTAAAAATAGCTCATGAAGAGCATAGGTTGAATTGACCGCTCTGATACCAATTGTAATGACCCTAAGGTCATTAACAGTGAATTGAATATAGAAGAATTTAGGAGAGAGAGTAGAGAGGGGCAAAGAAACAAAAGCAGAACTTGAAGAAGGAGAAGAAGCAGAGAAGCAGAGAAACAAGAGAAGAAAAGAGAAGGAAAAAGGAGGAAGAAGAAGAAGAAGAAGAGTGAACGAGAGAAAAGAAATTTGAGAGGGAAAAGATGAGTTTCTATTCATTCAAATGCCCACACAATGCTATTCCAATTACAGTATTTATAGGTTGTAAACTTAGCAATAGAAATTGAAAATAATAACAAGTAATTACAACTCATATAATCCACCTCTTGACACCTAATATCTACCAATAGCAATGCTGCAATTGTCCAAATAGGATTACAGCTCACTGATCTTAACCAAATATGCCAGCTAATCATCTCCCACGTGATCATCAGGCTGTTGGGCCTCTTCTTTCCCCACTTTAGTAGCCTTCATTGCTACTTCAAGCTAGGCTAGCTTCATTACTACAACCTTTTGTGCTTCCTCCCCATCCTGACTTTCAGTACTTTGCTTGTTGCTATTGTGTTGGGTCATTACACCATCAGTAACAACAATGTTCCTATTGTTAGGGCAGAGATTATAGGTTTTGAATTTATTTGAAACATAGGTCATATGATCCGTAGCACCAGAGTCAAGGACCCAAGCATTCCTAAGCTCGTTACCTAAAGCATTTAACCCAAGAGAGATTAGAGTCTTACTTGAAAGTGTCAATGAACACATAACCTAATTCGTTGGTTGAGAATTGTTGTCGGTTTTTCAATAGCTCCCAGCATACTTCTAAGCTTCTCAATTTCCTCCACACTAAATCCTCCAAACACCTGAGTTGGGTCTTGAACCGACAAATGAGCCTGTCTTTGATGGCCACCATTCTTTCCCCATTCATGACTGTTTGTGGTTGGTTTCCCATATAGTTTCCAACATCGTTGTTTGGTGTGTCATGGTTTCTTGTAGAATGTGCACCACAACTCTTCGCGATCCATTTGCACATTTGACCAATTGGTCTTGTCTGCAGCATCTTTGTCCAATACAAGCCCCTAAGGTTTAGAGCTTAGAAGAGCAAAATTTTCAATTGAAGGCGATTCTAACAAAATGCCCCTGCGGCTCTCTTCTGTGCAAACTAGGGATATTGCTTCAGTTAGAGAAGGAAATTCAGGTCTACCTAGAATTTGAATTCGTACAAGATCAAATTTAAAATTTAGATTAGTCAAAAAATCATAAACTTAGTCCATTTCTATAAACTTTTTGATAGCCACTGCACATTTGCTACAGTTCAAATCAAGTGTCCTGTAATAATCCAATTCCTGCCACTGGTTTTGCAGAAAATTGGCATATTCCATCATTGTTTTCGTCCCCTGTTTCGATCCAGTTGTTTTCGTCTTGATATCATATATAAGAGTTGCATCATTGACCTTGGAATACGTCTGATAAAGAACATCCCCAATCACCTTTGTTGTAGGAAGAAACATACATGTATCACTGATTTCAGAGGTCATGGAATTCCATAACCACGACATGATCATTGAATCCTTTTCTTCCCACGCTTCAAATCCTATTGTTTCGCTCTCTAATGCTATCTCTAATAGATGACCCAACTTCCTTTTTTCTTTCAGGAACATTCGAACTAGTTGAGACCATTTCAGATAATTTTTTCCATTTAGTCTATATGTTGTCTGGATGTTCTAAAGCTCTATTGTGCTTCATGTAATATGTTCTTCATCCACAGTTAAAGACAATTTTGGCAATAGTGTTGAAGATTTAACGTCCAACATGATGGAATAGGGTCAACCTTGGCTCCACTTTTTTGGCCTGTAACTATACCCTATCAGGGTAAAATCAAGTGGACTTCATTAATCGCTTTCTAGACTTTATTTCTAAAAATAATGCAATTCTTCATGCTATGGCACTAAGTATTATGCCACTAGCAGTAATCCTTACCATATTGCATGGTCAATAAAGAGTGATATATGTCCATCCTTTAGAAGCAGATCAAAGATCTCATTGGCCTTAGCAATGTCAAAAGAATACTCTTGAGATAAATGTGTTGTTTGCTTCTACTGACTCGTATTACGCCGATTCTTGCTTGGTTGAGGCTTGGCCAAAGATGCATATTCGTAGGGTCCATCTTTGAGGATTGCCAAGCAAATATCTTCTTCACCGTCATTACTTTCATCATCAGAACCAACTGGTTCTAGAACAACAGTAATTTGATCATTGTAGGAAGTACTCTTAGAGGAGACTTTCTTCTGATCCTTTTCCTTCAACAGAGATTCATAACTAGTAGCTCTAGAAACCAAATTGGACATATCATGAAACCTCTGTCCCTCAAACGTTTCTCTCAAAGCAAAATTCATTCCTCGTACATCCAAACTAATTGACCTCAGTCAAGGGAGTCTTGCACTGAGTCCATAATTTTCGAATAATCTCATATGCTAGAATTCATTTCCTATAGCTTCCCCAAATTGTATGATAAATCTTGCAACATGTTCAATCATGGATCTATTTCCATCCCTTGAGAAAAGAGCAAACTCTAGAACTTCATAGCTATGAAAAAGGGATATAACAAAGATCTATCCAATTCGAGTAAGGCCTAGAATATGTCGGCCAATTAGGCTTGACTTCAACTCCCATTTGTTACAAAGCCTCCATCAGATAATTCTTTTCCCCATTAGGAACTCAGAAGTTATATTGTTTGTTCAACCCAGGTGGAGCCTGATTCACAAATGGCAAATTCTGCAAGGCCCATGCCAAGAATTGGCCAAAATAGGAAGTCCTGGTCATTGTTGAGGTGGGATCTATGGAGCATTACATGGTTGTGGTGGAACAACTTGAGGTCGTGCATATGGTTGAGCATATAGTGGAGGTCGGATTGGTGGTGGTGGTTAAGGCACTATTGGATGTACAGGCACATTAGCTTGTGGAGGCACTAGAGCAAAAGGTAATGGTGGGGCAGGAGGCTTATCAACCTCATTCATGCATAACATTTGTACTTGACCATAGACAGATGGCGGAGTCTATAGTGCTTCTGGAGGTCAAATGACCAAAACTAGTTGCTCCATAGCTCTCGCCATTCGGTCTACATACTGGGTGAGCTCATTTACACTCTTCCAAGTTCTTGCCTAAATTGCACAATTGATGGAGCCACAGAGGCCTGCATCTGATCATTGTGACCTCTAATAGTTTCTATCAGAGGTCGTATGACATCAACCACTTGATCCATCATAAGCTTGAGAGTATCATTGTTGGCCAATTGAACAAAATCAACAATGGACTGATGATGGCCTCACTTAGGACTGGATAAAACGGGAGGCAAAGGTCACAGTTATAGATTTCCAACTCATCACAAGCCTTCTCGTACCCTGCCGAAATCTTGGTTGATTAGAAGTTGATGAATCTTCTCTTGGTGTTAGCCATTTTTGCTTGGAATCTTGTCACTAACATACATAGCTCCAACTCTAGTCGCTAAAAAATGTTCACATCTCAAGTGAAGCCCAATACAAAAATAGCTAGGCCCATGGTCTGGTAGCAATTACGACTCCAAGACTATTATAATAAGATTGAGGCCGAATTAGTGCATTCAACCTTAGTGGAACGATGAGCTGATGAATGATTCGGTCTTCAACAAACTCCTGGGCCAATTCTGTAACTATGGCAAGCAAGAAATTTAATGATGACTATGTGGAGTGAAGGAACATAAGCAAGAGCCTTGGAATGACACCCTGAACTGCATCTAAAGTGCAAGCAAGCGAGGATATCTATCTGATAACCCTTGCAGCTGATCAATTCCAAACTAATTAATAGCTAACACTTACAATGATTGAGAAATACTCAAAAAACTATAACCAAACACCAAACTCTAACTAACTTCTACGGAGAATGTAAAATGAATGTTGAAAATAACTAAAGCTCTTAGAATCCTTGTGGGAAGAAGTTTCTTTTCTCATTTATGATTGATCCTTTTATAAAGAGGGCTTTGCTTCGTGTTTTGTGATAATTGGTCTTGACCACAATACTGTTTTTGACTGAAATACCCTCTCTTCCAATCCTTTTTTGGGCTTAACTGTTTGGGCCTTAAAATGCATTTAACTGTTATATTGCTTATTGGACCTCAGTGTTGCTCAAGACCCAACTTAATTTGGGCCGGTGTTAACAAAATCAATCTAAGCTTCATAGCCTGAGATAAATGATCTAATTTACTATCATTCTCATAACTCTAAAAACTGAATTTTTGTTACAGCAAAAAAAATATCAGTTATTATTATTACCAGATCTGCTGCAAACCCTGTGTGGTTTTCTGTTCCTTTGAAGACCCCTGTCCTTGTCAAGATAGAAAACCAGGGATGTCCAGCCTGAAATGCCAGACAAGAGAGAATTTTACAAACACAATAATCCAATATCACAGAAACAATTTCCTTGTCTGATAAAGACTAACCTGTCGTGCACCCCTGATGTCAACTGAAGGATTATCCCCTATCATATAGAGGGTACTAAAATGATGAGTTCCAGCCTTTTCATGATTCATAGGATTGGTACCACCATGAAGATATGGAACAAGTTTCTTTAGGACAATTTCAGCATTCTTGAACACAAATGGATTTGGCTTCCCAAAAGATGTATACTCAAGAGAAGGATGGTGAATTCTGCATATTTCAAAGGTCATCATCAGTAAAATTTGTGATGTCACAACTGAATTTTTGGATATGGAAAAGCATGAAAAATCAAATAATTTGTCAATTCATCCTGAACATATAAATGGCTAAACAGTAAGACATGCACCGCAGCCATAATTATATATAATGAAGTCATTTCTACCCCATAAACATAGGACTGATGGAATAGTCATGACAATTTTACGTTCCCCTTCTAAAAAATTTATTGTCAGATTCTTTAATTCTAAAATAAATTTGAACTGGCCTTACCGATTGAAAACTGATTCTAATGCAATTCTGAAAGCTCCCATGTCAAGGCGTTCTGAAGGAAAAGTAGCCTACCTTTAGTGGCACCTCATCAGTACATAGCTAGTTCAAAAACTACTCAAGTATGAAAGAGAGGAATAGAAGAGATTTAAAATGGCTAGTAACCTGGTATGCAAGGTCATCATTCGCAAAATACAGGTGTGGTTGGTGTCCAACCTCCCTTCCAGGGAGACCTCCAGTTCTTAAAATGTCACAAAGAACCTAGCAACAAAATCCACATTTAATCAATTCAGAGTGAAATACAGCTTTAGGCATTCAATAATGAGAATATTAGCTTCAAAAAATTCCAACACAGGGAGTAAAGCAAGCATACAAGTGAAGTCAGCAAAATGTCTCAACAAAATTCCAACACAGGGAGTAAAGCAAAATTCCAACACGGAGTAAAGCAAGCATACAAGTTTTGTGAAATCAGCAAAATGTCTCAACAAGGAGTTGTTGTAACAGCAGAACATCAGTCTGTATCAGCCATTGCAGCAATCTATTTAGCCAACATGGACCAATAAGCATCTGAACCACAGGCTATCAGTATTGTCCATATCAACTAAAGTTCAGATTATCAGTTTATATACTGCGCAATGCTGATTTAGTCTTCTGGCATAAAAAAATGGCAGTTTCTCAGAAAATTTATACCATTGCTGTGTTATTATTGCTACAATTGTGGTTCCATCATTGTGAAGGGAACAGTTGAATTATGGTTTTGACCATTCATACCAATGGTGTTGAGAGAGAAACTAGACAGTGAAGTCACTGTACTTTGTATATGCTGATCAGCTATCAACATTAAAAGCAATACCTTTTTTTTGAAAAAAAAAATCCTGAATTTACATGAAAGAAATTCATAAATGATGAAATGCTTTTATACAACCTGAATGTCTCTGCTCCAGTCAACAGAATCGCTAACAATAAATGCTGCCTGAACTCTTTTCAAGTTGATGTTATCTCTTGTATTAAGTTGGACTGATGCACTACTATGTTTAGTGGTCCGCTTAGGTATCCAAGTCTTATATTGTGCAAGTGGATCAATGCCGTCAAAATATGATGCATATTCATCTATTGAGAGAACATTTCTGCACAAAAGATCAAAACCATAAAAGCTATTCAAGAGCTAAACCTAAGGACATATGGGAAAGCTTCTTAAGGGTTGCAATTAATTTTAAGAAATTCGAAGCAGATAGATAAAAAGCTTACTTAAATCCATATTCAGACATCACTACAGCAGGTTCTCCTTTTCCCACAGCAACAACAAATTCATTCTCAAATCTGCATAATGCAACATTGCTTGAAATACTAGAGAAAATAAGGAACATCCAACAATGTAATAGGTATTTTATTACAACTCAACTTCCTTGATCTATGGATTCTTTTCTCATATGAATTATACTGATTGTGACAGCTACATCAATTGTTTGGCATGTAAAGTTTTTTGTTACTTTTGTTAATTTTTCGTTACTTTTGTTAATTTTTCATTCAAAAAATATTACACATTAATTAGATAACTTTTCATTATTTCTGTTTTCATACAAAAATATTGACAGCAACTGACTGGGCTGAGATGCATACCTATTCACCAGCTGTTTAAAAGGTGTGTGGCCCTGCACAACCTACAATAGAATGACAGTAAAAGGTCTATCTTCCATAACCTACAAAGACTAAGACAGCCAAGAGTAATGTTACATATAAGATCAACTTCTTTCACAGAAATACCTGCAAAGGTAAAATATCCACACCTAGAAGTCTGCTTAGCTCCATGGCTCTTTTAGATTCTGGAAAACCACCTCCTGCCAAAATTGAAATAAGAACAAACGCTAGTTATCATTCATACAACAAGAACACAATCACTAATTTAAAAATAATACTCCCTCTGTCTCAATTTGTTTGTCCATTTTTAGTATTGCACAAGAATTAAGAAAATGACTAGTAATTGACTATAATATCCTTTGAAATTAATAAAGTCCGAAAATTTATAGAGTTTGAAAATTGTGAAGTATTTATTAAAGGGTAAAGTTGAAAAAAGATTGAAAATTTACATTGTTTTCATAAAATGCACAAACTTATTGGGGCAAAATTTTTAAATAAAATGGACAAACTCATTGAGTATGAGGAAGTACAATTTTTACATCCAAATTTTGCTGCAACTTGTAACAATATATAAACATTCACATCTATCATCCAACTCAAGTTACTCAGAGACCATACAAGAACTGTTAAATCTTTAAAAAAATTAAAAAAAAAAAAACTCTTACCGTTCGTCAAGAAAATGTAAGGAATCTTTAAAGTACCTGGCCGCATAATTAGAAAATCATGAGAAAAATCAGCATGGAGTGAATGGCCGATACATAGAATACTTTTTCAAAAGAAAAATAAACGCAATGGAATCGCAAAGCTCCGTATGGATAGCTTACTGAGGTTGATTTTTCAGTAACTTTAAGAAGCTAAACATATGCAATATAAAGCCTAATCGTGCAATATTCACCAGAAACAAAAGCATAAATAATAGAGATCCACATCGAAAGGTAAGCGCACAATCGCATAGGAAATGTGTAATATATAGTGTACCGGAAGGGTCATATAAGCGTTTGAGAGCTTGAGGAGAGCTGCCGATGGGAGATTCGCCTCGAACAATGACGCCATCGATATCAAACGCAATTCCAAAAGAAGGTCTGCTTCATTGTATAATTGTTGCAAGAAAAAATTTTAAAATAAAAAAAAAAAAAAGAATCAACAAAGAAATTTGATAGCCGATATAGAAGAAGGGAGAGGAGAAAAAAGGAGAGAGTGATTTAGGAAAGAACCGGTGCGACTGTGAGTGAAGATGCGAGAAGGAGCGTGAGAGTGTGGTGAAGAGCAGCGTTGGCGATAATTGCTTTCTGCTTTGGCTTTTGAGAGCTCCTGCGATCATTGGAACAAGCCTCATTTCTCAGCTGCCTTTCTAAGCTGCCACCACTGACACAATGAAATTGGTGCAGTGGTATAGTAAGATGATCTGCATCTTGCAATTGTTTTGCAATTGGAATGGCTAAGTTATTAAATTACATTTTTAAATATATTTTATTTCTGTAATTAATTATATTTTTAAATATATTTTATTTCTATAATTAATATCAATATCAATTTGAATGATCTATTTAATATTTTAACATATTCTATTTATATTTATATTTAAAATATTATATTTTTTATTTATTATCAAATAAATTGATTTTTATTATTAAAATTATTAAGTTACATTAATAAAAATAGTTATGAACTTAATTTATTATGTAGTTCAATAGTTTGTTATTATGTAGTTTATTATTATTATTATTATCATTATTCATTTTTTTATATTAATTAACATTAGTTGTATATTAGTTAGATTAATAATTATATTATATTATTTAAATATAATTAATTTAATTAATTTAATTTTATATTTTATACTAATATATCAACTTAATTAATTAATTATTAATTATACATTAGTTAATTTTAAATATATTAATTAATAAAAATAAATTATTTATTTATTTTATTCAAAATTATTATAAAATAATAAAAATAAAATTTTTTATTCAAATTAAATTATCTCTCCACTTTTATAAGCTTATAAATAATTCATACAATTTAAATAGCAATTATCTCATCACCATTTGAAATTAACTTTCAAAGCCATGGTGATACTCACATGGAGAACTCGGTTTTTTTTTTTATCCCAAATTTATAGAAGCTTATTAGCCAAACCCAATCAATATATGCCAACTGGCGGTATGAAAATGATTCTTTTATGGCAGAAAAGATATATATTCCTTTAAAATTAGAATGGATGCTTGTATCATATTTACATGTCTTTTGGAAAAAAATAATATATATATATATATATATATATATATATATATATATATATTAAAGTATAAACTCAGCTCCCTTCTTTCTCATTCTTAGGTGAAGAGCAAAGATTTTTAAAATTTTTCAACTTCACCACAAATTACTCTTCTATTATCATGGACAACATCGAGAAGACCATCATTAGGATTCTTAGACCACTTACTTATCAACAAATTCTCCTCAGTTCAAAAAACAAAATCCTCATTTTTGTTTCCTCATTTTTGTTTTTTTTTTTTATTTCAACAGTATTTTGATTAATTACATTCACAAGGTATAATCAATGTATGACAATAGAACGGTTTTGGAGTGGACTTTTTCATCTCTGTTTCCAACCCCAAAATCCCGCTCCATTTCCTGAACTCAATATCTCTGATTTTTATTAAATTTTTTATTTTATTTTAATATTAAAAAATATTTTTATTTTAATTAATTAGTTAATTATATAATTATTTAAATAAAAAATATATTTTTATTTTATTATTTTTTAAAAATATTAATTATGTTAGAATATATATATATATATATATATATATATATATATAATATTCAGGATGAGGATGTATTCTCGTTCCCGTCACAAAAAATTTTGAAATCGGAGTAAAGCACCACAGAAACAGATCCAATTGTCATCTCTAATAAAATCCTTTTTTTTTAAGAAATCAATTTTTACATCACATGATTTCCCTCTGATTTCATATAAAAATTGAATAAGATTTCTTCCTACCAAGTAAATTATAAATATTTCAAAACCTAACCAAACCTAAAAATAGGTCCAAAAAGTTTTCATGCATGCCCGTGGTCAAAAAAACCATCCTTTAATTCTCTAATTTCACTTAAAAAATTTTGTTAATTGAGAATTATTTCATGTTTAATTAATTTGATATTAATTATAACTTATATATATATATATATAATGAATCTAGTTAACGAATCTAGATTAATTTTACTAGCATTTCAATTAGTATATCTGATGACAACAAATATTATTGTTTATACTTTACAGCATACTTGTTATTACAAATTCAATAAATATTATGTGATATGTCACTTCATTCAAAAATATATTTTCCAGACAAATAACATTAGGGCTGGTCATGGATTGATTTAACCCGTGAACCTAATTGGAACCGGTCCAGTCAAATCCATATTACAACTGGTCAATGTCGATTTTGGGCTTGAACTAGCGCATAACCATTGGAGAGTCAGTTTCAAGCCGGTTTTCCATTTCTTGGAATTGTAACAGTTGGTTCAAAAATAAAAACATATATATATATATATATATATATATATATATATATATATATATATATATAATAACACAAATCCAAAAAAAATGAACTCTTGTAAAATGGTATTTGTCACATAATAATATCAAAATACGAGTGTTATCCCCATTTCATAAGAAAAAAGGGCACAACTTCTTTATATTTAAACAATGTGAGATAAAATACATTTTTTATGTATTTATCCCACATTGTTTAAATACAAAGAAATTGTACTTTCATTCTTATATGAAAGAGAGAACATTTTTCTTTTGATATCATTCATGTGACAAAGTCCACTTAATATGAATTCATTTTTTTGTTTTACTTTTATTAGTGAAATTTTGGTTAATAAATTGATTTTTTCAAAAAATAAATATATTTATTTATTGAAAACAACTAGTCTATGAACTAGAATCAACCGGTTCAAAACTAACTTAGAATTGTCCTTTAGACTATTCTGGGCCGGTTTAATAAAAATTGAATCGTGGAACTGACAATTTCTAACTTGTGGCCACCTCTAAATAACATATTTTTCATGCTTGTCTAAATGATATAACATTTATATGTATGTATCCTTAATTACGGTAATATTATAACTAAATTCTTTTGCTCCTATTAAATTACCCACCTCAAGTAAAATACAACATTGATTATGGTAATGTCGTTACTTATGCCATTTTTTGAGACTCTGGGTTTATAGCATGCCAATATCACTCAAGGTATTTATTAAGTGCTTGTATTCACATAAATAGTAACCATAATGCAAGTTTTTAGTAGCATGAATAATGTCCTACATGCAGTATAATATACTATATAACGTTCTTTTACCTAATCAGGATTAACTCAATTAAATAAGTAAATGTCACATATACCTATTGTGGAAAAATCTGTGAAGATTTAAAACTTTTCCTTTTACCTTGAAAACCCTTTTGTCATTTGCAATATAAATCATGTGAACCATATCATATGCTGTGTATATATATATATATAGAAAACTTTGATCTAAAGATCAATCATCATATATAAACTATCATGTTTGGACTCAATCAGTCTGTTAATCACAAAAATACATGCTTTAAACAAAAGATTTCATAATTCTTTAAAATACAAACATATATATAAGTAAACAACCCAAATCTCATATCATATAAAAATATACAAAATATGACATATCATCGACCCTTGTCTAGCTTACTTGGTTATCTCTGAACTTGGGCTGACTTCTCTGGATCAAGCACTATCTTTATCTACTAGGCTTCAATTTATATGGAGAAACATCCGCACACTAAATTATTCAAAACTTAGTGGTAAATATAAACATATAAATTCAACATGTAATTACATAAGACATAATAACATACTTAATATTCATGGCATCATATCAAATATCAATCATGGCAATGAGATCATAGTATTATGTAATATACTTTACTTTATGGAACTGATAAAATATTATACATTTATACCATGCTTAAGCAAGCACTTATCGGTGTTTATAACATATAACATATTAAGCATTTGTTATTGTATACATGTGCCATTAAATGTTTTTTCATTATAATGTATTCATCTATTACTTTAGCATCTTAGCCCAACAACTCTCAACCTGAACTATTCGGATAAGGATTGTGAACAGAGACACTTTTCGAGCTTAAACCACAATGTCATTGTCCATAATATTGTATGTCTGCCCGGACTCCTCAAGTTAAGAGTATTTTCCAAGCTTAAGCTATCTTGACTGAGTAAAACATATATCTTTTGCATGCAACATAGGATTAAGGGCGCTCTCCGAGCTTAAGCCATATTGTCCTTAAAAGAAATCACTATGTAATATATAATTACGGTATTGTATGCCCCATTAATGGCATGTCACATATCCTACTTCTAGTTCTAGTATCGAGTTTGGGTTTTACTTGTTCATATCCCTTTGTTATACTTATATATTAAGCTTTTATCTTTAAACATAACATTAATCTTTTTAATATATGTACTTTGATCATATGATAAGACCATATACAACATTCATGTATTTTTTTCATGGAAACGTGTAATTTAATCATGTCATGCCATATAAAAACATATGCATAGCCATTATTTAAAACATATAAGGAACAACATATAATAAGTAAAACATGATTCATAACTACCCCTACCCATGAACTAAACTGTGAACTTAGTCATGAACGCTTATATCCAAAAACTGCACATATCTTCACAAATGTAAAAAATTAGTCACGAGCATGACTAAGGAAATTTATGGGTATGAGTCAAGTGGTGACTCAAACAGTGAAGCCTTCTGCCTGATTTAAATAGTTTTGGATTGATAATTCATGACCGTAAACCCTCTGTCACAGGTGTGATTCTAGATTTTCTGGAAAAACCACTATAAAATAAGTCATTCAAGGAAATCCACATGGAAGGGCGCTAATAGTTGTCCCATAACAACCTTTTTCTTTCAACATTCTCATCAAAATGCATTATCATGCTAAATCATCAATTAAATTCAAAGGAAAACAAAATTGCACATTTCATCATAAATTACCTTAACATTTATTTATTTTCTTACCTCTTTACCATCATAACTTAACATACCATTAAATGCATGTATAGCATACTTATAATAAAGTTCCTTTCAAGCATTATCATCAAAGCAATTCTTACTAACCTAGCATTTATACCATTATCATTCATCACTTATATACTTATGGCATTAAATACATCATTTACTTTCATAAAAACCAACAATAAGCATTTAAGGCATTCATAAGCATTTACTGCACAACATGCCACATTTTGAAAATTTAAATGCATATATGTACATACCTCTAATGGAGCCTCAAAACCAAGTTTTTCTCAAGCTTGTTTGTCCTCTTTATGGATTTCACCATCTCCTCTTCCAACTTCTATAACATATAACATATATTTATCAACTTTTATACACCATATACTTAACTTTTAAAGTTATAAAAATCAAACCTAATCTTAAACCTCTTATATAATCTTAAACTCACATAACCTTTCACTAAAGCATACTATAACCTTAATCAAGCTTAAAGAGACTTTTAAACCATAAAACTAATGATAAAGCCAAAACCTAACCCATTATGAAATGGGTCTCTATCAAAAATAGGATATACATAGAAAAAGGCTATGAAAGTTTGTAACAAAGAAGGAGAAATGTGATTCCTTATCAAGATTGAAGGAACACATAGTTGGAAAGAAAGATTAAGACTCTTTTGTAACCTTCCTTAGGCTTTTATCTCCCAAAAACTTTGTTAAACTTTAATTTTTTATGTTGGTTTACATGTTTTGGTATAGGAATCAAAGTAAAATACAAGATATTGATCTTTGATATATGGAACTTTGAATTCTAGGGTTTCTATTTTGGGTTCTCTTTTGATTTTAGGGTGTGTGAGAGAAAAAAGAAAACAAATTGTTGGAGTTTTACATCAGACGATGTTTATAGGCATGACCCGATCAGTCATGAGCGTGAAATATCTTAAAACATCATTCACGATCGTGACATATGAGTCATAGGCCTGAACATAGAACTTTTCACTTTTCTCTTCTTTTTTTTTTAACTCTTTTCCCTTAACAAAACTCTTAAACACTCTTATAACATCTCTAAACCAACTAATTAACTAGGCCCTACTTAACGGGCATTGCATTTAGAACGCCCATAATTTGGGCCTATAAGTTATGTTATTGATTAGTGGGAAATAGGGGATTAAATAGAGTTTTGAGATATTGAGAGTAGCTAAAATTTGATGTTTCACGCCCGTAATAATAAGTGTCACAGCCGTGAATAACGAGTTTCAGTACACAACCGTGATGAGGTTCTTCACGACTGTGAAGAGTTGCTTTACAACCATGAAGGAGAGACTCATGCCTATGAAAGAGAAGTCACGGTCGTGAAGCCTGGGCAGACAGAGCAAGTGAGGCAGTCACATTTTTCTCTTTGCCATTCCTTTTAAATATGCTCTCATACCTCTAAAACTAACCTAACACGTTATATCTTCATCTCCTTCACCTTCAGAAACTCTCTTCCTCCATAGGTGAAGCTTTAAAAGCTAAGTTTTGAGGGAGTAAAGTGAGAAAGGAAGCTTGTGAGTTTATGGGTTAAGAGTTAATTTTTGTATTTCTGGGTGTTGGTCGTTTTCCAAAGGCTAAGAGGACATTTCTTCATCTTGCTAAGACCTGGAGGGAGTGCTAGAAATCCATTTCAAGAGAAAGGACAAGCTTAAAGAGATCAAGCTTTAGCCAATCTCCATTTTAGGTGCAAGGCAACTACTTTGTGTTTTCTATGTTCTTTGCTTTAAAGGCGTGTTTTAAATGATAAATGAGTAGATAAATGGTGAAATGTGGGGTTAATATGCATGATGGGAATTTTGTATGAAATTGATTAGATTGTGATGTTTGAGGATCATTTCTAACTAATGTTAATGATTAGAGATGATATGGTTGTGATAGATAGCTTGAATGCATGTTGGAATATTGATTGGGTGGCTGACATTGGTCAATCGTAGTGAGTATTACATGTGGAAATGGCATGATTTGTGATGCTCTATTTTTCTAGAAAAATTTCTAGATTCACTGTCATGAATGTCATGAAATGCATTTTTGTTGCTGAAGTAGACCAATTCATGGGCAGCTTCACGGTTAGATTCACGCCCGTGAAGAGGTGATCACAGCAGTAAACGTGTGCTGATTCATGGGTTGAATCACGACTTATTCACAAGAGGAGGGGGGAGAGGGGGAACTACCCATGAAGTAGTGTTTCATGGCCGTGAACGGTTATTCATGAGCATTAAACTGTTTATGATAAAAAATTTATATGTTTGTTTTTTAATCGAAATTGATTCGTTGTGAGGCAATAGGCTTTGGTTGCATGCTTATAGCATGGTGTGGAAATATATATTATGAAAATGATTGTAGAAATCATGAGACTTATATAAAATATGGTAATGGATAATATGAACATATGCATGATAACATAGTAAGCCCAATACTCTGACTATGACTAAAGCTAGGATAGATGACATGTCATTGAGGGGAGCGTTCTATACCGAGTGACCTATATTGGTTATCTATTTTATAGCTCAGAGGTTAGCAGATAGAGTGCCTCGGTGGGTTATATATTTGAAGGCTTAGAGATTAGCAGACATAGCATCTCAGTGGATTATATATTTGAAGGCCTAGAGATTAACAAATAGAGTACCTCGATGGGTTATATATTTTATAGCCCAGAGGTTAGTGGACATAGCACCTCGATGGGTTATATATTTTATAGCCCAGAGGTTAGCAGATAGAGCGCCTCAGTAGATTGAGTTATCCATATCCATTTTAGTCTAGTTATGAGTAGGTGGACAAAAGTAAGTTAATTAATAAATTTTATGTGTGATAAACACTTGTATAGTACTGGATGACTGGTGATATACCATGTAGTGATGTGCATTATATATATATACGATTTTGATGGCATGTCGTAGTATGCTAGCTAGTGTATATGCGGACTTCAAAAAAAGTCGTTATAGTAGCTTGATGAGTATATCATGCATATTATGTATATGTTATTGTATGTCTTGCACGTTATTATGTACTACTAGACATAAGTTGCTTAGCGTATAAATTTTTCCATATGCAGGTTTGGAGTTTAGGGGAGAGTCGACAAATGAGGATGCCTAATGATCAGAGTCAAGGATATGCAGTCAGGGTGGGTAATACACTATTGTATCTTATTTTTGGCTATTTGTTATGGGTTGGGTAGTTATAGCTTTTCATGTTGTATTTTAGAAATATGTAGTTTTATAACTACTCATTTTGTAAAATCTTAGGCTTGTGTATGCCCATATGATTTGTATTAAAATTTTATTTTATTGAGCTCGATTTCATAATTTTAAGAATGTTTTTATTTTATTAAGTCATCATGGTCATAGTGCATGAAAGTTTTAAAAATTATGACATTTTTAACTTATGTGCATTGTAGCATCTTTTGGTATAATTGAGTTTAGTATTAATTATATAGAAGGGTATTATATTTAGTAGTATTAGAGCCTAGGTTTAGGTAGTTCTAAACCTAGGTGTGATGGGTGATCATGTGTGCGAGTGTATTCCTACATGACTCCGATGTGGGCTATCTTCTATCAATATGTAGGCTAAAGAGCGAGTATGAAAATCGAACCACATGACGCAGCTGAGAGTAATATTCCTTCAGATGTTAAGACTCAGAATCAGCTGAGCCAAACTAATGTGCGAGGGCTGGCTGGCACACCTCCTTTATAGAAGCCGATGGCTAGTCAGTCAGATCAGACATAAGATCCCTTGATACAGAATCTTACTGCTCTGCTACATTGGTTAATACAGGCTATGCCACTACCACCTCCTCCTCCACCACCATCACCTCCACTACCTCCTTAGTCACAACGAAGATATAGAGTTCAGATTGACAGGCTGAGAAAGTATGGTGCTATGGACTTCATATGTGGTATTAAGGACGATTCGGAAGTTATTGAGTTTTGATTAGAGAGGACCGAGAGGGTATTCGAGGAGCTGGATTGTGCTAAGGAGCACAAGATTATGTATGTTGTTTCACTTCTCCAGAAGCATGCTTATGATTGGTGGAAGTCGATTTTGCAGAAACTGCAGATTCCAAATTCGATTACTTGAGATTTCTTCATAGTAGAGTTCAAGAAATAGTATGTGTTGAGGGCGTATACAGATGAGAAGAAATGAGAGTTTCTAAACTTGCGATAGAAAAATATGACCATGACAGTATATGAGAGAGATTTTACCTAGTTGAGTAGGTAAGTGATCGGTATCATCAGGGATGAGATGGATAAGTATTATCGGTTTGAGGATTGTCTGAGAGATGAGATCGTGTTCCACATGATCTCATAATAATATGAGGACTTTATGAGGTTGGTATCTTCTTCCATTTCTATAGAGAAGAGGGTAAAGCTGAAGAGGGCAGAAGAGTATTCCAAAAGAGACTTTAAAGGGTCAGTGTACAGTGCTGCATAGTCATTGAGCAAGAAGGCTTGCACCAGTTCTGGATCCTTCCAATCTAGAGGACGTGGATAGGGTACACATGCTATCTTTAGTGACAGTTTCCACTGCTGCCAGTAGTCAGCCCCAGACCTAGAAAAAAACTGTACTATAATGTACTAGTTGTGGGAGGATGTGTAGAAAAGAGTGCTATACCAGGTCTTACTACAGGTGTGGGTCCTGAGATCATTTTAAGAGAGATTGTCTATTATAGATAGTGGAGGCTCCCACTCAGACTCAGGAGTCAGTGCCGACACAGACCAAAGGTCAGGGATAAGTCAGTTCAGGCAAAGGTGGATCTAGACCAGCCATATAAGGGACAATGAACAGGCCAGGATCTAGTAGAGCACTAGTGAGAGCCTATGCTATGAGGGCCAGAGAGGACCCGAGTGTATCGGACGTGGTTGTTGGTACATTTCTTCTCTTTGACTCAGTTTTAATTTCTTTGATAGATTCGGGTTCTACACATTCTTATATATGTACTAACATTGTTGAGTAGTATAACATGTTAGCGGAGAGTTTAGATTATGAGATTGAAGTGACTAGCCCTTTGGGGCATAGCACAATGGTAAATCAGGTATATAAGAATTGTCCAATTATGGTTTAAAGGAAAGAGTTCGCGACGGACTCAATAGAGTTGTCCTTTCATGAATATGATGTTATCTTAGGTATAGATTGACTATTTCGACATGGTATAGTAGTGGACTACAGGATGAAGACAGTAGAATTGAGAACATCGGAAGAGGAGATAGTGGTTATACAGGGGGAGAGATCCTCATAGAAAACGAGGATCATCTCCATGATGAAAACATAAAAGATGATAAAAAAAAGGGTGTGAGGCCTATTTGGCTCACGTGATAGACAGTATGAGGGAGAACCCAAATCTTAAGGTTATTTCAATAGTGGAAGAGTTTCCAGATGAGTTACTAGGGCTACCTCCAAAAAGATATTCCAGGTATAGCTCCTATATCAGTGGTACCATATTGGATGGCTCCATCAGAGATGAAGGAGTTAAAGGCACAATTACTGGAATTGCTAGAAAAGGGTTTCATCAGACCCAGTATATCACCATAGGGTGCACTAATATTATTTATTAAGAAGAAAGATGGGTTTATGATGTTGTGCATAGACTATAGGCAATTGAACAAAGTGACCATTAAGAACAGGTATTTGTTACCACAGATTGATAATCTCTTTGATCAGTTGAGATGTGCAAGGGTATTCTCTAAAATTGACTTGAGATCAGGGTACCATCAGTTGAGAATCAAGGCAGGCGATGCAGAAAAAACAACTTTCAGAACTAAGTATGGTCATTATGAATTCTTGGTTATGCCCTTAGGTTAACCAATGCTCCGGTAGCTTTTATAGATATGATGAACTGAATCTTCATACCATTTTTAAATCAGTTTTTTTATAGTGTTCATAGACGACATCTTGGTGTATCCAAGAAATAATAATGAACATGAATAACATTTGAGAACAATTTTACAAACTTTTAGGGAGTAGAAGCTATATGCCAAGCTCTCTAAATGTGAGTTTTGGCTAGATGAGGTTGCCTTTCTCGGGCATGTGATATCGCCTGATGGGATTATAGTGGATCCGGGCAAGGTCGACTCGATCTTGGATTAGAAACCCCCACAGAATTTTATCGAGATCAGAAGTTTTCTCGGCTTAGTAGGGTACTACAAAAGGTTTGTCAATGGGTTTTCTATGATTGGTTCTCCTTTGATTAGGTTATTGTAGAACGATATCAAGTTTGACTGGATGGACAAGTGCTAGGACAGTTTTGATCAACTTAAGAGTCTTTTGATAGAAGCTCCTATGTTGACACAACCGATTCCGGATAAGGAATATATGATTTACAGTGATGCATCACATAATGGATTGGGCTGCATGTTAATGTAAGAAGGGCAAGTTATCGCATATGCCTCCAGAAAATTAAAGCCACATGAGATGAACTACCTGACTCATGATATAAAATTGGCGGCCATTGTCTTTGCATTGAAGATATGACATCATTATCTATACGGAGAGAAGTGTTACATATACACTGATCACAAGAGTTTGAAATATCTTCCTACACAACGGGATTTGAATTTGAGACAGAGAAGATGGTTAGAGTTGATAAAGGATTATGACTGTGTAATTGATTATCATCTAGGGAAGGCCAATGTGGTAGTCGATGCACTCAGTAAAAAGACTATGGTAGAGTTACATGTCCGACTAACCTTGAGTTCAGAGATTAAAGATGCAAAGAAGCTTGATGACAAGCTAGTGGAATCGGTCATCTTGGTCTCTAAGGGGGAAAGATAGGGTTTCTCAGTCGAGCCAAATGGTAGTTTATATTACTAGGGTAGGTTATGTATACCAGAAGTCTCAGAGTTGAGACAAAGGATTATGAGGGAGGCCCATGAGACAAAATTTACAATACACCCAGATAGTAACAAGATGTATCAGAACTTGAAAGGGGCGAACTGATAGTCAGGGATGAAGAAAGACATTATAGAGTTTACGACTAAATGCCTTACATGTTAGCAGATAAAGGCCGAACATCAGGTTCCTTCAGGATTATTACAGCTGGTCATAATTTTGGAATGGAAATATGAGAGAATCACTATGGATTTTGTGATTGGATTGTAGTTGACGTCGAGGAAGTATGATGTCATATGGATGATCGTGGATAGATTAACAAAGTCAACTCACTTCTTACCTATTCGGAGAGACTGTCCTTTGAATCGGTTGGTAGAGTTGTACGTGAATGAGATAGTGTGTCTTCATGGAGTTCCAGTCTTTATCATTTTAGATAGAGATCTGCAATTCATATCTCAGTTTTGGGGTAGTTTACAACAAGCTTTGAAGCTCAACTTCAGCACGACTTTCTATTCCCAAACAAATGGTCAGTTAGAGAAAGTTATCTAGATCCTAGAAGACATGATGAGGTGTTGTGTGATCAAATTTGAAGGAAGTTGGGATAGATATCTACTGTTAATAGAGTTCACATACAACAACAGTTACCAATCCAGTATTTAGATGGCTCTATATGAGGCACTTTACGATAGAAAGTGTAAGACACCATTATGTTAGATTGAGCTCAGTGAGAGAAAGTTAGTGGGGCCAGATTTAATACAAGAGATAGAAGAGAAAGTGAATATCATTAAAGATCGACTAAAGGAAGCTTTCAATAGGTAGAAATCCTATATGGACCTTAAGAGAAAGGACATGGAGTACTTAGTGGCAGAAAAGGTGTTTCTCAAGGTATCTATGTGAAAAAAGGTTCTCAGATTTGGGAAAAATAACAAGTTAAGCCCTAGGTTTGTTGGACCTTATGAGATCCTAGAGAGGATAAGACCAGTTGCATATAAACTCGTTTTGCCACTAAAGTTGAGTACGAAACATAATGTCTTCCATATATCCATGATGAGGAGGTATCGGTCAGATCCTTCTCACATCATCACAGCTGAGAGCATAGAATTGAGACCGAATTTGTCTTATGAAGAGGAACTAATTAAGATCTTAGCTCAAGAGGTTAATGGGCTCAGGAATGAGCGAGTTTCCACTAGTAAAAGTGTTATGAAAGAGACATATCGCTAAAGAAACAACCTAGGAAAGCGAGGAAGTGATGAGGGCATAATACCCTCAGTTGTTCCGAGATATCATAACAGGTTTAGGGACGAAATATCCTATAAGGGAGAGAAATGTAATGCCCATAATTAGGTCCTATAAGTTATGTTATTGGTTAGTGGAAAATGGAGGATTAAATGGAGTTTTAAGATGCTGAGAGTGGCTGAAATATGATATTTCACGCTCGTGACAATGGGTGTCATGGCCATGAATATCAGATTTTAGTACACAGTCATGATTAGGTTCTTCATGACCGTAAAGAGTTGCTTCATGACTGTAAAGGAGAGGCTCACACCCGTGAAAGAGGAGTCACAACCGTGAAGCCTGAGCAGACAAAGCACTGAGGCAATCACGTTTTCCTCTCTGCCATTCCCTTTAAATCCACTACCATACCCCTAAAACTGACCTAACACACCATATCTTCATCTCTTTCACCTTTAGAAACTCTCTTTCTCTATAGGTGAAACTGGAAAAGCTAAGTTTTGAGGGTGTAAAGTGGGAGAGGAGAGTGAGAAAGGAAGCTTGTGAGCTTATGGGTTAAGAGCTAATTTTTGTATTTTTGTGTATTGGTCATTTTTCAAAGGCTAAGATGACATTTCTTCATCTTGCTAGGACTTGAAAGGAGTGCTGGAAGTCCACCTTAAGGGAAAGGATAAGCTTAAAAAGATCAAGCTTTATCTAATCTCCATCTTAGGTATAAGATTTGTACATAACAACACTTAAGGCAACTATTTTTGTGTTTTCCGTATTCTTTGCTTTAAAGGCATGGTTTAAATGATAAATGAGTAGATAAATGGTGAATTGTGGGGTTAATATGCATGATGGGAATTTTGTATGAAATTGATTAGATTGTGATGTTTGAGGATTGTTTCTGATTAATATTGATTATTAGAGATGATATGGTTGTGAAGATAGCTTGAATGCATGATGGAATGTTGATACTGTAGTGAGTATTGCATATGGAAATAACATGATTTGTGATGCTTTATTTTTCTAACAAAATTTCCAAATTCACAGTCTTAAAGGGTGGGTTCATAGGCGTGAATGTTTTGAAATGCATTTTTATTGTTAAAGCAAACTCATTTACAGGCAACTTCACAATTGGGTTCATGCTTGTGAAGAGGTGATCACGACTGTGAATGTATACTAATTCATGGGTTGAATCACAACTTGTTCACGAGGGGGAACTACCAATGAAGTAGTACTTCATGGCCGTGAACGGTTATTCACAAACGTGAAGCTGTTTATGATGAAAATTTTATATGTTTGTTTTTTAATCAAAATTGATTTGTTGTGAGGTGATAGGCCTCAGTTGCATGCTTATAGAATGGTATGGAAAATATATGTTGTGAAAATAATTGTGAAAATTATGAGACTTATATAAAATCTGGTAATGGATAATATGAACATACACATGATAACAACTAGAATAGATAACATGCCATAAGGGGAGCTTTCCATACCGAGTAACCTATATTGGTTATATATTTTACGGCCCAGAGGTTAGCAGACAGAGCACCTCAGTGAGTTATATATTTGAAGGCCTAGAGGTTAGCGAACAGAACATCTAAGTGGGTTATATATTTGAAGGCCCATAGGTTAGTAGATAAAGTGTCTCGGTGGGTCATATATTTTACAGCCCAAAGATTAGCAGACAGAGAGCCTCAGTGGATTGAGTTACTCATATCCATTTTATTCTAGTTATGAGTAGGTGGACAAAGATAAGTTAATTAATAAATTTTATGTGTGACAAATACTTATATGGTACTGGATGACTGGTGATATATTGTGTAGTGATGTGCATTATATATATATATATATATATATATATATATATATATATATATATATATGATTCTGATGACATATCATGTAGTATGCGAGCTAGTGTATGTATAGACTTCGAGGGAAGTCATTTTAGTATCTCAGTGAGTATATCATGCATATTATGTATATGTTGTTGTATGCCTTGTACGTTATGTACCATTAGGCACGAGTTGCTTAGCGTATAAATTTTTCCATGCTCAGGTTTAGAGCTTAGGGGAGGATCAACTGAGGAGAATGCCTAGTGACGAAGATATACAGTTGGGGTGACTGATGCACTGTTGTATCTTATTTTTGGTCGTTTGTTATAGGTTGGACAGTTATAGCTATATGTGCTGTATTTTAGAAATATGTGGTTTTATAACTACTCATTTTGTAAAATCTTGGGCTTATGTATGCCCGTATAATTTGTATTAAAACTTTATTTTATTGAGCTCGATTTCATAATTTTAAGAATACTTTTATTTTATTAAGTCACCATGACCATGGTGCATGAAAGTTTTAAAAATTATGACGTTTTAACTCATTACATTGTAGCATATTTTGGTATAATTGAATTTAGTATTAATTATATTGAAGGGTGTTACAATATTTCTCTCCCTTTGAAAAAAATTTCGTTCTTGAAATTATATGTAGTGTCGTGTTGAAAAAGCTAGGAATACTATGCCATCATTACTTCTTTACTTCATATAGCCTCTTTTATTGCATGATTTCTCCATAGGACTTTGACTAATGGTACTCGCTTATTCTTGAGCTTTTTGACTTCATAAGACAAAATCTCAATTGACTCTTCTTTATATATAAGATCTGGTGTTACATCCATGCTTTCGGCTGTGATTTCGTGTGAAGAATTTGACCATACCTTTTCAACATGGAGACATGAAAAATATTGTGAATCCTACTCAACTTTAGCAGTAAGGCTAGTCTATAGGTGACTGGTTTAATCCGCTCTAAGATCTCATACAGTCTAATGAATCTAAGGCTTAACGTGCCTTTCTTTCCAAACCTTAGGACATTCTTCTATGGAAAAATTTTAAAAAATATTTTATCTCCCACTTCATACTTTATATCTCTTCTCTTGAGATCAACATACAATTTTTATCTATTTGATGTAGCTCAAAGTGTACTCGTTAGTGCACAAGTCAATTGTAATACTAGCAAGTTACTCTCAAGATCGAACTTTCAAGAAATTATTCGACTTAAATTCTTAATTAATTCTAGACTACCTATGAACATAAAAATTAAATCCTAAGCACCTTAACCAAATTGATGAATTGATTGAAGTAATGAAAGTGAAACTAAATAAACAAGATAACAAGTAAATAAAATGAATTGAGATCTAATGAGATTGAGCAAAAATTTAGTTTGCCTTCCCTATTTGCAATCTCTTTCCTTATTTAATTAAACCCCATGAAGTGTGTTTTCATTGGCTTTCATTTTAACTCACCAATTACCCAAACCAATAGTATAACTAATGTCCAACCCAATTTTTAGGTTAAATTAAAAATGATATTTCTAATAATGAAATCTTAACATGTTCATTCCAAAATTAAACAAAAGGTGGCCAATCAATCATTCAATCTGAAATTAAATAAGCACAATTGAAATTGAAAAAAAATCATACTTTATAAATAATAAAAAGAAGTTCATACAAATTGAGTTAGCTACTAAATACCCAATAGAAGTTAACCTAGCATTGATACTACATTGATCATGTTAATATCAAATATTATACTAAACATGTTACAACAAAGAAAGAAATAAAAGGACTAAATTGCTCTCCTAAAAATCGATAAAGAATCTAACTCAAGACTAGTTGGTCCCCAAATCTTGAAGCTATACTCCAAACCAATTTTACAAGTATTAATTTAGTTTCCTTCAATGATGATAAGCTTGCTAGAATAGAAACAGAAAGATAGCTTACGAGTTCTCTTCAGTCTTCCCCTTTCCAAGACTTACAAAATGTCTCCTTCTTATATCTCTATTAAAACTCCCTTAATTCTAAAAATAAACTATATTTATATTATAAATAACCCTATTTGAAGTTAGAGTCTAAAAATATAAAATATTCATACTAATTACATTAATAAAATCCCTAAATATAAGCTTTGGAAGTAATCCTTCATAATATGGGACCAATTGTGCAAGCCAAACTTTCATGGTAACAAAGACTATGCAGGTTCGTTGATTGTCATAAAGCGTGATAAGTAAGGAAGGCTTCGTTATGCTTGCGATATTTCAACTCAAGTAGATTGGAGCTTTGGCCTCAACGTGCCTACACTAGATCTATGTGCCCGTGACAGGAGCATAGGTTGGAAACTCTTCATGCCCATGCTGATGTTTCACGTGTATGACAAAGAAAAACTGAATAGCAACACATCACCACCCTCACAGGGTGATAAGGTGTCATACACATGAGGCCTCATATTTCCCTCCACCTTTATGCACGTGACACCTTATCATGCATGTGAGGATTTTTGTAACACCTTTCGATATAATTAAGAATAATCCTAATTATACCAAAAAATAGTACGATGTATATGAGTTAAAAATATCATAATTTAAAAATTTCATGTACCATGACCATAATGACATGCATAAAATAAAACATCATTTAAAAATCTTGATAAAATAAAGTTAATTACATAAATCAAACGAGCAGTACTAGCACAAAGTTTATACAAAATGAGTAGTTGTAAAACTGTATGTCTTTGAAATATAGCATGTAAAACTATAACTACCCAACCCACAAAACAACCAAAAAGTATAGCCGTATATCATCCACCCCAAGTGCGTATCCAAGGCTCTGAACTCTAAGCGTCCTACTAAGCTAAGCAACTCATACCTAGTGGTATATAACAATATGCAAGCACACCATATGACAAATATAGAATATGCATGGTATACTCACCGAGCTACTATAATGACTTATCTCGAAGTCTGCACATGCACTAGCTCGCATACTACATGGCATACCATAAGGGTCTTATATATATAATGCACACCATGAACATGGCATATCAAACAATCACCTAGTATCATACAAGTGCATACCACACATAATATAATTAATTATCTTACCTTTGCCTACCTTACTTATAACTGGACTAAAATGGATACGGGTACTCTACGACTATGGCTAGAGCTAGCATATAATTCACAGAAGAAGCTCTCATTGCTTACCTTTGGGCCTTCAAATATAACCTATCGAGGAAGCTCTCATTGTTTACCTCTGGACCTTTAAATGTCTCAACATAAATCAATCGAAGAAAAATAAGAGCACAAAACAGCTAAGAGGGAAACCCATCTGGCTAGGCCCTGAGCCTTTAAAACATCTCATTAATCTTCAAAATATCTCAATCGTGACCAATATATGTCACCCGATATCAATCTCTCCCCTTAATGACATGCCATCTATCCTAGCTATAGTCTTAGTCAGAGTACTGGACTTACAATTTCATAACACGTACCACATATGTTTCCATATTATCCATTTTCCTTATTTTTTTATAAATATACCATGATTCCCATAATCATTTCCACAACATGTATTTCCATATCATGATATAAACATACGATCGAGGCCTACCACCTCACAATGAATCAATCTTGATTCACATGCATACATACAAGTTTTTCAATATAAAAAGCTTCACTCCTGTTAACAACCTTTCACGGCCATGAATAAGTCCTTCACAGGTAGTTTACCCGTGAACTAAACCGTGATTCAACGATAGACTTTACGGCCATGAATGTAAGTCATGAATCAACTCGTGAAATAGCCCGTGGCAGAGCCTGTTTCATCAACAACCATCAACACGACCTTCATGCCCATGAACAACTAGTTCAAAGCAGTGAAGTTAGAAAATTTCTAGAAAAAAGAACATCACAACTTCATGCCATTCTCACAAGCAATATTGTCTACGGATTACAAATATCAGCCACCCTATCAATATTCCAACATGCATTTAGGCCATCTATCACAACCATATACTTCCTAACTATCAATATTAACTAGATTAGCTCATCAAACACCTCAATCTATCCATGTTCATAAAAATTTCCATCATGTATATCAACCCTATATTTTATCGTTTAACTACTCACTAATCATTTACATCGTGTATCTAAAGCAAATAATACAGAAACATAAAATAATTGCCTTATGTGTTGTTATGTACAAATCTTATACTTAGGATAGAGATTAGCTAAAGCTTATTCTCTTCAAGTTTGTCCTTTCACTTAAGATGGTCTTCCAGCTCCTCTACCAAATCCTAGTAAGATGAAAAATGTCCTCTTAGTTTCTGGAACTCAAACCAAAACCTAAAAATATGAAAATTGGGCTCTTCCCTCAAAGCTCATAAACTCCATCTCTCATTCCTTTCTTTCACTTTCTTTATTGAAACAATGTCCTTCCAAGCTTCAACAATAGAGGAAGAAGGGCTCTGGAAGAAGAAAAAAATGCAAATGGCATGTTAGGTTGGTTAAGAAGTGGGGAGCAGATTTAAAGGAATGACAGGAAGCAAAACGTGACTGTCTCACCTGATCTGCCTGTCTAGGCTTCACGACCGTGACTCCTCTCTCACAGGCGTGAACCACTCCTTCGTGGTCATGAAAAACCTTATTGCAACTACTAACTAAAACCCGATATTCACGACTGTGACACTCATTGTCACGGGCGTGAAACATCTGATTTCAGCAATACTCAACTTTCAAAACTTCACTTAACCCCTAACTCTCACTGATTAAGAACATAATTTATAGGCTCTAATTATGAATGTTACAATCTTCATTTCTACATTTTTCTTCTACCCACATGCAATTATCAAAACACATAACTAAGTACCTAAAATATGTTAAAAACCTATAATTAAATATGGAAAATATGAATAAAAACTATACCAAATATAAACATATCACTATTTGAAGTTGCCTTTAACTTTTCTTGTATGATCTTCATATTTTCCTTTATCTCTTGCACTAATTCTAGTCCCATTAACTTCAGCTTACTGAGCTCTATCCAGCATAATAGTGTCCGACACTTCCTTCCTTAAAGTGCCTCATAAAGAGCCATTTAGAGGCTAGATTGATAACTATTATTGTAGGCAAACTCCGTTAATGGTAGATATCTTTACTAACTACCTTTAAACTCGATCACACAACTCCTCACCATGTCTTCCAAAATCGGTTTCCTTTCCAATTGACCGTCTGTCTATGGGTAAAAAGTTATGCTGAAATTGAGCTTGGTACCCAAAGATCACTAGAGACTTCCCTGAAACTGAGATATGAACCTTGGATCTCTATCTAATATGATGGAGACTGAAATGCAATATAGCCATAATATCTTGTTCATATATAACTCTGCTAGTCTATTAAATAGATAGTCTCTCTTGATAGGTAAGAAATGTGCTGACTTCATTAACCTATCCACTATGACCCAACTGACATCATACTTTCTCAGTGTAAAAGGCAATCCAATCACAAAATCCATTGCAATCCATTTCCATTTCTATTATGGTATTGTGATTAGCTGTAACAAACCTGAAGGTACCTGATTTTTTGTCTTGACTTGCTGACATGTTTGACATCTTATTATGAACTCTATGATGTCCTTTTTCATACCTGCCTACCAAAACCTTCATTTCAAATCCTAGTACATATTGTTGTTACTTGGATGCATAGAAGATTTTGTTTCATATGTTTTCTTAAGAATCTGTAGTTTCAACTTTGTAACATTAGGCATGCATAAAAGACCTTGGTAAAACAAATTACCATCTTATTCAATTGTATACTCTAGTCTCTCCCCCTTAGAGACCAACCCAGCGATCTCAACTAGCTTGCTATTTTACTTTTGTACATCTCTAATTTCTTGATTAAGAATAGGTTGAACATGTAACTTTGTTATAGTCTTTTTACTAAAAGCATCGACCATAATATTGGCCTTGCCTGGATGATAGTCGATGATACAATTATAGTTCTTAATCAACTCCAACCATCATTTTTTGTCTCAAATTGAGCTTCTTCTGTTTCATGAGATCGGTGTAAATGAAACACTTCTTCCCATATAGGTAGTTACATCATATCTTTAGAGTAAACACAATGACTGCTAACTTAAAATTATGTGTGGAAAAATTATTCCCATGTGATTTCAATTGTTTGGAAACATAAACAATACTTTTCCCTCTTGCATTAAGACATATCATACACCATTGTGAGAAGCATCACTATAGATAACATACTATTTATTGTGTCAAGACTAGATCTTCTGTCAATATACACTTAAGCTTATCAAAACTAGCTTGACACTTGTCATTCCATTTGAACTTCACATCTTTTTCTCAAAAATCTGGTCAAAAGAGAAGCAATCAACAAAAAACCTTTCACAATCCTCTTATAGTAAGAAAACTTATGATTTTAGTCATATTTCAAGGAGGATTCCAATTCAAGATTGCTTCAACCTTGCTAGGATCAACTCTGATGCCATCTACTGACACTGTGTGTCTAAGGAAAGCTACTTTATCGAGCCAAAACTCACATTTGAAGAACTTGGCATAAAGCTTCTAATCCTTAAGGATCTGCAATACTATTATGAAATGTTGATCATGATTTGCTTAATTCTTAGAATACACCAAGATTTTGTTGATGAAAATAACTATAAATTGATCCAAGTATGGTTTGACGATTTGATTCATCAAATCCATAAAAAGATGTTGGGGCATTGGTTAACCCGAAAGGTATAACCAAAAACTCGTAGTGGTCATATCTTATTTTCAAAGTTGTCTTAACTATATCATCTTTTTAAATCTTTAACTAATGATAACTTAATCTTAAATTGATCGTGGAGAACACTCTTACACCTTTCAATTGATCAAAAAGACCATCAATCCATGACAACATATATCGATTCTTAATAATCACCTTGTTCAGCTACCTATAGCTTATGCACAACCTTATAGATGCATCTTTCTTTTTACAAATAAAACCAATGCACTCCAAAAAGATACATTCGGCCTGATAAAATCCTTATCTAGCAAATCTTGCAATTGAGCTTTCAACTCTTTCATCCTTGAATGTGCCATTATGTAAGTTACTGTTGATATTGGTATCGTGCCTGGTATGAGCTCTATGGAGAACTCCATATCTCAGTTTGGTGGTAAACTTGGTAAATCATTCGGGAAGACATATGGACTCTCTTTCACTATAGGGATATCCTAGAGATTTGGACCACCTTTTTAGGTATCAACCACGGGAGCCAAATAAGCCTCACATCCCTTCCAAATCATCTTTTGCACCTTCATCATGGAAACCATCTATGGAGGCCATGGAAATCTCTCACCTTCTACTACCACTCTTCATGTTCTGAAGTCTTAAGAACAATTGTCTTAGATTAGCAATTCATAACTGCCTATTAGAGCTAATCCATACCTAATATGGCATCATACTCATGAAATGACAACTTAATAATATCCACGGAAAACTTTTTTCTATGTACAACTAAAAGGCAACTTCTATGTACCTTGTTTATAACCACACTATGGCCTAAAAAGTTTATGACCTCAATCTCGAACTCTAGTTTCTCTATTTTTATACTATGTTGACTAGGCATGCCCATGTAGATATATAAATGTGTAAAGCCTAGGTCTATCAAAGCATATATTGAAGCTATATAAAGAGAACATACCTATTATGATGTCTACACCTCCCTAATTCTCATAGGCCTTCATCGCATATGTCCTAGCTGGAGTTTTGCTAGGTCTCGACCTATTCACTATCTATGAAATAGCCTGGCTAAGTCTTGCATGACCTCCTCGTGTCTAATTCACATTCTAGACCGAAGCTGATCCTACTGTCTCTGTAGGTGTAGCACCAGTCAATAAAGGACAATCCATTTTCATATGATGTTGGGCTCCGCACTTGAAGCAAGCCTCTATGGCCAAGCAACACTCTTCTCTATGATTCCTATGACATGTTTCACATAAGAGAACAAGATCACTAGTTGTCTAAGTGCTGGTGGTGGTTGATGCAGTTTTAGATGACAGTCCTCTCTTGAAAGAACTAGACTATTAACAGCTATATCCTTTGTCCTATCCCCTACTCCAGGACTGTCCTGAGAAGAATTGGGCTTTCTTATTGATCGTCTTTTCCACACTGGTCGTGGGTCTCCTATAGGTGTCTTTTGCTTCTTTTCTCTATGTTGATAGTTGAGGACACAAGGGTGGAGAAATCTTCAAGTTGGAAGGAAATGACATGATATCCAATGTCATCATTTAAGCCACTTCAAAATGGCGACACTTGTCTCCCTCATCCACGATGAGATCGGTTGCATATCTACTCAACCGTGTGAACTCTTTTGCATATTCAGAAACTGTAATATTTCTATTCCGCGGATTCAAAATTTCTCTTAGACTCAGGGTACATATTATTTCTTAAATTCGGTAACAAAGTACTCTTAAGTCAGAGGCTGCGGGATCTGTAGCTTCTTCAAAACCAATTTTCACCATTCAGATGCATATTCTTGTATCAGTGATACTGCATAATTTGCCTTGTGCTCCTTGAAACATTCTAACTTTTAGAAGACCCCCTCGGTCTTCTCTAGCCAAAACTTAACTGCAGTTGGATCATATTCTCCTCTAACAAGGAAATCAGTCACCCTATACTTTTAGAGCCTATTAATCTTTGTCTTGGATGCCTCCTATGGTGGCGACTGTGCAGTTGGTTGTGGTAGTTCCTGTGGTATAATTTGTGCCAAAGAATGCCAACCATTTGTTGCATGATCAGTATCATACTTAGATCCATTTGTCCGATAAGTGGCTGCTAAAGAATTGTAATAGCACTCAGACCCCTAACACTTGAAGCACTAGGATGATTAGGAACCCTTAGATCTAGATAATTATTGCTCTTAGTAACATCATGTGCTTCCAACTCCATTTATACCTACACACGCTTCCAAGTCGACAAAGAAAACCCATATCAGAGACATGTGAGATGTACTATGTATGCATGATAACCCTTAATCCACTTAAGTTCAAAAATGCCTAAACCTAATCTCTGATACCACTAAATGTAGTGCCCTTTGACCTAATCAGGAATAACCTAACTAAATGAGTGAGTGTCACATATACCTATTGAGAAAAATCTGTGAAAATTTAAAACTTTTCTTTTTACCTTGAAAACCCTTTAGTCATATAAATTCATTTGCAATATAAATCATGTGAACCATATCATATATAATGTATATATAAAGAAAACATTTATGCAAAGATCCATCATTTTATAGAAACTATCATGTTTGGGGTTAACCAACCCGATGTTTACAAAAATACATGCCTTAAATAAAAGATTACATAATTATTTAAAATAAAGATATGTATACGAGTAAACAACCCAAACCTTATGCCATGTACAAAAATGCAAAATATGACATATCACTGACCCTTATCGAGCCTGTTATGTTATCTCTAAACTTGGGTTGGCTTCTCTGGATCAACCATTATCTTTATCTACTAAGCTCCAATCTACGTAAGGAAACATCCGTACATTAAACTATTGAAAGCTTAGTAGTACATATAGGCATATAAATTCATCATGGAATCACATAAGGCATATCAACATAATTCATATTCATGGCATCATATCAAACATCAAGCATGACAATGAGATCATAGTATCATGTAATATATTTTACCTTATGGAACTTACTTCATATAGGCATATATAAGCATTTACTGATGTTTATAACATTTACTTATTAAGCATTTTCCATCATATCCTTGTGTCATTAAACCTTTTTTTTTCATCATAATATATTTATTTATTACTTTAGCATCTTAGCTTAACAACTCTCAACTTGGACTATTCGGATACGGGTTGTGAACAGGGGCGCTCTCTAAGCTTAAGCCACAATGCCATTGTCTATAATCATGTATGCTTATCCGAACTCCTCAAGTTAAGAGCATTATCCAAGCTTAAGTCACCTTGACTGAGTAAGCATATATCTTTTGCATGCAACATAGGATCAAGGGCACTTTCCAAGCTTAAACCACCTTGTCCTTAGAAGAAATCACTATGTAATATATAACTACAGTACCATATGCCCCCTTAATAGCATATAACATATCCTACTTCTAGTCCTAGTAATAAGCATAAGCTTTACTTGTTCATATCCCTTTATTATACTTATATATCAAAATTTCATCTTTAAACATAACATTAGTCTTTTTAACATATGTACTTTGATCATATGATAAGTCCACATACAACATTCATGTATTTTTTTCATGGAAACATGTGCAATTTAATCATGTCATACCATTATAAAAACACACTCATATCCATTTTTTAACATATAGAAGGAACAACATATAATAAGAAAAACATGATTCACCAGTGCCCTTACTCGTGAATCAAATTGTGAACTTAGTCATGAATGCTTATGTTCAAAAACTGTACATTTCTTTATGGATGTGAAGAATTAGTCACGAGTATGACTAAGGAAATTTGAGGTTATGAATCAAGTGGTAACTCAAACTGTGAAGCCTTCTACCTGATTTGGGCAGTTCTGGATTAATGATTCAGGAGTATGAACCCTCTGTGACGGACGTTAATCTGGATTTTCTGGAAAAGCCACCATAAACATAAAGTCATTCAAGGCAATCCACATGTAAGGGCTCTAATGGTTGTCCCATGACAACCTTTTCCTATCAATATTCTCATCAAACATGCATTATCATGCTATATCATTAACTAAACTCAAAGGAAAACAAAATTGCACATTTTATCATAAATTACCTTAGAATGCATTTATGGTTCAACAACCTCATTTATACTTCACTAAAAACTTTTCTTACCACTTTCCTATCATAACTTAACATACCATTAAATGCACATATAACATACTTATAATAAAGTTCCTTTCAAAACAACCAATAATTTGCATTTAAGGCATTCATAAGCGTTTAACACACAACATGCCACATTTTGAAAATTTAAATGCATATATGTACATACCTCTAGTGGTTCCTCTAATGTATATATGTACATACTTATAATAAAGCTTGAATGTCCTATTGGTAGATTTCACCACTTTCTCTTCCAACTGCTATCACATATAACATATATTTATCAACTTATATACACCATATACCTAACTTTTAAAGCCATAAAAGATCAATCCTAACTTTAAACCTCTTATATAACCTTAATGTCACGCCCCGCAAAGGTTCATGCGGAATTTCCCGCACATTTACATTTTGGCACACATATGTAATATTCTAGAAGGCCAATGTAAACCGTTAGATTAAATGGATCGTGGCCGTCCATTTCGGTAGGTAGGAATTAATCCTAGCCCTCCATTTGTTAGGTGGGAATCAATCCTAGCCATCCATTTTGGTAGGTGGGAGTTGATCTTAACCATTCATTTGGTAGGTGGGAATCAATCCTAGCCATTCATTTGGTAGGTGGGAGTTAATCCTAACCATCCATCTGTTAGGTGGGAATTGATCTCGGCCATCCATTGAGGAGATGGAGGCCTATATATACCTTATGTAAATTCATTTGTAATCATTCACTCAATTGAATCAATTCAAGCATTTCAAGTAATACAAAGCTTTTCTCTCAAACTCTCTTGTGTTCTTGTCTTGCTATTGAATCTTCTCGATCTCTAAGTTCCGTTCTATTCTCTTTGGAGTGTTTTTATCGGGTTTGGAAGGCAGGCTTAGTGCAACGGACCGTGCTAAGTGCCGCACGATTGCTAGTTAAAGTCTAGGGTCGTGACAGTTGGTATCAGAGCCAAGGTTTGAAGCTTTACTACCTTTGGCATAATGAAGGCTACTGCCCCAGCTACACCTAGCGTGGAAGTTCCATCAATGGAACGTGGTCGTGAGGAAGTTCGGAAACCATCTAAAGAATCTCGAGCCAAGTCGAAAGACATGATTTCTAGCTTGGAAGCACGTGTTGTGAATGCTCAAGACAACTTGGGAGAGTTGTTCGACCGAGTAGACAACTTGGAGGAACGTTGCAGTGGCTTGGAGGCTGAGGATGCGGAAATCCATGCAGCGGTCAAGATGTCCCTCAACGAGCTAGACGGTGGGCTAAGGCAAGAGATTGATGGGCTGAAATCCGAACTTGTCAAGGTACGTGATCTCTTCCAAAGAGAAATTTCTAATGTGTTACTTAGAGTTGAGGATATGAGTGGTGATCTAGCACTATGCAAACGGGCTATGGCCTCGGGAACCAATACAACCACTATCATTGAGGCCAAGAAAGTGGAAGTTCCTAAGCCAAAGACTTTCAATGGTGCTCGGAATGCTAGGGAAGTTGAGAACTTCCTATGGGGGCTGGATCAATACTTTGAGGCTACTGGCGTAACGGACCATGCCAGTAAAATCCGAACTATTGCCATGTACTTGACCGACACTGCTATGCTGTGGTGGAGACGAAGACATGGAGATGTGCAACGTGGGGTGTGCACAATTGATACATTTGAGGACTTCAAAAGGGAGTTCAAAAGCCAATTCTTCCCCGTAAATGCTGAGGAAGAGGCGAGAGGCCGGCTTCGACGACTAAAGCAGATGGGTAGCATAAGGGAGTATGTGAAGGAGTTCACAACCTTGTTGCTAGATGTCCCTGACACATCGAACAAGGATGCCTTATTCTTGTTCATGGATGGTCTCCAATCATGGGCTAATCTTGAGCTCAAACGACGTGGTGTCCAAGACTTATCTTCAGCCATTGCCGTTGCTGAAAGTCTTATTGATTACTCCTCAAACAAAGAAGGCTCGAGGCCAGCCGATAGAAAGTTTGTTGGAGCAAGGAATGGGGGAGGTCATGCCAAGAGTCAGAACCATAAAAATCACAAAGAAAGCTACTCATTCAAGCCCCGAGACAAGGGGAAGGAAAGGGAAGAACGTGGTGCCTCAAAGACCCGTGTGACGTGCTTCATATGCGACGGACCGCATTGGGCACGAGAATGTCCCAAAAGGAAGACATTGAATGCTTTAGTTGCCTCCACTCATGATAAAGAGAGAAGTGAGGCAGATGAAGGTGCGAAGATGGGATCTTTGCGGTTGCTTAGTGCATTGCAAAATGCCCCAAAGTCCCCCAAGGGACTCATGTTTGTGGATGCAACCATCAATGGGAAAGTCGCCAAAGCCCTAGTCGACACAGGTGCATCTCACAACTTTGTTTCGCTAGAGGAAGCCAAGAGACTTGGTCTCAAGGTTGCCAATGGAGGTGGCTCCCTCAAAGCAGTTAACTCGGCGGCACGACCTCTCCAAGGAATTGCCCGCGGAGTAAAGGTCAGTCTCGGTGCATGGACTGGCCAAGTGGATTTATCTGTGGCACCCATGGATGATTTCTCGGTGGTATTTGGCATGGAGTTCTTGGACCAGGTAAGAGCTTTCCTTGTTCCATGTTCAAACTCTATGTGCATTATGGATGGACCAAAGGCTTGTCTAGTACCGACGGAAAGGACCACCAAGCCTACTACCCAAGCTCTCTCAGCACTTCAATTCAAGAAAGGATTGAAGAGGGAAGAAGAGAGTTACTTGGCCATTCTAAAGGAGTATGATGATGATGAAGCATCACCACAACTAAACTTGCCGACGGAGGTGCAAGTTGTCTTGGATGAGTTCCAGGATGTGATGCCGGAGGCGTTGCCAAAACAGTTACCCCCAAGGAGGGAGGTGGACCATGAAATTGAGCTGGAGCCTGGCATAAGACCACCAGCCATGAGTCCTTACCGGATGGCAAACTCGGAGTTGGCAGAATTGCGGAAGCAACTCAACGAGCTGTTGGATGCTGGTTTCATTAGACCATCCAAAGCCCCATTTGGTGCCCCGGTGCTTTTTCAGAAAAAGAAGGATGGTTCATTGAGAATGTGCATTGACTACCGCGCTCTAAACAAAATCACGGTAAAGAACAAGTATCCTATCCCACTCATTGCTGATTTGTTTGATCAACTGGGGAACGCAAGATACTTCTCAAAGTTAGATTTGCGGTCGGGATACTACCAGGTGCGCATAGCAAAAGGGGATGAGCCGAAGACTACATGTGTAACAAGGTACGGTGCTTATGAGTTCCTTGTTATGCCCTTTGGTCTCACAAATGCACCTGCTACATTTTGCACTCTCATGAATAAACTCTTCCATCCCTACCTCGATCGGTTCGTGGTAGTATATCTTGATGATATAGTAATATATAGCCGGACTATGGAAGAACATCTTGAGCATTTGAAGAAGGTGTTCGAGGTCCTCAGAGAAAATGAGCTATATGTTAAAAGGGAGAAATGTTCCTTTGCCCAAGATGAGGTGATGTTCTTGGGTAATGGGATAAAAGATGGGAAGCTGATGATGGATGGAGACAAGGTGAAAGCCATCCAAGAATGGGAACCTCTTACTAAGGTCCCCGAGTTACGGTCTTTCCTTGGACTTGTGAACTACTACCGGAGATTCATCAAGTCATATTCAGCAAGAGCAGCTCCACTAACTGACCTACTCAAGAAGAACATTACTTGGGAGTGGACAAACAAGTGCCAAGCCTCATTTGATGACTTGAAAAAGGCCATTACCGAAGAACCAGTTCTTTACTTGCCAGATCCCTGTAAGATGTACGAGTTGCATACAGATGCTTCAGACTTTGCCATTGGTGGAGTATTGATGCAAGATGGGCACCCAATAGCATATGAGAGCCGCAAGCTCAATGAAACTGAACGCCGCTACACGGTGCAAGAAAAAGAGATGACTGCTATCATCCACTGTCTAAGGGTGTGGCGACACTACTTGTTGGGTTCTCACTTTGTGATCATGACAGACAATGTAGCAACTAGCTACTTTCAAACTCAAAAGAAGTTGAGTCCCAAACAAGCTCGGTGGCAAGACTTTTTGGCAGAATTTGACTACAAGCTTGAATACAAGCCCGGTAAGGCCAATGTGGTGGCTGACGCACTGAGTCGAAAGGCGGAACTAGCAGCTTTGAGTAGACCAAGCAGTCCCTTGCTGGAAAAGATCAAAGAAGGGTTGGAGCATGATGCCCTGGCTCAAAACCTCCTAGTCCTCATCAAAGAAGGAAAGACAAGGCGATTTTGGCAGAGTGACGGACTACTCTATGGCAAGAAAAATCGCATCTATGTTCCTAAGTGGGGGAACTTGAGAAAGGAGATGATCAAGGAATGCCATGATTCATTATGGGCTGGACACCCAGGCATGAAACGCACCCTTGCCTTGATCAAGTCTATTTACTACTGGCCTCAACTGCGGGATGATGTTGAAGCTTATGTAAGAACTTGCCTTGTTTGCCAACAAGACAAAACAGAGCAGCGTGCACCCGGTGGCTTGCTAGAACCGCTGCCTATTCCAGAGAGACCATGGGAGAGTGTCTCGATGGACTTCATCACTTGCTTGCCAAAATCAGAAGGCTTTGGCAGTATAATAGTGGTCATTGACCGTTTCAGCAAATATGCAACCTTCATACCTGCCTCGGCGGATTGCACTGCAGATGAGACTGCACGGTTGTTCCTCAAGCATGTTGTGAAGCATTGGGGAATCCCATCTAATATCGTGAGTGATCGAGACCCACGATTTACTGGGAAGTTCTGGACAAAATTGTTCAAGCTGCTGGGATCAGACTTGAACTTCTCCACCAGTTTTCATCCACAAAGCGATGGGCAGACGGAACGTGCCAATGCACTACTGGAGCTGTATCTGAGGCACTTTGTTAGTGCCAACCAACATGATTGGGCTAAGTTGCTGGATGTAGCTCAATTCTCATATAACTTGCAGCAAAGTGAATCCACTGGCAAGAGTCCCTTCGAGATCATTACGGGACAACAACCGATGACCCCTCATGCTTTGGCCACAAGCTATGAAGGGAAGAGTCCTGCAGCTTTCAAATTTGCTAAAGCATGGCATGAGCAAGCTGAGTTGGCCCGAGCCTACTTGAACAAGGCATCCAAAAAGATGAAGAAGTGGGCTGACAAGAAAAGGAGGATGGTTGAATTTCGGGAAGGAGATTTGGTCCTTGTCAAATTATTACCACAACAGTTCAAGTCCTTGCGGAAGGTTCACAAGGGGTTGGTACGAAAATACGAAGGGCCATTTCCTGTCCTTAAGCAGGTTGGTAAGGTGTTTTACAAGCTACAACTCCCTCCGAAGCTTAAAATATATCCAGTCTTTCATGTAAGTATGTTGAAGCCTTACCATGGAGACGAAGAAGATGCAAGTCGAGGAGAGTCAAAAAGGGCACCCACTGCAGTAGTAACCTCCTTTGATAGAGGAGTGGATTCCATTCTGGCAGACCGCCTAATTCGGCGTAGAGGTGTACCAAGTTATCGGGAATACTTGGTCAAATGGAAGAATGCCCCAGACATAGAGGCAAGCTGGGAACCTGAAGACACTTTGTGGCAATTCAAAGATGACATAGAAAGGTTCAAGCTTGAAGGCGCGACGAGGGCGTCGCGAACTTGAGTAGGGGAGAGTGTCACGCCCCGCAAAGGTTCATGCGGAATTTCCCGCACATTTACATTTTGGCACACATATGTAATATTCTAGAAGGCCAATGTAAACCGTTAGATTAAATGGATCGTGGCCGTCCATTTCGGTAGGTAGGAATTAATCCTAGCCCTCCATTTGTTAGGTGGGAATCAATCCTAGCCATCCATTTTGGTAGGTGGGAGTTGATCTTAACCATTCATTTGGTAGGTGGGAATCAATCCTAGCCATTCATTTGGTAGGTGGGAGTTAATCCTAACCATCCATCTGTTAGGTGGGAATTGATCTCGGCCATCCATTGAGGAGGTGGAGGCCTATATATACCTTATGTAAATTCATTTGTAATCATTCACTCAATTGAATCAATTCAAGCATTTCAAGTAATACAAAGCTTTTCTCTCAAACTCTCTTGTGTTCTTGTCTTGCTATTGAATCTTCTCGATCTCTAAGTTCCGTTCTATTCTCTTTGGAGTGTTTTTATCGGGTTTGGAAGGCAGGCTTAGTGCAACGGACCGTGCTAAGTGCCGCACGATTGCTAGTTAAAGTCTAGGGTCGTGACATTAAGCTCAAATAACCTCTCACTAAAGCATACTATAACTTTAATTAAGCTTAAAGAGGGATATAAAACCATAAACTCATAATAAAGCCAAAACCTCACCCATTTAGAAATGGGTCGCTATAAAAAATGGGATATACATTAAAGATGCTATGAAAGCTTGTAATGAAGAAGGAGAAATGTGATTGCTTACCAACATTGAAGGAAAAACAGCTAGAAAGAAAGATTCAGACTCCTTTGTTCATCTTTGGTTTGACCTCTTCAAGAACACAACCTTCCTTAATCTTCTATCTCTCAAAAACTTGTTAAACTTTGATATTTGATGTGGGTTTAGGTAATTTGGTTTAGGAATCAAAGAAAAACAAAAGATATTGATCTCTAGTATATGGAACTTCAAATTCTAAAGTTTTTATTTCGGGTTCTCTTTTGATTTTAGAGAGCGAGGGAGAAAAAGAACGAACTATTGGAGTTTTTTTATCTAACAAAGTTCGGCAATTCATTAGTAAATTTACCAATGGAATTTTTATATTGGTAAATTGATTTATCAACGGATTTTTCTATTTACTAATGGAAAAATTCTATTGGTAAATTTGATTTTTCTTGTAGTATTGGTAGAAAAACCCAATAAAATTTCTATTAAACACTAACATTTTAAGGTGAAGATAGTTGAAAAAGACCACAAATGAAATTATTTATGTTTTTTTAGAAACTTATTAGTGTCTAAATTGTAAAATAAGAGAAAAAATTTAGTTGAGCATTTTCAATTCAACTACACCTCCCATAAGGTTTTTGGTACAACAATATGCCTTATTTACACCGCACTGGATAAATAACTTCATATACTTTAAACTTAATTTAGAGCTTTAATATTACATGTTTGATAGCATAGTGTTGACAACCATTGATTTGGCTGAACAACCATGGTCCCATCAGTTTTTTCCCTTCCTTTCTCCCATTTTTTCTTATTCAATTGTTCAAATTTTCTATCGGATTCAAAGTCCCATTTTAGGACACTACGGTGTCAATTTTAAATTCGTTAAAGTAATTTAGACCTAAATAGAATTATGATCAAGAAATAGTAAATGATATGAAATCAAAATCACATGTAGAAAAATATTAGTAAACACATATTAACATGCCTAATATGTAAACATTTCTGCACAAAGCAAAGCAATAACAAGCAATTTTATAAGAATCTAAAATAAAAAACAAACTCTAGATAATGATGTAACAAAGTTATTATCATATAATCATCAAAGTAAACCATAGTTTAGTACAAACATCTCTTAAGATAATAAACATGAAAAAAATCCCAAGGCATTCCAATATGATGCTAAAAAACCTAATAAGATCATGCATCAGCCTTAACAAAATTCGAAATAGCCTCATCAGATGTCTCTATAGATGTTGCTTCAAGATTTGGCATCCCCAATTCTCCAAAATTAACTCGTGGCGGAGAGGTCTTGCAGTGGCTGAAGAGCGGTCTTCAATAGTCTTAATGGTCTCACGCGATGACTATTAGTGTAGTGCGAATGGTGATTTGGTGGTGGACTAGCGGCAGATGCAAGAGCAACAATAACAATAGTATAAGTTAGGGATCGAAGATAGGAAGACATGTTTGCATTGCTAAACTATCTATAAATATGATGCCCTCTTGGCTCCAAATTTAGAGGCACATGATTAAGGTGTTGCTAATTAGTGATTCTCTTGGCATTGTTGTGGCATCATTAAAATAACCGCCAACTTTTGGCACTAATTTTAGTAATGCCATTTGTGCGTCGATAAGTTAATTTATCACCATATGTCGTAATAGCTTTGCTAAGGGCATCTCTAAGGTTCCATCATAATTTGCAATTATCATTGCATTGCGTGGCATTGCAACATTGTTGTAATTTAGTAATGCCATATGCGGTATTGCAATTCAAGCCATTTTTTGTAGCGAACTAGTGGTGAGAATTTTCCCTTCTTTCATTTAGTTCTCCTTTATTTAGAGCTGTAGTTCAACCTATGTGGCAATTCTTTCTATTTTTCATTTGACAGTTCTAGTTCAACCTATAAATACTATTCCTTCCTTTTAAATTTGAGAACTCTAGTTCAACTGATAATGACAATTATTCCTTCCTTTTTAACTTGAGAGTTTTAGTTCAACCTATGAAGACAATACTTTCTTCCTTTGAATTTGTGAGCTTTAGGTTAAACAATAATGAGAACTTTTCCTTTCTTTATTTAGAGCTCTAGTTTAGCCTATGAAGACAACTCTTTGTTTAGAATTTGAGAGTTCTAGTTCAACCAATAATGAGAATTATTTTTTTCTTTGTTTAGAGCTTACAACCTATGATGACAACTCTTCCTTCCTTTGAATTTGAGAGCTCTAGTTCAACTAATTATAAAAAATCTTTCTTTCTTTGTATAGAGCTCTAGTTCAACCAATAATGATTTTTTTTTTCTATTGCTTGCATTTATTTCATATATTTTTATTTTTATATTTAAAGGGATAAAATTCAAGTATCTAACATTCCTAATTTCTTAATCAAACTAGATCGGATTGATTATCGGTTTGTAATTTAACCAGTCTGATTTTAAAACATTGATTAACATGTGTTGATATTGTAGGACATAAAACCCTTATAACGCATTCTTTTGATCTTTTCCTTAGCCAGCTGCTGCCTCATCTCTCTTTAATAGGATCACATGGTTCAATAAACAAAATGGTTTTAGAAAAAAAAAATATGTGATCAATATCAGTAAAGATGTCAGAAATATACAAATTTCAAATTTTTAAACCCTAAAATTTTTAACAAAAGATATATTGAATATTTTGCACATATGAAATATTCGTTCTACCTGGTTTAGACATTTTAAACACAATTGGTTTGACCAAATAACAGCATCCAAAAAAACAACTGATTAGAGTATAATTTACAATACCCTTTATCACTTTAGAGTCTAATTCTCCCCCTTTTCTTTAATGATTTCTCATTAGAAAGCTGTTTTTCTCTAATTGATAATGTATGATGAATTAATATTTGTGTTATATTGTATGACCCAAAAAAAAAAGCAAAAGCAAAAGTGAGGCAAATTTGTATATTAGAATAGAAGACTTTTGCTCACACAAAGTACATAGGTAAATTTGTATATTAGGCCTGAATGTTTACATAGGACTTCAATGCAACAGCTCAGACATATCAACCAACAATTCATAATAAAAAGCAGAGTAGATATTCCTGGATCCATATGTAGCTATCAAGAAACTTTAAACAAAAGTTAAAAAGTACAAAAACACAAGAAAAGTACAAACCGGCCCTTCTTCTTCCATAGAAGAAAACATCAATGCAGTGAAAATACTAAGAACTAGCTCCAGATTTCATTTTTCTTTCACATTTGATTGAATTCAGTATATAATACACAGCCCGCACCCAAAAAATATGGAGGCTCTGAGAATTTAGCCTTCATTTTATGCATATCAACCTCATTGAATGCTGGATAGAATGAATCCAGAAACTCCCAAACATCAGACCCATGAGCAAACTGCCTTTCCACCCTCCCAAAATGGGAAGGAAGAACTGAAGAACCAATCTCCCGAATTTCTCTGGTTATAGAGAATTTGATCTTATATGCAAGTAATATCCTCCTGATCAGAAATTAATCATCTGATCAGGATACTAACCAACCAAACAAAGGGTTACCAATTATAGACAAATATTTGAGAGGTCACTCAAGCATGACATCTAGGTTGAAGTTCAAGGACTCTGCCAAAATGAGCTCCTTTATATCTTCTTCATTTAAGGAAATCTGCTCGAAATCAAAAATGAAAGGAGATGGGCAAGTAGGCTCCTCATTGATCTCATGAAGACTTGACAAGTATGGATGATTTAATGCCTCCTCGACTTCATAAACACAAGACAACAGGTTATGTGTCATATAAGGATAATGGATTAGAGAAATGAAAATGGTAAATTATTAAGTGAGTAGAGGAGCAGGCATACCAGTTATGCGTTTGGATGGATCAAACAATAGCATTCTCTCTGCAAGATCAAGTGCCAATGGCGACACATCTGGGAACTTGAGTGCAAAAGGTTGCTTAGGGAATTTTGGAAGCTGCTTAACATACCTCCAAGCATTATCACTTCTTAGGAATCCAAGATCTGAATCATCTGGTGAACCCAGTAACTATATTGTGAAATGGTCAATGAAAATTAGTTTATCAACATTATGGGGATTGCGGATTACCAATTGAAATTTGCAATTTGTCAAATAGTTTCACTCTAACAATGCCTAAATTATATTCATCTTATTCGTGCTTTTGTTTTGAATTAGTCAAGAATTTGAAGGAATGACAAGTACCTCAGTTATAAGTGCCAACTGTTGAACATAGTCTTTACCAGGGAAAAGAGGCTCCCTTCTAAGAATTTCCATTAAAATGCAACCAACTGACCATAAATCAATAGCCGTAGTATATTCTGAACAGTTGAGCAGCAATTCTGGAGCACGATACCAGCGGGTTACTACATATTCAGTCATAAAATCTGTCTCTGATGTGGTTCTTGCAAGTCCAAAATCACATATCTTAAGATCGCAATTTGCATTTAGAAGCAGGTTGCTTGGTTTTAAATCTCGGTGTAGAACATTTGCAGAGTGTATGTACTTGAGTCCCCGCAACAATTGGTACAAGAAATACTGTGAAAGCCATGAAACATTGTTAGCTTGCAGCTTGGATTCAACTAAATGTGGAGTCTGCATTTAGTTTCACATTATTAACATCAGCTCCACTTGGCATTGACATATGTCAACACCTTCTGCTTCCTGTCTTCATCTAAATTGAAATTTGACAGCTCTAGCCTCTAGGAACATGCTATGCAATCTAAATGATAAAGAATAAATACACATGATGTGCATAATAGGTGTCATTGTTTTTTTTTAAGTTTTTTTTTTTGAGTATTTTAATTTCTAAATAAGATTTTTCTGAACCGAAGTTCTAAATAAGATGACATCTTAAAATTCCAAATTTTACCAGACAGAGAATTTATAATCTCTGGGAGCACAGGCTCAGCCAGAGTGATAAGACTCAGTTAGCTAAAGCTACAAGAACTTTGAATAAGGTTTTTGGTTTCAATTTTCTTACTTGACAGTGATCGTCAGTCAGGGTCTGGCTAGAGCGTATTATCTGGTGCAGATCAGTTTCCATCAATTCATAGACAATATACACATCACTGAACATTTCCTTATCCGGTGGGGGTATTATGTCCTTCATTTTGATAATCTGCAAAATGCCAGCCAAATAAATCATCAATAAATTCAGAGTTTGACAGTTTTAGCAGAAATGGTTGTATCCAATTACCAAATGATATTCACAACCATATCATAATTTAAACTTAGAAATAGCAAAATTCCTGAAAAGCCAATTCAGGAATATGTAGAATTAAAATAATTAAGTGTCAAAAAGTACATTCTCATGGTCCATGTGGCAAAGGAGTTTGATCTCCCTAAGTGTTCTCTTAGCATCAATCCTGTTGTCAAATGCATTCCCAATCTTCTTGATAGCAACATCTTCTTTTGTCTCATCATTTCTGGCACAACTGCATCAGACAAATGTGGATAATTCATAAAACAAGTATTCACCAGAATAGCTATCACAAGTCAAGTCCACAAATATATGGGCATTAGTTTCAGCTTCATTATTTATGAATATAATAGCTATATACATTATTTTCAGCTTATAAAGCCTTTATATCTTGCAGTCAACCTTTGTTTTCATATATGCTGTCCGTACAATGTAATTAGAATATTCCTTTACATAAGCAAATAAAGAATAAACTAAAATCCCGTAAGATAAAACCAATTCAAATGGAAAAATTAAAGAATTTTTAAAATCAAAATCAAACATCGCAAATGTCAGCGTATCTTTCTTTCTCAAACGAAAATAAAAAAGAACAAAGTTGGAAATAGGACAAATTTTCCATTAGAGCCCAATTGGAGGTTTCTTTCCTTCCCAATTCCTATCTATTTTTTCTGATTTTCCAACCAGAAAGCATAAGGAGAAGTTAAATTTGACAAAAAATAAATAAAAAATAAACTCGAAGATTCAAATGCTTCCAATACAAAAGTAAACAAGCATTTCAGATTCAATATATATATATAATTAAAATGCATAAAATCCACTTGATATTAAACCACAAAAGCAACATTCAAGAGGTTTAAAGTAGAAAGTATACCAAACAATACCATAAGCTCCACGACCCACTGGTTGCAAAGGAGGAACATACTTGGAAGTGACCTCAAATTCGTTACCCAGTATCTTATACTTGACGTATCTCCCATTAAAAGTGGGCATTCCTCCCTCTTCTACCACCATTGATTCATTCTCCATCTTTCCCTTTCTGGGTTTGCGTTAAGCAGATACAGGGAAGAAGAAAAAGGAGAGCTTTCCCTGTTATATGTGAATATTCTGACAGTGAGATGTAAAAAGCAAAGCTAAGAGCGTTTGAGTATAATAATAAAGATGGCGACTGACGAGGAAAGGGGCCAATTTAGGATTTGTTCTTTTCTTTGCCCCTTTCTCTTTTCAACTTTCAAATTTGAATGGCATAACAGTTAGTGAAGTGTGAACCAAAGGCTAAAGCTAAAGACTTATGGCCAATTGGTCGTTGTTCCTTTGTTTTCCTTTCAACTTTCATTCCACCAGGAGATTCAGATTGAATGACCAACAAATACCATTAAAAGGAAAATAATATAAAATGTGGTTTCCAATCAATGGACATAAATTCAATTTGTAATTTGGAAGCACCAAGGATAAAAATAATAGTGTATAGGAGAGAAAGATGGTGGAGGCAATCTTAATAGATGCGCAAGGGTATAGATCTTGAAATTTTGTTAGAAATTTTAATAAAATAAAAGACCTTAATTTTATTAATCAACCTATGACGGGTATATATACAATTACAATACTTGGAGAACAAATGTACGTAGAGAGCAAAACATATAATTTAAGAAAACAACTCTACTTTTAAAAAATTACTTTCTAGTGAGAAATAAGTAAATAGATATTTTTTTCAAAAACATATTTGAAAAAATCAATTTATAAAAAATTAAAATAAATAGGTCAATTAAATTAAAAAAATTTAAGTACATTTTTTTTATACTCAAGAGCAATTCCAAATACTTCCTAATTATATGTGTTGAGTTAGGACACTTCCATATTAGATGTGTTTCCTCCAACCAATGCTACTTTTTGTCGAGTGTTGCAAATTGTTGAGTGTAAGAATGCAGCTACCAGAAGATATGGAAAAAGTGTGGAACAAACATATATAAAAAAGTGAAATAACTTAGAGATGTGATATATCTTTTAGGTTAATTTATATGTAGTCAAAACTATGTAGTTTTGAAAAACTATTACTATATAAATTTTTTAAAGTAATCTTAATTATGAGTATATTATATTATTATTAATATATTAATTTTTTAAATATAAATTTATAGAGTATAAATATATAATATAAGTATAAAACATTAAACATATCATATAAGTATAACAATAACGAATATAAAGAGATGCAATGTTTTTGATTTACAAGGGAGAGGGGATTCGAATTGAAACTAATAGCTTAGGTAAAGATGCTTCCACTAGACTATAACTTTGGATGTAAAGAGAGGTAATGTTTTAAAGTAATATAATAATAATATATAATATATTAGTAATTTAATATATATATATAATTTTGAAAATTGTAATATATTTATATTGTAAAATAAAAAAAATGCACATATGTAATGCATATAGATTAATAATTAGAGTCCTAATTGTTTTCAAAAAAATAATAATTATAGTCTTAATCATTAGTTACATACTTTATGTATTTATTTAGTGTTATAAAAACCTTCGACGTCTCTACTTTGACTTCTTAAAGCGTAAGTGGATCTACACCTACGATCATCAAGTCATCAATATCGAGTGATATCGCCATTAACTTCCATTCATTTTGCCTTTTAACTTACAAAGTAGGCTCATTTAAGTACTTTTAAAGCCTTAAGACAACAAATGAGAATCAAGTATATTGTACCATGATCCAAAGGCTTGTTTTATGCCATAAAGAGCCTTTTTTAGCTTATAGACTTTATCTTTTTCATCTATACTATAAAGAGTTAAGGTTGATCAACATAAATATCCTCTTTAGGAACACCATTGAGAAAAGTATATTTGACATCTAAATGGAAGATTTTTCATTTGAATTGTGTCGCAAGAGCTATAAGAAATCTCACCATATCATGTCCTACAACCAGAGCAATAGTATCTTTAAGATCTACTATAGGTTGTTGAAAGTAGTAGCCTTTGACTACAAGTCTGACTTTTGTTTTTGAAGGTGAAGCCATTTGGACTGAATTTGGTTTGAAACACCCATTTCACACCAATTACATTTTTCTAATATATCAACTAGTTCCCAAATATTTCTTTCATTGATTATGGCTAGCTCCTCTTCTATTGTTGAAACCTGAAGATGCTAACTTGCAACTTCTTCAAAAGATGATGGTTCAACAAGAGGAAAATTGGATTGCTAATATATTTTTACCAAAGATTTGGTCCTTAGAACATAAAGTCTATAGAAGGACCATCATGATCGAACTATTGATATAACTGCTGATCTAAATGTTGATATGCTTGTTGTTTTGAATTGTTGACCTATTGACTTGCAATATAAGTAAGCTTTAAAGGATTGTTTTGTTGACTTGAATTTGCAACTAAAGTAAGCCCATCATGAATCTTCACAACAACATTTATGTCATATCTGCTAATTTAGGCATTATATTGCTAAGTTGACGCGAGGATTGACCGGAGTCTAAATTCAAATTTTAATTAAACAATAATTGAAATAATGGTAAATAATTATAGAAAATGCTAAATAAGGCATATTAAGAGTGTAAATATGTTATATTATAGTAAGGGACCTAAATGAAAATTTTGAAAACTTTTGGAGCCAAATCATAATTTACCAAAAATTTAGGACCAAATGAGATGTTTGTTAATTAAAAGAATAATTTTGGGATATTAAAAATGAGTTGGCTTTCCACCATAAGAAATAAGGGAATTAATATGTTAATTAGCTCAAAATATCATGCATAGGGTCAAATGGTGGGACCCATCTTTCAAATTTTTGATATTCCTTCTTCTTTCTTCCTTTCTTATCTCATCTAAACTTTATTTTCTGAATATCAAACTAGTCTCAGTCATTCCCATAGTTCTCCATAGCCAAAGCTTGCTTCTAGAGAAAGAAAGAAAGAAAGAAAAAGAAAAGAGAAAAAGACAAGCATTTTCATGTACAACAAAGCCTAATGAAATTTAAGTAATTAAAAAAGGAGGAAAATAAGAAAAATATAGGAGAGAGAAACCCTAAGGTTTCAATTATAAAAGAGAAAAAACTTAAGGTAAAATGTTCCTCATCTTTTTTTTTTTAATTTTTTTTAAAAGAAATATAAGGTTTTAAGCTCATTAGAGCTTGACTCTTAAGAGAGAGAGTTTAAGGTTTAAGAGAGAAGATGTGTTTAAATAGAGATAATGAAGAAAGGTTTTTGATGATTGTTTTATATGTTATAGGAGCTGAAAGTGATGAAGAACAAGCTCAACGAAACAAATGAAGAGAAAAAGAGACTTAGGGAGTAGAAAAAGAACAAGAGAAAGAGGTTTGTGTATAACCTAAGACAATAACCTATATTTTAACATAAAATTCCATTACAAGAACATTTATTATGTTAATTAATACTTGTAATGCATCTACAAAAGAATTATTGCATGGAAACTTCAAGTTAACATGATAAAAGGTGATAGAATATGAATTGTTGAGTTGGTTATCACTTATTAGGAGTTTAAGCATGTTAGAAACATGTAAAGTGTAGTCAAACATTGTATAAGTTAAGAATCTTAGGAATGCATGTCATAGTTTGGTTATTGTTTTATGAAGCTTCAAATGAATATGGAAAGTGAAAGTGTAGTTTTCCATTATTTAATCACATATGTGAATTGATAAATTCACAGGCATGACTAAATAACATTGCAGGTGCGACTTTTGCATGCAAATGATACTATTCATTCCAAAATCATTCATGACTTAAAACACGACTTGAATGACGGGCATGAACTGTTTCTGATTAGTGAGAGCTGGGGTTTTAAAGGGAGCTTTAAGAGTTTATTTTATATTGCAGAAATCAATTGTTTCATGCCCATGACAATGGGTGTCACGACCGTGAATATCAAATTTTAGTTCATGACCATGAAGAGTTTCTTCACATTTGTGAAGGAGTGGTTCACGCCCGTGAAAGATGAATCATGTTCATAAAGCCTAGATAGTATGGGTAGGTGAGATAGCCACAATTTTCTCTTTACCAATCCCTTTAAATCCGCTCCCATGCCTTTATAACCGACCTAAGATGCTACCTTTTCATCTTCTTTACCATTAGAAACCATTTTCCTCCATTGTGAAAGCTTTGAAGATCAAGTTTTGTAAGGGTAAAGTGAGAGGAGAAGTTATGAGCTTGTGTGTGAGAGCTTAGTTTTGGTGTTTTATGGATCTTGGTTTAGTTTTAGAGGCTAAGGAAACATGTTTCTTCTTACTAGGGTCTAGTGATAGAATTGTAAGTCCATTCCAAGAGAGGAGATAAGCTTGAGGTGTAACATTCAGTGATTTAGGCCCGATTGTGCGTGACCGTAGTGGGGTCCACTGGTTCAATCGGAGTCTAAATTTAAACCCAAAAAAAAATAATAACTAATAATAAGAGAAAATAATTAAGGGTATTATTATTTTGGAATTAAAAATATTTGGGGTAGAATTAGAAAAAAATAAAACTTCCTATGGTCAAAATCGGTATTATGGCAATTATTTGGGGAAAAAGTGTGAATATGGAGGAAGATATGACAAATAAGAAATTTTTTAAAGTTTAAAATCCAATTAAAATTAATTTTTATTTTGGACCAATGGATGAAAAGCTTAATGTAGTCATGGAACCACCAAATACTCACCTAAAAAAAAAAAAAAGATAAATACCTCATTTTCTCCACCAATTAAAACCCATTTCTCTCATCTTCTTTCATCTCTTTGCTGTCCACCATAGCTCTCCCAAAAATCTCCATTTCTCTTCAAATCAAGCTTGAAAAAGTGAGGAAAGAAATAAGTTTTGAGAGAGGAAAAATCAGAATTAAAAAGTTCTTACTACAAAGTAGAGTAAAGAAACAAGAAAGGAAGAAGAAATAAGAGAAATAAAAGAGAAAAATTGAGGGGAAATTCAGCCAGCTTTGGAATGATCTTAAGGTGAGTTTATTTTTCTTAAATTTAACATTTTTCCTTCTATTTGAGACCCATGATGATGATAGATGTGATTAGGTTTGATAGATTTAGGATTAGTTGCAAGATAGAACTTAGAAAATTAAGTTTGTGTTTAGTTGATGAAGCTGTAATTGGACTTTGAATTGATGATATTTGATGTTAGATAATTGTTTTATTGTTTAAATACTAAAGAAAATATGATGTTAATGGATGAATAAGGGGCTGCCATAATTAAAGAAATTAGGGAAAATTGAAATTAATATGGAAACACAACAATTGGTGATAAGGAAAATATGATTTGAGTGTTGAATTGAAGAAAATGAATTGGTAACTAGGATATGGTTTTTGGGAAGCCATGACATATGAAGAAGGAAGTTTAACCTTAGTACATTTTAGCTCAATTAAGGTGTAAATCATATTAGGAGCATTAGAATATTATGTAGACATGAAAAGCATTGAAATTGGATGTTGGAATTGAGATGTGGTAAAATTGTGTAGGAAAAATAAGTGAACAAGTGAGAAGCCCTCAAGAGGGTGACAAAGGCAAGGAGAAAGCTAGCTAATAAGGGAAGGAAAAGAAAGTTTAAAGGAAGAACCAAGGCTGATTAGGTATGTGCTTCATTGATAAAAATTTTGCATGTTCTTAATATGTATGGAATTATATGTTAAGGTTTGTTATGTTTGTGTTTTTGAGATGTTATGTGTTTTGTTGTGACTTTCGATATTATATATGGAAATGAGACCAAATGGTGTGAAATAATTGAGACATATGAATGTATTTGTAATTCTGGAAATTTTAGTATTAAAATGATTGCAAATGATGAATGTGGTTGAAATATGGATTGATGCCAATTGATGGCTCGGGTACAGAATTCCAGGAACAACTCTGTCTATTTTGATGATAACTTGAGTTATGGAACTCGGTTTTGTATGTTCTTTATTGGAAATGAAATCTAAGACACAGGGCTTTAATTTTTATTTAGACTATAATATCTAATTATGTCTAGATTTTCCCAGTTAAATGCACGAATTTTAAACCTAGAACCTGTCCAGAAAAATTCTGGGCAGAAAATTCTGTGATGATGTAGTAGTGAATTAATCATAACTTTTGATATAAAATTGGGATTTACGTGATTTTTAATGCATCTGAAAGCTAAGACAATAAGCTAAAAATTGTTAGAAGGCCAGAACTCCAAATTCTAATTATAAATGGGCTAACAATGAAGCCCAAAAACAGGTCCAAATTCTGCCATAGGTATAAAACGTGAAGTGTTGGACTTATGCATGTGGTATGTTAATTATATGTAATAATTAATGCAAATATTTACTTTGATGGTAATTATCAATGTTTAGCAGATTATTTATATATGAGATTTTATTGTAATAATAATAGGAATATAGAACAAAAATAAACAAGCATACTTATGATAGTTGAAAATATTGCGAATTAATATAAAAATAGTTAAGCCCAAAAACACCTAGTCTAGAACTAGAATAGGGAATAGTTTGGCATGCCAATCAGGGGAATTTAGGCACTCGGTGCCAAATATGAAAGCCGGTAATGACAATTGATAAATGCGCTCGGCGCAAAATTATTAAGCCGGTAATGGCAATATAACAAAAGCCAGTAATGACATTATTATAAAAGCGCTCGGCGCTACATTATGAAAGCCGGGAATGACAACCCCATTATTCCTATTAGATAGTTCAGTTATAGGTGTTATGGGCACAAAAAAATAATAATAATACTAATATTGAAGTATGTGATTTTGATAAGTGTTACATGAATTAAATTTGTTACTATTACATGTTGAATGAAATTTATTTGATTTTATAGAAATTTTTATTTTATGCATTATTTATTAAATGGTTAATTAATATGTGAGAAAATATATATGTATGTAAAAATTTTATCATTGAAGCACCACTAAGCTAGTAGCTTAGCGCGGGTGGTTTCCTCTCGCGCAGGTTTAGAAGGGTAGCCGTAGAAAATAGTCTGTCAGAAGAAGAAGGGTATCCGGAGGGAAGCAGCAAAAAGCTCTGAGTTTTCTTTTTTGGTATATTTTGTTAAAAAACTTTGTAAATTAAAGTATTGTTTTTATTTCATATAATGTGTATTAAATATGTGAGTTACTATGTAAAAGAACATAGTTTGAATTTAAATTAATGTACTTATTAAATAAATAAAAGTTTTAATATTTGGGCTTGTATGAAATTTTATTTTATTTTATGCAATATTTTAGGAAAAAAAAATTTACTTCACTTCATTAATTTTATAAAACAGTAAGACGGGTAATACTCACTTAACTTGCTGAACTATAGTAAGGTAAGGGGGTGTGACAATTTTTGGTATCAGAGCCATAGGTTTAGATGGTTCTTACTTAGTGGGTATGGGAAGATAAATGCATGTTTTTTTTAGCATTTGCATTATTTTTAAGCTGCTATATTCTAATAAGGGACCCTTCTTCTAACAATATAGGTTTTAATGGATTCGGAATCAAGACAAAATCATGAAGAACAGGAGGGTGATAGTATAGCTGACTCGGCTGCTCATAGACAGTTAGCATCAATTAGAGCCTCAGAGCCTAGCGTTATAGCTCCACAACATGCTGAAGAACAGGTTAACGCGGGTCAGGTACCCCTTATGCAACAAATGGCTACTTTGTTACAGCAGATAGCACAAGTTGTGCCGCCACCAGCTCCACCACCTCCCCCATCTCAACCGAAACCCCAGATTGATAAATTAAGAAAATACGGGGCTACAGATTTTATGGGTAAGAAAGAGGATGACCCAGCAGCAGCAGAATTTTGGTTGGAAAAGATAGAAAGGGTTTTTGAAGAGCTGCAATGTCTAGAGGAGTACAAGGTTAGATATGCAGTATCTCTCCTTCAGGAGCATGCCTATGACTGGTGGAAATTGTTATTAGCAAAACTTCAGACTCCGACCCCTCAGACATGGGATTTCTTTGTGACAGAGTTTAAAAAGAAATACGTGCCAAGAATCTATGTTGATGAGAAAAAGCAAGAATTCATGAATTTGAGGCAGAGGGGTATGACAGTAGCTGAGTATGAGATGGAGTTCACCAGGTTGAGCAAGTATGCTACTGGGATTATTGGAGATGAAGCTGATAAATGTCGTAGATTTGAAGACGGTCTCAATGAGGAGATTGGGTATTTAGTGGCTTCCCACCAGCATACAGATTTTGCTACGCTAGTGTCCTCTGCTATTAGTGTTGAAAGAAGGAAAAAGCTGAAGACAGAAGAGCATTATAAGAAGTCAACAACTAGTGTGGCCCAGACATCGGGTAGGAAAGGACGAATAGTACCCAGACCATTTCAGTCAATGGTGGCTAGACAGACATTTTCTGATAGGTGGGGTCAACAATTTAGACATGTGGCATCATCTGCTAGTTCACCAGCATCATTTCCCAAGAGACCAGCTCCGACTTTGTGTCAGCATGGTGGTAAAGCTCATACAGGAGAGTGTTGGTGGTTAACTGGGGCATGTATGAGATGTGGAGCTACTGACCATATGAAGAAAGATTGTCCTAGACTCGGTGCAGGTAGTATGGCACCAGCACAGACTATGACACCGGTACAGAGCCGTGGTAGAGGTCGAAGCCAGTTTAGAGGTGGTCGTACCGGACAGAGTCAGGGGGTATCAGAGACAGTTGACAGACCCGGAGGTAGTAGGACCCCAGCTCGGGCATATGTGATGAGGGCTCGTGAAGACCAGGATGCACCAGACGTCATAGTTGGTAAATTATCTTTATTTGATTTTGATTTACATGCTTTGATAGATCCTGGTTCCACGCATTCATACATAAGTACAGCGACACTTAGACAAGGGAACATGATATCTGAGACCTTAGAATATGAGATAATTGTGACCAATCCACTGGGACATAGTGTGAAAGTGAATAAGATTTACAGAAACAGTTCAATAATTATTCAGGGTAGAGAATTTCCAGCAGACTTAATAGAACTACCTTTTCATGAATTTGATGCTATTCTGGGTATGGATTGGTTGACAAAGCATGGAGCTATAGTCGACTGCCGATCTAGAAAAGTTGTACTTAAAATTCCCGGGCAAGATGACACCATCATTCAAGCTGTAGGCCAAACATGTTTGACCAGTGTTATTTTAGCATTAAAAGCTCGAAAATATATTAGGAAGGGATGTGAGGCATATTTGGCCCATGTGATAGATACCAGGAAGGGGAGCCCAGAACTCAAGAACATCCCTACAGTGTGTGAGTTCTCAGATGTATTTCCTGAAGATTTGCTGGGGTTACCACTACATAGGGAGATAGAATTTGCTATTGATGTGATTCCTCGTACAGCCCCGATATCAATTACTCCTTATAGAATGGCACCTACAGAATTGAGAGAGTTAAAGGTTCAATTGCAGGAATTGCTCGACAAAGGGTTCATAAGGCCCAGTGTGTCACCATGGGGTGCTCCGGTGTTGTTTGTGAAAAAGAAGGATAACACCCTTCGGTTATGTATTGATTACCGACAATTGAACAAGGTGACAATTAAAAATAAATACCCACTACCTAGAATTGATGATTTGTTTGATCAATTGAAGGGAGCAGGAGTATTCTCTAAGATTGATCTCAGATCCGGGTACCACCAACTGAAAATCAAAGAATCAGATGTATCTAAAACAGCCTTCAGAACTCGATATGGCCACTATGAGTTTCTAGTTATGTCATTTGGCTTAACGAATGCACCAGCTGCCTTTATGGATATGATGAACATAATTTTTAGGCCTTATCTTGATCAGTTTGTGGTAGTTTTTATAGATGATATTTTAGTGTATTCGAGGGATAAGGGAGAACATGACAGGTATCTCAGAATAGTACTGCAGACTTTGAGGGAAAATCAATTGTATGCAAAGCTGTCAAAATGTGAGTTCTGGTTGGAAGAAGTGGGATTCTTAGGGCATATTATTTCAGTTGAAGGAATCCAGGTTGATCCTAACAAAATAGAAGCCATTCTAAGTTGGAAGCCACCTCGCAATGTAACAGAAGTCCGAAGTTTCCTTGGATTAGCTGGCTACTATAGAAGGTTTGTGAAGGGATTTTCAAGCATAGCTGCACCAATTACTAAATTGCTCAGAAAAGAAACTAAGTTTGAGTGGACAGATCGGTGCCAGGCAAGCTTTGAGAAACTAAAAGCCATATTAACCGAAGCACCTGTTTTGACCCAACCTACACTAGGGAAAGATTTTGTGATATACAGTGATGCCTCTCATAATGGGCTAGGTTGTGTATTAATGCAAGAGGGTAAAGTAGTTGCTTATGCATCTAGGCAATTGAAGCCTCATCAGCTAAATTACCCTACTCATGATTTGGAGTTGGCAGCAATAGTGTTTGCTTTGAAAATTTGGCGACATTATTTGTATGGCGAGCGGTGATACATATATACAGATCATAAGAGCCTCAAATATCTACCTACACAAAAGGAGTTGAACTTAAGGCAAAGACGCTGGTTGGAGTTAATCAAGGATTATAATTGTATTATTGACTATCAGCCAGGCAAAGCCAATGTAGTAGCGGATGCCTTGAGTAGAAAAACACTGGCAGGTATAGTTTAAAGTTTCCTCAATTATAATATAATATATAGAAAGTAATAATAAAATTGAAAAAAAATTAGACTCGCAATTTATTTTGGCAGAGTTACGGGTCCAACCTACTTTAAGGCAACAATTGAGAAAAGCTCAGAAGCAAGATCAAAAATTGATGATAATTGTTGAGGCATTGAAAAATGGGGAGAGACCTGACTTTAAGGTTGAAGATGATGGAAGCATAAGTTATAGAGGAAGATTGTGCGTGCCAAATGATAGCGGATTAAAGCAAATAATTCTAAAAGAGGCACATAATACAACTTATTCCATGCATCCAGGGAGCAATAAAATGTATCAAAACCTGCAGACTCATTATTGGTGGCCAGGAATGAAGAAGGATATAGTAGAATATACTACAAGATGCTTGACATGCCAACAAGTGAAAGCAGAACACCAGGTACCATCTGGATTATTGCAGCCTATTGCAATTCCAGAATGGAAGTGGGAAAGAATTACAATGGATTTTGTATCTGGGTTGCCTTTGACACAAAAGAAGCATGATGCAGTATGGGTAATTGTTGACAGGCTTACCAAGTCGGCTCACTTTCTGCCAGTTCGGATGGATTATTCATTGAGCCGGTTAGAAGAATTATATGTCAATGAGATAATTCGACTACATGGGGTGCCAGTATCTATTATTTCTGATCGAGACCCACGGTTCACATCAAAATTTTGGAAAAGTCTACAGCAAGCATTGGGGACCCGACTTGCTTTTAGTACAGCATTTCACCCACAACACAGATGGGCAATCCGAACGAGTGATTCAATTGTTGGAAGATATGCTGAGAATTTGCGTAATTGATTTTGAGGGTAGTTGGGATAAACATTTACCATTGATGGAATTTGCATACAACAACGGCTATCAAACTAGTCTCGGCATGGCACCATACGAAGCTTTGTATGGAAGGAGATGTAGGACACCATTATGCTAGACAGAACTTGGTGAAAAGAAATTTATGGGGCCAGAATTATGCAACAGACAGAGGAGAAGGTGAAATTAATCAAAGATCGATTAAAAGCTGCAACTGATCGACAAAAATCCTATGCCGATTTGAAGAGGAAGGACATTGAGTATGCTGTTGGAGAAAAGGTATTTTTGAAAGTCTCACCTTGGAAAAAAAGTACTGCGTTTTGGTAAAAAGGGGAAACTGAGTCCTAGATTTATTGGACCATACGAAATACTTGAACGTGTAGGTCCACTGGCTTACAGGTTGGCCTTACCACCAGAATTGGATAAGATCCACAATGTGTTTCATGTCTCAATGTTAAGAAGATATAGATCGGATCCGACACATGTAATACCTGTGGAATCAATAGAGGTACAACCAGACTTGACTTATGGTGAAGAGCCAATGAAAATCATAGCTCGAGAAGTCAAAGAACTATGGAACAAGAAGGTACCACTAGTAAAGGTCCTATGGCGCAATCATGAAGTAGAAGAAGCCACCTGGGAGAGTGAAGAAATGATGAGAACTCAACATCCTCAATTTTTCAGCTCCACCTAATCAGGTAAATTTCGAGGACGAAATTTTCTTAAGGGGGAGAGAATTGTAACATTCAGTGATTTAGGCCCGATTGCGCGTGATTATTTATATATGAGATTTTATTGTAATAATAATAGGAATATAGAACAAAAATAAACAAGCATACTTATGATAGTTGAAAATATTGCGAATTAATATAAAAATAGTTAAGCCCAAAAACACCTAGTCTAGAACTAGAATAGGGAATAGTTTGGCATGCCAATCAGGGGAATTTAGGCACTCGGTGCCAAATATGAAAGCCGGTAATGGCAATTGATAAATGCGTTTGGTGCAAAATTATTAAGCCGGTAATGACAATATAATAAAAGCCAGTAATGACATTATTATAAAAGCGCTCGGCGCTACATTATGAAAGCCGGAAATGGCAACCCCATTATTCCTATTAGATAGTTCAGTTATAGGTGTTATGGGCACAAAAAAATAATAATAATACTAATATTGAAGTATGTGATTTTGATAAGTGTTACATAAATTAAATTTGTTACTATTACATGTTGACTAAAATTTATTTGATTTTATAGAAATTTTTATTTTATGCATTATTTATTAAATGGTTAATTAATATGTGAGAAAATATATATGTATGTAAAAATTTTATCATTGAAGCACCACTAAGCTAGTAGCTTAGCGCGGGTGGTTTCCTCTCGTGCAGGTTTAGAAGGGTAGCCGTAGAAAATAGTCTGTCAGAAGAAGAAGGGTATCCGGAGGGAAGCAGCAAAAAGCTCTGAGTTTTCTTTTTTGGTATATTTTGTTAAAAAACTTTGTAAATTAAAGTATTGTTTTTATTTCATATAATGTGTATTAAATATGTGAGTTACTATGTAAAAGAACATAGTTTGAATTTAAATTAATGTACTTATTAAATAAATAAAAGTTTTAATATTTGGGCTTGTATGAAATTTTATTTTATTTTATGCAATATTTTCGGAAAAAAAAAATTTACTTCACTTCATTAATTTTATAAAACAGTAAGACGGGTAATACTCACTTACCTTGTTGAACTATAGTAAGGTAAGAGAGTGTGACATGAGGAGCTAGAGTTGTGGCTCTCTCCATCCTATGTGTAAAGTTTGTACACAATAACCTCTTAAGCTTTAATCTTGCATTATTTATTGGTGTGACTTGAATGCATGTCCAGTATGACCTTTGGTTAATGAAATCTAGGATTTTTGGGATTGAAATGCATGATGAAAGTTTTTATATTAAATGATTGTTTTGAGATATTAGAGTAATTACTTTAGTTAATATAGCTGATTAGAAAGTATACGGTTATGATAAATGGCTAAAATGCATGATGGAGTATTGATAGGGTGGTTGACATTGGTCAATTGTAGTGAATAATGCATGTGAGAATGGTATGAAAATAGTTGTGCTCTATTTTGGTATGAAATCTGGAAAATTTTTAGATTCACGAGAGTAAATGTCGTGAAAATAAATTTTTATTTCTGAAGCAAACATGTTCACAAGTAGCTTCATGATTAGGTTCACGATTTGATTCATGCCCGTGAAGGAGTGATCACGACCGTGAATATATCATGATTCACGGGTTGAATCACAACTTGGTTCACAAGAAAACTACCCTTGAAGTAGTGATTCACGGCCGTGAAAGGTTGTTCACGGGCGTGAAACTGCTTAACTTGAAAATATATTGTGTTTGTTTGTGAATCAAAGTTGATTCGTCGTGAGGTGGTATACGTCTGTTATAAGATTATATTATGCTACAATAATACGTGTTATGAAATGATTAATGTGAATTACATTAATTGAGATAAATGATTAAGCCCAATACTCTAACTAGGACTAGAGTTAAGATAGATGTCATGCCATTGAGGGGAGATCAATATTGAGTTACCTAAGTTGGTTATGTTTGAGATTCTTTGAAGATCAAGAGGCAAGCAATGAGAGCTTTCTCAATTGATTTATATGCAGACTCTTTTTCTCATACATGTATTTTGGGAAGTTCAGGCAGGTGTCCTGAAGGCTCTGGTGAGAGCTATAGATTACTCGTATCCATTTTAGTCTAGTTATGAGTATAACAGGTAGCACAATAGTAAGTAAATGCCTTTAAGTGTGGTGTACACTTGTATGATTCTAGTTGGTTATTTGATATACCATGTTCGATGTGCACATTATATATATATATACATGAGATCTTTATAGTATGTCATGTAGTATGCGAGCTAGTGCATGTGCGGACTTAAAGGTAAGTCGTTATAATAGCTCAATGAATATATTATGCATATTTTTTTTATTGTCATATGGTGTGCTTGAATATTGTGATGTACCACTAGGCATGAGTTGCTTAATGTATGGGCTTTCCATGAGCAAGTTTAGAGCTTAGGAGAGAAGCGACAGAGAAGGACGTCCAATGATCATAGCCTTGGATATACATTTGGGGTGGGTGATACACAGTTGTACTTTTTGGTTATTTTGCGGGCTTGGGTAGTTATAAGTATACATGCTTTGTATTTTTCTAAATGTCATATAATTTTATAACTATTCATTTTGTGTAAACTTGGGGCAAGTGATTGCTCATTTGTTATTATATTGAAATATTTTAATGATGTTTTATGTTTTTAATAAGTTGTCATGACCATCATGCATTAAAGTTTTTTTTTATTTATTTTAAATTATGGTGTTTTGAATTATATGCATTGTAGTATCCTTTAGTGTAATTGGATTTATTCTTAATTACATCGAAGGGTGTTACATGAACTTAGTCATGGGTATGAACATTTCAACTACAACTGTGAGACAGTGTGTCTTGAATTGTTCACGAGCATGAACATGGAATCACAGTCGTGAATTCCTTATTTTCAATTATTAGTTTGTTTGACTAATAAAGTGGCAATTTAAGTAATGGGAATAAATGTGACATTATATTCGGTTAGATTATGAATGAGTTAATGATATAGATTAAGCCTTAGAACACCTAATCTAGAATTAGAATTTTAGATAGTTTGATATGTCAATCAGAAATTTATTAATGCCGGTAATGACACTTACATATCTTAATACTGGTGATGGTACATATCTTAATGCCAATGATGACATTTATACATTAATGTCGGTGATGACACTTGTATGCACATAATGTTATGCCCAAGTGGTAATCTTATTATGTCTAGATGACCAACCCCATTATCCTGATTAATGGTTCCTAGGTGTTATAGGTATAAATAAGACAAAAAAAATGTATAAAGACTATAAGATGTGCACAATGTCAATTGTTTATTTTTATATAAGCATATGTAATGAGAATGTAATTGTATATAATGAGCATATGAGGCATGCATTTGTACAGAAGAAAAATATATATAAAGAAAATGGGAAATAAAAAAAATGTATTAATAATAATATAATTTGGCATATATGCATGATAACATGTGATTGCATTTTTGCATGAAAATAGTTTATTGTTTTATCAATATGAACCATTAAGCCTAAAGCATAGTGTGAAATTTTTTTTCATGAATAGATAGCAAAAAATAAGGAAAGGACGGTAGATAAAGTTAATGGTGATCTGATTCAGTGAAGTAGTCGGTCTTGAACACTATAGGTCACATGACTTTTGTATTTTTGTTTATGAATTTTCTTTTATGGTTTTTGTAAAACATCTCTATTTTGGGATGTACACAAATGTTTTGTAAATATTACTTTCATATATAAAAATGTACTTTATTTTATATTATTTGAAATAAAAAATATATATGTCGTTTTCCATTACTTATAAAATGATGATTTTGACTGAAGTCAGCATAACACTCCTTCATCTGGGCACATGTGCAGGGGTGAGGGGGTGTTATAGTTTTTGGTATTAGAGTCCAATTTGGACAATTTTAGGTTTTCAAAAAAGAGTTTTAAAAAAAATTTATGACACATGTGTATCCACATTTGAGTATGTGAACTGCTGCTTACTAATTAGGGTTGTTACTTTTATGATATAGGAAGGTTATGGCTTGTAGATCACGGTAGATAGTGGCTAAAGAGACCAAAAGTAATGAGCATACCGAGATAGAGGTTTAATTGCGACTAAGTCATCGCCGAACTACTGCATCAAGATCCAGTGCCAACTCATCATGTAAGCAGTCTATTGTTGGTATGGGGCAAATAAAAGCTTATAAGAAACATGATTGATTTGCTATAGAGAGCATCATAGCCAACCCTGTCTATGTTGCAATTTAAAAGGTTGAGGAAGTTAGGGGCACCCAATATTTTTGGTAAAAGAGAAGATGACCCCCTCTGTGGCAGAATTCTGGTTAGAACGAGCAGAGAGAGTTTTTGACCAGCCATACTGTATGGACAAGCAAAAATATAAATATGTAGTATATCTACTATAGGATCATTCATATGACTGGTGGCAGTTGGAGTCACATAGTATAGAGGCACCTTATGACTAGGGATTTCTTTTTGGAAAAGTTCAAGGAGTTGTGCATTTCTCCTATCTATACAAAATGATAAGAATAGGGAATTTTTGACATTGAAGCAGCGTGACATGTCAATATCAGAGTATGAGAGGGATTTTACACATATCTATAAGTATGCTAGTGACATTGTATCTATAGAGGCTGATAAGTGCTAACACTTTGAAGATGAGTTGGGGGATCCGATCAAGTTACAAGTCTTATTCCTAAGTTTGATGAATTTCTCCAATTTGCTAGCATTTGTTAAAATACTTGAAAGAGTCTTGGCAGCACAACAACTAGTACAAGATAGAGGGTTTAGAAAACCTATGTCGCAGTTGAGTGAAGGACAATCAAGTGGCAAGAGAGCCATATCCTTCAGTGGACAATTCTAGGCTAGAATTCCAGTAGGCCTTATTTTTCCAAGTGGGAACATCTCAAAAAATCTATTTCTTTTATAGCAAGTGCGCCGATACATGCACCATATAAATATTTACTTTTACCATTATGTCAGCATTGTGGTCATCCTCATGTAAAATAGTGTTGGTGGATGATGGGAGCCTATTTGAGATATGACTCCAAAGATCACCTGAGAAGAGATTGCTCGTTATTACAGTATGGCAGAGGTTCAGAGAGTGTTAGGTTAGTGTGGATGCAGACTTCTAGACAAGGCAAAAGATTAGGTAGAAGAGTTCGAGTAGGGCTAACCAATTCAAATAAGAGATTATTAAGAAGCCAAAGGGTAGTAGAGCTGCTCTAGCAATGGTGTATGCCATGCAAAGTCGAGAGGAGTTGGATGCACCTAACAACATAGTTGGTAAATTTCTTTTTTTTTTTTGCTCTGACATATATGCATTGATAGATATGGGGTCAACGTATTCATTCTATGCACACCACCACTAGGTCGAGAGGGATAAGAACCAAAAGCTTTAAAATTTGAGCTTATTATGACTAACCCGTTAGGGCAGAGGGTTAGCAAGGTGTTTAAAGGTTGCCTAGTTGAAATACAAGGCAGGAAATTCCCAGCATACCTAATAAAGCTACCATTACACAAGTTCGATGTAATATTGGGAATGCATGGTTAGCATGTCATAGAGTGATAGTAGATGTGGAAAGAGAGAGATGAGTATTAGAGTTCCAGAACAAGAAGAGATAGTGGTGATGGGTGAGAATATAAGATATCCAAATAAGGTGATATCAGTGCTGAAACTCAGAAACTCATCAGTAAGGGATGCTAAACTTACTTAGTGTATATGATTGATACAAAAAAGAGTAGTCCGAAGTTGGCCGACATTCATATTGTTTGTGAGTTTCTTGATGTATTTTTCAAAAAGTTGCTAGGGTTACCACCGGGGTAAGAGATCGAGTTTGCTACTGATTTGGTACCCAACACTGCTCCTATTTCCATTATACCATACAAAATGGTACCTACAGAGTTGAAAGAGTTGAAGGTGTAGTAGCAAAACTTATTAGATAGGGATTTTATATGACCTAATGTATCATCATGAGGATGCTCCAGTATTGTTTGTAAAGAAGAAAGAAAATACCTTACATCTTTGCATCAATTATAAGCAATTTAATAGGGTGATTGTCAAGAATAAGTACTTGTTGCTTAAGATGGCCTTTTTGATCAGCTGAAAGGTGCAGGTGTATTCTCAAAGGTAGATCTTCCATTAGGGCATCATCAATTGAAGATCAAGGAGTCAGATGTATTTAAGATGACATTAAAGACTCGTTATGTTATGAGTTCCTAGTGATGCCATTTGGTTTGACGAATGCACTAGCAACTTTTATGGATCTAATGAATTGAGTGTTTAGGTCATATCTTGATCAATTTGTATTGGTGTTTATTAATGATATCCTTGTGTATTCTAAAAATAGAGAAGAACATGATCAATACCTCATAATACTTGACATGTGAATTTTGTCTTGACTTAGTTAGTTTTCTAAGTCATGTAGTTTTAACAAAAGGTATTTGGGTTTACCCTAGTAAGATCAAAGTAATCTTTAATTGAAAACCATCTTGTAATGTAACATAAGTGAGAAGTTTCCTAGGATTAGTTGGATACTATAGAAGATTTGTGAAGGGATTTTCAACCATAGCAACTCTTTTAACTCGATTGTTATGAAAAGATATCTAGTTTGAATTGATAGATAAATGCTAATCAAGTTTTGACCAACTCAAGAAAATGTTGACTGAATCACTAGTCTCAACTCAGCCTACTATAGGGAAAGATTTTGTGGTATACAGTGATGCTAGTCATAATGGGTCGGCTTTGTCCTTATTCAAAAAGGGAAGGTGATTGCATATACCTTTATACTAGAGACATTACTTATATGGAGAAAGATATTATATTTACAAGGACTACAATAGTCTTAAATATCTTCCTTCATAGAAAGAACTAAACTTGAGGCAAAGAAAATGGTTGGGGTTGATTAAATATTATGATTGTATGATCGATTACAAGTTGGGAAAAACAAATATGGTTGTCGATGCCTTAAGCAGAAAGATGTTAGTTGAGATGCAGGTAGAGTCTACCTTGATACAAAGGATTAAGAAGGCTAAAAAACAAGATGAGAAATTGAGGAAGACAGTTAAGGCTACAGTAAAGGGAGAAAAGTCAAAATGTTTAGTGAAAAACAAACGGCACGATGTACTACAAAAACATGATTTGTGTGCCAAATGTAAAATAATTGAAAATAGATATCCATAAGAGAGGCTCACAAGATAAGGTACGCTATGTATCCAGGTGTAAAAAAGATGTACCAAGATTTGAAAGCACAATACTAGTGACCAGGAATGAAGAAGGACATTACCGAATATGTTACTAAGTGTTTAACTTGTTAGCAAGTCAAAGCCAAACACCAATTGCCCATATGATTGTTGCAACCAATACCCATATCTGAATGGAAGTGGGTGAGAGTCACTATGGATTTTGTTTCTAACTTTCTAGAGACTCAAAAGAGACATGATGCAACATAGGTGATGGTAGATCGATTGACAAAATCAGCATAGTTCCTACCAGTCTAGATGGATTATCCGTTGAACAAGCTGGCTAAGGTTTATGTAAATGAGATTGTGAGACTATATGGAGTTTTGGTATGCATCATCTCTAACATAGACCTTAGATGTACGTTGCAATTTTGGAAGAGCTTATAGCAGGCTTTGGGAACCTAACTTAATTTTAGCACGACTTTCCATTCGCAGATAGATGGACAATCAAAATGAGTTATTCAATTATTAAAAGATATGATGGTAAGTTGTGTGCTATAATTTAAAGGAAGTTAGGAATGATATCTACCTGTAATGGAGTTTACCTCTAATAACAATCATGAGACGAGTATAGGCATGGTTCCTTATGAAGCATTATACAGAAGAAAGTGTAGGACACCATTTTGCGGATCGAGTTGAGTGAGAAAAAGTTGATAGAGCCCAAGATAGTACAACAGATGGAAGAAAAAGTTAAAGTAATCAAAAAGAGACTAAAGGCAACTGACAAAATTCATATACTGACTTAAAGAGGCGAGACATTGAATATACTATAGATGATAAAGTATTTTTTTTAAGGTTTCACCTTGAAATAAAGTAATGAGATTTAGTAAGAAAGGGAAGCTAAGTATGAGATTCATTGGTCCTTATGAGGTTCTGGAAATAATCAGACCAGTAGCATTTCGATTTGCATTACCACCAGAGTTAGATAGAATTCATAATGTGTTCCACATATCTATGCTAAGAAGGTATTGTTCAAATCTGACTCATATAATCTCTGCTAAGGAGATGGAAGTATAAGCATATTTAACGTATGAAGAGGAACCAATGGCTATGTCAGCACTTGAAGAGAAGGTTCTTTGGAATAAGAAAGTTCCTCTAGTTAAAGTATTATGGCAAAACCATTCAGTTGAAGAAGCCACATGGAAAAGCGAAGAAATAATGAAGAGGCAGTATCCCCAGTTGTTCAACACATAATAAACAGGTAAAATTTCAAGGACGAAATTTATTTGAAAGGAGAGAGGGTGTCATATCCTCTAATTTAGGCTTTGTGTTGCTAAGTTGAGGGTCAGATTAACTGAAGTATAAATTCAAATTTTGACTTGAAAATAATTATGGAAATGCTAAATAACGCATATTAAGAGTGTAAATATGTCATATTACAGTAAATGACCTACATGAAGATTTTGCAAAGTTTTGGGGCCAAATCGTAATTTACCAAAACTTTAAGGACTAAATGAGATGTTTTCCAATTAAAAGAATAATTTTGGGACATTAAAAATGAGTTGGCCATAAGAAATAAGGAAATTAATATGTTAATTAGCTCAAAATATCATGTATAGGGTCAAATGGTGGGACCCATCTTTGAAATTTTGATCTTTTTTCTTTTTTCTTCCTTTCTTCTTTTTTCTTATCTCATCTAAGCTTTATTTTCTGCATACGAAACCAGTCCCGACCATTCCCCATAATCCTCTATAGCTAAAGCTTACTTCTAGAGAGATAAAGAAAAAGACAAAAGAGAAAAAGACAAGATAAAGCCATTTTCATGTACAACAAGGCCTAAAGAAACTTAAGGTAATAAAAAAGGAGGAAATAAGCAATAAGATATGAGAAAAAAAACCCCAAGGTTTCAGTTATAAAAGAGAAAAATCTTGAGGTAAAATGTTCCTCATCTTTCTTTAAATTTTTCTAAAAGAAAAATTTTTCGAGCTCATTAGAGTTTGTCTTTTAAGAGAGAGAGTTTAAGGTTTAGGAGATGTAATGAAAGAAATATTTTTGATGGTTGTTTTATATGTTATTGGAGCTCAAAGTGACAAAGAACAAACTCAAGGAAACAAAAGAAGAGAGAAAAAGACTTAGGGAGTATAAAAAGAGTAAGAAAATAAGAAGAGTAAGAAAAAGATGTTTGGCATAACCTAAGGCAATAACCTATGTTTTAACATAAAATTCCATGATATGAACATTTACTATGTTGGTTAATACTTGTAATGCATCTGAAAAAGAATTATTGCATGAAAACTTCAAGTTAACATGATAAAGGTGATATAATGTGAATTGTTGAGTTGGTTATCACTTGTTAGGAGTTTAAGCATGTTAGAAATATGTAAAGTGTAGTCAAACATTGTATGTTGAGTTAAGAATCTTAGGAATGCATGTTGTAGTTTGGTTATAGTTTTATGAAGCTTGAAATGAATATAGGAAGTAAAACTGTGGTTTTCGAGCAGTTAGTCACATATGTGAATTGATAAATTCACAAGTGTGACTATATAACATCATAAGTGTGATTTTTGCATGGAAATGACATGATTAATTCTAGAAGTGTTCATGACTTGGAACACGGCTTGAATCACAGGCATGAACTTGGTCACGAATGTGAACATTTCGACCATGGTCGTGAGACAGTGTGTCTTGAATTGTTCACGAGTGTGAACATGGAATCATGGATGTGAATTTCTTGTTTTGAGTAATTAATTTGTTTGACTAATAATGTGGCAATTCAAGGGAATAAATGTGATTTTATATTTAATAAGATTATGAATGAGTTAAGGACATGGATTAAGCCTTAAAATACTTAGTCTAGAATTTTGGATAGTTTGGTATGCCAATAAGAGATTTATTAATGTTGGTGATGATACATATCTTAATGCCAGTGATTACATATATCTTAATGCTGGTGATGACACTTACATATCTTAATGTCAGTGATGACATATATCTTAATGCATGTGATGACACTGTATGCACATACCATTATGCCCCAATGGAAATCTTATTATATCTGGATTGCCAACCCCGTTATCCTGATTAATGATTCCTAGGTGTTATAGGCATAAATAAGATAAAAATGGTATAAAGAGTATAAGATGTGCACATATGTGAATTGTTTATTTTTATATAAGCATATGTAATGAGAATATAATTGTATATTGAGGCATGTATTTATACAAAAGAAAAATGTATATAAAGAAGATGGGAAATAAAAAAGTGTATTAATAATAATACAATTTGGCATATATGAATGATGACATGTGATTGCATTTTTGCATAAAAATAGTTTATTATCTTATTTATATATGTAACACTCCTCTATACAGTAGGGCAAACCTCAATGTACAAACAAATGCCACTTGACTGAATCTATGTAAAACTGTTTTGAATTAAAAATTTTATATATCAAACATTTTATCTTTTTAGCATGCACTTTAAAAATAATCAAATCTTACTTACTGCAAACATTCACATATGTATTAGAATAATTATCATAAACTAGTTTAGGCAACATTAACCATTATTACAAAATACTTCCTTATTTAAAAATGAAGCAAATCAATTACACATCCTTATTTTAAAAATATTATAATTATCTGTCTATATCCTATGATATGGGAAATAAATGAATAAAATAAATAAAATAAAATAATAAAACAGGCCCAATACAGGTTAACTTTGACTGACTTGGTCTTTTCTTCTTGTTAACTCAACAATCTAACTACTCCAAACTTGTGTACAAGGAAACTCATATGCTAAGCTATTGAAAGTTTAGTAGTACATATAAGCATTAAAATTCTAGCATGTATTCACATATTTACATAACATTCAATTTCATAATCATACTATGTGTTTGACCCTGCCATCAAGTATAAATAAACATACCATATCAACAAAATGCCTCATTTTTTTTTGAATTGATTTAAGTTTAATACATTCATGACAAATATAGCATAAGTGATTTCATCATCACAGTAACAATACATTTCATTCTTAACATCTCTATATTATCATAGTCATAGTGATTTCATCATATGTTGCAAGTATTAAATTATTGGTTTACAGTATCACTGTGTACTACATTACAAATAATTGAATTTTGAATTTCCATTTACTATTTTTTAGCCCAGTACTTTAGACTCGAATTACCCAGATGTGGGTTGTGAAATAAGAGCATTTTTATATGAGCTTAAGCCACTTTGCTCATTAGCTATATCTATTTATATCTGTCATATCCGCTAATTTACACCTAGGAGATGCGAGTTCTTTAATCGACTCGTCGGTTTGACCGAAGTCTAAAATTGGATTTTTATCAAAAAATGATGAAAATAATGACAATTAAGTATGAAAAATAGCTAATAAAATGTTCAAAATATATTAAGATGTTAAATTTCTTTAGAGGTCAATTTGCAATTTACCGAAAATCAGGAAATTTATTGGGATAATCATCAATTAAATGCATGATTGTGACATTAAACACATGGGAAAGGGCTGGCCACACCAAGTGGCATACATTAAGTGGACAATTGACATGCATGAATTGGAAATTAATTAAAACATCTAGAATATGCTTAGGTGTCTATAAATATGGAGTTGTCTTTATTCTCTTAATTATTTTTCTTCCTTATCTCTTCATATCCATAATTTCCTATCAATTAAGTGTCTCCCATGTTCTTTGAAGCAACACACACCAAATGGCATACAACAATTAGCCAAGTGAGGTGCATGAACTAAACATTAATTAAAGATTCTAGATTGATGCTTAGGTGTCCCCTATCTTAATAAATTTTGTCATCTTCTTCTTGATTGTTTCTTCATCTTCATTGATTAAAATTTTGTTCTCTACACCAGCCCACATTTTTCCCTTTTTCTTCCATAGCCAAGCTTGATTCTAGTGAAAGAAAGTGAGAAAAGAGAGAAAAAGTAAGGTAAAATTCCATTTTCATGTTATAGAAAGCTTAAAAGAGTAAGAAGAAAGAGAGAGATTAGGTTTATAAAGTTTTAATAATCTGTTTATGAACTTTAGAAACTCAAAGTGATAAGGATTTAGCTCAAAGGAGCAAAGGAAAGGAGAAAGAGAAGTAAAGAGAAAGAAAAGGAGAGGAAAAGAGAGGTTTGTGCATAACCTAAGGCAATAGCCTATTTTATTTTTTTATTTGCATGATTTAATTATTTGGCATGTTGATGATTCTGAATTGATATTATTTAGTGATGAAAATATTGGGGATGCATGTTTGCTAGACTTAGGATTTAATTTGGTAAAAATTGAATGTGATTATCTTGTATGTTCCTTGTTGGAAATTGTTGAGCAATGTTCACTTAAATTGTTATAACTTAATTTCTAGAACTCGGTTTTGCATGTTGTTTGTTGCGTTTGAAATATAAGACATAAGGCTATAACTGTTATTGAGATCAAAAAACCTAAATATGTTTGTAATTGTACAGCAAAATTCATAAAATTCGGATGTAGAATCTATCCAGGAATTCTGGGTAGAATTATTAGTAATGAGCAGTAAGTACTTAAACTATTATAATTTGCGTTATGGAGCTTGGATTTGTGTGTTATTTATTGGGTGTGAAAGATAAGACATAGGGCTATAACTTTCATTTAGATCATAAAATCTTAATAAGTCTGTAATTATCCAAAAAAATTTATAAAATGCGGATATAGAATCTGTCCAAAAATTCTGGGCAGAATTATTAGTAATAAGCAGTAAGTACTTAAACTGTTATAATTTGAGTTCTAGAGCTTGGATTTGTGTGTTATTTGTTAGTTTGAAAGATAATACATAGGGATATACCTTTCATTTAGACCATAAAACCTGAATATATCTGTAATTATCCAGAAAAATTCATAAATTTCAGATATAGAATATGTCCAGGAATTCTGGGTAGAATTGTTAGTAATGAGGAGTAAGTACTTAAACTATTATAAATTGAGTTATGGAACTTGGATTTGTTTATTATTTGTTTAGTTTGAAAGATAAGACATAGGGATACAATATGTATTTAGACCATAATATCTGAATATGTCTGGAATTGTCCAGAAAAATTCATTAACTTCAGACTTAGAATCTGTCCAGAAAATTCTGGGCAAAATTATTAGTGACCTGTTAGTATTAATATTATCATATCTTTTGATAAAGAACTCCGAATTAAGTGATTCAAGTTGAATATTAAATATAAGATCTATATCTAAAATGTGTATGAAGATCATGTAACTAAATTCAGAATGAAACATGACCAATATTAAGGTCCAAAACAGAGAATAGAATCTGCCAGTGACAGGGCAGCATGTGAATTGAGGAATGAAATGAGTAAAATGATGAGAACTTTGTTATATTATGTAAATAGTTTTTTAATTGAGTGATTATTTGATTATTTTGAGATATTACGTGCATGAAAAGTATGAAATTAATTGTTATGAATTTTAATAAAATTGTATAAGGCCTAGAACACCTAACTAGAACCAATTTAGGATAGTTTGGCATGCCAAATAAGGGGGAGTATGATGAAAATTATTAATTCCATTAAAGGTATGATTATATACACCGGGTTTGAAATTGTTATTTATACCGAGTATGATATTATTATCTACGTCGAGTTTGACACGGTTATCTACGCCGGGTTTGACACTTATATGCGCACATCATATTGCCCGGGTGACACTCCTATGTGCCTGGATGGTAACTCCGTTATCCTATTCAGTGGTTCATAGGTGTCCTGGGCATAAATGAAAATATAAATAAAAAATTTATGGAACATAAAAGAATTAATGAAAATAAAATTGGAATTATGAATTGTGACATGGATAGTAAAAATGGAATTATGAATTGTGGCATGGATAAAAAGAAGATTTAGTGTTATACAATAAGATGGTAATAAAATAAATAAGTATGAGATAAAATAATATAATTTGATGTCTATACATGCTAGAATACCATGATATGTATATTTCCATGAGAACATAATTAAGCATGAGTTGATATATGATAATGCATGATTGCATGAAATAGTTTATTACCTTATCTATATGCACCACTAAGCCAAGAGCTTAGTGTGGGAGTTTTCTCACGCAGATTTAGTAAAGAATAAAAAGAATATAGTAGACAAAGCCAGTGGTGACCTAATCCAGTAAAGCAACCTGTTGCACATATCATGGGTTACACAACTTTTGTATATTATCTTATAAATTTTATTTTGTAGTATTTGTAAAATAAACATTATGTTTTGTAAAGAACATATTACTATATAAAAAGGTAGTTTAATTTTTATGTTATATTTCTTTTATAAGTGCAAAGTAAATAAATAGTAAATATTAGAAACAAAATGTACGAGTGATTTTGCTTTATATATAACTTATATAATGATATTTTAACCGATGAAGTTAGTGTAGCACACCCTCATTTGGGCACGAGCTGCTGGGGGTGAGAAGGTGTTACAATATCGCTACTACTAAACTTCTCAAATCAGGAGTGCTCTTATCTGAGGTTAAGCCACTCTAATGAGTAAACATAATATATGCATGTATATGGATACAAGGGCGCTCTTATTCGAGCTTAAGCTACATTGTCCCTAAAGAGTCAAGAGCCCTCTTACCCAAACTTAAGTCACTTTGACAAAACATAATTGTTGCCCAGATATTGAACCAAGAAAAGGGAGGGGTTGAATTGGATATTAAAAAATTCTTAACTTTTTAGTGCGGAAAGAAAAGTTAAGTAGAGTAGGGATAGGAAGATATCACACATGAAAGTTTATAGTTGTTCGGGTGTTAACAAATCATACTCCTCTCCCCAATCTCAATTGGAAGTTTCACTAACACACTAAGTGTTACAATGGAGTTTTACAAGCTCACTCCTAACTATGGTGTTTCTAACAATGGATCACACCTAACCCAGAAATCCCTTGTGTTTTAATGGCTCACACAATAAACCAATTCCTTGTGTTTTAAAGGCTCACACAAATAACCCTTATAAGTGTTCTACTCTTAACTCAATATACCCAAACTCACTTGAGTAGTAGATTACAAAGAGAAACACTCACAAATCTATAATGCTCATAAAATAATGAGCAAAAAGATTTTTTACAGAGAATTAATGTTTGTTTTGAAAGTATTAAATGCACAAATGGCTACAACAAAATTTTGATTCGAAGTATTTGCTATTCTCTTGTTCTGGATTCATAAATGACTTACATTTATACTTCCATGGAAAATTATAGCCGTTTGGTTGCATTTAATGCGAAAATAGTCATTGCACCAACTCTTAATTTCGCGCCTGACATGTTTCTCTTTTCTCTTTCACGGTCGTGAATAAGTGTGTCACAGTCGTGACTATTCTTCTAAGCCGTGACTTGAGTGGTGATTTTGGCCGTGAAGCATTCTGGTATGATTTGAAATGTTTGATCATGGGCATGACATTATTCTTTCACGAGTGTGAACATCCTTCCTAGCCGTGGTCCAAGTAGTGACGCTGGCCGTGAAGCTCTCTGGAGGAATTTGACATGTTTTCTCATGGGAGTGACTTTCTTTCATGGGCGTGACTGATATGATCATTCACGGTTGCTATCATTCTTCATGGTCGTGAACTTTAAATATTGGATAGTTGGCGCTAAGTTTTATCACGGGCATGACATAAAATGTCACGGGCGTGAGCATGCTATTTCTTCATTTTTTATCTTTTTAAGGTTAGTCTTCGATTCTCCATTCTTGTTATCATGTTCCATACCCTGTTCAATAAACTTAGAAAACAAGTATGTTAAATACATTATTGCTATGTTATTTGCTAACATCAAAATGACAGAAATACCCCTTAAGGTTCAATAATAATAATAATAATAATATTTTACGAAACTATAACCCTCTCAATGGCATGCCACATATCCTAGCTAGTCCTTCAATAGAGAGTGGGTATGTATAGTCGTATTTTAGTTATCAGTGTCATTTATGTCACATTTATAGTTTCATATAATCATTACATACTATTCTATAATTTTAAGTGCCAAGTGCATAATCATGATTCAAATCATGATATAATACGACATATTATCTCATTTTAATCATGTCATATATGTGTATATCATTCTAATATATTTCCATCACATAATTCAAAATTACAAAATTCTAGATATTGAATATTCACAGGCGTGAATGAAAATTCATAGGTGTGAAACCTTCTGTCACGGATTGTCTACCTATGACTGGATCTATGATCATTTACGGGCATAAACATTGGTTCACAAGCATGACTATTTTGTGTTCATACATTCATAGTCATGACACATCAGATTGTAACATAATTCCAACATTGTTTTAAACCAGTTCCACACACAATCATGTAGTAGTTCTAAGGCTAACCAATGTTAGCCACTCTTATTAACACTTCTCAATAATTAACATTATATTTAAACCATAAACATGTATATTATCATATGCAATCATTTAAACTATGCTCAGTACCTTAATTTCCAATACCATAACATCAAAGTATGCTCATTTATCATTATATCAACTTCATTATACATTTCAGAAGTTAACAAATCAATTATTTCAATTCCAGTACTACTAAATCAACAATTACATGTCACATGACATTTCATAATTCATATTTCACTTCACAAGCACATATAATTCAAATTAAAATGCATATGTATATAGACCTTATTAATTGGAGCTCTAAAACTCAATTCTCATGTAGCTACTACCTCTGGTGGTTGTCTTCACCTTCTATATCAACTCCTAAGACAAAATCAGAGACTATATTAATGTCTAATACTGTCATCCTATCTATTTTAGTCATATACATGTAAAATCCTAACATAAACCCTTAAACATCATTCCCCCATTGAAATCTGATTGAACCAGACCAAATAACATAAGAGAATATTATTCTTACCTTGATTTTGAAGATTATAGATGAGTTCTAGATTTCAAAATCGTGTTTAAAACTTTTTTGCTTCAAATTTTGATAACTATAGGGAAAACCTTGTTTTTAACCAAATTTAATCCCATTTTAAGGATCGGTTATGAATATTCAAAGCTAAAACTCAATGGGATTGAAGGGGAATTGATTCTGGGGTTTTTAGAGACTAATGGCTAGGGTTTCTGATTGAAAATACATGAGTTTGTATCAAAGCACAAAATTGTTCTATTTAAACTACAGAGCTTCTTGGACGTGAACACTAGTATCACGACCGTGAATCTCCTTAGGTTCAGATTCTAAATTTCATGACATTCACAGCTGTGATTACCTCTATCACGAGCGTGAATGCCGATAACTTCATTTTTCTTATCTTTTTCATTATTTCCATATTGCCAATACTCTTATCATTATATACCTCTCATATACTCTTAATATACTTTTATTAACATATTAATTCCAAGCCCTAATTTGTGGGTGTTATAGTATGCACCGTAAGCCTAGAGCTTAACATGAGTATTTCTCTCGTGCAGATATAATGAATAATAAGCAAAGAACAATAGAAAAAGCTAACAATGACCCAATCAAGTAAAGCAGTCAATCTTGAACATTGTGGGTCACATGACTTTTGTATTTTTGTTTATGAATTTTCTTTTATGTTTTTTTTGTAAAATACCTATATGTTTTGGGATGTAGACAAATATTTTGTGAATATTACTTTCATATATAAAATGTACTTTGTTTTCTTTTTATATTATTTAATGTAAAAATATGTCATTTTGCATTGCTTATCAATTAAATAATAATTTTGACTGAAGTTAGTCTAGAACTTCCTCATCCGAACACATGTGCTAGGTTGATGGGGTATTATAATTTCTATCCCAATCCCAATAGCTTGACTCATCTACTTTCGTGTCTCTAGTAACAAAGGCATTATTAGTACTAACATTGTAGACTTTAGACCCTTATGCAATTGTGCTATAACCCAACAAAACATAAACTTCAACCTTATCATCTAATTTTCTTCTTTCATATATGGAATTTGAACATAGAAAACTGATCCATACACCCTTAAATGTCTAGCATATGAAGTTTTGCCTATCTAAGCTTCAAATGGTATCATGTCTTGAATAACTCTAGATGGTAACCATGCTAGAGCCTTTTTTCTCGAAATATTCTTGTTGCAAAAATTATATGTTGCCTATTGCATAACTTTAATTGGAATCACAACATTTCCATCCTAAAAAAATTATTGCTCATGGTGGTTGTTTGTACCTTTTTTTGACCAAGAGCTTTTTGCTTTCTTGTGAGATAATAAGTAACATTATTATTTGATAAATTTTTCTTCTCCCGATCCTTCATTTTTTTATACTTATCATATGTTTTCTTGATCATATAAGTGAAGACAACAAATATGACAATTTCTATGACAAAAATAGTAATTACTATTTGTGATATTGTTCTAGTTCAATTTATGCTTGGATTATGGGCAATATAATCCATATCCATCTCAAGGAAAGGATTACCTAGTTTACTAATTGACCTCATTGAAGATGAAAAAGGTGGGGTTTGTCAAGCTATCAGGAATGAAATCCATTAAATTATTATTATTCATATACAAATTCCTCAATTCCTTAAAATAACTAAATGAAAAAGATAACACCCTAGTAAAATTTTATTTTTCCAAATTTACAGTGATGATTTGCTTATGTTCATTTGTTAGGGATTTGGAGAGGAAATGAGAGGAGAGAAGAGGTGAAAAAAGAATAAAAGAAAAACAAAGAAACGTGAACAAAAGAACATGTAGAAGAAGTTGTAAAAACAATTAAAAAAATAGAGAATTTATAAAAACATAAGATTCTTTCTTTTCTTCTTCTTCATTTTTACAAAAGATATTTATGGTTTTTTTCTCTTTATAGACTTTAAAGATCTTTTCTCTACCAACAATGCATTAAGATTTTTATGCTATTTATAGAACTCTTTAGCTTCTAAAGGAGGTTTTGCACAAATTACAAAGAAAAAAATCTAGAGTTCTCTGCAAGAAAAATCTTGAGAGATTAAATTTCTAGATAAGGCTAGGTAGTTGATTTTTTTGAACATTAAACTCCTTATCAAATTATCTTCAACTGTAAGTCAACTATCTCACTTTTTATTTGAATGCTTCAAATTTGTTTTTTGAGAAAAGTAGGGCTACTTAGAAATGGTGTTGATGAAAAACATCACATGTTGTATTAGAAACTTTATCTTTGCAACTACAAAAATGTTCTTCAAACTAATTTCTTTTCAATATTAAACATCAATACCTTTTTAATCTTCTAATGCCTCTTTAAAAATAAGTTTTGCTAAATTTTTTGAATGCAATTTAGAGACTTGTAAGTCTTGGGTATGGGTAGTTTAAAGACTTTTTGTTCCTTGAAATTGTTATTGTAGTTTAAAAACTTGTTGGTCTTTCATAATTTTTTGTATGTGAGTAGTTTTGTGATCGACCATATCCATTAATAAAAGTTTTGGAAAGACACTATAAAAAAATATTTTAATGACCATAAAAAGAGGTCACTAAAGTAATTTGACGACCATATGGTTATCACATATCGTGGTCACTGAGCCAATTTAGTGACCACAATAAACTGTAGTCGCTAAAAATAGTGCTCACAAAGAAATAGTCGCTAAATTACAACCACATACATGGACCCTTATGGTTGGTAATTTCAGACAATAGTGAGAACAAGAGGGACCATATAGTGACTAAACAATGACCAATATTAGTGGTCATGAATGTGGTCAAAAAATACATAGAAGATGCATAATCATTTAAAGACCAAATGATGTGGTCGCTAAATTGATATTGCTTTTATAAATATATTTTTTAAATAATTATGAAATATTATAATTGCTAAATAATAATTTTATATATTAATATTAATAATAATTTTATATATTATTATTAATAACAATTGATATTCTAAATGGGCGCATTTCTATTTTGATCTTGACAAACAAATTGAAAGTCACTAATATATTTATTAAGTATTTTTTTAGGTCTTGAAGTTTTATAAATTTGGAGAACAAATACTTAATAAATTTGAAGATGCTTAGCAGAGCACCTAAATCGCGATCACGATGCACATTGCTGCTAGCAAAGGGGTTTTCGTGACTGCACCTAAGCTTTAGCGCTTGGAAATTCTGTGAAGCTAAATATAACATCACACCTTATACATTGAACTACAAAATATCCCTATGTCAAGTAATCCAACAAAGCATACTAGGAAGACATAAGATCTTATTAATATTGACAGTAAAAAGTTTTTTTTTATCACATCACGTAGTATCATTCAATGAATTTGTAAATCAACAATGATGTTTTTATTGCAATATAATATATCACATTTATTAGAACTTAAACTTTATACCTAAAGATTTATGAGCTACATCCATTTATACATTTTAAAATCAACCTAGAGTAATTATACATGTATGAACATATAAGTCTAAAATGTAGATGACATGATTTTATCTTCATGTGAAATGCAAGGAAAGAGTATGGTGAGCTCAGCCTAAAGTTCCATGACTTCTATATGTCAATCAAAATGAGTTATCAATTTTTTTTACCTAAAAAATAATGCAAATTGATGAATTGTGGCTTAGTCAGAATAACCATCAAACAAGCTCTAAAGTACCAAGTAACTCATAGTAACAAATCACAAATATACACCATACATACTATGTATTCTATTTAATTTACTAATATCCTATAGATACAAGTAAATTTAAAACATATGATCATTATACTTTACTTATGCTCATGGTTTGCTCATTTCATGTTGTTATGACCAAGTTAAATATATATTGTCTTGGGCTTCCATGTGAACATTTGTCATGTGAATATCTGCATTTGCTAGCTAGCTTGATCATTTATTTCATTTACATATTTATTGGACCATAAGCTTTTTTTTACCTTGCAATGTTGATTAACTAATCATAACACCTTTTAAATCTTTATGCATATGCATTTGTATCTAGGCATTCATTAACCATTATAGGCCACACATATACCTTACACATAACATATATATACTACATAAGCCACACATATACCTCATATATACCATTTGTATACCACATATATATACCATATATACCATAAGTTATTCATCGTCCTATAATCAAAGTGAAATCATGATAATCATATGAATCACATACTAGAAATCATTTCACAGTTCACATAGCAAGCAATGTCTATGTGTACTAAAAAATTCATTTGATAATTAAACTCACATTTTTCTTTGATTTCGACCCTTAATTTATTGTCTATCCCCTTTTTGTGGGTCTCCAATTTGTTGTGAGTTTATTTTGGAAATATAATTGATTAATTTATGACTAGAGAACTTAATGTACCTTAAACAAATTAATATGTATTGTTCACATAATTAGTTAGTGTTTTTCTTATGAAGTTGTGTGACCTTATGGAACTGATTAGCCTATAACTTTTTCTACACTAATTCAATTTGTCAGATTCTTATTTCTAATTAAATTTAACATATAATTATAGAAAATATTCAAATTTTAAAGCAATTTGAGTATTTATAATGTTTAGTGTAATTTCTAATTGTGTCATATTTGCTACCCTGTTTTCTTCCCTTAGGCAGTTTTAAGATACATACTTTAATAATTTAGATCTTACAACCTCTATACTTAATTATTATAAAACTTTTCAAACACTTAAATATAAAATGAACATTTTTCATGTTTATAATATTTTCTAATTATACCTCTAAGGCCTTCAAACAATAGGAAACTTATGATTGATCCTGTACAGAGGCTACTTCCATACTAGTATTTTTTTTATTAATATCATAACTTACAAATTATATGACATATTAAGGTAATACTTTTACTAAAATTTAGTTAAGATGTAATCCTAAAACTTTCATATTTTTTATTTTAAAAATTTGGTTTATAAATAGTTTAAAAATTAGGATTAATTTTCTAGAGCTACAAAGGTACAAAGGAAATAGCTCTAATTAAAAGAATAGTTATGATTCGTTCAAAGATATCTCCTTATTCATACCAAAATTTACTACGAAATTTTACAAACATGTATATGACCTATAAATCTACAACTTTTATGTTTTATATTTCATCAAATTAGACCTCTAAAATGGTCGAAATAGAGAAAAATAGTAAAGTAGTATACTGAAAATCGAACCAAAACCAGTTTCACTCAAATAACGATTTCTCTTAAAATAAATCAAATATTGCATAATTGTTTTAAAGAGACATAGATCTACAAGTTTATATTTTAAACTTTTTCAAAATCTACTGATTATCAAAATCGTGCTACAATTTTCTGTCATTTAGAGACTCTAAACTACTATAATCAATGTTAAAAACAATTAAAGATAATCACTTACCAATACTTAGCTTTGATAAAGCTAAAGTTGTTGCAATCTTTGAAGTGAAATCAAGAAGAAAAGATGTTGATTTGGTGGTGGAAGAAAGAGAAAATGAAGATGAGGTAGAGAGTAGGTGCAAAATGTGATAAGGAAGAAGACTTCATTTCTTAAAAAGAAGATAAGTCCATATTTTTCTTTGACTTTTTTTTGTCTTTTCCTTCGTTGTTTATTATTATTATTATTATTATTATTATTATTATTATTATTATTATTATTATTATTATTATTATTATTATTATTATTATTATTATTCTTTCTTCTACATATTTACATGTATCTAGTCCTGCTAGACAATACCAAAATTACAATTTAATCAAGTAATCCAATTTCATTATATTAACTATATAAAATTTTATTTATTTCAATTTAGTTATTTTACTTACTTTAAGTAAGTCATTTTATTCAATTTATTCCTAATGCATCGTTATCCTCATTTAGGTTAAAGGTACACTCGTGCAACTCAACGCAGTTGCAAAATTCTTGGGCATGTAGCTAGTGTGTGTTATGAACTTGTCCCTATAAAATATATATATATATATATATATATATATATATAATGCACGTTTTCAAGTTGAATATATGCAAGATGCATATGTTTAAATAAAATTCATGTAGAAATGCATATGTGGAAAGTCGAGGATATTACACTAAATGTGCTGAAGAAAAAGTGGAGTTTGTGACCATAAGCGTGACCAAAACATTTGTCGCAAAAGGGAGATTGCAACTGCAAAGAAAAAATAGCAACCACAAAATTCATATTACATGGTAAAGGGAAAGCAATCCAAGTATGTCATGTGCTAAAAGATTCTCAGGAATTTGTTTTACGACTATGACTTGAAGAAGTGAGACCACAATGGTAGCAGAGGCAAAATCCAAGATTGGATAGAGGCATTTGCAGTGGGGAGAGCGACTACAAAGAAGGCCAATGACATCAGAAGCACGAACTCAAGATTCATATGGATTCGATCATTGAATCTTTGAACCAGTAAGATCTAGCCATGTGTCAGTACCCATTGGAAGATGGTAAAATCATAATCGCAATGAAAAAAGTACAACTGCAATTTTAGATCTGACAATAAAATTAATATTGTAGAAAACTAGTTGTTGGAATGAGAGTATTGGAAATTTAATCATAATGGCTAATTAGAGCTATGAGACTATAAATACCTTAACAAACAACCATTAAAGAGAAGAAGAACAACCCCCTTATGCCTAAACTTTGCTATTCAATTCTCCAACTCATTTTGTAATCTTTGTAATTGTGAGTGTTGGAATGGTTTAAGTGTTTAACCATAAAACATTTGGGGTCTAGGTAAAGTACTAACCGGGTTAAAATACTAATTGTAAGAGTTTTAAGTGTGATTTTTAAAAAAACATTTGTAAGGGATTTTTATAATGAGCCGTTAATAAAACTTTAAGTTGGGTTAGAGTGTGAACCATTTGTAAAAGACTTGAGCTTGAGAGTTAGCCCCAGTGCAAACTCTAGATAAGTAGGAAGAGAGCTTGGAAACTCTATCTTGTAATCTTGTAAAGATTTGTAGAAAATCTCAATTGAGATTGGGAAGTGGATGTACGGTTAGTTTACATCCGAATCATTATAAAAATATTTTCTCTCTTTCTCTATCTCTTTGTTTATCTTACATTGTACGTTTGGTTTCTCCAATTCAAACACTAAGCAAATTGCTCTTGTTTCATTAAGCCTTAAATTTTAAATCATCCACCATTTATCCCCAACACATTTTTCATTATATATATATAATTCAAAATATTATATCCTATTTGGCCAAAACAGAAGAGTAATCATGTTTAAGTGGTTAACACAAAATGCAATATATATCTATAAGCAAGTTGATCACAATGATACAAGACAAAAAATAAATAAATAAAAATGCAATTGATGACATAAGAAAAAAGAAAGAAAAAAACCCCTTATTAATTGGATATATGATTACTTCTTAAATTCATATATGGACTAAAATAATAACTTTCTAGATTTATACTTTTCTTTAAGTTTTAACTGGTTCTATATATGGATTTCATTTAACATTTAATCAGATTTCAAGAAATTTAATGCATCATCATACATTAGATATTACTTGAGTCCTAATATAACTAGTTGATCTTCTGAAACACTAAAAGGATAATCCATTAGTCCAATATTAACCTCAGTAACAAATATTCTTCCATCTATACCTCCAGCAAATAGAAATTGTTTTGTTTGATGAAGGATGACTGTAGTTATCACTAGTGGATATCCATGTGTTTGTACAAGTCTCATTGAGGCCAGGTCTCATGCCTACAAAAAGGAAAAATTCATGTCATTTGTGCAAGAAGAATGTCAATGTCAAAAATATAGTCAATGGGAACACACAATATAAGCATATATAATGACCTTGCATGTGAGGCCAAGGGAGCTTAAAATAAAAGAATTTTAACTGCATGATACTATTATAAGACCAGTTATAGAGGACTTATACTCTGATGTATAATGTAACAAAGAAGATGAGCTTTCCAAATTCTCCACATCTAGCACACTGTAATAATTGGTATTAGAAAGAAAATTAGTATTTTGTTTGAAAAACTTTTCTCTACAAGAGCTGAGAGACAAAAATTCAAACTTTATCTTAACATATACCAGACATAGATCATGCCATTATTAGAGCCAAAAACAATAAAGGAGCCATCTTTAGAAAATATCATGCACTTCAAAGATGTTTGATGGGTACGCCATGGTTTAAGTAATCTTCCATTAGCAGCGTTGGCCTCATTGATTAAAATCATTGTAGCCAATCCACAAAAGGTGTAACTGATGACCAAATAACTAAATCTACGAAGGTAAAGGGATTAAACAAGATACAAACACATACACATTGAAACTTGCAAATTCACTACATCTGAAAGAAAATAGCCATATAGCAAGACATTTCTTTTTATTTTTGATTGAGCATAATGTTTGAAATAATATGGTTGCTAGGATAACCATGACATGAATTTATGATTCCTGTAAATACATATATACAATACATTTGTCTATTTTGTGAAACTAATCTTTTTAAATGTATAAATTATACACTTTATAATATGAATGAAGATTATAAACTCTCCATATTTACATTGTACTTTATTTATATTTTTGAGTTTTGTATGATATTAAAATTAAATTTATTATGGAGAAATAATTATACTGTTAAGTGAAATTATTTTCCCACAAATTATTCATTTTTTTAATGGGGAAATCACGTGGCAACTAAAACTTCATATTTTATGGCAAACAACATTTTCTCACAAATTGTTTGGACTTTTAGTGAGGAAAATATTTGCCGCTAAATGTATAGAATTAATAGTGAATGCATTTCTCCACAAAATTATTTATCCTTTTAGTTGAGAAATAATTTCTCCATTAAACGTATAGGTATTGTAGGGTTTTGTGGCGTTTCCCATAAAAATTTTTTGTGGCAAATTGTAATTTCTCCACTAAAAATATTATTGACACATTTTTAATGACAAACTAGTGGGGAAATGTTTTTTTCGCCACAAAACTCTTTAGTAGCGAATTTTATATAGTTAGTGGCAAAACATTTCTCCATAAAAAGTGCAGTTTCTTGTAGTGAGGTGAGCAGAAGTTGAAGATGAAAAGTTCATCCAAGAAAAGAAGAAAGTAAAAACTAGTCCAGTATCCCCACTACCCACTAAGGGATGTGTTTTACCTGTCAACATATAGACACCATAAAATATTTTGCATCTCCCAACGCATTAATGTTAGCATTTAGGTGCTCTCCCTTGAGCCTTGTCACCCCACTCTTTATAAAAGTCAAACAAAATTTTTAACTACTGGCATTGACATTGCAAATTTAGGCATCAAATGTGGGAATCATTCACCTATGCAAAATGCAAAATATCTACAGCAGTCAAAGAATTATTGCACATGCTTATAAATCGCTTTGTCCCCATTCAACATTATAATGAGAAAATCAAATTCAAAGGTTTATACGTAAGAAATTGGAAACCCAGAGACCTTACAACTAGCCTTGCCTAAAGTTAATGCAATGGATCAGCCTATTCCTAAAGACAACAATAACCATTGGACATTTAACATTGTTTTCGGCAACGCCAACGCTTGGTTGATCAACAGTAGCAACCATAGCTCTAATACCATGAGAACTAGTGTTCACATCATAACATTGAACTAAAATGTGGAATTGGTATAAACCACACAAATTTTTCAAAGAACAAACAAAAATGAAAAAAAAAACATGTTGGTTTTACCATAAGAGGAATTGGTGGAGAATTGGGGGCTGAAAGCGAGTCTGGGAGAAATTTTCCATGAGGAAAATCTGGAAGGAAGAGATAAGGACAATAAAGGTGGCAAATCTAGCGGTTAATGGTACAGAGCCAGAAGAAGTATGCTAGGCTAATGGATACCATGTAAGTGTTATTGTTAGCAGAGTCCAAAATTAAGAGCTCCCTACTAGATAAAACATCCACATAGTAGGGCTCAATCCCAACGACGTTGCTTTTGGGCATGGCGTTAGGCGGCGTCTGACAGAACAGAGTCACCAGAGATAAGACCGGTAGAATAGAAGCTGTGCGGTGTGGGGAGAAGAGAGGGAGTAAGGTTTTTTGTTTTATTGCATAAATCAAAACGATGTTGTTTCAAACCAAAAAAATGGAAACGTTTGGTTTTTTAGCAACAAATTCTATTCATTGCCAACCATAACGATATCGTTTTGGTACTTTCAGAATCAATTTTGAACCATTTTTAAAGCACCAAAATGGCACTGTTCTGATTTCATCCTACATTATTAACGACGGACACAATTCATTGCCAAACCTTCATAATAGTGATAAATTCTAGTATGTTGTTAATCTTTAACAATAATAAAATTACTACAGACTCAGTAATGGATATAATTTGTTGTCAAACCTTTCAAAATATCAACGAATTTCCTTCTGTTGCTAATCATGAGTAACAATAGAACCACTACAGATTTATCAACAACCAAAATCCATCACAAACTTTAGAACAGCAGTCAAGCTCCTGTCACAAACTTACTCTCACCAATTTGCCACTAAACGGTTACAAAATATGGGCATAAATATTTGTCACCATTGTTATCAAACAATTTTAGCGATGAAAATTATTTTTGGCAAAATGTAATTCCCAGTCTATCACAAAGCCATCGTTAGTCCATTTTATAGTTCTTTTTTTTTTAAAAAAATTCACTCGTTGCTAATCCGACTCTCAATAGTGATGAATATCTGTCTATCGCTATATTTCACTTATATTTGAATATTTTTTCATACTGTAGCCTTTATGATTGATCAATCTTCCATCATGACTAGCCGACCACCATGAAATTCCAACTAGGGCCGACCACCTATAGAATAGCTAGCCAACCATAGACCTCCATTTCATGACTTTTTCTACTTCTAATATCATTTTTAACATTCTATTTGATTTTTGGGCTTCCTAAATTGACTTTTTTGCTATCTAAATCCACACTCAAACCCATAAATATTTTTAAATATTTAGTTTCATCATAATCACAAATTAAACGAACAAAAATCTAGTGTTTATAACTTTTAAAACTAACAACTAATAGCTAAAACTAATTACCACAAAAAGAACTAGATAGATATGTATGTTAAGATACTACTCTAAATCCACTAGAGAACATGCTCATACATGATGTTTAGTGCTACAAATGATGGTAGCGGAACAATCTTGATTAAGTTGCCTTATTAGGGTTCGCACTCTCCTAATTAATCCCAAAATCAACAAGTTTAAATTCAACCGATTTTTATGCAAATTCCTCTTTCAATTTCATTTTACAAAAGTCACACCATAAATTAAAAGTTCCATTCAGTTAAGCCCCTTCTAGATATAGTTTCATGCAATCAACCTAACTATTATCTATAGGAAAAACATTGATTGTAACTCTAATTTCTCTTTTTGGACTATTATCAAGGTTCAAATCAACATTCAACTTAATGAATGGATTAAACATATAATCTAAATATCCAAAGATACTCAAGATTAGATAAATATGATTTCATTAATTAAAAAAAATCAATAACATCAATGTATTTACATGTTCGTGGGAGCTAAAGTTTCTCCTAGCTAAGATTTTAGCCGCTCAGGTTCAATTGCATCATCAAATAAGCATTACAAAATAGAGCAAAAGAAATAAAATGGAGAAAAAGCAAACTAATGAGGTTTAATGCTAAAAAAGCCTTCAAGTCCCCATTTGTAGGTAGTTCTCTTCAAATCTCCTTCTTTTACTTTGATGCTTGTTAATGCCCAAAAATAGTGACTTGAAGTGGATTAGTTGCTAGAAATGGAGGTAGGTGAGTAAATGTGAGAATAAGGTAGGTGGGTGATTGATTCTATCTTTACTTCAGGAAATTGATGTCTTTAATAATGTCCTTGAGGCACAATTCCCTAAGATGATGCCTTAAGTGTATTTTAGATCTTTTAAAAGCTCTAGAGAGTCAAATATTCAAATACCTCAAGTGGTCTCCAAGTTGAAAATGGACCAAATCACTCATGATATGTGCAAAGTGCTCAAACAGGTGTCTGAGCTCAGGAGAAAAATGGGCATTCTGCCTCAGCTTGGCCATCTCACATGCCCACTAACAATGGCATGCGAGGTGCCTTTGTCTAGCTCCAAATTTGTGTAATTTTTCTCTATTTGGGCTTGGACTTGGATATGCTTGCAAATTTAGTCTTTTAAGCTCCTTTTGCCCAAAAACGTATCCTCAAGCTCAAACACCTAAAAAAAGGTAAAAACATAAAGAGAACAATAATCTAACAAAAACTATATGGAATATAAATAAAAGTAACTAAAAATGTTGCAAATCAGTTAAGAAAACTATGCATTTTTTAGTGTTATTAGTTAAATTGGGAGTTTTATTGATTAACTGAACTTAAATTAGATTTCTATTAATTAAATTAGGATTTAATTGATTAATTAAATAAAAAATTATTAAATTAAATTTAATTGATTAAATAAATTTGATTAATTAAACTTAATTATATTAATATAGGATTTAACTGATTAATTGAACTTAAATTAATTAAATTAAGCTTGAATTAAACTTCGATTAATTAAATTGATTTTCAAATTAAATTTCAATTGATTAAATAGAAATCGACTAATTGAACTTAATTTGATTAAATTAGAGTTTAATTGATTAAATTGGAGCTCATTTAATTAATTGGACTTAAATTAATTAATATAAGCTTAAATTGAATATCAATTAACTAAATTAAATTGATTAATTAAACTTAAAATCATATTGACTAAATTGGAATTCAATTTATTAATTTAGTCAATTGAAATTAAATTCAAGTTCAATTAATGAATTGGACTCAATTTAACAAATTTATGTTTAAAATTCAATTTCAATTTAACCAACTAAGCTTCAATTATTTAATTTAATTAATTAAACTTAGGGTAGTAAATGAATTAAACCGCTTGTGAACTATTCGGATCTCGGTTCTGAAAAAATCTTGTTCGAAATCCTTGATCGTTTATGAACTCACGAACATGATCGTTTAAAAGCTAGGAATATATTCGTTTATGAGTTTGCGAACGTATTCATTTAAAAGCCTGCAAATATATTCGTTTACAGCTCGTTTTATTTTATATTTTGTTATCGTGCTCGAACTCGAACTTTTGATATTATTAGTTAACGAACTGAACATGAGTTTTTGTCATTATTAATTAATGAGCTGAAATCGAGTTAAACTCATTAAACATAATAAACGAGTTTTTTATGAACCGAGCTCAAACTACTTACAAATTTAATAATATTCAAATGAATCGAACTCGAACTTAAGTATAAAAGTTCGAATCGAAAGCTCGAGCCCTATAATAAACTTAAACGAGCCGAATTTGAGCTCACCAATATTCGGTTTGTTTCGGCTCGTTTACAGTCCTAATTAAACTTTTATTTAATCAATTTAATTAATTAAATCCCGAATTATTAATTATTTACCAAGATTTTTTAAACTATAATTTTAATTTTATTAATACTTCATATAAGTTAATTTTAAATGAAATTACTAAATTAGTAGTTAATACTTAATAATGAGATTAGATATTAAATTTGGACTAATGACTATTCAATTTGAAAATTTTAAATAATAAAAAAATATAATATTTTTAAAAAAATTAAATCAATCGTATTATTTTCGAATTCATCCTGACCGGATTGAAAAAAAAAAATTGAATTAATGTAGCGTTGATCCATTATATTCAGATAATATGTAATTTCGAATGGGATCAAAACTGTCAGCTATATATATATATGTAAAATGAGTCAAAACTATGCCAAATTTACTATTTTTCATAAAATCCTAATTTTTTTCTTCATGATTATTAAATTTTTAAAAGGATATTTTTGGCTTCCTATAAATATGTTCTAACAGCCCAACTAAAAATAAAGAAATAAAGCAGTGTTTGCCTAGTTGAATAAGTAAAGCAAAAGAATCTTATAATTTGAGGACTTAAAAAGAAAACTCAGTCAACCAACTCTAGAATCAAAAGAATATAATTAAATATAATTATTCATATAATTAAAAAAAGAAGCATATAAAAATTGTTTGTTTAATTATAATGTTGACTAGACTTCAAACTTATATGCTGGCACGTGAGAAATCTGAACAAGTAATTATTACATGGCTGTTGATCATTGGAGTTTTATGTGTTATAGTATTAATTAACTCTCTGAAAAGCGAAAACTGAATTCTATATTTATGAAGCACAATTAAATTAATTCGTTTATCAACTCCTCTATCTTTCAACTATTTTAACTTTTTGTTTATTACATTAATTAGATTTGAAGTTGAAACGAATCACTTCAGCGTTTTATAAACATAACCTAAATTCGTGAACTAAGCAACTTCTAGTCGATTTGAAAATATTCAACGAAATTGAAAATGCATGATATAAGTCGGTTTTAATAATTTTTAATTTTGTTCAGAATCCATTCATAATTAATCTGAATAATAAAATAATTCAACAAAACACCCGTTCAACTCCAAGGGATTCTTTAAAATGCATAAAACAACAAAAATCTCTCTTTGTAGAAGCACAAAAATTTTCAAACTTAGCACAAAATTGAATTAAGAAAAAAGATATATATTTCGTAAACTATTAATTATATATTGATTGAAGAGAAGAAAGTGGATTGACAGGTAATTTTTTGGATATTGTAAACTTCATTATGACAATCATTGAGCTTTTAATTCAATAATAAGTTTGATAATAAAACTTAGAGAGCTGATAAACGACCAAACTAGTTTTGGCCAAAATGTTCAAACTGGGTATATTAGCAATTTTAATAAAGGAAATTGTGTGATATACCCTTAGCTTATTAATGCAATAGTTATAACAACATTCACTTGATTTACGAGTATGGATTGCTGCATGGAGAAAAGCAAAGCAAAGTTTTATGTTGTTTTCCTAGCCAAGCATCCTGGTATATATCATTCATGTCAAGCTTGTGCTCCAATGGTTATTGGTGTTAAGAGAAGCTTGTACAAGTCATTTAATTTAGAGAAGGAAGCAATAGATGCCTTTCAACATATTCGAGAGTTGTGACAGATAAAATTCCATCTAACAGTTGACTTAGCGGAGAAGAAATTCCAACCATTTCCAATGCAGAGAACGAAGAGAATTTTTCTAGAAATATGCTATCTATTTTGATAGCTGGAATAATTATTGGATTGAAAAAATCAAAATCTTGATATTGTTCACTTATATATATATATATATATATATATATATATATATATATATATATATTCATTTTTAAAATTTTCATGTTCATGAACCCAATGTAGATCTTATTAGTATTACTTTTGCATCCATTTTGATCAATCCTTTAATTGTCAATTCCTATTGTTATTTTGTTTCTTCCTTATAGTTTGTTCTTTTATTTTATTTTTTATTTCTTTGATAGATTAATTGAAATCTTTAAATATGTGAGATTTAATTGACTACATGTTACTGCCATTAGGTGGTTGATTTCTAAACAAATTTTACTTGTAACCCAGGTCAAATCTTTATCATATAGTTAATTTAATTTTCTTGTAATCATAAACTAAAATACAATTCAGAAGTAAATGTAGGATCATTTTTCAACCATTTGTTGTTGTAGCAAACAAGATCTTTATCTCATAAATCAAAGTGCATTATCTCATTTGTTGTTGACAATCTTACTCCTGCACCATATGGAAATCATTTGCTGTGATGTCATAGAATCAGAAATTGGATGCAATGCAATAGTAAGTGTTAACTTTAATACATGATATATGATTTCTGTTTTTTTTTTTTGAAAGATTATTTGTATTTGATTAATTTAGTGTCTATTAATCTATATATGCAACCCTCTTGCATTATTGATTATACAGAATATCCCTTCAACATTCCTCAGATTGCAATCTAATAAGCATAGAGCCCTATTTTTATTCATCTCGATTGTTGATGAGTGGCATGTGACTATGGAAGCAGCTCTGGGGGTGTTCTGTGATAAGGCAAGGAGTTCATGAGTTTTTCCAATTTTATCAGATATGTGAGGGTTTCAGACTGCTGCTCCAGTGTGCTGTCCTTAATCATTTTTTGGTTAGAGTAGTTAACAACTATGGTTCAAAGATAACACTAAAAAGGATATGTTGATACCAAATCAGTGGTGGTGGATATATTTGCAGGTAATTTATGAGTAAGGTGTACAATGGATACATTCTTGTCATTTTTTGTTAATAATATGTAATCCATTTGATAATTTGCTAATTATACAATCTTTGATTAAATAGAAGGTGTGCCATTCCTGAGAGTCACTTAAAAGACTCGCTGGAAGTATTGTCTCGTAAGTTTTTGCTATTACATTATTTCTTAAAAGTATTCTTATGATTATGTTTCATCTTATTGATGCAATGATTTTGTTTCAAACATTGCAACATTTACCTAAAGAAGAGGCTTTTTATTTTTTTATTTTTTTTTTGGTAATGTGAACAAGAAGATATGCAACAAAAAGGCAGAAATTAAGCCGCAGTTCTGCGTTGATTATATTTGTCACAATACTTGATTCGATAAAGCTGGACAGTACGGAAATGATTACCAAACTACATAGTGGATGGTGGAAATTTTTTCAGATATATGGCATCGACCATGGCGACGAGTGCATATTTTACAAAACAAATTCAAAAGCAATAACTTTTTTAGTTGAAGTTAAAGAGGTTTTCTGTTTTCTAGCCAAATAGGACATCACATGCTTTTGTTTATGGAATAAAATAATAGTTTCACTTGTCTGGTTATGCTCTGTTTATCAGTAAAATTTACATGAAAGCAGTTTAAGTATATTGAACTTATTCCCACATATCAATTCTAATCATTAAATTTCCAGTACATTGAATTAGGCATAATCTCATATAGAATTAAAATACTACTCAAAATATTCAAAGTTAATCATGCAAAATATCCAAATTACACCTAAAACTCAAGGAACAAAGATATATATCAAACAGCTGAACAAATGAGCATACTTTACAATAGATGAACAAACTTCACCATTGTGGGAATTACAGCAGGCTTCCCCATTCTATATTTGTTTCAAATTACACTTAAAGCTCAAAGAACAAAGGAGCAGACTTTAGATTACCGTATGCATCCTATATGAAAGAGGATTCATGGACTTCCCACATTACGGGAATTGTGGCAAATGAATAAATAACAAAGCAGTCAAATATCAAAACTAGAATTGATAAATTATTTGCAGCAAAACAACTAATCCATGTTCTTATATATTAAAAATATCAAGATATAACATATACATAATCTATGCATACATCCTCTATGTATATCATATACATAATTTATGTGAATTTCTTATACTTAATTCCATCATGTTATCCTTGTCATCAATAACATATACAAAATGGCATAGAAGTTAATGACAAATTAAAATCTTCAATAGCCAAAAGCTAATTTCTGATAAAGTTTGTATATGCTACTGCATGTTCTGGGTACATGCATACAAACTCTATCATATTCCTCTTCTTGAAATTGTGGTTTTCATAGAATGTTGTCTATCCTCGTTCAAATCTTACTTTGTAAAAATCTCCATTCTTCTTCTCCCTGGCAACATAATTGACCCCCCACATCTTCCTAACCTTGTCGTATAGATAAACTCTAAGGGAGCTTCCCCTATATATTGCTTTACCAATGTGAATGGTATATTCTGTATTGAACCAATTTGAATACAAACATCAAGATTAAGCATATAATCTTTTACAGATCAAGTTGCAGTGAATGATCACTTATACTCAAGCCTGTGTCAACAGCTTTGAATTTCTTTTTGATTCCAGCTCCCAAGTACATTTATTCATGTTGGCAAACTGTAATAAAGTAGCTTGATCATGGAGAAACCTGAGGAATTCGTTTATTATATGACGATGTGCCCAATTAAACACGTTTATCTTGTTATTTTGTTTCCAATGAAATTGTTGTTAATTCTAACTGCTGTAACTTATTTTAAATTGCCTTTTTCTTAAATGGAAGCAGTGGATTAAAGAGTTAAATTTTAAAGTTAGATTTTCAAGTACTATTAATAAAATCGGTTGTATTCGCATATGCAATCCTCAAGTACATCTGTGAAGAGAGAGAATACAAAATCCTCATCCATATTCAGAAGTGACATTGAATATCTGAACAATTTCATATTCAGGACTTCACAAAAGAAAAAAATAAACCATAAATACCCCTTAAATTCCAAAATAAAAAAAAAGGGTCTTTAATCTTAAAATTCCAATCTTCTCTACAATATCTTCTTTCTGGCCTGGTCATCTTTAAGTTTCCAGCATGTTTATTCATATAAAATATAATTTTGTTTATTTTCCTACATTATTACATTTGTTTCTCCTTTTATAAACAATGATTTTTTTTTCCTCCTCCTTTTCTTGTTGCTTCAGATAGGTTTTTGTTATTTTTCACTTGTTCTACCCAAAACTCCATGTTATCTCCATCAGCAACAGCATTCAGTATATTCAAGATTCTGGATACATTTTCCATTAACTCATAAGCATCTGTTTCTCTATCCTTAGTATTAATCTCATATCCTTTACCCAAGTCATGTGTGTTGATTTTGATAAAATTTAAGTAGTTCATATTAGATAATAATTCTGTAACATAAAAACCAGGGATATTGCTTAGTTTATGGCACATAAAAAAAAATATATATTAATTTTTGCCAAAATTCTAATTTATAGTATTTTTAGAAAGTATTTTCAATTTTGGGATGTTTTTGCTGACTTGGCAGGGACAAAATTCTGTGTGTCAGCCCAAAGAATATGGCACACTGAATCCTCAAGTGCACACATAAAAGAAATTTTTTTATTTGTTAGAGTGGAGATTTTTTATACGCAAAAAAAAAATTTATTTATTAAGCAGATTTTGTGCTTGCAGAAAATGTATTAAACTCCAGTGTTTGAATCAAATATATATATTTTTATTTTTCACTATATTGAATCTTGAATCTTTTAAAAGAAATAATATCATATTATTATTCAAATTGACTTGGAAAATTACATTAAATTCCATCGGAAGCTACTAAAAAAATATCACTATACTCAAGTTTTGAATCTTTTAAAAGAAATAATATCATATTATTATTATTCAAATTGACTTAAAAATTACATTAAATTCCATCACAAGCTACTAAAACAATATCACTATGCTCAAGCTTATGAATTATTATTATTATTATTATTATTATTATTATTATTATTATTATTATTATTATTATTATTATTACCATTTTTATTAATATTTCTCACGGTTTTATTTTTTGCTTTTTTTAATAAAAATATTATATATTTTAATACATTTATCTCTATATATTCACTTTTCGTAATAGAGATAAATATTTTTATGAACCTATTAATAACTTAACATAATAAATTAACACAGCAACTTATTAATGAACTTATAAATTAATACAATAACTCTATAACTTAATAAATTAATGAACCTATTAATAAATTAATACAATAACCTATTAATAATTTTTATTTTTATATTAATAATGCTATAAATTAATTATATCAAATAATAATTCAATTGTTATCATTCCCCAACGTTAAAAATAAGTGCATAAAAAATGCTCTTAAAAAAATTTCTTCCTATGTAATTAAAGACTATAATTAACGATTTTTTTAATGATATAGTTAAGAGATGTTAAATAAAATTATTATATTTTAATAAATTAACATAATAATATAAATTTAATTGTCAGGTTAATAGATAATCAATAAGTAAAATTAAAAAGTTAACTATGACACTAATTAAAACTAAATGCATTCTATGATTTTTTTTTAAAATTAATTTAGCTTATTGAATAAACATAGACATATAACTTGTTGATTAAGAGTTGTAATATAAAATTTATAAGTTTAAGTCACTACAAATAAATTTATTAACAAATGAATATATTTATTGGAAACATATACACACACACATATATATATATATATATATATATATATATATATATATATATATATATATATATATATATATATATATATATATATATATATATATATATAAGCAATCAAATTCCACAATACTTATTTCTTCTAATTTGTAATTTGAATCATCACTGTCTCCTAGCATTAATTCTTCGGACACTCATATCCATCAAACCAGAATCTCGTGATGACCATCACCACGACCACGACCACCATCATCATCAGCAGTAGTAGAAACAGTTGTACCACTAGGACCAACACACCAGACCCTAAAAAGTGAAGTTCTTGTGTAAGAACAAAGTCTGAATATGAAGGCCGAAAGATAGATGAACTCACAAAATCTAGTGGCATATGAGGTGTATCAGAATATATAAACTCAGATGTTGCGAAGGAGGAGGTCGGGTGTTCCATTTGGACGCATCCGTGGGTTGTGTGTAAAGGCAACCCATTGGGTAAATGAGCTAGAAGAGTAGAAGCCTTGTGATGAGGAGATATATGTAGAATGCATATACAGTCCACTAGATGTGGATGACCCAGGGTCTGTAGAAGAAAGTGGATACTGCTGAAGTTAGTGAAAATAAAGAGGCTCGGGCATACGATGACAAGGTGTAGATAGAGGGACAGACACATTCCTATGTCATTGTCGATGATGACACGATGAATGCTTAGATGGAGCACGTGCTCACTGCAGTTCTTCTAAAATTGGGGCAAGAACTAATGCAGGTTGATGAGGTGACATTGTCACTCTACGTCTGTCTTCACGCAGTACCACTAGTGAATTAGTGGCAATCTGGTGTGTAGGATAAGGGGAGTTTGGTTATGAAAGTGTATTGGCCTATAGCCCATATACAAATTTATTAGATTGAATTATATGCATAAGATGTATTTAACTTGCATTTATAAAAGACATTTTTTAGTGAAATTAGAATATGTGTAGACATACTGATGCACCTATAGTAGCTGTAACACCCTTCGATATAATTAAAAATAATTTCAATTATACCATAATGCTACAATGCACATGAGTTAAAACATCATAAATTTTAAATCTTTAATGCACCATAGCCATGATGAGATAAAAACATTTTTATGACTTAAAATAAAGCTCAAAATAAATAAAGTTAAATACAATTTCATACGGGCATACACAAGCCCAAGATTTTACAAACAAATATTTACAAAAGTACATGTCTTTGACATAAAATATGTAAATCTATAATTACCTAACCCAACAAAATAACAAAAAAAAATACAATGATTTTATCACCCACATCAAGTATATTCCTTTGATTCTAATAACTGGGTGCCCTCCTCTATAGCTTTAAACCTAAGCTCCAACCTTGCGCATCGAAAGTCCATACATTAAGCAACTCGTGTTTAGTAGTAAATAACAATGTGCAAGGTATACAATAAAATATATATAATATGCATGACATACTTACCAACCTACTATGGTGACTTACCTCAAAGCCCACACATGTATCATTTCATACTCTATACGACATATCATCATACTCTTATGCATCCAACACACATCATACATGACATACCAAACACCCCACAAGATAAATACAAGTATATATCACACATAAACATAATAATTCTTCTTAACTTTCTACTCGTCTAACTCATAACTAGACTAAAATGGATATGGCTATATTAACCCACTAAGAAAGCTCTCATTGTTTACCTCTGGGCCTTCAAATATAACCCACCAAGGAAGCTCTCAATGCTAATCTCTGGGTTTTCAAATATAATCCATCGAGGAAACTCATATTGCTAATCTTTGGATCTTCAAATATAACCCATCGAGGAAGCTCCCATTGCTAACCTTTGGACCTTTAAATATAAGCTACCAACGAAGCTCTCATTGCTAACCACTAGGCCTTCAAATATAAGACCAATCTAGGTCAATTGGTACCAAATTTCCCTCAATGGTATGTCATTTATCCTAACTCTAATTTAATTTCACAACATGTGCCATATATGTTTCCATATTATCCATTTTTCCATATTTTATATAAATCTATTGTGATATCTCACAATTACATTCATAACATGTATTATCATACCATGTATTATCATACAACAGAGGTACTTAAATCAATCTTGATTCAAACGCAAGCATAAAAGATTTTCAAATTAAGCAGCATCACGCCCATGAATAATATTTCACGGCCATGAAACACTACTTCTTAGGTAGTTTATCCATGAACCAATTTGTGATTCATCCTGTGAATCAAAACACATTCATGACCATGATCACTCATTCACAGATGTGAACTAAACCGTGAATCCAACCGTGGACGGGTCTTCCTCAGCAACAAAATTATTTTTCACGACATTCACACTCGTACGGTTGTGAATCTGGAAATTGTTTTAGAAAACAGAGCATCACAACTTCATGCCATTCTCACATACAATATTCTTTACAGTTAACCAATGTCAGCCACCCTATCAATACTCCAACATGTATTTTAGCCATTTATTACAAATATATACTTTCTAATTATCCACATTAACCAAATTAATTCATCTAACACCATAATGTAACATGTTCACATATATCTTCTCATCATTCTTATCAACTCACATTATAACATTTATCTATTAATGATCATTTATATCTTGTATCTAAGGCAATTAACACAGAAACATGAAAATAAAAGCATTGGGTGTTGTTATGTACAAACCTTACACTTAGAATGAAGGGAGTCACAACTCTAGCTTTTCAAGCTTGTCCCCTGCCTTGGGATGGACTTTCAGCTCTCTCTAGGTCCTAACAAGATGAAGAATGCTTTCTTAGTCCTTAGAAATGGACCAAAATCCAGAAAACTCAAAAGCCTACTATTTACCCCTAAGCTCACAAGCTTTCTTTCTCACTTTCCTCTCTCATTTTACTCTTTCAAAACTTAATCTTCAAAGCTTCATCAATGGAGGATAAAGGTTTTTGGTGGTGAAGGAGATGAAGATATGGCGTGTTAGGTCGATTATAGTGGTATGGGAGTGGATTTAAAAGGGAATGGCAGAGAGAAAAACCTGAATGCCTCACCTTCTCTGCCTGTCCAGTCTTCATGACCATGACTCCTCTCTCACGATCATGAATAACCTCATCGTAGCGGTTAACTAAAATCCGACATTTACGACCATGACACCCATTGTCACAAGCGTGAAACATATGATTTCAGTAACACTCAATTTTCAAGACTTCACTTAATCCCTAACTCTCACTAAGAACATAACTTATAAGCCCTAATTATGAATGTTACATTTCTCTCATCCTTAGGATATTTCATTCCCGAAATTACATGTTATGATGTCTTGGAACAACTGTGGATATTGTGCCCTCATCACTTTTTTGCTTTCCTACATTACTTCTTCAACAGTATAACTCTTCCATAAAACTTTCACTAATGGTACTCATTTGTTCCTGAGCTCTTTAATCTTTTGAGCTAATATATCAACTGGTTCCTCTTCGTAAGTCAAGTCCGGTCTCAACTCTATGCTTTTTGTTGTGATGATGTGAGAAGGATCTGACTAATACCTTCTTAACATGGATACATGAAAAACATTGTGTATCCTACTCAACTCTAGCAGTAAAGCTAGTTTGTACACACTAGTCCAATTGTCTCTAGAATTTCATAAGATCCAATGAACCTAGGGCTCAACTTGCCATTTTTTCCAAATATGAGAACCTTCTTCCATGAAGATATCTTGAGAAATACTTTGTCTCCCACTACGTACTCCACATCCTCCCTCTTAAGGTCTGCATAGGATTTTTATCTATTGGAAGCTGCTTTTAGTCGATCTCTAATGATCTTCACTTTTCTTATGTCTTTTGTACCAAGTCTGTCTCCACTAAATTTCTCTCACTAAGTTCAATCCAACACAACTATGCCCGACACTTTCTACCATAAAGTGCCTCATACGGAGCCATTTGAATACTGGATTAATAACTGTTGTTGTAGGCAACTCTATTTATTCTAATTTCCCTTAAACTTGATCACATAATACCTCATCATGTCTTCCAAGAACTGGATAACCCTCTCTGACTGACCATCTGTCTGGAGATGAAAAGTCGTGTTAAAGTTGAGCTTGGTACCCAAAGCTCATTGTAGACTACCCCAAAACTGAGATGTGAACCGCGAATCTCTATCTGAAATTATGGAGACTAGAACTCTATGAACATGCATTATCTCATTCACATACAACTCTGCCAACCGATTCAAATTATAGTCTCTTCGAATAGGTAAGAAAGGAGCCGACTTCATTAATCTATCCATAATCACCCATACAACATTGTACTTCCTTGATGTCAATGGCAATACAATCACAAAGTCCATAGTGATTTTCTTCCATTTCCATTCTGAAATTGTGATTGGCTGCAACAAACCTGAAGATACCTGATATTCAGCCTTTTCCTGTTGACATGTAAGACATTTAGTCGTGAACTCTATGATGTCTTCTTCATCCCTGACTTCCAATACACCCTTTTCAAGTTTTGATACATCTTGTTACTTCCTGGATGCATTGTAAATCTTATCTCATGACCTCTCTCATAATATTTTGTCTTAAATCTAAAACATCTGGCACATATAACCTGCCTTGGTAGTATAAACTACCATTTGGCTAGATTGAGAAACCCAAAATTTCCCTTTAGAGACCAAAACAACCAACTCCACTAGCTTGCCATCAAGCTAATGTGCATCTCTAATCTCTTCACCTAAGGTTGGTCAGATGTGCAACTCTGCCAAAGTCTTTCTACTGAGTGCATTGGCCACCACATTGGCCTTTCCTGGATGATAATTGATCTCACGGTCATAATATTTTATCAACTATAGCCATCTTCTTTGTCTCAAATTCAAATCTTGCTGTGTAGAAATATACTTTAGGCTCTTGTGATATGTGAAGATGTGACATTTCTCCCCATATAGATAATGATGTCAAATATTCAATGCGAAGACAATGGCTACCAACTCTAAATCATACATTAGATAATTCTTCTCGTGAGGCTTCAACTGCCTGGATACATAAGCAACAATTTTCCCTTCCTGCATTAGAATGCAACCCAATCCATTGCGAGAAGTGTCATTATAAACCACATATTCCCTATTCGGAATCGGTTGTGTCAACACTAGAGCTTCTTTCAACAAGCTCTTAAGTTGACCAAAACTATTATGGTACTTGTCTGTCCATTCAAACTTGATATCTTTCTGCAAAAACCTAGTTAATGGAGAAGCTATCATAAAAAGTCCCTTAGCAAACCTTCTATAGTATCATGCTAAGCCAATAAATTTTTTGATTTTAGTCATATTCTGCAGCGGTTACCAATCCAAGATCGCCTCGATCTGGCCTAGATCCACCCTAATCCTATCGGTCGATATCACATGCCCGAGAAAAGTAACCTCATCTAGCCAAAACCAACACTTAGAGAGCTTAACATATAGTTTCTGCTCCCTAAGAGTCTGCAAGACTATTCTCAAGTGTTGCTCATGTTCGTTCTTGCTTCTCAAATACACCAATATGTTGTCTATGAACACCATGATAAACTGATCCAGAAATGGTTTGAAGATCCTATTCATTAGATCCATGAAGGCCGTAAAGGCATTGGTCAACCCAAAGCGTATAACCAGAAAATCATAATGACCATATCTGGTTCAGAAAAATGGTCTTCTCTACATCGCTCGCTTTGATTCTCAACTGATGGTATTCCAATCTCAAATCAATTTTAGAAAACATCCTTACAGCTCTAAACTAATCTAAAACATCATTAATCTGTGATAACAGATACCTATTTTTAACAATCACCCTGTTCAATTGCCTATAGTCTATACATAACCTTATAGACCCATCTTTCTTCTTGACGAACAACACTGGTGCGCCCTATAAAAATACACTCAGTCTGATCAAAGCCCTTACCTAACAGTTTTTGTAATTGTGCCTTTATCTCTTTCATCTTTGATGGAGCCATATGATATGGTACCGCTGATATAGGAGTTGTACCCGGAGTAAGCTCAATTGAGAACTCTATCTCTCTTTCCAGAGGTAGCCTTGGTAACTCATCTAGAAACACATCTAGGAATTCCTCTACTGTCGGAATATTCCTAAGATCTATACTCTCCCTTCTACTGTCAACTACATAAGATAAAAAGGCCTCACACTCCTTTCTGATAATTTTTTAGGTTTTCATCATGGAGATGATCTTCGTTTATTGTGAGGATCTTTCACCTTGAAAACCACTATCTCATCTTTCGAAGTTCTCAATTCAACCGTCTTCATCCTACAATCTACTATTGTACCCTATTGAAAGAGCCAATCCATACCCACGATAGCATCGTACTCATGAAAGGGCAATTCAATCAAATCTGCCTTGAACTCTTTCCCTTAAACCACAACGGAAAACTCTTATACACTCAGTTTACCATCGTGCTATGTCCCAAAGGGCTAGTCACCTTTATCTCATAATCTAATCTTTCTGCTAATATGTTATATTGCTTAGCTAGGTTGGTACATATATAAGAATACATAAAGCTTGAATCTATCAAAGCAATTAAAACTAAGTCAAAGTGAAGAAATGTGCCAATAACCACATTTGATGCACTTGGATACTCTATAGCCCTCATAGCATAGGCCTTTGTTGGTGCTCTACTCGGTCCTGACCTATTCACTATCTTTAATATGGCTAGTTTAGATCCACCTCTGCCTAAATTGACATATCCCCGTCCCTTGATCTGTGTTGGCACTGAACCTTGAGTCTGAGTGGGAGCCCCAACCATCTGTAAAGTATAATCTCTCCTATAGTGGTCTAAAAACCCACACCTGTAGCAAAATCCTATGTTTCCCCATCACTCTCCTCAGTGTTTCTGACAATATGATGCACATTCCGATGTTGCCTCTCTCTACACTTGGGGCTGACTACTGACAGTTGCCTAGACTGTTCTTGATGATGGTGCCTGCCTAGTATACCTTAACTGACCCAAACCCTGTCTTTGTCCTCTAAACTGGAAGGATTCGAAATTGGTGCAGGCCTGCTTGCTCGATGTCAGTGCAATACTGTAGGATGACCCTCTGAAGTCTCTCTTAAATGACTCATTTGATCTATTTAGCTTCATTCTCCTTTCAATATTGATGGTAGCAAATAGCAACTTCAAAAAGTCTTCCAACTGTAGTGAAAGAACATGAATGCCAATCTCATCTCTCAAGCCATTTTCAAATCGGTGGCATTTGTTTGCCTTATCCCTTATAATACTAAATGCATATCTACTCAGTCTAGTGAACACTTTCTCATACACTGCCACAGTCATGTTCCCTTGCCATAGGTTTGAGAACTCTTTCTTCTTCTCATCAATGAACACTATCGGTACAAATTATTTCTTGAATTCAGCTATAAAGAAAACCCATGTAGGTGGCTTTGGAGTCTTAGGCTTTTAAAGAACAGACTTTCACCAATTGTAGGTATGCTCCTGGAGAAGTGAAATAACATACCTAACCTTGTGCTCCTTGTCACACTTAAGCACCTCAAAAACCCTTTTAGTCTTCTCCAACTAGTACTCTGCAGCCTTAGGGTTATCATCCCTCTTGCCTATGAAATTAATGGCCCCATACTTATGAAGCTTGTCAATCCGTGATCTCCGCCTCAGTGGTGAAGGAGGAGGCGATGGAGGCAGTGGTGGTAGAGGTGGTGGCAGTGGCATAGTATGTACCAACTGCTGTAACAAAGTAGCTAGGTTCAGCATCAGATGATCCTAAGCCTAATCCTTTTAACTAGCCATCAACTATTGTAAAAAAGGTGCACCAACTGGCCATTGAACAATTGAACAATAGTTTGGCTCGATCGATTCTGACCCTTTACATCCGGAGGACTGTTGCTCTTGGCCGCCTCATGTGTTTCGATCTTCATACTTGTTCTTTAGCCTACACATCGACAGAGAATAACCCACATCAGAGTCATACATCATAAACCTAAATACCACTAAATGTAACATCCTTTAATATAATTAAGAATAATCCCAATTATACCAAAAGATGTTACGATGCACATGAGTTAAAATGTCATAAATTTTAAATCTTTGATGTACTATGGCCATGATGACTTAAAGCAAGATAAAAATATTTTAATGACTTGAAATAAAGCTCAAAATAAATAAAGTTAAATACAATTTCATACAGGCATACATAAGCCCAAGGTTTTACAAACGAGTAGTTACAAAAGTACATGTCTCTGACATAAAAGCATGTAAATCTATAACTACCTACCCCAATAAAATAACCAAAAAAATATACAATGATTGTATCACCCACCCCAAGTATATTCCTTTGACTTTGATCACTAGATATCCTCCTTTATCACTCCAAACCTAAGCTCCAACCCTGTGCATGGAAAGCCTATACGCTAAGCAACTTGTGCCTAGTGATACATAACAATGTGCAAGACATACAATGAAACATGTATAATATGCATGACATACTTACCAACCTACCATTGCGACTTACTTTAAAGCCTGCACATCCATCATTTTATACTCTATGACATATCATCATACTCTCACGCATCCAACACACATCGTACATGGCATCCTGAATACCCTATAGGATATATACAAGTATATATTACACATAAACATAATAATTTATCTTACCTTTTTTTCCTATCTTACTCATAACTGTACTAAAATGGATATAGGTAACTTAACCCTCCAAGGAAGCTCTCATTTCTTACCTTTAGATCTTCAAATATAACCCACTGAGGAAGCTCTCATTGCTAACCTCTAGGCCTTCAAATATAATCTACTGAGGAAGCTCTCATTGCTAACCTCTAGGTCTTCAAATATAATCCACCAAGGAATCTCTCATTACTAACCTTTGGGCCTTCAAATATAACTTACCTAGGAAGCTCTCATTGCTAACCTATAGGTCTTCAAATATAATCCATCGAGAAAGCTCTCATTGCTAACTTCTAGGCCTTCAAATATAACCTACCGAGGAAGCTCTCATTGCTAACCTCTAGGCCTTTAAATATAACTCATTGAGGAAACGCTCATTGCTAACCTTTGGGCCTTCAAATATAACCCACTGAGAAAGCTCTCATTGCTAACCTTTAGGCTTTCAAATATAAGACCAATATAGGTCACTTTATACTGAGCTCCTCTCAATGGCATGTCATCTATCCTAACTTTAGTACTAGTTAGAGTATTGGGCTTAACTATTTCACAACATGTACCACATATGTTTCCATATTATCATTTTTTCCATATTTTATATAAATTTACTGTGATATCTCATAATCACATTCACAACATGGATTATCATACCATGTATTATCATACAACAGAGGTACTTCACCTCATAACGAATTAATCTTAATTCACATGTAAGCATAAAAGAAAAATGGGAGTCATGTGCTCGGCGTGCTGGGTAGAGAAGGAGATGTGGTGAAGACAAATAGAAGTCATATGCTGGGCGTGCTGGGGAGAGAAGGAAAGGAGTGATGTATTTATTTCAAATAGTTGCATTAAAGTGAAAGAAAATAGTGCTGATGGAAAAGCTGAAGGCACTGCATGTCACAAGCTATTGTAGTAGAATCACTGCAGTGCGCCAGTTAGACTGATGCACTGTGTTTATGCACCAATTCAACTTACGTGTAGGACCATTATGCCAGTCTAACTGGTGCGCTGTAGTGAGCCAACCTTTTGACTCTGAAATGTACCCTAAACCTGGAGATAAATTATAAACTACCCCAATTTGGTAAATATTTTTTCTATCTACAATAAAATAAGAAATATCCCTAAAAACCATAGACATACTTAGGTTGCTATCCTTATCAAAACTTCTAGCCAAATGCACTTTTAATGTCACCAATGTTCCTTATGTGATTAAAAATGAAAAAAAATAAAAGTAAATAGAAATTAAGAAGAAAATAAAATCGAGTTCTCAAAAGCACTATCAATCCCACAAATCATACAAAATGAAAAAAATAAACCAAAGATCATAGATAATGAAATATAAATAGATGACAGCGTTATTAACTACATTATTGAGGTATATGAATTTTCTGGACAAACAATAATCAATAACTATAAGAAACATGCATTTTCCATCTAGATATTATTAATGTTAATTAGAATTAAAGGTAAAAATTAAAAAAAACCAAAGAAAAATTAAAAAAATAAAATAGAAAATGTACATATGGTGCAAAGTTTGCAACTATGTTTTTAAAATAATTATTGAAACTTAGAAATTTTATTTTATTTTCAAAATCATTACAAATTATAGGGCTAGGGTTCTCTTTATACCCATAGTTGTCAACGATATTTTTCTATATTCTTACTGATTGGATATGTTCTTATCGATGGATTATATTAGCCACAAAGACATGTTTCCTGTTATTGTTCAAAAGGAAGCCATGATGTCTGAAGAGCCTAAGAAAACATTCGCATAAGTTATTCAAGCTACATTGCTTTTGTCTGCCTCTTCTTTATTTGATGTTAACAATGAAGGTTTTATTTCCATTAAAATCAATGATGACCTTTATAAACAATGCTTAGCAGAATGCCAACATGCTTTGATTGAAAGATTAATCTTACTGTGAGACAACTTGGAAAGCAAAAGATCTTAAAAGAAATCTTTCATCTTTATAGAATTTAAGCAAGACATGACATTTTATCTTATTAGGGCGAGGGTATTATCATCTTATTTTTTAGAATGAACAAGATAAAGACAAGGTTTGGGGATGTGGATCTTTATCTCTTAAATCATGAATTTTTCATCTATAACACTAGACTCCTGATTTTGATCCTTTTTAGTAGAAAGCTACTAATGCATAAATATATATGGATGAGCTTTTATAAGTTTCCATGGGAATATTGGCATAAAAATCGGGAAAGGGATTAGGATTCCATTGCACATAGACCATATCATGCTCAAGGAGAATTTGGCCATTATGCTCGCGTATTGGTAGATATCGATCTTTCAAATAAGCTTATAGATAGCTTGTTGATTGAATGAACCGAGAGAAGTTTCTTCATTGATGTGGTTTATGAAAATTTTCCACAATTCTATACCTCTTGTTCAAATATTGGTCAGTCATCATCAGCTTGTTGGTATAATAAGGAAGATAATATGAAAAAAAGCAAAGAATGCTAATGCATATAAAGAGCAGGAAAAACTTAAAAAGCAATGGTGCCCTAAACCTAATTATGAAGGTGCACATTCTAACATTTTATATTCTTTGCATATAGATTTGGGTCTTATATTGGCAGTGGACACAGGTCAAGCTGTTAAGAATCAATATTAGGCCAAATCATCATGCTTAAGTCCAAGCCTAAATGATCAAGCCCAAAGTCTTATCTCAAAGATCATGAAATTTGTTGAAACTCATGAAAAATTCTTAACATGTGTGAAATAGATAATATTTTGTGGTAGCTATATCTATTGATTTTGTTGTAAAATTAGGTGCACCCACCTCCACCTAATTTATTGAAAAATTAAGTTTATTACATTAGAAAATTAGGTACACTTACCTCCATCTAATTTGCTGAAAGATTAAACACATGTTAGAAGATTAAACACATGTTGGAAGATTAGGTACACCCACCACCACCAAACTTTCCACTCAAAATGTGTGGTGTAGATTTGAACAAATGTATAGCGTGGATTTAGCATTGTGCCTATAAATAGACATACTTTTAAGGTTTAAATCATAAAAGAGTGAAAAAATAAGACTATAAGTTTTGATTGTTTTGTGAGAATTGAGAGCTTTCTTTGTAATATTTTCAGTTTGATAAAGTTTTTATTATGTTTTCAATTTTTGAGTGAATTTATTTAGAGTTGTACATTCTGAATTTTTCTCAATAATAGGCATCAGAGCTTAACTTGGGTGTTAATATTTACTTATTGTATATTTTATGGTTGCCACTAATAAGTGGATGCTCCATATCAGAAAATAAGTTAAATTATTATTCACCCTTGAAAATTGGTATCAAAAAGGGATGATTAGAGATCTTTCTTAGTAAAGCTATATGAGTTACGAGGAGATTGGTACACTGAAAATTTATTTGTCAAACTTGTTGGATATAGTTAAAATCATATCGACATAATGGGAGACCTTTAAGTATTCAGAGGAATCAAGAAGCTCAACAACAAATACTACAGCACATGAGCAACATGCATGAAGTCTTAGCTATAAGGTTAGGACATTTAGAAGGTTATCGATGGTAGTGAAGTTACACAATCGATGGCAAAAGATACATTATGAAAGTGGAAGATTAAAGTAGGCAAAGCAATATTTGCTTTAAATACCATAATTGAAAAAGAAATATTGGAGCATATCCGAGATGCCAAAACACCAAAGAAAGCATGAAATATTTTTTTACACTCTTCTCAAAGAAAAGTGATATAAGACTACAACTTCTCGAGAATAGGATGCTATCAATGGGCAATGTGACATGACGATCACCTAATATTTTCACAAGGTGAAAGCGATATGCCGCAAAATTTCAGAGTTAGATCTGACAGCTCTTATTGGAGAAATCAAGTTAAAGAGAATAATTATCTCTAATTTGAGACACAAATATTGAGTGTTTGTTGCTACTATATAGAGATGGTCAACACAACTATCATTTGTTGAGTTTGAAAATTTTCTTGCAAGTCAGGAAGCTATGACTAAACAAATGAGAGGATTCTTGTTGAAGGGTTAGGAGGAAGCAATTTTTACCAGCAAAAGCAAAGCCACTTTCAACCGGTACATTGGCAGTGGATCTAAAGGATAATGACAAGGTAAAAATTCATCCAGAAAAGGGAGGTTCTCATTAAGGGGAAGCTTCAAAGAATCGCAGTAATAGTCAAAAGTTTGATAGGAAGTGTTACAACTACAGGAAAGTGGGTCATATGGCGAAAGATTGTTGGACCAAGAAAAAACCTATTGAAAGTAACATTGTTACTTCCAATTCTAAGAAGAATAACGAAGATGGTTGGGATGTCGAAGCATTATTCTCTATAGAGGAAGAAGAATTAACTCTCACATTAACAACATTAAAGCAAATTGACTAGAAGAATATTTGGATCATAGATTCAGGCTACTTAAACCATATGATGGGTGACAAACAAATGTTACAAAATCTATTTGAGTATAAGAGAGGTCGTGTGGTAGTGATTGGTAACAATTCAAGGTTACTGATAGCTCACATTGGTAAGGTTACTGATAGCTCACATCAGTAAAACAGTAGTTACAACTTTATATAATTCTAACCAGGTGTCACTTCAAGATATTTACCATATCCCATGAATGAAGAAAAATTTGCTATATGTGGCTCAATTAACATCATCAGGCCACTATGTTTTGTTCATTCCTTAAGATTTGAAGGTGTATCATGATCTTAAAATCTCAAAAATACCAGCAATGAATGGGCGACGATTGGAGACAGTCTACTGATGTTAGCAAAATCTTCATATGTAGATAGAACAAGAAAAAATGAGACATTAGATCTATGGTATATGCGGTTAGGTCATATTAGCTATTCCAAGCTAAGTGTGATGATGAAGAAATCAATGCTTAAGGGGTTTCCTCAGCTTGACATGCAAATATACACAGTATGTGATGGATGCCAGTATGGTAAAGCACACCAACTGCCATATGAGGAATCAAAGTTTAAGGTAAAAGAATTATTGGAGTTAGTTCACTTTGAGGTGTTTAAACTAATTAAGCAACTGTCAATTGGTAGTACATGGTACATGGTGACATTCTTTGATGACTTCTTAAGGTATGTTTGGATTTTCTTTATAAAAGAAAATTTTGATACATTTCCAAAGTTTAAAGAGTTCAGAATGTCAGTTGAAGGAGAAATAGGAAAAAATATCCATTGCATATACACAGACAATGGGGGAGAATATAACTCAAATGAGTTTTCTCAATACTTAAGGGAATTTCAAATGCGTTATCAATACAATTGTGCCAACGCACTGTAACAAAATGGTATAGTTTAGAGAAAGAATTGTCATCTTTTAAAAGTTTGTCAAAGTATGCTACATGCAAAGAATGTACTGAAAAAATTTTGGACTGAAACAATGAGGACTGCAACCTTTGGGATCAATAGACTTCCTCAACTGAGATTAGAATTTATTTCACCCTTTTAGAAACTATGGAACATGAAACATATAGTTAGCTACTTTTGATTATTTGGTTGTGTATGTTATGTATTTGTTTCTAATCATTTATGGAGCAAGTGTGACAAGAAAGTTGTTATATGTATCTTTATAGGATATGACAACCAAAGAAAGAGGGTGAAAATATTGTGATTCAACAAATGGAATATGTCACACTTCATGAGATGTGGTGTTCGATGAAGCATCTTTTTGGTGGTCCTCAGAGAATGAGGTGCTGCCAAACTCCAAAGAATTTGGAGACAAACTACAACAAAAGATGGAGTGAGCTTATTGTTTAACTCCAACCAAATTCAGATGAATCGGAAGATCTAAATGGCGATGATGTCGAACAAAGAGTGACTTAGAAACCTTGACAAACTGACATGTATAACAACCAAACAAAGAAGGTGGGCCTAGTGAAATTGAAGAATCAACTTTGCAATCTCAACTCTGAAAGACAACAAGAACATGATGGCTAAATCCCAAATATTCCAATGCAACTATATCCAAAGAAGCAATAATAATAGATCCTGAGATGTTCGAAGAAGCATCACAGAATTCTGAATGGATGACAACTATAAAAGAAGAGATTGATGCGCTTTAGCAAAAACAGACTTGTGATCTAGTGTAAAAGCCAAGAGATGTGAAACCCATATCCTGTAAGTGGATTTACAAGATAAAGTATCGTCCAGATGGTTCAATCGAGAGGCACAGGGCACAATTGGTAACTTATGGTTTTTTTCAACAATACAAACTAGATTATGATGAAATGTTTATTCCAGTGGCGAAACTTACAATAGTATGAGTCCTACTTGCACTTGCAGCCAACAAAGATTGAAAATTGTGGCAGATGAATGTGAAGAATATTTCTTTCATGGAAAGTTGGATTGGAAGATATACGTGATTCAACCAATGGGTTTTCAAAGCCAATATCATCCTGAATATATATGTAAGCTGTGGAAAACACTCTATGGATTGAATCAACCACCCAGAGTGTGGTATGGTAAGATTGTTGAATTTATAACACAAAATGGTTAGTAACACCTACAAATTCCAACTTGTTTGTCAAAACCAATGAAGGAAAGTTACTATTGTGCTAGTGTATACAAATGATTTAATCATAACAGGTGATGATAAGATATAAATTCTTTAGACGAAGGAGAATTTATCAATACATTTGTAGATGAAAAAACTTGGATAGCTCAAGCACTTTATCGATTTAGAGATTGATCACACAAGAAGGAATATTTCCTTATCGACATAAATATTCCAAAAATTTGTTGAAGAGGTTTGAAATGCTTGAATGCAAGCCGATTTTGATGCCGATAGAACCAAATGCTAAAGTGTGTGCTATTGGTAGGCAGTCTAATTTACCTAATCTTGACTCGCCCTAACATTTCTTATGTAGTTAGTGTGATGAGTTTGTGCATGTAAAATCTAAATAAGCCTCATTTGGAAGCAGTTCAATGAATACTAAGATATGTGAAGAGTGCAATGGACTATGGTCTATTGTATAAGAAAGGTGAAAACTAAAAGTTAGTTGGTTACTACGATATTGACTATACAGGAGATCAATAACTAAATATGTATTTAAGCTTGGTTCTGGAATAATTTCTTGGTATAGCAAGAGACAACCGACGACATCATTATCAACCACTGAACCTAAGTATCGAGCAGAGACAATGACAACTTAAGAAAGTACATAGTTGATATAGTTAATGAATAATTTATATCAACCAATAGATTATACAATTCTACTGTATTGTGAAAATTAATTTGCAATTCGTCTAGTAAAAAATCCGGTCTTTCATGTAAGAGCTAAGTATGTTGAAGTGTACTATCATTTTATAAGAGAAAAAGTTCTGCAAGAAGAAATTGAGATGAGATAGATCAAGATGAATGATCATGTTGTAGACTTATTCACAAAAAGTTGAAATGTTTCATCGGTCAACATAATATAGAGAATAAAAGCTGACATTGAAGGGGAGTGTTAAAAATCAATATCAGCCGAAATCAATATGCTTAAGTCCAAACTCAAATGATCAAGCCCAAAGTCTCACCTCAAGGCTCATGAAATTTGTTAAATCCCATGGAAAATTCTTAACATGTGTAAAATAAATAATATTTTGTGTTAGCTACATTTATTAAGTTTATTGTAAAATTAAGTATACTCATCTCCACCTAATTTGTTAAAAAAAAATTAAATTTATTGTATTAAAAAATTAGGTACACCTACCTCCACATAATTTGTTGAAAAGATTAAACATATGTTGGAAGATTAGGTACACTCATCACTACCAAACTTTCCACTCAAATGTGTGGTGTGGATTTGAACAAATATATGGTGAGTTTAGCATTGTGCCTATAAATTAGAGTTGTACATCTAATTTTTCTCAACACAAGCATGTGTTGGGGAAGCTGAATTTGATCCTAATGCTCTAGAAGAAGCCAATGCTTGTACGGAATTAGTTCATGCTTGTGTTGAGGTTGTTGTAGAAGCTATTCACCATGCTGATGCAGATACATCTGAAATAGCTATCAATGATCAAGATATTAATAATGATGCTAATATCTATAATGATAATGCAAAGTCAGATGAAGACACTCCAGTGAATGAGCGTAAGAAGTTAACTTGGACTGATCAAGTGGAAGCAGAAGATGGACAATGGACAACTGTTGTGAGGAAAAAGCCATCTCCAAAGCATAAGAAGAATCATAGGGTCACTCTTTCTAAAAGGGTCACAAGATAACCTGTGAGAATGAATTTATGAAGAATTTCTATTGGAACTGTCGTGGGTTCAGTAATGCAAGAACACAACGAGTTTTTTACTCTTATTGTAAGCTTTATAATCTTAACCTTGTATGTTTAGCTGAGACTATGGTTGATTTTAGTTATATTCCTTCTCAGTTTTGGTCCTCATTGGGACTAAATTTATTAGCTCAGAATTATCATTCTTTACCCACCATTTAGGTTCTTGTTCATTTGGGTTTGGCTACACCTTTCGGGCTTACTGTTCATGATTAACATGTTAGCTTGGTTTTTTCCATTAATACCAAACATAATTGTCTCTTTTGTCTATGGCAGTGTTTGGTCTAATAAAAGAAGAGAATTATGGGCAAATTGAAATAGTTTAATTGGTTCTATTCCTGATTCATAGATTGCTTTGGGAGATATTAGCATTTGATCAAGCAGGAGATACTATATTGTGAAAAAAGTAAAGTTAGATGGCTGATAAAAGGAGACTGTAACACTATTTGTTTCCATCGCCTGCATTCTCGAAGACGACCTTTGCAAGGAATATCTACAATGAGAATTCATGATGCTATTTCTGATGATAAAGAGTTAATTGAACAACACGTTGTTAACTTCTATAGCGAGTTGTTTCAAGCGGATCATTCAGTATGCTCCAATATTTCTTTTATCTAGGATATTATCCCTACTTTAGTTGTTGATGCTGACAATAAGGAACTTACTCGTTGCCTTTCAGATGAGGAGATTAAATCAACAGTCTTTCAGAGAGACCCTCATTGTGTCCCCGAACCCAACGGCTTCATTGGTTTTTTTAATCATGATTCATCCTAGTACGATTGTTTTTCTAAAATATTTTAAAAAATATATATCCACGTACGGTTATTATTATGAAATCTAATATATCTCATATGATTTTTTTTTTCTTTTCAATTACAAATTTTAATGTACAATTAATAACATGTTGAATAAAATTATTGACAATGTTTTTTTTAGAAAATAATTAACAATGTTTTTTTATTCTATTATATAAATATATCGTATTTATGTCACAAAATATAAAAACGATGAATATAAATTCTCTGTAGAAAAAAAATCATGTGTAATCGTCACATATAATTATTATTTTCTATTTTTTTACTCTTCGTTGATAATGGTATAGAGAATATTTAAATGACATAAAAAGAGTTTTATAATTGTAGTGTAACTAAATGCAAATTGATTTAAGTCATTTTTAAGCAACAGTAAATCTATAATTATCAAGCCTAATATCAAGGGCTATCCAATTCTGATACGATATCAAAACCATGAGAAAAATAATAGTTGTATATGACTGTGAATTCTGTGAGTAAAATTTAAGGCCAAAAGAGTGGAAAATTCCAAATCAAGACTAAGTAAGTTTGTGACTCAAGTAAGAAGAAAAAATTTAGACAAATAAAAATGATAAATTAAACAAGCGATAATTAATCTAAGACTAATTATACTTGAAGAAAAATATCGAGAAAAAGAGTTAATAATTTTGGTGCAACTAACTTTAGATTAATTTAAACTATTTTGATGCAATGATTAATGTACAATAATTAAGTCCAACTGTCTAAATTTATTCAATTCTAATATAGTATCAAAGTTATAAAATAACTAACTGCTAGATAACCGTTAATTTTATGGATAAAAATCTGAGACCCAAAGAGTGGAAAGACTCAGATTAAAAATTGAATAAGTATGCGACTTGTGAAAGCATAAAAAGTCCAGAAAAAAATAAAATGGTAAATTAAACAAATAACAATTGGGCCAAGACCGGTTGTACTTGAAGAGAAATGTCGAAGAAAATCCCACTTTGAGAGTTTTAGGAGTATTATTGAAATTTTAATTTTAATTTTTTCTATAAATACCAAATTTATTTCAGTTTTTTCACTTTCTACACAAATATTAATTCTCAATTTCTTTCAATCTCAATTCTTCCTACATATATTCCTAATTTCTCTCTAATTATATTTTCAATTATTTTTTTCTCTAATTTCTTTCTAATTATACTTTTTATATAATCTCAATTTTTTCTTAAATTTTTTAATTCTCTCTAATTCTCAATTTTTTTCTTAATCCTACAATTCTTTTTTAATTATATTTCTTTATAATTTTTTAATATTTTTCAATTTTTTTACAAAATTTAATCATGAATAATAGTAAGGCATAGTGGAATGAGCAATTTCTTTGTGAAAAAAGTTGTTGATTTGGAAACATTTATTAAACATTTAGATAAGGATGGAGAGTTCAAAATTACAACCGAAGAAAGTCAAAGAAATAAGAGTGATAAAAAATCTTCTGAAGCAAAAATTTGAACATCCAATATTTTTAAATTCATTTCAAAAAATGATAGGTTATATAATATTGTGTGCAATTACAGTGCATAAGTATACAAATTTAAAGTTGGAGATGATTATTGCACATTTCAAAAGTACTTGTAAAATAAATATGCTAATCAAATTAGAATTGAGAAAAGACAAACTCAAATTTTCAGGTACACAATATCTTCTTTTACTTCTCATTTATTTCAATATAATGATAAAAATATAAAAGAATTGACAAAAATGATGAGCATGAAATATTTATCTATTAATTTTGGTGAAAAAGTAGGTTTTGTTAATTATGATCAAAATGCATTAATTAAATTTGCTAAACATGTACCTAAAAATACTCTTAAACGTTTTTTATTTAATTTATATAAAGAAATTAAAAAGAATTGCGCAAAATATTTGCTTTTTTTAATGAACATGCTTGTATTTGTATTGATATTTAGAGTGATATAAAGTAAAAACAATAAGAGTGATGAACAATTTTCTGAAGCAAAAATTCAAAATTTTTCAAATTCATTTCAAAAAAATGATGGGTTATGTAATGTTATGTATAATTATTGTGCACGAACTGGAAAAGGTTATAAAACATTTCAAAAATACTTGCAAAATAAACATGTTGATCAAATTGGAATTGAGAAAAGACAAACTCAAATTTTCGGGTATGCAATATATTCTTTTACTTCTCATTTTATTTCAATATAATGATGAGAAAAATAAAAAAATGGAAAAAATAATAAGTATGAAACATTTATCTTTTATTTTTGATAAAAAAAATAGGTTTTGTTAATTATGATCAAAATACATTAAATCTATTTACTAAACGTGTACGTAGAAATACCCTTAAACGTACTTTATTTAATTTATATAAAGAAAATAAAAACAATTATGCAAAATATTTGATTTTTTAAATGAACATGCTTGTATTTGTATTGATATTTAGAGTGATAATTGACAATTACATTCTTACATAAGTCTTACATATCATTAGATTAATAGTGAATGACAATTAAAAAAAACGTTACTTGCATTTAGAGTTTTTGATGATTGACATACAGTCAATAATATTTTTAAAATAATAAAAAATATTTTGAAAGAATATGCATTAGTTCATAAATTGTTTTCAAGTGCAATCACATTAGGCACTTTAGGAAGAAGCATAATCACACTAGAATTGCAGCCAGTGGGAATTGTTCCATTAATGAAGAAGATTTTCACTGAATTAGATAAATCAATATTGATTATATCCCAAAAAGCATGAATATAGCTCTCATAATTGATATTCAGAAGGCTTTTGATACTTTGGATTGGAATTTTATCCTTGATGTTCTGGAGGCTTTTAGATTGTTTTTTCATTTTAGGGATTGGATTTTGGAAATATTCTCTTGAGCATGGCATTCTATCATTATAAATGGAACAATTGAAGGCTATTTTCCTTACTCTACAGAGGTTCGTCAAGGTGATCCATTATCACCTATTCTTTTTTGTCTTGCAAAGGATTTTCTAAACAGATGGTTAACTAAATTGGCCACTGATGGCAGTTTGGAACCAATGATATATTCCAGAAGAACTTCTTTTTCCTATGCATTTCTTGTTTGTTGATGACATTCTTCTATTTGCTAAAGCTAATCTAAAAAATATTAAGACTTTTTCTTATGTCTTTGATACATATGGAGCTATGTCAGGGCAACAAGTCAATTGGAAAAAATCCAACATATTTTTTTAGTAAATCAGTCACTCTTAGACGTGTTATCCGTATGAAAGATATTGTTGGAGTTAAAACTGGTACCATGCCTTTTCTATATCTGGGAGTTCCATTGTTCTTTGGTGCACCAAAACAAAGATGGCTTAGGCCTATTGTTGATAGGATCCTGAGTAAATTTCCTTTCGTGGAACGGTGAAAGTCTTTCGATGATGGGAAAATTAAAATTGATTAACTCAGTTTTGATGAGTTTTTTTATACATCCTTTCATAATGTACAAATGGCCAAAATCACTTTTAAAACATATGGAATGACGTATAAGAAATTTTTTATGGACAACTAACATTGAAACAAAGAAGTTAGTCACAATTCCATGGATTTTCTACTACACACCAAAACAGATGGGTGGTTTGGGCATTAAACGACTTGAGGATTTAAATCATGCTCTTTTTGGCAACCTTTCTTGGTCTTTTTTTGCTAATAGATCTTGCTCTTTAAATATTTTGAAGACTAGATTCCTGAATGCAACTAGACTTTCTAAATATTTGCCTTTTAATTATTCTATTTGGAATTCTATTAAAAGTACTTTCATAGAGATGAATCATTCAATTTGATGGTTCATAAGCAAAAAATCTCTAAGGTTTTGGATTGAGGAATGGATTCAGCCTATAGTAGCAAATGTGATGAATATTCTGTTGGCTAATCAACCCTTCTTGACTTTTGAGGTTTCAAATTTTCTTCATAATGGGGAATGGATTTTACCGGATTCTATTGCAGCAAATATTTAAATTGAAATTAAGTAGGTTAAAGTGCTTTGTGAAGATGAAGATATATGTGTTTAGGTTAATGCTAATGATGGATGTTATTTGTAAAGCAAGTGCTCCTTTATCGGATGAATATTGGTGATCTAAATTTGGACTATTTGACTAAGTTTTATTGGAAAGAATTTATGCAACCATCTCATTCAATCTTATGTTGGCGAGCTCACTTGGGTTATTTGCCAACTCATGATAAGCTAATCAAGTGTGGGTTCAACATTCTATCTTGTTATTATTTGTGTCATAACAATGTTGAAACTATAGACCATGTTTTCGTTTCCTGCATTTTTACAAGAGAAATATGGAGAGCAGTTTCTCAGCTTTTCCAGCACAGGATTAATGTTAGTGGGACATTGAATGACCTTTTTAAGGACGTCATAAAGGTTAACTTTAGTTTCTAGCTAAAAGTATTTTGGATTTCAACGATTGTGAATACCTTATGGAGTTGATGGTGTACTAGAAATCTTTCTATGTTCAAAGGAGAAAGAGTTAATATTTTCAAACCCTACAAAAGCTTTGGTGAAGGGTGAAGGAATGTGAATTTTTTAGATATGGCACTATGTATAACTCATTGGCAGAGAGACAAGTGCTTCATAGTCTTAATGTGCAAGATAGGCCTTCTAAAGCTCTTAAGGTTTATAGTATTGTTTGGCGCCTACCCCCACCTAACTGGATAAAAGCAAACATAGATGGATCTACTCTAGGGTCACTGAGAATTTTGGGTGCACGAAGAGTTTTTCGAGATAGAATAGGCCTTGTTGTGGGTGCATTTGCTCTCTATTTGGGTAGTGGATATGCTTACATTGTAGAAGTGTAAACAACTATTTATGCGGTCGAAAAAGCTTGGGAGAATGGATGACACAATTTATGGTTAGAATGTGATTCACACTTATGGTGGATCTTTTTAAGACACAAAAATTGGTTGTTCCATGGAAATTAATTAAGGCAAAAATGGTCTAAATGCTTGCATTTGATGATGGACATGCACGTAATTGCTTCACACATTTATAGAGAAGGTAATACAGTCAAGTCGCAGACAAATTTTCCAAATATGGAGCATATTCAAATAGCAGTAATTGGTGGAACACTGGACCAGACTTTTGCCATAATTTGCTTTATTATGATTTTAGCAGCACATAGTGTTTTGTCTTCTCTACTAGAAAGCTGGAATGTTACTATCACAGCTGTGAATAGCTCGTCGGGAAGCACTAAGTTAAAATTTGATGATGCTCGTGATCTGATTCTCAACGAAGAGATTCGACGGAGAGAATCGGGTGAATTATCAACCTCTTCAGTTTTGCATATAAGTCAGGAAGAAGAAATTCAACCAGAGTGAATGGACGTGGAAAATTGAACTACCAAGGTAGATCAAAGGACATGAGGTCCAAATCCAAAAATTTCAGTAATTTTCATAACTCAAATACTGTCGAATGTTGGAATTGTGGGAAGAATGGACACTATAAAAATTAGTGCAAGAGTGCACCAGAAAGACCAAGAAGCAAAGACAGAGGCAAATGTTACATCCACCTCAAGAGGCAATGATGCATTGATATGCTCTTTAGAGAGAAAATGAGTCTTGGGTGTTAGACTCTGGAGCATCATTCCATTCCACTTCACAAAAAGAATTATTTGAGAGGTATGTCCCTAGAAACCTTGAAAAGGTATACCTTGGTAATGATTAACCTTGCACTATTATTGGTAAAGGTGTAGTGAAGATTACGTTGAATGGGTCTATTTGGGTGTTGAAGGATGTTAGACATATTCCCGACCTGATAAAGAACTTAATCTTAGTAGTCAATTGGCTAGTGAAGGTTGTACTACAATCTTCCATGGGGATGATTGAAAAATTTCAAAGGGTACAATGACAATTTCTTAAGGCAAAAAGAGTGGCACTATTTACATGACAGCAGGAGCACGTTGTTCGATCATAGTTGCATGTGGAAATGAAAATTCCAATCTATGGCACCAAAGACTAGGCCATATGAGTGAAAAATGGATGAAAATTATGCATTCAAAGGGGAAACTTCCAAGTCTACAGTCAGTGGAGATAGACACCTGTGAAAATTGCATACTTGGAAAGCAGAACAGGGTAAGCTTTCAGACAAATGGTAGAATCCCAAAGAAAGAAAGGCTAAAGCTCGTTCACTCTGATATTTGGGGACCAACGACCGTCTCATCCATTGGTGGGAAACACTACTTTGTGACTTTCAGTGATGACCACTTTTGGAAGGTATGGATTTACTTTCTAAAGCACAAGTCTAAAGTGTTCGAGGCTTTCAGGAGATGGAAAGCTATGGTTGAAAATGAGACAGATCTAAAAATCAAAAAGCTCAGAACTGACAATGGTAGTGAATATAAAGATACTAAATTCAAGAAGTTCTACTATGAGCACGGTATCATAATTGAAAGAACTGTGTCAAGCACACCTCAACACAATGGTGTAGTTGAGCATATGAACAGAACGTTGAAAGCAAGATCCAGAAGTATTCGTATATAGTCAGGTCTACCGAAGCAATTCTGGACAGAAGCAGTCAACACAACAGCTTACTTAATCAATTGAGGACCATCGGTTCCATTGGAGCACAGAATACTAGAGGAGATATGGAGCCAAAAAGTGATAAAACTATCACATCTAAAAGTTTTTGGTTTTGTAGCATATGTGCATATCAGTGATCAAGGAAGGAATAAGATAGATCATAAATCCAAGAAATGCACTCTCATCGGCTATGGTGAGGATGAGTTTGGCTACTGTATTTAGGATGATAAAAACAAAAGGTCATCCGTAGCAGAGATGTGATTTTTGATGAAAGGGTGATATATAAAGACATACATAAAACAGTTGCCAGAAACTCAGAACATAATGAGTTAGCATTTACAGATGCAGATGATGTCCTAGATAGTTCTGTGACTGAGCCGATTGTAGCAAGTCCTCAACCAAAGGAACTTGTTGGACCAAATAATGTCATCAATTCGACACACCACAATCTCCTACTCCATCTCCTATATTAAAAAGGTATTCTTGACCTCATATGCCTAACAGGAGATATATGAACTATCTCTTGTTGGCTGATGGAGGGGAGCCTAAATGTTATGATGAAGTTTGTCTGACTGGAGATACTAGTAAGTGAGAGCTTGCCATGAAAGATGAGATGAAGTCTCTGATCTCCAACCAGACATGGGAACTAGCTGAGTTACCTATGGAGAAGAAGGCACTTCATAATAAATGGGTATACTGGGTAAAAGAGGAAGATGATGTGTTAGTACTGGAGAAGATCTAAGAAAGTAAGAATCCAGTGGATATGTTGACAAATGCGGTGACTATTGACAAACTGAAGTTGTGTTTAACTTCAGTTGGTCTGCTAGAGTAACAAGACCAAAAAGGTTGCTGCATTGATCGAGATGTGAAGACATATTAAAATCAGTCTTCAATTGGGAGATTGTTGGTTAAACTACACATGCACTAGAAAGTGCAATAAAGATGGACTATGCATTTTTTATTGAACCAATTAATAATTAGTTGACAAAATATTTGGTAGGTAAGATGGTAGGTAGGAATTAATCTTAACCATCAATTTAGTGGGTAGAGATTAATTTTGACCATCCATTTGGTGGGTGTGGATTAATCTTGACCATTCATTTGAGAAGATGAGAATTAATTTTGGTCGTCCATTGAAGAGGTGGAGGCTTATATATAGCATTAGGAATTTATTTGTAAGGCATTCCATTCAAAGTTGAGGAAAAAAAATAAAAGTTTAGGAAAGCTTTAGTGAGAGGTTGTGAGTGTTTGTAAACACTTTGTAAAATTTTCTTTCTTCAGTAAAAGATTTGTAGCAGTTCGGATACATATGCATAATTAGCCGAACTCTGTTATCAATTTGTGTATCTTATAATTCGGCATTTTTTTCGCTTTCTCATAAATCTGATTATAAGAAATTTGACGTTATTTCCCAATACACACAAGAGAAACAATGAAACTTGCATGTAGTTTTAGTTTTCTCATCATTAAATTGCACATTGAATCCTATCAATATTTGGATTATCAATATATATATATATATATAGTCTGAATTTTCAATTATGGAACTTGCATGGTCAGTGATGTATGAAACTTCTGAAACTTGTAAGCATGCATAAGCTATATAAATAAATCACCACTGCATGGAGAAATCAGATTTTTTTTTAAAAACAAAATGTGAAAAAGGTCCATTGGTTGAGCAATCAAGCCTATGAAATGGAGTATCAAAACAAAAACAAAATTAAAGAATTACAAAATGTTGACAACTATAATTCTAATTGCTGGTTGTTTAATTGAGTCTGCATTGGACTCATGTGCATTGTCCTCTCTTGCCTTGGCTCTGCCTTTGCTTCTCTAATTGGACTCCATTGCTGATTTGTAACTATTAATGTGTAGCCTTCCTCTAGATCAAACCAATAGAGGATGAAAGATATTTGAACCACTCCCTATAACATCATCTTCTACTCCTATACTTTCATCCAAATTAAAAACGTCATTCTTCAAATCGATTATTTTGGCCTTGATATAAGCCATCTTTTGCAAATTGTCCATTTCCAATATTTGTTACCTGCTCAAAATGCATCAACAATTTCTTATACCTTTTATATTCCTTTGTCATGTTCGGATAACCTTTTGAATTTTTATTTTCAAATGGATAAGACAGACATCCTTTCTCTATCGTCTCAAAATGTACCACTTATTGATTTTATCAATCTATATGTAGGACATCAGTTTAAATATATGACAACATAGATAGATTCAAACAATTTGCATTTTCATTTCATATATTGATCATTTGGATGATATTCGAGAGTAAAAACAAAGATATTCCTATAAAAATCATTTATGATTGATTTAACTATAATACTATAAAATTCAACCCCAGACAATATAGCTATAGGCTTTCGTTGGTCATCTAGTGCATCACTTAATTCACAATGATATAGCCATTTTAATTTCTTTTGAACCATCTTAAATATTGTAAAGTTAATGCCTATTGAAGCAGTTCTTCCCACAGGCATCCAAATTTACATTTTGTTTCTGTATTTCGACTTGAATTCAACATTTATCTCTTTCTCGTACTTATCTCTTATTGCAAGCTCATATTGCTAAACAAATTGCTTCAGAATGCTCGTAATGTTGACAAAATCATCAATATATGCATGCGTAACCTCACTTCTCTGGGTGGAAGTCATACTAGCCCAAAAAAGGTTTCTAAGGAATATTGGCATTCAACTCTGCATTTCAAAATATAATTTGGACGACCATTCCTTCATTTATAACCTATAAGTGCCAACGACTTCCCATCTAGCCTGAAACTCATCTATATATTATTAAGCTATCAAAAACTCAAACCAATAATTCTTTTTTAGTTGTTACATAATTAGCAATGCCCCTCAATTTTATAGGCAACTTTTGTGAGATGTGCCATATGCAAAATCTATGAATTGTATAGAGCATCACTTTGTTGATTATAATATTTTCACATTAATTTATGAATACCCCCCATTGCATAAGGCCATGTAGAAAAAAGTCATTTGAAAGTTTCTATATATTTGTGTGTAACCAAAGCACATTTTAGAAGAGTAGATTGATAGTGGTGATACCTATATTACAAGATATGTTGTGTCAAAACTCATCGCATCATGGAATTCCTCATAAGCAACTTTACCATGCAGATGAATCCAGATAACATTTTTGAGCCTCCCAACATTGTCTACATCCATCACATGGAAAAAAAAAACTTCTGAATAGACTCAACATCGTGATCATTGAGTCTTACTCTTCTATTGTTATGAATAAAATATCTACATCCTCTAGTAAACAATCTATATTTTTTGCCACCCTTGATTGAACTTCAATTAGTTAATACTCTTGCAAATCCTTAAACCAATCCTATCATTAGCCATTTAACCTCAAGATCCCTCTTCAAAGATTGGCCAACATTTATATGACCAGATATTAAGTCTAGATATGGATGGTTCAAGTGTATGACACACACCACATTCCTTCAAAATCCTATGCAGCATTCACTCTGACAGAATAATTTACCCTCTTGCTATACTTGAGGACATGTGATTTTTTAGACTTGTCGAGGCTGAAAATGATATACTCTGGAATCTCTCCTCCTTTTCTAGATACTGATCTTTTAATAATACAAAAGCTCTTCGCTTTAGCAAGACTTTTGTAGAAATCAAATGGAGCATTAATGTTGGAAAATTTCATTGGTGGTTTTGGACCTGCTTCTAATTCTTAATGTCAATTTCACTAATTACATTATTTTATTTGTTTTCATCATAACCACGAATTGTTGTCATGGAACAAAAATTCTAACTACTAGATAAAAATATAAAGTCATGTGAAATTAATAATTATACTGTGGTAAGAATTAGTGGATTAAATAATATTCTATTATAAAAATAAACTCATTGATATGTAAGAATTATTTTTTACATAATTACTATTACACCCTTAATAATTTGCGTACATTAACTTCATTGTTTGTTAAGATATAAGCTTTTTTTTTAATCCAATTAGCAAATTAATAGTAGGAAGAAGTATAACATTTATTCATCCTGGTTTGACTATTTCTCTAAGTACTTAGAGAGAGAAGTTCTTTAACAATTTATTAATAATGGCAAAACGTTTGAAATCATTATGAATCGGAGAAAGATTTCTACAAGTCTTAGCCATTAAGATTAAATGGATTCCGAATTAAAAAAATATTCTCAAGTCGCAATCACTTACATCACACTTTTTTCTTCCTATTTATATATCCAAGATTAATCAAAATTATCTTCTAGAAAATGCTCCATATATAATATTGCATCATAACATTTTGGGAGAATACAAATATGGCTTTATAATTTTTTTTCCTATTAAGTGGTTTCGTAGAAAAATATGTATGTTGAAAAAATTGATAGTATATCACTATCCGGCTTTAATTATTATTTAATTAAGAACACATATTGAAGTGAAAAAAAAAAATATAAATCCATCATAAATTCTTTGAATTATGAAGTTCGAGTTTAAGAATCTTAATAGTTTGTGTGAAAGAAAAAGTAAGTTTATTGAAAAGTTTTTTTTATCAAATTTTTGTTTTATCTAAAATAAATTCAACATTCACTTATGTACGGTCCAAACTAATAATATATTACTATATAAAAAAATTAAATTTACTTTTGAATATTAAACTGAATGTTAATTTTTTTTTTAACATCATGTAGAACAATTTATTAACTAAATCCATCAATGGAAATATGGGTAAAATATTTTCCATTATTTTTTTAGTACGTATAAGAAACTAAAATTTATTGGTATATGTTTCATTATTTAAATAGTAGTAATTTAGTAAGGAAAATTAATGTGAAGAAAAGCCATTGTATATGTAATTTGTAAGATTTTTTCTCAAAATAAAATTATTAATTAATCTAATCACAATTTGTTATGTATTTAAAAAAATAATCATTTTTAATATATACTAGATTTTGAGTTTAATTTAAATAAATATTACATTCATTTGTATTCATTTATTTTGTCCTTGATACTCTTAATTTGTGTATGTATGTATATTCAATGCCAAATATAGACATTATGTTACATACGAGATATTGATCATATATGCGAATTACGGTTGTATCTGTTATTTAGATCTTAATTGTATATGCATATTATAGTCGTCTATAATGTAGAATAAAGACATACTGATCAGAGTTTAAATATAGATAAATAAATATAAAAAATATATCTTAATATCATAATATGAAGTCGAATATAAATATTGAGTTAACTTGATGAAATATTATGATTTCCTAATATACACGCAAATCGAGACATTGGATTGAATAAGAATTTGGAATTTTTTAGCTAGTGATAAAAATAATATTTAAGCATATCTTAACATAGAAAATATTATTTCAATGTCATATGTAGAGTTATAAAGCGAGATTTTAAGGTAAATGACTTTGATTTGCAGAAATATAGTTTTCAGTGCAGATTTACGGTCTGATTTTTTAAATGAGAGTTACAAATATGTGTTCACTACCATAATGATTTCAATGTAATTGAAATTTAATTTTAAGATTTTTAAAATTTAAAATTTGAATATCAGTCTTCGAATAAATTTTTATGGGCTAAATAAAGAAAAAAGATTAAACAGTAAAAATACGATTTTTGCACTGGATGTTGTTTTGTAAAATCGAAAAAACTTTTTCGAAGAAAATATTATTTTATAATTTTTGGTATATTTAATTTGAAGAATTTAATTGTTCGAATGTTGAATTTTGGAAAATTAAATTAAATCATAAATTGATTTGAAGAAAAATTATGATTAGTGGAAATTTTATGAAGTTAACACTAATGAAGAGATTATGACTATTTTTTAAGCGTAGTGCCTAATTAATTTTTCTAATGATCAATAGGGATGAAATTAAAAGTTAATTATGATTAATTAAATTTAATTGTGGTATAAATAGTAATTTTTTATAATTCTTTATAATTATCTACCAAAATTAAGAAATATTTCTCTTTTCTTCTTTTTCATTTAGCCATCCACCATTAGAGTTTCTTTAAGCTTTTCTTTCACTCCAAATTCACAATATTTAAATTAATCAAGCTTTTGGAATAAACAAAAATTAATTGGAAGACAAAGAAAATATTATTAGTGGAAAATTACTCTTAGCCGAATTTTTCTAAATTTTTAGAGTTAAGATTCCTTAATTTGTTCCTTAACTTTTTATGGATTTAAGTTAATTAAAGTGATTGTTTGGTTTGATTTTAAAATTTTTGTGAATTTTGTGTGGTTTGGAAATATGAAGAGTTAGGATTTTATAGGAAAATTAGAGAAAAATTAGAAAAAAATAGAAAAAAAGTTTAATAAGGCTTGAGGATGATAGATGCGGTAAAAATTGATGAAGTTAATTTTTAGAAAATTTTGTGAAATTTTTGGAAATCTCTATAATTATGATCAAATTTCTAAAAAATTATTTTGGACTATTTGTATCTTAAAATGATGAGAATAAAGTTAATTGGAGCATTTGAAAGTAGAAAATAATTTTTGGAATGAAAGGAATATTTAATAGAATTTTTGGTGAATTTTTAGATTTTTAGCCAAATTATTAAAAATTTATTGAAAATAATTGAATATTATTTTGGTAAAATTGGTATGAAAAATGAAAGAAAATGGATTGAAGTGACCATAAAAATTTATTTATAATGTTTAAAGCAGTTATTGAATTTATGGAAATTTTAGGTGGAAAATAGAAATTAGAAGAAAAATGAAAGTAAATCGAAAAAATAGTTATAGAGGAAAAAATATAAGAAAAATTAAATATTAAAAAATATAATATTATTTAAAATTTTTGATTGCATCGAAAAACGTATTACCGATCAAAACCTCGAACTATACTGTAAATACAAATAATGAGAAAAGTTTTCGTTATAAAATTTTAATATACAAGAGTAGAAAATAATTGAGGAGTTCAATTTTCATTAGAATATATATATATATTAAGTATGACTCTATAGTTAACTAGAATTTAATTGTTGGCAGACGCACCATTGGCACAAGAATCGAGACAAAATAAAGGAAAAGTGTAGGCAGCTAAATCATAGAAATATAGTGTTATTATTTATAATGTTAGTTATATATATTTATATAAAAGTAATTAAAGTAAAATATTAAATATGTTTTTGATATAAGTAAATTAAATTTGACTTTAATATTACAAGAATTTCATTAGTAAATATGAAATGGAGTTTGAAAGTTGTATATATTTATTTATGTGACTTAACATGAAATATATTTTATGCTATAAAAAGATAATTTATGAAATATCTTAGAAATTTTAATTATAAAATTTATAGATTTAGCTCATGTATTAATCTAAACCTTGAACTAGAGTATTATTGGCATGCAGTAGGGTAAATATCTATGGATTTTGTGAAATTATTTTTGATTTTGTAAATTTTTGTAAATCATAATATTATCGATTATGTGCATATATGTGGACCGCATGATTATTATTCTCAATATTTGTACATATATGTGAATCAGATGATTAAAATTAAGTTATATGAGACCCATTTGATTTTCTATAGGCAAGTTTATGATTTTGTAATACGTGATTATGATATAAAGATTTTATTTGTATATTATGTGACGTTATGTAAATTTTCTAAAAAAAAATAATATAAATTGTATTTTAAATTCTTATTTGATTGACAAATTGATAAAACATTTTTAAGATTTATTAAAGAATTTTCTATAGTTATCAAATGAATAATAAAAAATAAAAATATTATTTATAACTACATTTTTTAAAAAAAAATGAATTAACTGTAGAAAAATATTTATATTATTAAACAATACTGTATTTTATTATGATTGTTATTACAACTTTTAACAATAGAGTTTGGAACCGATCAACAAAAACGGTAGCCACATAGAGAGAGTGGACTCTTTTATTTGTATTTTAATTATTTGAAATGTTTTGATATATATTAAAATTTTAAAATTTTTGGTTGTGACATATAAAAATTTAAATGACGTGAAAATAAGAATTGTATGCATATATATTATTTCCTTTTTTTTATGTATATATATATATTTTAATTTTTTTAATCTTAATTATATATATATATATATATATTTTAATTTTTTTAATCTTAATTATATATATATATATATATATATATGTGGTAATAGTTTCGGATAAAAAATCTGTAATATTTTTTATCTGACTAATATATGGTAGTATATATATATATATATATATATATATATATATATTTATGGTAAAAAAAATGTTATTTTTAATTAGGATTTAGGAGGAATCTTTAGAAAATTATTCTCCAAGTGATTGAACAAATTTTTTTATTCTAATGTATAACACTCTTACCTTTCTATATATATATATATATATATATAGAAAGGTAAGAGTGTTATACATTAGAATAAAAAATATAGAAAGGTAAGTGTGTTATACATTAGAATAAAAAATTTGTTCAATCACTTAGAGAATAATTTTCTAAAGATTCCTCCTAAATCCTAATTAAAAATAACATTTTTTTTACCATAAAGAACAGGATATATAAACGTGCAACTGAAAAAAAAAAAACGAAAAGATGCTAATTGGATAATACAGTATAGAGTGATTACAATCCAGGCATAACCTAACTGACTTTGAATTTCAACATCTGAAAAGTAAAAATAAATAATGAGAAAGATTAATATTCTTTGGTCTTAACTCTTCAGTCTTCACTAGATACCAAGTCTATGAGCTCCAACTTGCTTTCAATAATAAACGGATTGAGTTTTTGGGCCAACAATAATAAACGGATTGAGTTTTTGGGTTCCTACAATTATGTTATATTATCAACCAATTAAAAGTAAAAAAAAAAGTGTTTTCCTATTTAATTGTGTGATATATGAAGACTTGAAAGAAAACTCAGTCAACCAAATTTATTTCTAGAGTCAAAAGAATATAATTAAGTATCATTATTCGTATAACTAAAAAAGAAGCATATAATAATTATTTGTTTAATTAGAATATTGACTAGAATTCAGGCTTATACTAGAATTCAGGCTTATATAGGAATTTATTCTATATATGCTTAAGTTTAGGAATTGATTTAGTCATTATATATATATATATATATATATATATATATATATATTTCCTTTTATTATCAATAATATTACACACACAATTTCGCTTTTTTTTTCATGGTATCAGAGCAACCACACTCCTGGTGTTTTTTACACACAAAATATTGTTCAGGTTTCTCTAATCAATATACATGGTAGGAAAAGGTGAAACTCAAAGCTCAATCAAACCTAAAGCTAACAAATTCGACAATCCAAATGATCTATTTTATCTCCACCATTCTAATCTATCTAGTTTAGTTTTGGTCATATAGTTGCTAAATGAAGAAAATTATAGCACCTGGAGTTGTGTCATGCTCACTGCTCTCAACATCAAAAACAAAGAAGGCTTTGTCAATGGTACCATCAAACAACCATTGGAGACTTTCACTGAAGAACTCCAACAGTGGAGGTGCTGCAATAATCTTGTGAGAGCATGAATTTTTAATTCAATCTCACCAGATATTGGAGCAAGCATAATATACAATGAAAATGCTTATGAAATTTGGTATGATTGAAAAGAATGTTATTCACACACTAATAGTGTTCATTTTTTTCATGTATAAGAAGTCATTCATAACTGCAAACAAGACAACATTACCATTAGAGCTCAAAGGCCTCTGGGATGAAAGAGATCATTGTGTTGCATTCCAACATGCACATGTGGCATTGTGAAAAAAGTTTTGCAATTCCGACAAAATCAAAAGACCATAAAATTTCTCATGAGACTTAATAAAGTCTATGTTGTTGTTCGATGACATATTCTTCTCATGGATCCACTTTCTATTGTCAACAAAGCTCATTCATTCATCCTCCAAGAAGAAAAACAATGAGGTATATCAAAAGGCGGCACACCAATGATTGAAGCTTGAGCTTTTGCTTTGAAAAACACCTCTAGAAATTGAGAGAGAAATGTCCAAAATCCTCATCACTAGTACATAATAGAGTTATATGTGTTTGTTATTTTGCATTTTATGTGTCTGTCAAATAGTAGACACATATATGGGAGATGCATATGATCAAAAGCCTACAAGACAAATCAAACAAATAATAGAAAATATGTTAGAAATGAATAAATTAATAGCTAGCTATGTATCATACTTGTAATATAAACTGACTAGTATTTGAAAGAATATACCTTAAGTAATGTTGTATCACTGTTATGATATATGACAATTTTGTACATATACCTCATGATGTAATATCCGCATTCAACACCTCCTTGTTGTTGAGGGCACTTAAAATAGAAAAAAAAAACAAAGGCCCATGCCAAATAAAGGATTATAAAATCATAAAAACTTTAATCTAACTAGTAATTCAGAATATAAAATTCTCACCGAAATGTCATTCCATTTTAACCTAACACCTTTATTTTTTCCACCTTCTATAGCATAAGTTCTATAGGCTCTGAAAAATAAGTGTTTATCAAAATTGACATTAATATTGAAAATGCTACAAACATTGGAGAAACTATTAGCTAGTAGTATTATAACTTACAGGTTAATATGAGGTTTCAGACTTATATCGCGGCTGTCACAAGCTAGAGGATCCATGAAAAATACCTCACTCCATTCACAGCAAAATACAATCAACATCCTATGGTTACTAGAGATATATAAATATGTTAAAGTTAGTAAAAATTTTGAGAATAAAAATTATGCAAACATGAATGTAAATATTTCTTACTTCTGGAAGTATGGTAGTAGAATGAAATGTTTATCTCTTTGTTCCTTCAAAGCTTCTAAAATATATCTTTCTGCTGATTTAGTCTCTGTGAATATCAAACGAATCATTGTTGGACAAATAAATCCGATCAACGATATAAAGAATGTATCGCACAAGTTATGAAGGTACCTGCATGCATGAATCACAATACATACATAAGTATTATTTTTGTATTTTTTAAATCAATCTTATAATATTAGTAATAAATATTATAATCTTACATCATAAATATACGAATGATCGAGACATCAAGTCATTCCATGGAGAAGAGTTGAGCGATGTCTTCCATACCAACATGAATCATCTGATTATCTACTGGACACTTAAACACTGTAATGTATGTAACAACTTCAAAAATATATCCAGTAGGCAATTTAGCAACCATCTCATGCATCAACCTCATGTCACCACTCAAAGTTGCCAAAATTTTCTCATTAACTAAAGGCTCATGTTGCTTTGTAGCTAATTCTTTCGATAAACCGCTACTTTGTTTATTCTTTGGAGCCTTCTTTAATGGCTTGGATTTAAGTTCCTATCAATTAATAATAAATTATGATATATTATGATATATGAAATGCGATAATCTATATTTTATTGTTTTATAAGTTTATGAATTATTACCTCTCCAAGAACCACGAGATGTTGTGGCCATTGAACAAAGCTACCTTCTGCTTTCCCAACTGTAGTTAAGTATTTAGTAGGCACAGGAAGTTCGGCTTCATGACAGCCAGATAATACTTCATCTACAGATACTTTGACGTGATTGGGCATGATAGGTCGATTGTGCACCATAACATCAATAAGGGATGGATAAACCATCTCCCTTGCCACAATCACCTGCTTACCTTCATTAATGGTAGCAAGTCGGCATGATGTAGGTATCTGCAAAAACACAAAAAATCAATATTAGCTAGATTAAAGTGGAAGTGGAAGTAATGAAATTCAAAATTTTTACCTGTAATTCTGATATTGGAAATGGTGGGTCCATAGAGTGACAACTACTAGGAGTTGGGTGAGCAAATGAAGGACCCATCTCCACCTCCATATCAGGGCCAATTTGAGATGACTTCCTAGTTCTCTCCTCTATCATACTCTCAAGATGTGCAATATGTGCCGAGAATTTAGCAAATAATCTGGCCTCTATTTTAGTCTCAAACTCTTCTATAACTTCAGGTGAGACAGATGTTGCTAGTTTCCCTTTTCCAGGATTACCATAAAATTTTTTGATGGTCACAACACTTCCAACACCTCTCACATAGCCAGAATATTTGGGCTTTTCAAGTGCACGTGACAATATGTCATCATGCCTCTCTAGTACCCAACTACCTTGGGCTACTTCTCTTCGTAATATCTCCTATTCACCAGATAAACAATATGTTATAAGCAATCATAGATAAAAAAAAAAAAGATACCTTGATATCATTGTTTGCAAGTTATACTTACAATTTTTGTTGCCACCTCTTTTGTCTTTTCTACTGGGATTATATAATTTCCTTCTTCTGTCTTTTTTGTTCTAGCTCTTACCCAATCTAGGCTTCGATCATATGATGATGTAACATCAGAGCTCAGAGATGGTGATTATGAAAAAGAAGAGATGAGATCTTCAATAATCCATTGAGTCCTTTTCCCAACATAGCCTACACGACCCAAGAATGTGGATGCACATTCTTAGCTTGCTTTGCCTTCGCCTTGGCACTGATTTGCTGTTAAAAAAAATAATGAAGATCCCATTATCATGTCTTGCATAAATGTTAATGTAAATTGCATTAATCTACTTCATAATTAGTACCTCATATTCTTTAGATTCATGTGCTTGTTTAAACTCCTCCCAATCTTTCTCGGTGATGAAGTCATATAATTCCAATGGTGACTTTTGCATGGATTTATTCTTTATGTACTTAACCACCAATCAATACTTAAAATTCTTCCACCGCATTCCAACATTTTTTAGTACAATATTTTTCTTATCATCCGGAATGTTGAACTCTTTCTGCAAAATAATATTTTAGATTAATTAGTTTTACTTCTTTACAATCAAATTTGTTAATAAATTTGAAGGAAACTTACCTTGATATCTTCCCAAATTTTATTTTTAAGACCCTTATCGACCAGATCCCAACTTTTTATCGTGATGTTCACATGGGAAAGTGCTACAAGGTCAATGTAGGAACTAAATATATCGGCGTATGTTCCTATTGGGCGATCAAACTCATCGAAATCTATTGTCTTTTGTTCATTCCCTCGCTTCTTCAATTTTTTGCACGTGGTAGCTCCCTTAGTTTTCCTTTTTGTCATGATACTTGATGGCTCATAATCTGATTGTTCATTCGACATGATTTCCTGTAACATAAGCATAACAAAGAAACATGTTAGTATAATCCACAATAATAACACTTTATTTCAAAGGGAAATAAAAACAATAGATTTATATGATAAACAATAATAAAACTGGTAATTATGAGTATAAACCACATTAATCATATTACACATTTCTAAATAAACTTACAATAAACATATATGCATCAATTATTGGCGATTTTCAATCTATATGCCTTCAGTATGATCATCACACATGCAATTTGAATCTAAAATATATTCCCCAACTGGCATAGGTAACCCGATAGAAAACGGGAGAGTCTCATCAAACTGATCATATTCTTCCTCATCTACCACATCATCGATACCAATACTATGCCTCCTACCTTGAAGAACAATAGACCACTTACTATCGTCAGGGTCAACAATATAAAATACTTGTTTAGCCTATGAAGCAAGAATGAATGGATCATCTTGATAACCCAATCGGCTAAAATCGACCAAAGTGATTCCTAACTCATCCACTCAACACCGCATCGGTTTTCAATCCATTTACATCAGAAGAAAGGAATCATAAATTCCCTATAATCAAGCTCCCAAATGTCCTCAACTACACTATAATATGACATCGTATCATCTATTGGCATGGTGTCTTTAGCACTAGAAAATTCTCGTGATGAAGCTATCAAAGTAACTCCACTATTTTGCATTGTGCTTTTGTCATTCTGATGTTTAGTGTAAAAGGTATATCCGTTGATGTCATATCCTTCATAAGACCGTATATTCAATCCAGGGCCATAGGCTAACCATTTTATGGTATCAATTACATCTTCTAGCACTTCTGATAACTGACGCATCACTCGATCTTTAAACCATCCAATAAAAGAACTATTATGTTCATTTATCAACCATATTTCACCTTTGGATGGATTCAGACGCCTTAAAATGGACATGTACTCTTTTAAATATGGATGAACTTGTGTAAGGTGGTGCAACACAATGAGATGTGTTTTCTCACACATCTGAGCACCGGGTAATACTATTTTAAATCCAATTGTTCTTTTACCTCCAAGTCTTCCCTCGTGATGAGACTTAGGAATGCCAATAGGTTCAACACCTCATAAGTAGTCTGTGCAAAATTCAATACCCTCCTCAACCGAATAACCTTCAATAATACTATCTTCAGGTCAATATCGGTTCCTCACATACCCTTTTAAGATACCCATGAATCTCTCAAAAGGATACATATACCTCAAATACACCGGACCGCACAATTTAATCTCTTTCACAAGATGAACAACCAAATGCACCATTATATCAAAAAAGAAGGTCGAAAATACATTTCAATTTGACATAGAGTAACAACAATATTGGCTTGCAACTCATCCAAATTCTCTGGATCAATGACCTTACAAAAAATTGCATTGAAGAAAAAATAAAGTCTTGTAATAACATTCCTCACATGATTCGGTAGTATTACTCAAATTGCTATCGGTAAATATTGTTGCATCAAAACATGACAATCATGAGACTTCATACCTATCAACTTCAATTCTTTCATTGACACAAGACTTTTAATATTTGATGAAAATTAATATGGAACTTTAACACTATAAAGACACTCACAAAAGCTTGTTTTCTCCTTTTTAGACAACGTATAACAAACTGGGGAAATATATGTTCGTTTCCCTATATCTTGAGGCGCTAACTCCATCCGTATGCCCATTTCTAACATGTCCTTTCTTACTTTCATACCATCTTTTGTTTTTTCTGGTATATTCAACAATGTCCCTATTATAGCATCACAAACATTTTTTTCCACGTGCATAACATCAATACAATGAGGAACCGGTAAGTATTCCCAATATGGAAGATCCTAGAATATAATTCTCTTTTTCTAAGGACCCTTTTGAACAGGTTTAAAAGGTTTACCAAATGCATTATCAATATATCTAACTCGTTCAAAAACCTCATTTCCTATTAATAGAAAACGAGCTACTCGCATTTTGGTATATCCATTAAAAGACATTTTCTTCTTACGATAAAGGTGATTAGGAGGGAGAAATGTCCGATGACTCATATAAACATTTTTCTGGCTATGATTTAAACGTTGGTCCATTTTGTTGTCCTCACATATCGGACACACTTTTGCTCCTTTCACGGTGTACCCAAATAAGTTACCATAAGCCAGAAAATCATTTATAGTGCAAAATATCATGACATGTAAGGTAAACATGCTTTCACTGTATGAATCATACACCGGCACACCTTCATCCCACAACAGTTTCAAATCATCAATAAGTGATGCAAGGTAAACATCAATATCATTTCTCGGTTGTCTAGGCCCTGATATCAACAACGACAACATAATATACTTACGCTTCATAGTCAGCCAAGTAGGCAGATTGTAAACCGTAAGAAGAACTGGCCACGTGCTATGTTTACTACTGAGTGTGCCATGGGGGTTGATTCCATCCGTACAAAGTCCAAGCCTCAGATTCCTAACTTCACCACCAAATTCTGGGAACATTCTATCAATTGTTCTCTATTGAGGAGAATCTGCAGGATGTCTAAGTTTTCCATCATGTTTTTTTCCTTCTGCATGCCACCTTAAGTTTTTTACATCTTTTGCATTTGCAAACAGGCATTTGAATCTTGGTATTATAGGTAAATACCATAATACTTTAGCTGGAGACCCTTTTTTATCCTCAGAATAAACTTTCCCACGTTTGTAATGTGACACTCCATACCTTGGACACTCATGCAAGTCCTTATATTCATTTTGGTATAATACACAATCATTTGGACATGCATGTATCTTCTTATATTCCATACACATGGGACACAACATTTTCTTAGCCTCATATGTTGATGTGGGAAGCTCATTTCCCTCCGGAAGCATGTCTTACAACAATTCTAATAGTGTCGTGAAACTCTTATCACTCCATCCATTTTTTTTCGTTCATGTTACAAAGTTTAAAAACGGCTGACAATATTGTGAAATTACTACAACCGGGATACAAAAGGTTTATCAGCATCGTTTAAGAATCTCTGAAGGTATTCCGGCCTTTCCACAAAATGTTTTGAATCATCTATCATCTTGTCTACACCATCATTCTCTTCATCATCAATGTTATTTTCTCCTTACTGATCAAATTCATTATTATTAGAATGTGTCCCAGTTAAAACACTATCACCATGCCATATCCACCGTGTTTAACCTTCCTTAAAACCACGCCTTATTATATGAGATTTCACTATATGAACATCTCAAAATTTTTTCATGTTCTTACAATCAACACAAGGACATACAATCATTTCTTCTCTTTCCCTTATTTGCTTTTCCTCCGCAATTCTAATAAATTCTGTAACTCCATTCAAATATTCAAATGTAGTGTGTCTACCATACATCCAACTTTGATCCATATCTAACCACACAAAAAAGGTTCAATATATATAAGCCTTATTGCCTTTTAATCAGGAGAAACATTATATATAATATCCTTAAACATCTAATGAGTAAATCTTGAATGGGTATTGATGATTTTGAATCCATTATTGATTGAAAATATCGCTTTCATATCATTGCTAAACTGTTAATGCAACTACCTGGAAACATAATGTGCTAAAACATGGCTTTATTATTTATTTATTTATTAACAAAAATCAATTTTGCATTTATAAAGATGGCAAATATCATTTTCAAGAAAAGGTTAAAGTTTATTATTTCGTTTTAATACAATTTGATCGCAATAAATGATTTGTTTTTATGTTTTTGCCTCAATGTTACACTTCCCTACCTCTCTGATATAACAAAAAAAGCACATATTTGACTGGCTCACAACCTAATGAACACATGCATAGGTACATCTAGTTTTTGACATCATAGTTCCTAGTGTTAATCCCTGCAACTCTTCCCAATGAATTGTTTATATTCCAAAATAAACAGTCATTCATATGGATGCCCGAATTAATCCAATGATCCTAAGTCTTTCATATGGATGCAAGAGTCTATCATCAACTTCTTTTAGATTGAACCTAACCTGGTTACATATTCATATTAGATTCAAAAGAAACACAAGTTCCAATTTATTAATAATAATTGTATATATATGTACCTGGACAATCATATTAATTATGACATATAAATCATATTGCTAAACTGTTTTGTTTGACTTTAATATCCATTTATGATTATTATTTTCTTATGCATCCTAAAACAAGAAGAGTGAAGACTTTACAAACTTACTAGAACCAAATTAATTTTTCAAATTACATGGATCCACCTCTTTTATTTATTTCTTAAGCATTTCAAGTAAAGTACAAAATGTCACAACCTCTCACTTGATTATTTTCTTATGATTCCCCATCGTCGATTTGAGATTGAGGGAAGCTTTTATGATTGCTCCAGATGAAGAAGAGATTAAAAAATATAACAAGCTCTTTCTGGTCCTAAAGCAAAGGAATGGATTAAAGCTATGAAAGAGGAAATAGATTCGATGATATACAATCAAGTTTGGGATTTGGTTGAGAAACTGCCTGATCGTAAGATTATTAGAAATAAATGGATTCTCAAAATGAAACGTAAGGCGGATGAGACAATATAAAGATTTAAAGCTCGATTAGTAGGTAAGGGCTACACACAAAAAAAGGGAATTGACTATGAAGATACATTCTCACCTGTAGTTAGGTTTGCATTAGTTCGCCTCATTCTAGCTATAGTAGTACAAATGGACTTAGAATTATATCAAATGAATGTTAAAACTACTTTTTTCAATGGAGAACTAGATGAAGAGATCTATATGGATCAACCTTTGGGTTTTGAACTCAAAAGACAAGAGTGCAAAGTTTGCAAGCTCAAAAGATCCATTTACGATCTTAAGCAAGCGTTAAGATAGTGGAACCTCAAATTTCATCAAGCCATATTAAATGATGGTTTTACGATGATGGAGGAAGACCATTGCGTATATATTAAACGTTCTAACAATGATTTTATAATTATGTCCTTGTATGTCGATGACATTTTAATAGCTGAAAATGATAAGAAGTTGATTGATGCTACCAAGAAATGGTTCATCGAACTTCGAAATGAAAGATATGATTGAGGCTAGTTATGTACTTGGTGTTAAGATGCTAAGGGATCACTCTAAAAGACTTCTGGGTTTGTCTCAGGAGACTTATATAAAAAAAATATTAGAGCGTTACCATCTGCATGAATGTAAGCCTGTGGATACCCCTGTCGAAAGCAATCTGAACCTTAGTCTAGATATGTGTTCCAAGACATCGGATGAAAAAGGACGAATGTCTAGAGTACCCTACTCCAATATATTCGGTAGTTTGATCTATGCAATGATGTGCACATGTCCAGACATTTGCTATGCTATTGGTCTAGTAAGCAGATTTCAATCTAATCTAGGTCTAAAACACTGGATGACAGTCAAGAGAATATTGAGATATCTAAAAGGAACTTCATACTATGTTCTATATTATCAAGGGAAGGATTTGCGCTTAATTGGTTATACTGATGCTGATTGGGGAGGTGATATAGATCAATGCAAATCAACTTCTGGATATGCATTCTTGCTTAATGATTGCACAATTTCATGGAGTAGCAAGAAGCAATCTTGTACAACTTTATCGACGATGTAAGCTGAGTATATAGCATGTTCCTCAGCTATACAAGAGGCAGTTTGGTTGAAAAGATTTTTACAGCACTTAGAGATTGTCAAGTCAGCATCTGAACCTGTGACAATCTATTGTGATAGCATGGCTGCATTAGCTTATGCTAAGGATCCAAACTATCATGGAAAGACCAAACATATCTAAATTAGATATCACTATATTAGAGACATGATTGCGGAAAAGAAAGTGACTTTGAAACACATTTCTACAAACAAAATGGTAACAGATCCATTTACTAAACCAATAGCTAGGGATGCGTTTGAAAGGCACGTAAAATCCCTAGGCTTATGTAGAATGTAATCAATATATGTTATGTCAGATCACTTGGTTTTTATAATTGATATATCAATTTAATTGATTAATGATTTTTCAATTATATGAATATATTACAAATACCAGTTAGCACAATTCGAATAAGTATGTCAATAGACTTAGATTGACTCACTCACATGATTAATTGCCTCTAGCCCTATGGAGCGAGTAGAGATGAGACCATAAATGCAGAGACATTAAGTGAATGACTAAGATGCAGTGGAAGCGGTCTTAGTTTTATTCATTTTTATAAGGTCGCCTTGATGAGGATCAAGATGAGATTCTTTATATATATAAGAATCAACATGAATGACTTCCCCACCATTCATGTGTCTAAATAGAGGAAGCTGAGTGTGAAATTTGTTGTTTAACATTGTTGAATGTGTAAATAAAAGTTTCAAGTTTGGGGCATTCAGAGCTACAAGACTAATACTCATATGGTGTTTGTTTATTTTGAACTAAAAGTAAGACATACACTCTTTCATCTTTGACAAGAAAAGAGTAGCTCCACCATAGCATGCATTTCATACTACATGTGCTAAACGACCTATTAGGAAGCAAAAGAATGGATCCCTACTTCTTCGCTATGTGAGTCCTAGAAATCCTAGAAACGGATTTCAAACAACTTTTACCCTTTATGACTTTTGACTATATCATGATGTGATGAATTATTGTTGGCTATCTTAGGATGTATCCTATAGTCATGGAATGATTCGACTTAATGGAACACTCTTAGAAAAGCGAGTTAATTCAAATCTGATTGATATGAAGGCAAAAGATTTGCTTATGCACTCACAGCTTGTGTTCACTAGCCGGAGTTATTATGCTTGATGAAGTGAGAAGTAACTTAGAATACAAGTGATTGTAAGAATGATTTGAGTATAGATTCATGAGGGATTGAATGATACTCAAATTAAGTGTATTGAGAAAGGTACTTGGGGTAATTAAGCACATTATCGAAAATAATTATAACTTTGGGTTGATGTCTCCTATATGGCCTATAATTAGGTTTGTATTGGAGCTCCCACAATTTGCATGCTTTAGGTCGCACGGTTCGTTCGCCTGTATGAAAGATTCTTTGTTTAAATTTGAGATGTGAGATGACATTTTGGATTGAGCCAAGCCCACTTTGAGCGAGTGGTAGATGTTGGGCTTTGTGATATTGGGCCGCCCATGTGGGCTTGACCCAGCTCAGACTCATATCTTCTTATAAAGTTATGAAAAGATATAACTTTTGGAGAAGAGATGAAATGAAAAGAAGGAAATGATATAATTTTTCATCAAAAATTTTTCTCTGAAATTCGGAAATTCTCGAAAAAGAATTTCTTCATCTCCGTTCAATCACAAGTGAACCAAAACGTTCGAACTGTGGAATTGAGTCAAATTCTAGTAATTTGTCTCCGCCTAAAGCATTGAAAGCGAACGATCTATGCTCAACAAGTAAGTATTTGTTATTCTACAAATTCCGACAGATATTTAGGGCATGTTCCTTTTCTTACCGGGGTACAATATCTACTTACAATTTTTAATGATTATAGCTGTTGCACATGGACTTATTTAATGCAGCATTTATCAACCTTGTTGAGATACAATTCTCTTTGAAAATTAAAATACTTCAAAGTGATAATGGGCCTAAATTTACATTAAAAAAAATCCACAGTTAGATAAATGCATCATTCATCAAATTAGTTGTCTTAACTCCACAACAAAAATAAAGTAGCTAAAAGAAAACACCATCATCTTCTCAATGTAACCAAAGTACTATCATTCCAAACTAATCTTCCTAAGAAATCTTGACTGCAACCTACCTCATCAACTAAATTCCTACACCCCTTTTTCAAGGGAAAATGCCTTTTGAAGTACTTTTCTATAAAAGACCCACGTATGATCATTTGTGAGTTTTTGGCTCCTTATATTTCGCTTTAACTCATCAACATCAACCCATCAAATTTGATGCTAGAGCCACAAGATGTCTTTTCTTGGGTTATCCATATACTTAAAAGGGATACAAAGTTTATAATCTCTCAATAGGGAAAGTTTTCACTTCATGTGATGTTATTTTTTATAAAGAAAATTTTCCCTTTTCATTTTATGTTGTAAACTCACCCTTTATGCCTTATTCTTCACCAACATATGATGATGATAAACCCACCACTCTAGATAATCCCTCTCAAGATAATATTTTCCATGCTAAGAATGAAACTATCCTTTAAGACACAACTTCACTTTCACTTATTGAACAATCTACTCCAACGTCACTTTCAAACTCACCAATCCCACAGTTGACTTGCACTATAAAACCTCTTGGTCACCTTGATGAATATCAAGTTGGTATCTCTTTTTGTAACACCCCCTCACCCAAACTGCACTTGCCCGGATGCGAGGGCGCTACTGTCTGTCTTCTTTACTTCTTTAAATCGCTATTTTTTTTCTATTTAATAAATAATGTACACTTTATTTACATAACATAGTATTTATAAATACCAATACTATTTAACAAACTTTGAAAACTAATTTACAATTTATAGGTATATATAATGCGGAAAACAAATTACAGAAGTTCAAAAGTTTATGACCCACTATTTTGAGATCGACTGCTTTGATTTGAATAGGATCACCGCTTGCTTTATCTATCACCTTCAGCTACCTTTCTATATCTGCGCGGAAGGAAACTCTCAAGCTAAGCTCTAAGCTTAGTGGTGCATATAAATAAGGCAATATACTATATCATGCAACAAGCATTAACATGTATCATTTTATGCAATAATATATTTGCATGTTATTTCTATCAACATGTTCCTATTTCATACATGTATAAATATCATGCTCACACATACAACGTTATTTTCATTTATCTTTGATGGTAAGATACTTTGTTAATCTCTTTAATATCATATCTCAATCTCATATCATCATCATTTTTTTTTCTTTTGTTTTCTTATTTTTTGACATATCTTCATTATCTTGCCCACATCACTCTAAATTTGAACTGACTGGATACGAGTTATGGATCAGGAGCACTCCCAAAGCTATAGCCACCCTGTCCACTATCTGGCTCAATAGAGCTTCTATAATCAATGATGCTCTCTGAGCTTAAGCCACATTGATTGAGTATAATTTCATCATAGATGAATAACCATACTAAGGGCGCTCTTCGAGCTAAAGCCACATTGTCCTCAATTTATATGTGTGCTCATCAGAGCTTCTCAAGTCAATGGCGCTCTCCGATCTTAAGCCATATTGACCGAGCATCTTAGACCAATGGCGCTCTCCAAGCTTAAGCTACATTGATCAAGGAATAATACGGTATCGTTCGCCCCCTTAATGACATGTCATCTATTCTGATTCTAGTCCGTAGGTAGAGTAATGGGCATCTTCATATTTTCACATTAATCATAATTCTCAATTTCGACACATCAATATTCTCATGTATCAACATCTCAATTTTCTTGTTTTGCAAACATCTTATCATGCTCATAAATACTGGATAACATCTTTTTCATTTATTTAACTAGATATATCAATATTCTCATGTATCAACATCTCAATTTTCTTGTTTTGCAAACATATCTTCATGCTCATACATACTAGATAACATCTTTTTCATTTGTGTAACTAGATACATCAATAGAATATCATATTCACAATTTATTTCAATGTCTCACGAGGATCTCATTCATACATGTCTAAACCTATGGTTTTTTGCCATAATCATCATTCTTGAAATTCATTTATCTAAAATCATGTTCAACATCCATTATTTCAAACAAAGATAGGCTATTACCTTAAGTTATGCACAAACCTTAATTTTTCTCCTTCACTCTTTTAGGTAGCTTTCTCTTTTCCTTTGTTCCTTAGTGTTTGTTCCTTGTCACTTGGAACTCCTACAACATCATAAATCATTATCATCATCTGATTTTCTCAAGACCCTAAACTCTCTTATTCTCTCTCAAAACCCTAATTTCTCTTTCTTTCCATATGAGTCTTTGATGAGCTCAAAAATCCAAACTTCTTTAAGAAAAGATGATAAAGAAGAAGAACCACTTCTTACCTTACTCTTTTCTTCACTAAATCACAAATTTGGAGATTTTCTCTCTCTACCAAACTTGATTTTTCTTCCTCTTTCTTGTTCTTTCCAGCTTCCTTAAGAGTTATGGACCATGAAAATCACTTGTTTTTGCTTTTTCCCCTCTCTTCTCTTTCTTTCTCTATTTAGAAATCGAGATTCGCTATGGAGGAAATAGGGCTGGCGTGACTGGTAGAAAAGAGAGAGAAGAAGGCAGAAAATGAAGAGAAGAAGAAAAAAGAAAGCATTAAATAGGGTACTCAAAAGTCTTCATGTGGGACCCACCATTTTGACCATTTCTTAACATTTATACTTAATCAATATTAATCCTCTTTCTTTAATGCTATGGACGGCCAACCCAATTTTAACTGTCCAAATTTCCTATGTTAATTAGTAATTAATCTCATTAATCCTCCAATTTTTGGTAATTTACAATTTTACCCCAAAACTTATCAAATTTTGCAATTTAGTCCTTTACCATAAATCAACTTCTTTAAACTTTATAATCACTTAATTAGGCATATATCATTTAACTTAATCATTACTTGATTAATATTTGTAAAAATTCGAATTTAGACTCCGATCGGTCAAACGCGTCAATTTCGCGACACGTGCGACTCGGTGTTTAAATTAGCGGATATTACACTTTTCCTTTACGAATTGTCTCACCATCTAACTCGGCCTTGGTTGCAGTTACAGGTATCACCTATCCCTTATATGATTTTTCTTACATATGATAGATAATCTCCAAAATACAATGTCTTCATCAGTTCTATATCAGTTGAAAAGGAACCATCCTCATTTTCACAAGCAGTTTGTAATCCTAAATGGCGGCTTGCTATGTAACAAGAATTTGTTACACTTAAAGACAATGGCATATGGTCTTTACAACTGGTACCTCCTAGCTAAAAGACAATTGGATGTAAATGGGTGTACAAGATCAAATTCCACTCTTATGACACTGTTAATCATTATAAAGTCAAGTTAGTTGCAAAATGATACAACCAAGTTGAAGGCCTTGATTATCAAAAGACTTTTGCCTATGTTTCAAAACTTGTAACAATTCATCTTCTTCTTGCCATAACCTTAACACAAAAGTCTCATCTTCACCAACTTGATGTCAACAATGCATTCTTATATAGGAATCTTGATGACGATGTTTATATGTCTTTACCTCTTGGATTCGGACGAAAGGGGGAGACACGAGTTTGCAAACTCCATAAATCATTGTACGGTCTTAAGAAAGCTTCATGACAATGGTTCATTAAGCTTTCTATTGCTTTTTAAAAAGCTAATTATAAGCTATCTAAGGCTGATTATTTCTTGTTCATCTAATCTCAAAATTATAAATTCAATACCCTTCTTATTTATGTAGATGATGTCATCCTAGCAGGAAACAATGTATAAGATATTGAAGACACCAAAACATTTTTGAAAAAGCAATTCAAATTGAAGGACTTAGTAAAATTAAAATATTTCCTAGACATATAGATTGCACGATCTAATAAAGAAATTGCTCTTTTACAGCTAAAATATATACTTAAGATTCTTGAAGATACAAGATATTTAGGTACATAATCAGCCTCTCTTCCCATAGAACAAAACTTATCTCTCAGTAATTTTGAAGGTGACTATGTTGATAATCCATATGCAGTTCATGTTCTAAGTTAATTTATGGACAAACCAAGAGTTCCACATTTAGAAGGAGCTCATTGTATTTTATGGTATGTGAAACAAACACTTGGACAAGGCATATTTCTTTATGCAAAGTTCAATTCAGCTAAATGCTTTTTGTGATGTGGATTGGGCTTGGTGTCGTGACACACGATGGTCAGTCACTAGGTATTGCATATTTCTTGGCAACTTATTAGTTTCTTTGGAAAATCAAAAGGCAATGGTCAGTATCTCAGTCCAGTACAAAAATTGAATACTGATTTATAGCTACTTGACTTATTGTGAAATTACATGGCTAAAAACAAATTTACAAAATTTGGATATCCAACAATCACATCTTGTCAATTTATATTGTGACAATCAAGCAACACTTCATATTATTTCAAATTCAGTTTATCATGAATGAACAAAATATATAGAAATTGATTGTTACATTGTACGAGAAAAAGTTTAAAAACAAATTTTCAAAATGACTGGCATATTCACAGCAAACTAGCCAATTGACATTTTCACAAAACTATTCAGTTTTTCACAATTTTCAACTCTACTAAGCAAGTTAGGAATAATCAATATCCATTCCAAACTTAGGGAAAATGTTAAAAAAAGTAGAGTCAATCATCACACAAATTCTGGACAAAATTTCCTTTTCAACATTCGCTTCTTCATAATTCTGCAAATGAAAATGAAAATGAAAAGAATTTAAAGCTCCACAGGAAATACACACAAAAAGCACTGTAAATTACTAAGTAATTAATCAATTTCAATTCTATATAATTAATTATTAAACATATATATTTGGATTTAAACAAATTTCTACATAATCCCATCTTCTATAGACATAGAAAGGAGAGAAAAATTAAAGAATTATTTAACGAATCCAAATAAAATAATTTGGACTCAAAAAATTCAGAACCACAATTTACATTATACAACAGAAAAAGCCTAATATAATTTTAGGAATCACAGAGATCAAGACTCAGATGGGTGATCTGAGTTATACCCACTAGAAATCGCCGCCGGAGTCGACGAGTTTGAGCTGGTAAAACCACCACCATTTGGGCTCGGCTTTTCATCAAGAAACTTCACGGTTGTTGCTGCTGATTTCATTAATCCCTTGAATATCCTCATCTTGACCTGGCCTCTTTTCGGAGGAAGAGTTTGCCGGTGCCGCCGCTGGCCGGAGTCAAATGGTGCATGCTCCATTTCTTGGATATGGGTATTGAAAAATGAAAATCTACAAGAAAAACAGAGCAGAGGAGGAAACAGGAAAAGAGGAAGAGAGTGATTGGTGTAGAAATGAAAGGTGAAGCGCAGCCCGGAGAGTGGTGGGTTTATATATACAAATGGAGGATGGGGTAGTTGCTTGCTTGCTAAGATTTTAACAATAGAAACTAGAAACTGTGCTAGAGCATATGCTGATTCTTGTGTGTAGTGTGTAACTAACAACCTGGTGGTCCTATTCTGCTGGACCATTTGAACTTAAAGCCTAAATGGTCCCTATTTTCAGGTGGGCTTGCTTTTCGGTTATAAATGGACTAACCATAATCGGAAAAGCGCACACAAATCTTTGTTCCTTTGACTGCCCCAACTCAAAACTCTACTTGTTCAGGTTTCTCTTATGCTCCAATTTCATATTTGATTCCTTTTAAGAGCCTAAAATTTAATTATTCTTTTAGTCTTGGGAAAAAAAAAAAGAAAAATTTTGGTTAACATAATTCTAAATTTTAGTCATTGTCATATTTCAAGCCAACTTTTAAATTTTATTATTTTTTAAAAAATAATGAGAATAGATCTTTTTAATTAAATCAATCAGATTATTTTCAAATGATGGAATAAAATTTCTTTTAGTTATTTATCATATAATTTTAGGTTTTAAAGTATTAATATATTATATATTTTTAAGTTTTTAGATAATTCAATAATTTTAAAACTATTAAGATTGAAAATAACAAATTATAAATACAACCAAATAATGTGAATAGATATTCAAAAAGAGACATTCCAACATTTCAATATGAACTCCTAAATATTATATTTCATTAATACAATTTCATACATTACAACAACTTAAAAAGAAATATATATATATATATATATATATATCCACCAGCTCAAGCTCAGTGAAGTAGTCAGCTCACAGTGCAGCATCATCAGCAACTTGTAGTAGTTAGTGTTCTTAGTTTTTGCAGTAGTAGTTTAGTTTTAACTGAGTCAGCATTAGCAGTTAATTGACATTGGTTTTCTGTATAAGCTTAGTTGGCATTCCTTGATTGGAGAAGGTAATTAGAGGAATTTGTATATTAAGACCATTTGCGATTCATTTATGATATGAGATTCATTCTCTCAGTTCTACTTGCTTTCTTTACAATTTCTCTATCTTGCTTGCTCTGTTGCAGCTCTCTTGATGATTTAAAAGTGAATTATAGATTTCTTAATTTGTTCATGATATCGTAGCAGAATTAATTAAGATTCCAGCCTATGAAAATTCTATTTTTAGTTGTTCTTTCTTTTGTAATTAGTCGAATTCTAATGTTCATTTTCTTTGATTGATTAATAATGGAGTCTAACGATGCAGATCCCCTCTTCTTGCACACCTCTAACCATCCAAGGATGTCCCTAGTCACAAATCTACTAAACAGAAAGAACTATCTATCATGGAGTTGTTCAATGAGGATAGCTCTAGAAGCCATGATTAAACTAGGATTTGTGGATGGGACTTATGAGAAACCACCGGCTGGAGATCCAAATCTTCCTCAATGGAGAAGGGTCAATTGCATGGTGATTTCATGGTTTTTGAATTCTATTGCTAAGGAAATTATTGAGTCATTTTTGCTCACTGAAATTGCTAGAGATCTCTAGATCGAATTAGACCAACGTTATGGTGAAAGTAATGGACCACTTTTGTTTCATATTAAATGAGAGATTAGTGCGATAACTCAAAAATATTTGACAGTTGATCAATACTTGAATAAGCTTAAAAGATTGTGAGATGAACTAAACTGTCTTTAACTAATACCTAAGTGTACTTGTGCAAGATGTACTTTTGGCATTGATAGAGACATTGATAAGACAAATTCTAAAGAAAAATTAATAGAATTTTTGGCTGGTTAAATGACACTTATGATGTGTTTAGAAACCAAATGCTGCTAATGGATCCCTTATCTAGTGTGAATAAGGGATACTCAATGTTAATGAGTGTCAAGAAGCAAAAGAAATCAATGTGTAGGACGAGTTTTTAGAGAACAATACATTACTAGCCATCAAAGGGAATGGATATAAAGGTAACAAACCTTATAAATGTGAGGATGGGTCAAAGAAATACAAAAGGTAGTGCTACTGTGATCATTGTAACATTGGAGGCCATGTAAAAAAGACTTGTCTTAAACTTCATGGTTATCCTATATGCTGAGAAGGGTAAAGATGGACTTAGAAGAAACATGGCAAACTTAGTGGAAGATGGTGACACACCTCTAGAATCATCAAATTTGATTCAAGATTGCAAATATGAAAATTCGAAGTCAATGGCTCAAATTATACAACAAGAAGTTATTAAGTACATGAAAGGTAAGATGGTGGCAAAGAGGGCATGCGTTAACTTTTCTCATAATATGGAATTTGCAGGTGAGAAACCTACTCAATATGCACTTCACACACTTGATTATATTGGAAATAACTCTTGGATGATAGAGACTGGTGCATGAAATTATATGTTTACCAAATATGAGCCATTATAATCCTGATAATACCCTTACCTACATAAAACACATTGCAATAGTAAACCTACACTCCAACGTAACCTTGATAGAAGTTCTCTTTATGCCAACCTTTAGATTTAATCTCTTATCAGTAAACAAACTCATCAAGTCGATAAGCATAACTTTCCTCTTCTATCCTAACTTTTGTTTTTTTGCAAGACTAGAGGACTAAAGGATTAATAACTGTGGGAAAAGTACATGGTACAATGTACATCTTGAACTCTAGTTCTTTTACTTATCAAACCATATAGGAATGTGTCTCACAATTGAACAATTACATTTGTAATACTCCTTTTTTACCTTCTACTTTTCAGTGTAATAATACATCACTAACTGCTGAATTGCAATGTAATAATTCATTTATTTCGAATAAAGTTCCTAATTTTGTCAATCTATGGCATCAAATGATGGGACATATTTCTATAACTATGTTAAAACATTTACCTTTTTGGAATTATAGTCATAATATTAATGTTTGCGATACATGTCATGAAGCTAAACAGACTAAGCTTCATTTTCCAATCAGTATGTACAAACTAATAAAGTGTTTGAACTTGTGCATATGGATCTCTAGGGTCCATATAAACAACCAACTACTGGTGATACTCATTAAATGTTGATAGTCGTAGATGATTATAGCATAGCTATCTGGATATACTAGATAAGTGATAAAAGTAAGGAGATTTGGGTTATATTAGGCTTTTTATCCATGGTAGATACTCAATTTGTAGAAAATGGATTTTTACATAAGAAATGATATGCTTACACTCCACAATAGAATGGAGCTATAGAAAGAAGACAAACATTTCCTTGAAGTAGCCAGAGCCCTATTATTTCAGTCACATTTTCCAAATAGATATGGAGAGTGTTAGTACTCATTGTTGTTTATAAAATTAATAGGCTACCAAGTTATATTCTTAAGATTACATCTATCATCATGTTCAAGCTAATACTTCTACTTATGCTATTAATTCAGCAATTAGTACTCGTACTTTATCCTTCACTTCAAAGGCCTTTCCTTTTTATAACACACCTAACTTTTCTTCTTCCTCTTTGGTATTTCTAGCCAACATTTCACAGGTTAAAAAGCCTACTCATTATAAATAAGCAATGAAACACAAAGAGTGGGTGGAACCTATGTAAAGGGAACTTGATCCATTAGAAGCTAATGAGACTTAAGAGTTAACTATTTTGCCACCCAATAAACAAGCCATAAGCTTAAAATGGGAGTATAAGGTCAAATATAATCTTAATGGGACAATGGAAAGGTATAAAGTGTAACTCCTTCAAGTTAGGACCTAGAAATAATATGTAATAGGTGTATATAAATGAAATATAAGTAGTTATAGGTTTTGAAACATGAAAATAGTTAAAAACATATAAAAAATGAAGTTTTCTAGTGTTCATGATCGTGAATGTATCATTATGACAATGAATGTCAAGAAATCAGAATTCTGACGCTGTGTAGCTTCACAACCATGACACACTTGGTCATGCTCGTGTAGACTTGTAGTTTAAAATAGGTAGTTTTATGCTTTTTTTTTTTATAGAAACTCATGATTTTTGTACTTGAAATCCTAGCCACACCTTTAGCCTCAAAAATGATTTTTTATTCAATTCCTTTTTCTTATTATCTTTGAATATATGAAATCAACTCCTAAATAAGATTTAAACAGGTTAGAATCAAGGGTTTTTCCTATTTTCAAATAGGGCAGATTCTAGGAATAAAATAGAAACCGAATTTGGACCATAATCTATTATGATTCTTTAAACAAAGGTAATAAATCATGTATCTATTGTTCTTCCATTTGTTTAAATCCATTAATATAAGAATATAGTGATTAAGAACCCATTATGCTAGATTAAGTTGGAATTTTGTTTAGTTATGGTATAATGGACAATTTAGATTGGTTAGACAATAATGTGGTATATGATTTTGTGTTAAAGGCCAAGAAAGAAGATGAAGTAACCCACCAAATGGATTAGACACATGAGAGACAATCCTTAATAAGACTCCAATTCAAGTTTATATAAATTCTCATAATAATTTGCTTTTATGGCATGTTGTTTGTTGATATTGATGTTGTTATACTATCTGACATGTTCTTGGCATAATTTAGTGTAGACGATGTTATTATTGGACTTATGATTATATGTTTAGCTTTGTATGCATCTGTAATAAGGTAAGTTCAGCTTTATAGATTTTAGGTTTGATAATTGGGCATGAAATCTAGTTTGATTGATCAGTTGATGAATTTTCATGAAGTATAGATTAGAAATGATGAAATATGTTGGAAAGTGTTGATAGAAGGGGCTAACATTGGTTAGCCTTAAAGCCTTTACATGTGGTGCAAGGAATGACAATGGGCAGAGTTCTCCATCCTCGTCTCTGACCCCGACCCCGTCCCGTTCTTCAATTTTTTATTTAATTTAATGTTTTAAATAAAAAATATTTTTTACTTTAAATAAGTGTTATATTTTTATTTTATTATTTTTTAAAAATATTAAAATAATAAAATATAAATAATTATTATATATATAAATAAGAAAAATATATAAACATATTTTTTGGGGCGGTGATCAAAGTGAATGATGTATATACCATCCTAGACATAAAAAAAATTTTAGGGTTGAGATAGGATCAGGATGGAAAAAAAATTATAAAAAAAATTCTCCCTGTTCAGGTTGGGGTGGAGTGCCATGAGGGTGAGTCCAATTGTCATCCCTATGTGGTGCTTTATAATTACCTTGAATTAGGACTAAAATTTGACACATACTGTTGATTCATGACCATGACATGTTGTTTATGGTCGTGAATATCCACACAAAAGGTCATGGCTTGAGTAACAGGTAGACAACTCGTGAATGACCATTCATGCCTTTGAAAGTCATGTAATTAGAATTTTATATTTTGATTTTTTATGATAAAATAACATGGTGTTGGTATGCATACACACCTTGCATGATGTAATAAGATGATTACAATGTGACAATCTAAACATAAACATGGATAATACTATGCTTTAAATCACAAGGTGTTATGTGGAAATTATGAAATGGACTATTGAATATGATGAATAACTAGTTTTTAATTATGAATGCTCATTTTCTATACTAGGACTAGTATAGGATAGTTGACATGCCATTGAAGGGGTTACCATACCATAGTATATCTAGTGCATGGATTTATATTTTAGGGATAAGGTGGCTTAAGCTTAGGTGAATGTATCATTGATCCCATATGCAGTTATTATATTTCATTCAATTAAGGTGGTTTAAACTCAGGTAAGAGCACTCTTAACTTGAAAAACTTGGTTAAACACTATACAAATAGATGTAGTTAGTAAGTAAAATAGTTTAAACTTGGGTGAGAGCACTCCTGTTTTACAACTCGCTTCCAGACATTCCGAATCTTGAGTACTGGGCAGTGAAATATTAAACCTAGCAATAAGCAAAGTAAATTAGAAATATGAAAACTGAATATAATTATAACTTATAAAGGAACAAAGAAAACCAATAACCAGGTATATGAAACTAGAAAATAGGATTTCGCATTATATGATATGGTTGCTTTACAAATATATTTAGTAAGATAGGAAAATTTTAAAAGGAACATGTTTGTAAGGAATCTAGTCATGTGACATTCTCTTGTATAGTGGGGTTATGTCCTATTATATGGGTGGGTGTCGTTACATTTAGTGGTATTAAAGCCTAGTTTAGGTGGTTCTAGACCTAAGTGGATAATGGGTTTATTATGCATACATAAAAGTTTTTTATCTGACTCTGATTTGAACTACTTCTCTATGATTATGTAGGACTAGATTGAGATGGCAGCTGAATTGAATAGTATTGCTGAGAGCCATATAACTCCATATATCGTGGCACTGAACCAATCCAGTGCAACTAGTGTTCAAGGTCCAGATGTTGTACGAGTCTCGAACCAAGAGACTTTTGAACATACCAATCAGGGTAGGCTTGCTGCAATAGATTGCTAAAGTCGTACAATGGCCAGTACTAGTTTCTCCATCTCCACCACCAAACCTAAGGGTACAACTAGACAAGTTCCGTAAGTATGGAGCCACAAACTTTTTGTTAATGAATGATGATGATCTTACTACTGTAGAGTACTGGATAGAAAAGATTGACAAGGTCTGTGATGAGTTTGAGGTTGCTACTGACAAAAAGGGGAAGTATGCCATATCTTTATAATATGAGAATGTTTACGACTAGTGGAACTCAGTCTTGCTAAAAATAGAGGTTCCTCAGCTAGGGACGTAAGACTTCTTTTATTACTGAGTTTAAAAAGCAATATATCCCTTGGGTTACGGGTCCAACCTACTTTAAGGCAACAAATAAGAGAAGCTCAGAAGCAAGATCCAAAATTGATGATAATTGCTGAGGCCGTGAAAAATGGGGAGAGACCTGAATTTAAGATTGAAGAGGATGGAAGCATAAGTTATAAAGGAAGATTGTATGTGCCAAATGACAGCGGATTAAAACAAATAATTCTAAAAAAGGCACATAATACAACTTATTCCATGCATCCAGGAAGCAATAAAATGTATCAATACTTGAAAACTCATTATTGGTGGCCAGTAATGAAGAAAGATATTGTGGAATGCAATACAAAATGCTTGACATGCCAACAAGTGAAAGGAGAGCACCAGGTACCATCTGGATTCTTGCAACCTATTGCAATTCCAAAATGGAAGTGGGAAAGGATTACGATGGATTTTGTATCTGGTTTGCCTTTGACATAAAAGAAACATGATGCAGTATGGGTAATTGTTGACAGGCTTACCAATTCGGCTCACTTTCTACCAGTTCGGATGGATTATTCGTTGAGTCAGTTAGCAGAATTATATGTTAATGAGATAATTCGACTGCATGGGGTGCTAATATCTATTATTTCTGATCGAGACCCATGGTTCACATCAAAATTTTGGAAAAGTCTACAGAAAGTATTGGGGACCCGACTTACTTTTAGTACAAAATTTCACCCACAAACAGATGAGCAATCCGAATGAGTTATTCAATTGCTGGAAGATATGCTTAGAAGTTGTGTAATTGACTTTGAGGGTAGCTGGGATAAGTACCTATCATTGATGAAATTTGCATATAACAATAGCTATCAAACTAGTCTTGGCATGACACCATACGAAGCTTTGTATGGGAGGAGATGTAGGACACCATTATGCTGGATAGAACTTGGTGAAAAGAAGTTAATGGGGCCAGAATTAGTGCAGCAGACAGAGGAGAAGGTAAAATTAATCCAAGATCAGTTAAAAGCTACAACTGATCGACAAATTTCCTATGCTGATTTAAAGAGGAAAGACATTGAATATGCCGTCGGAGACAAGGTATTTTTGAAAGTTTTGCCTTGTAAGAAAGTACATCATTTTGGTAAAAAGGGGAAACTGAGTCCTAGATTTATTGGACCATACGAAATACTTGAACGTGTAGGTCTAGTGGCTTACAGATTGGCCTTACCACCAGAATTGTATAAGATCCACAATGTGTTTCATGTCTCAATGTTAAGGAGATATAGATTGGATTCGACACATGTAATACCTGTGGAATCAATAGAGGTACAACCAAACTTGACATATGTTGAAGAGCCAATGAAAATCATAGTTCAAGAAGTCAAAAAACTACGGAACAAGAAGGTACCACTGGTAAAGGTCCTATAGCGCAATCATGCAGTAGAAGAAGCCACCTGGGAGAGTGAAAAAATGATGAAAACTCAGTATCCTCAGCTATTCAGCTCCAACTAATTAGGTAAATTTTGAGGACGAAATGTTTCTTAAGGGGGAGAGAATTGTAACATCCAGTAATTTAGACCCAATTGCGCATGACCGTAGTGAGGCGCAAAGTTTCAATCGGAGTCTAAATTTGAACTCATAAAAAAATGACTAATAATAAGGGAAAATAATTAAGGGTATTATTATTTGGGAATTAAAAATATTAGGGGTAAAATTAGAAAAAATAAAATTTCCTATAGACAAAATCGGTATTATGAAGATTGTTGGGGAAAAAGTGTGAATATGGAGGAAGATGTGGCAAATATGGAATTTCTCAAAGTTTAAATGTTAATCAAGATTAATTAACTTAATAAACCAATAAGAATTAGGATTAATTTTAATTATTAGGACCCACTCCCTAATCAAAGTATAAAAGTCAAAAATGGGAGGAATTCTCCATTCTTTAACCCAAAATATCTAAGTCATCATCTTATTCTTTCTTCACCTATTTGGTCATCCACCTTAGTCCTTCCATAAGCCTCTATTTTCATTCAACCCAAGCTTGAAAAAGAGAGCAAAGAAATTAGTTTTGATAGAGGAAAAATCAAAATTTAAGAGTTCTTACCATAAAAGGTACCAAAGGAGCAAGAAGGAAGGAAGAAAGAAGAAAAGGAAAGAGAGAAAATTTAAGGGGAATTTCGGCCCACTTGGAAGATCCTTAAAGTGAGTTTATTCTTCTTAAATTTAAACTTTTTCGTTCCATTTAAGATCCATATTGATGATAGATGTGATTAGGTTTGGTAGATTTAGGTTATGTTGCAAGATTGGAATTAGGAATTTAAGTTTGAGATTAGTTTATGAAAGTTGTAGTTAGACTTTGAATTGATGACATTTGATGTTAATTAATTATTTTATGACTTAAAACCTAGAGAAAAATGATGTTAAGGGATGAATGAGGGACTACCATAGTTAATGAAATTTAGAAAAAATTGAAATTAATATAGAAACACCACAATTGGTGATAGATTAAGTGTGAATTTAGTGTTGAATTGAAGAAAATGAATTGGAAACTAGGATATAGTTTTTGGGAAGCCATGACATATTAAGAGAGAAGTTTAACCTTAGTACAATTTAGCTCAATTAAGGTGTAAAATATATTAGGAGCATTAGAATATTATGTAAACATGAAAAGCATTGAAAATGGATATTGGAATTGAAATATGGTATGGTTGTGTAGGAAAAAAAAAGTGAACAAGTGAGAGGCCCTCAAGAGGGTGACAAAGGCAAGGAGAAAACTAGCTAATAAGGGAAGGAAAAGAAGGTTTAAGGGAAGAACCAAAGCTGATTAGGTATGTGTTTTATTGATAAAAATCTTACAATTTGTTAATATATATGGAATTATATATTAAAGTTTGATATGTTTGTGTTTGTTATATGTTGTGTGATTTGTTGTGGATTTGATATTTTATATGACAATGGAATCAATTGGTGTAAAATAATTGAGACATATAAATGTAGTTGTAATTCTGGAAATTTTAGTATCAAAATGAATGCAAATGATGAATGTGGTTGAAATGTGAATTGATGCTAATTGATGACTTGTGTACAGAATTCCAAGAACAACTCTAACTATTTTGATGATAACTTGAGTTCTTGAACTCATTTTTATATGTTCTTTATTGAAAATTAAAGCTAAGACATAGGGCTTTAAGATTTATTTAGTTATAAAATCTAATTGTGTCTAGATTTGCTCAGAAAAATGCATGAAGTTCAAACCTAGAATCTTTCAAGAAAATTCTGGGCAAAAATTTATGTGATGATGCAGTCTTCAATTGATCATACCTTTTGATAGAAAACTGGACTTTGAGTGATTTTTAATGAATATGAAAGCTAAGACAATAAGCTAAAAATAGTTAGAAGACCAGAACTGCCAATTTGAATTATAAATGGGCTAAAAAGGATGCCCAAAAATAGGTCCAAAATCTGTCATAGGTAAAAACATGAAATCTTTGGCTTTTACATGTGTTGTGATTATTTTATGTAATTATTAATGTGAATATTTACTTTATTCATAATTATAAATGTTTAACAAATTATTTATATGAGATTTTAGTGCAATAATAATGGAAATAAAGAACAAAAATAAATAAGCATAAATATTACAATTGAATAATATTGGTATTTTTGAAAATATTGGGAATTAAAATAAAAAAATTTAAGCCCAAAGACACCTAGGCTAGAACTAGAATAGAGAATAGTTTGATATGTCAATCAAGGGATTTAGGCATTCGGTACCAAATATGAAAGCCAGTATTAGCAATTTACAAATGTGCTCAGCGTAAAATGTTTAAGCCGGTAATGACAAAATTATTAAGCCGGTAATGACATTTTTATAAAAACGCTAGGCGCAATATTATGAAAGCCAGAAATGACAATCCTGTTATTCATATTAGTTAGTTCGGTTATAAGTGTTCTGAGAACAAGAAAATAATAATAATAATAATAATAATAATAATAATAATAATAATAATAATAATAATAATAATAATAATAATAATATCGAAGTATGTGTTTTTCATAAATATTATATGAATTAAAGTTGTTAAATATTGAGTATTTGCTGAAATTTATTGATTTTATATAATTCTTTATTTTATGTCTTATTTATTAAATATTTAATTAATATGTGAGAAAATATATATGTATATAAAATTTTTATTATTGAAGCACTACTAAGCTAGTAGCTTAGCGTATGTGGTTTCCTCTCGCGCAGGTTAGAAGGGTAACCGTAGAAATTAGAATTGTTAGAAGAAGAAGAGTACCCGGAGGAAAGCAGCTAGCAGCTTTGGTTTTCTTTTTGGTATATTTTGTTAAAAACTTTGTAAATTAAAGTATCGTTTTTATTTCATATAATGTGTATTAAATATGTGAGTCACTATATAAAAGAACATAGTTTGAATGTAAATTAATGTACTTTATAAATAAATAAAATTTTTAGTATTTATGTTTGTAATAATTTTTATTTCAATGTCTGCAATATTTTCGTTAAAAAATTAAAAAAAATTAAAAAAATTACTTCACTTTATTAATTTTATAAAACAGTAAGACGAGTAATGCTCACTTACCTTGTTGAACTACAGTGGGGTAAGAGGGTGTTACATACTCAATATTGGTTTTAAAATGTATAAATGAGTGCAACTTGTAATCTTTTATATGTAAAGTTTAAGTCTTAATATATTTAATATATTATGTTGTAGTGAAAACTTCAATGTTGATTTACGAATTCATCAAGTGATAATATAAGATATGATGAAACAAAAATTTACTATCAATGTTAACAGGATCTTATGTCTTATTTGTATACCATGTGTGATTATTTGACATAGAGATAGGTTTATATGGTATGATGTTACACATTTATTATTAATAAAAAATATTTTCATTATATGGTATTTATTGCATATGAATTGATAGAGATCTTACACTGTTTTGTGAAGTCCTTGGTATATAACACAATATGAAAGAAATCATGATGAGATTCCTATCATGTGCAATTATTTTTATACCTTAAATTATCCTTAGTCATAGGATTAACAAGATGAGACATTGTTAATCCGAATAGACTAGCAAATGTGATACTTTTTGACTAGGTCAAACAACTGATCCCATAAGCTGTAGATATGAGATGTTTAGAGTTAACATATGGATGCTTGCTAGAGTAGTCAAGTACATTGGATAGCCAGCCATGAGACAATCACATCGATTTCTATTCAATGCCAGTGATAGTTTCATCATATCAATGGTGCAAGTATCCTCAGAGTTGAAATGCTCAAGGTTACCTTCGATACTAAATATACTTTGACTACATTCTTTATTTCCTCTAAGAGGTTGCTCATAGGGTGGTGATTGGGTATAACATGAAGTATTCAAAGGTAGTTGAGTAGTCAATAAAGGATTTACCACTCCTGATAGAAAGAGAGTATACCTATGGCCTCTTGTAGAGACTATTACTCAAAAATCCTTGGCCAAAGTGGAAATGTCTTGAAGAAGGTCTTCAAGGATATATATGATAGAGTAATGAATTTTATAGACAAGAACTAACATCATTTGGACTAGGTGTGACATAGTCAATCTAGTACGAGTTGACACAGTCCGTACTTTAAACTAAATGAGGTATAGATTGGTGAAAGGATAAACACATAGTTATTGTCTATGGAAAGGTTTATAGTCAGACCATTAACTTTCTTGTCAATTGGGGGTCATGATGTGTTGCTAGATAACGCTCATAATCAAATTTAAATCATGTGATGATTTGAGCTGCCAACATAATAAAAAACCTAATGGGTCACATGCATAGAAGGAATAAAGGAAATGTGAAATGGGACTTGGATTGTATCCAAAAATATGATAGAGAAAGTTGCATTAAAGGGTTTCGCGTATGAGAGCAAAAGGGGTTGCATGTCACATGCACGTTATGGTTGTCTTCTGCAAGTGACATATGCAGTGCGCCATTCTATCTTGTGAATGAGGATTCCTCATATGCATGCGATAGTACAAAGGAATTTTGTCTCTAGTTCGAGGATGCCCCACACACGTGACAACAAGCCCTTTTGCATAAGGCTGTCACGTAGGCGCAAAGATATGCGATTATGCAGAATTTTATTCTGAATGGAAAGCCAAATGTGGGTTTTTAAGTGTCCTACACTAATTATGATTAGAGAACTTATAAATACCCTCAAAAGGGCTCAAAAAGAGTGCTAGCACCTTGAGAAAATAAAATTTATTCTCTCTTCTTCTTCCATCTCTCTTAAGAGATTAACCTCCATTGCTAACACTTTATTGGTTGATCACCCCATCACCCTTGTAGTTATTTATTTCATTCCTTTGCATGGATTACTATTAGAGACAATCTAGCCTTAATTGTTTCAGTTTGTGACAATCCAACCTGAAGGGAAAGCTCACGTGCTTGGAAAAACCAAAGATCAAAGAAAAAGTAATAAGTTTCTCCCATTAGATAGTATTACCCAATTTTAATATACATAGGGTGTTCCATAGCTTTTGGTTTTAATTAAAATTTAAATTTCTACTATGCCATATATAAGATGCATGTTCAAAACCCAATAGTAGCATTAGAGCTACCATATGTAAATTAATTTTGGATTTAATTGAACTATCAATAAAATTGATTGAAAAGGGAACAACTAGGATTCCCTCATTTCGTTAGAAATGAATTTGATTATGTTAGGCCTCAAATTTTATTTTTCATTCAATAACATATTAATATGATGATATTAAATGTTTCTGATGATAATAAAATGATATAATTGGATTTAAATATGAAATTCAAAATTGTTCATAGTTACTGAAAAACTAAGAGTTTATGAAACCTATTGTAGCCAATTATGTTCTGTCATGGGGCTGTTTGATTTGGTTTATTAATTTGATTTTTCAAAAATATTTAAGACATATTTAGAATGTCTTTTAAGGTATGGAAAGCCACTTAATTTAATCAAAAATCATTTTTGATCATTATATCAACAAAACTGAAACTGAGCAAAAACTCTTCTATGCGATGGGACTATTTTGTTTTGTTTAATTTAATGGCATGCACTTTCATGATCAGAACATTAATTATATGTTTATGAGATATTTATAATGTTATTTTGATGTCAATTTCATACTAAAGTCAAATTAAATTTGTAATTAAATGCATTAAATTGGTAGTAATCTAGTATGCTAAGTAGGCAATTTTAGAAAACTTTTTGATATGATCAAATGTATACCTAATTTGCATGATTTTATTTTAAAAATTATTTCTAAATAATCATATGATTATTTAATAAGATTAAATAATGAATATATGATGAATTTCATTTAAGGCCAAACTATCAAAATAAAGTTTTAAGAGTTGAAGCAAAAGGAACCCAAATTGTTACTTTTATATATTACCTTTATTTATGCATTAGAGAATGCATGCAAAGAGTGTATGAAATGATTTGATTATGGACTATACCAATGTGATTGATCATGCACGAAATTTTGTTTTCAGTAAATAGGGCATACGAGTCCTTACCTTCTCTATTCTCTCTATTGTATTTCTTTTCTCATCTTACTACCTTCAAATGTAACTTGAGTTTTTCTTATGAAAAAATTATGTAATTAGATTACATAGGATTAGAATAGAAGTGAAGTACAAAGGAGTAAGAAGTAAAAGAGATGGTGCCAAAAGCAAAGGAGCATTAAAATAGGAAATTATTTTCTATTTTGGTGTTGTAATTTCAAGCATCTACCTAAGTGAGACCTAGTAAATCATTTCATGACTTGAAAGATTAATGTTAGATTATGTCCATAATCATGACCATAGAATTAGTGTAGTTATCTTATATAACTACTTTGATGAATAGATATATTATGCATGCCAAATTGCCATGATGAGACCTAAATTAATGAAATCTCTCATTAATAATATTAAGGCCAATGCCTTCCATTAATATGGAAAGAACCAGAGTTCTTTTAGAGTTTGGTTTGTTGGGAAAATCCAAGTTCGCTCTATAAGAACCATTGAAATATGATTTCATGATTAGTGGGCCTACTTTAACTAGTTATATTGGTTTGTTGGGCAAATCCAAGGTCAATGTGATGTACACATATCAAGAGATGTACACATATCAAGAGTTTATAGCCCAATGATTGGGTAAGTATACATGAGATGTACACATATCAAGAGTTTATAGCCCAATGATTCAATAGTTTCATAAAGGATACAATTGGTATGAGATAACTACCAATTGACCTAAGATGGTTTGTTGGGCAAACCTAAGGTCATTTTTAATGATGTTGGATACTAACCCATTAGGAGAGCTTTCACGGATTCTCTTGGATTTATAGTGAGGGTTATGGGTTCATAATAAAATAGTGGGAGTTATAATGTACATTTATTAAAGACCTAATATTCATGCATTTAGTACATTTTCTAACATGATCTTTCTTTATATCTAGGTTGCTAGAATCATGTCATCAAATGTGAACCTACGATCAGTTCTCAAAACAAACAAATTAACTGGCTCAAACTTCTTTGATTGACTAAGGAATTTGAGAATAGTTCTCAAAACCAAAAGGATAACATATGTCTTGAAAGAACCGCTTCCTTTCCCTTTTGCTGATGATGCATCTATTGATGAATAATTGACATATAAGAAGCATATGAATGAGAGTGAGTTGGCGAGTTGCATTATTCTTGCCTCTATGTCTTTCGAGCTTCAAAAGTAGCATGAAAACATGAATGCTAACACCATTGTGTATCATCTAAGGGAGCTTTTTGATGAGCAAGCTAGAACTGAGCGATATGAGATATTAAAGTTGCTCTTCCATTCCAAGATGGTTGAGGGGACTTCTACAATGCAATATACATTGAAGTTGAATGGGTATATTGAGCAATTATCTTCTTCGGGTTTTCTTATGGATCATGAGTTAAGTATAAACTTAATTCTCCAAAGTTTACCTGAATGTTATGCACACTTCATGAAAATATCCACTTTGATCCCTGAATTGATCAATATGCACAAGAAAACGGAGCTTCTATCAAGAAAGAGCGAAAAGCTATAATGCTAATGGCCATTGGAAAAGGAATGATAAGACCTATCTATAGTCTTTGAAGAAGGAAAGGATAAGACATTGGATGCACCTTATACTTCAGGTATTTATGCTATTGAGGTTAATACTATTTCTATTAATAATGCATAGGTATTGGATACCAAATGTAGCTCACACATATGTAATGATATGCAGGGCCTAAGGAATAGTAGACAACTCAAGAAAGGAGAGTCAGACCTATATATTGGCAATAGAGTAATAGTTGTTGCATTAGCTATAGAGACTTATATATTGACACTCCCCAGTAGATTTGTTATAGAATTAGAGGATTGTTATTATGTTCCAATTTTAACAAGGAATATTATTTTTGTTTCTTGTTTAAATATAAAAGATTTTCATTTAACTATTAATGGCAATGGTTGCTCTATATGGTTGAATGATATTCTTTATGGAACTGGTGCATTATGTAATGGAATTTACATTCTTGACATGTCTAATTCAGTCCTCAATATCAGTAATAAAAGACAAAAGTTTGATAACCTGAAACCATCATATTTATGGGATTGTCGACTTAGTCATATAAATGAGAGGCACATGACTAAGTTACACAAAAATGATGACTTAGGGTCATTTGATTATGAATCATATGAAACGTGTGAATCTTATTTGTTAGGAAACATAACAAAATCATCTTTTAGTGGAAAAGGTGAACATGCCAATGGGCTATTAGACCTTGTACATACAGATGTATATGGACCAATGTCAGTGCACGCTAGAGGTGGTTTTATCTACTTCATTACCTTCATTTATGATTTTTCATGGTATGGGTGCTTGTATTTGATGAGATACAAATTTGAAGCTTTGAAAATTTCAAATAATTTAGAAATGAAATAGAGAAACAACTTGACAAAAGTATTTAAACACTTAGATCAAATCAAGTTTGAGAATACTTAAGCAAAGAGTTTTAATGTCATCTAAGAGATAATGGAAATTTATCTCAATGGACTCCATCTTACATGCCACAACCAAATGGTGTAGCTGAAAGGAGAAACTGAACATTTTTAGACATGATGAGGTCAATGATGAGCATTGCAGAACTGCCTAAGTCCTTTTAGGGTCATGCACTGTTCTTGAGAGATATGGATTTCTTATAAGTGAACATAATGATGTATTGCTCATAGAGGATGATGAGCCTACTACCTATGAAATTTTTTTGAATAGTCATGAATCTGACAGATGGCTAAAAGCCATGCAGTCAGAGATGGATTCAATGTATAAAAACTATGTATGGACTTTAGTTGATCCACCTGAAGGGATAAATCCTATTGGGTGCAAATGGGACTTCAAGAAAAAGACTAACATGAAAGGTAATGTACTACCTATAAAGCTAAGCTGGTAACTAAAGGATATCATCAAAGACAAGGTATTAACCATGACAATACCTTTTCTCCAGTAGTTATGCTTAAATCCATCAGGATACTCTTAGCTATTGCTACTAATTATGATTATAAGATTTGGCAAATGGATATGAAAACAATTTTCTTTGATGGAAATCTAACGAAGGATGTGTACATGACACAATCAAAGGGTTTCACATCCTATGATGGAAAAAAGGTATGCAAATTGCAAAGATCCATTTATAGAAGTAAGCATCCAGTAGTTGGAACATCTGATTTGATGAAACAATCAAAAAGTTTGGTTTACAAGAAGGTTAGTGGAAGTATAGTCATATTCCTTGTATTGTATGTTGATGACATACTTTTTATAGGAAACGATGTCTCAATTTTTCAATCATTTAAAATTTGGCTTTCTAAGAATTTCTCCATGAAAGACCTTAGAGAAGCAACCTATATATCGGGGATTAAGATCTATAGAGATAGATTTAAAATGTTGCTTTGTCTTTCTTAATCTACATACATAGATAAGATTCTAAAGAGGTTTAGCATGGAACAATCCAAAAGAGGATTAATTCCTATGACTCATGGGATTACCTTCTCCAAGTCCATGTGTCCAAAAGCACAGGATGAACAAACACATATGAGTAGGATTTCATATACTTTGAGTATTGGATCTATCATGTATGATATGTTATGTACTAGGCCTGATGTATCATATGCTCTAAGTGTCACAAGCAGATATCTATCAGATCCTAATGAGGGGCATTGGGTGGTTGTCAAGAATATCCATAAATACTTGAGAAGGACTAAGGATGCATTCTTGGTTTTATGGGTATGGTGAGCTTAAAGTAAGCAGGTATTCGGATGCCAGCTTCCAAACTAACAAGTATAACTCCAAATCCTAATCATGCTATGTATTCATATTAAATCCCAAAGTAGTTAGTTAAAAGATTTTCAATAAGAGATGACTGTAGATTCTGCAACTGAAACGAGTACATTACAGCTTCTAAGACATTTAAGGAAGCAGTTTGGATAAAACAATTCATCACAGTATTGGAAGTGGTTTCTAGCATTGTTGATCTAATACCTTTATATTGAGATAACAATGGAGCGATTGTACAAGAAAGGAACCACAGTCTCATCAAAGATCCAAACATGTACTCACACATTACCAATTGATTTTGGAAGTCATTGATATACATGATGTAAAGATAGAGAGAGTTCCCACTGATCAGAATATAGTTGATCCTCTCACTAAGCCCTTTCCCTAAAAGAAATATGATAGTCATGTATTCGCTTATGGTATTATGTACAAAGGCGATTGGCTTTAGTGTAAATGGGAGCTTTTAGAGAGGTGCCTTATAGGCAATCACCTTAGGTATTTGATGTACTCATTTATTATTAATAAAAGGTATTTTTATTATATGATGTTCGTTGCATAAGAATTGATTGAGATCTTAAACCATTTAATGAAGTCTTTGTTATTTAACACAGTATGAATGAAATCATGATGAGATCTCTATCATGTGCATTTGTGTTTATACCTAAATTATCTATAGTCATAGGATTAATAAGATGAGATATTGTTAATCTGAATAGACTAACACATGTGATACTCTTTGACTAGGTCAAACAGCTGATTTCAAAAGTTGTAGACATGAGATGTTTAGAGTTAACATGTGAATGCTTACTAGAGTAGTCAAGTTCATTGGATGATATGCTATTAAACAATCACATGGATGTCTATTCAATGTCAGTGGTAGTCTCATCATAGCAATCGCATGGATGTTTAGAGTTACCTTGGATACTAAATCCTATACTTTGACTCCATTCCTCATTGCCTCTTAGAGGTTGCACATAAGATGGTGATTGGGTATAACATGAGGTATTCAAAGGTAACTGAGTAGTCAATAATGAATTCACCACTCCTAATAGAAGAGAGTATACCTATGGCCTTTTGTAGAGATCATTACTCAGAAATCCTTAGCCAATGTAAACATGTCTTAAGGAATGTCTTCAATGACATATCTGATAGAGTAATGATTCTCACACATAAGAGCTAATATCATTTGGATTAGGAGTGATGTAGTCAATCTAGTGGAAGTTGACACATAGTCCATAATCTGAACCAAATGAGGTATATCTTGGTGAAATGATATATTGCATAGTAATTGTCAATGGAAAGATTTATAGTCAGACCACTGACATTCTAGTCAATTAGGGGGGTCATGATATGTTACTAGATACGACTCATGATCTGCTTTAAATCATGTGATGATTTGAGTTGTCAACATAATTAGAAACCTAATGGGTCACATGTATAGAAGGAATAAAGGAAATGTGAAATGGGTTTTGGATTGAATCCAAAAACATAAGAGAGAAAGTTGCGTGCAAGAGTTTCCCGTATAAAAATGAAAAGGGTTACATCTCACATACACATAATGATTGTCATGTGCAAGGGACATGTGTAGAGTGCCATTTTGTCGAACACACAAGGATTGCTTGCTTGCACATAATGTGCAAGGTTGTTGCACATGCGATGACCTCCTTGCGTGTGCAATGATTATAGTTATGCAAAATTTTAATTTGAATGGAAACCCAAATGTAGGGTTTTAAGTGTTTTACCCTTATTATGACTAGAGGACTTATAAATATCCTCAAAAGGGCTCAGAAAGAGTGTTTCCACCTTGAGAAAATAAAAGTTATCCTCTCTTCTTCTTCCATCTCTCTCAAGAAATTAACCTTTATTACTATCACTTTGTTGGTTGATCACCTCATCACCCTTGTGGTTCTTCTTTTCATTCTTTCATGTGGATTACTATTAGATACAATCCAAACTTGGATTGTTGTGGTTTGTGACAACTCAACTTGAAAGAAAGGATTATAAACTTGGAAGAATAAAAGATCAAAGAAAAGATAATAAGCTTTTCCCATTAGATGGTATGATCCAATTTTAATATACATAGAGTGTTCCATGAGTTTTAGTTTTGATTAAATTTTAAATTTTACTATGCCATGTATGAGATGCATATTTAAAATCCAACAAGGTATACATAGGGTGTATTTTGGTTATATATGGAAGAGAATTTCCTACAGACTTGATAGTGTTTCCTTTCCATAAGTTTGATGTCATTTGGGGCATAGATTGGCTTTCACATTTTGAGGCAGTAATAGAATGCAAGGCAAATTTATTGGTACTTAAAACACCTTAATATAGAATGTAAAAGTGGAAAGTGAGTTGTTCCCAAAAACTCCACAAGTTATCTTTATGATGAAAGCGAGAGGATGATGGGGAGGAAATGTGAAATTTATTTGGCTCATGTTGTTGACATCAGAAAGTAAGGAGAAGATCTTAAGGATATCCCTACAGTTAAAGAATTTATAGATGTTTTTCAGATAATCTACCAGGGTTACCACTAGATAGAAATATTGAGTTCTCAATTGATCTCTCCCTATACACAATATCCATATCAGTAGTCCCATATAGAATGGCACCATTTAAGATGAAAGAGCTTAAGGCTCAATTGTATGAACTATTAGACAAAGGATTAATCACATCGAGTTTGTCTCCATGGAGTGCTCTGGTGTAATTTATAAAAAAGAAGGATGGGTTTATGAGGTTATACATAGACTACAAACAATTGAATAAAATGACAATCAACAACGAATATCTCTTACCACAGATTGATAACTTGTTTTATGAATTAAAGAGTGTATGTGTATTTTCTAAAATTGACTTAATATCAAGGTATCACCAGTTAAGAGTTAAGGCAGAAGACATATCTAAGACAATGTTCAAAACTTGATATGAGCATTATGAGTTTGTGGTTATGCCTATTGGTTTAACCAATGCTCTTACAGTTTTTATGGACTTGATGAATAAGGTATTCAGACCTTATCTAGACTAGTGTGTTGTGTCTCTATTGATATTATTCTGGTGTATTCTAAGACACCTGAGGAGTATGATCAATATTTGAAGATAGTGTTGTAAACACTTAGGGAGTAGAAATTGCTTGTCAAGCTCTTTAAATGTAAGTTTTGGCTTGATGAAGTAGTTTTTCTTGGACACATTGTGTTAGTAGATGGTATAAAGGGTTGATCTTAGCAAGGTAGAGGTAATAATGAGTTAGAAGCCTCTCCTTAATGTTACATAGATTAGGAGTTTACTTGGGTTAGCTGGTTACTGTAGAAGATTTGTTAAGGGTTTTTCGATGATCTTTTCTTTTTTTACTAGGTTATTTATAAAAGATGTGCATATAGATGCCTAAAAAGTTTTGATAGTCTTAAGAAGGTGTTAACAGAGGCTCTTATTCTAGCATAGCTAGTCCCTAATAATGAGTATGTCATCTATAATGATGCTTCTCATAATAGATTTGGTGTGTACGAATCTAATAGGGCAAGGTAGTAGCATATGCATCCTGAAAGCTAAAGACACATAAGAAAAATTACCCCACACATGACTTGGAGTTGGTTTGTATTATCTTTGTATTGAAGATATGATATCACTATCTTTATAGGGAGAAATGTTTCCATCTACATAGACCATAAGAATCTGAAATATCTTCATACACTGAGAAAGCTTAATTTGAGACAAAGGCAATGGTTAAAGTTGATAAAGGATTATAATTGTGTTATTGTAGTGGTCAATGCATTGCATAGGAATATGGTAGTTGAGTTGCATATTTGTCCTAGACTTAACTAGGAGATTATAGATGCATATAAATAAGATAGTAAACTTGTTGGGACAACTGAATTGGTCTCTAAGGGGGAGAGACCTAGTTATACAGTTGATCAGATGGTGGGCTATATTATTAAGACCATTTATGTGTTCCTGGTGTTGATGAGTTAAGATAGAGGATCCTACACAAGGCTTATGAGACTAGGTATGTTATGCATTCGAAATGTAATAAGATGTATCATGACTTGAAGAGTAAGTACTGTTGCACAAGTATGAAGAGATATATCACATAGTACAAAATCAGATGTCTGACTTGTTAGCAGATTAAGGTAGAACATCAGGTACCATCAAGTTTATTGTAGTTGATCACATTATCAGAATAGAAATGGGAGAAGATTACTATAGACTTCATGATTAGGTTGCTAATGACACCTAGGAGATATGATATTGTATGGGTTATTGTGGATAGGCTTACTCACTTCTTGCCCATCAGGATAAATTAATCTTTTAGCATACTAGAAAAGCATTATATTAATGAGATAGTACGCTTCATGGAGTACCAATCTCCATTGTTTCAAATAGGGATCCCAAGTTCACTTATCAGTCTTGGGATAGTTTATAGAAGCTCATTTTTACCATAGCTTTCCGTCCCTGGAAAAAGGATAGCTAGAAAGAGTTATACATATCCTAGAGAATATAATGAGTTATGTAATAGAATGTATCTTTCTTTATTAGAGTTCACCTACAACAATAGCTATCAGTCTAGTATCAAGATGCCTCCTTATAGGGCACTATATGATAGGAAGTGTCGAACACCCCTATGTTGGACAAAGCTCAATGGGAGAAAGCTAGTGAGGCCAAACATGGTATAAGATATATAGAATGGGTTATCTAGAACAAATTAAAGGCAGTTTTAGATAGGAAAAAAATCATATACGAATCTCAAGATGAGAGATATAAAGTATACAATGGGAGATAAGGTTTCCTTGAAAGTTTTTCTATGGAAGAAGATCTTAAGATTAAGGAAGAATGGCAAATTGAGCTCAAGATTCATTGGGTCTTATGAGATTCTAGTGAGAGTGGGATCAGTTGCTTACAAGCTCGCTCTACCATTAGAGTTGTGCAACATATATGATGTGTTCTATGTCTTCATGTTGAAGAGATACATGTCGAATCCATCTCATATTATTCCAGTTTAAAGCATTGAGTTGAGACCAGATTTGATTTATGAAGAAGAGACAAATGAAATTCTAGCTAGAGAGATTCAATAACTAAAGAACAAATGAGTACCCTTAGTTAAAATACTTATCGAAAAATCATGCAATAGAAAAGGCTATATGGAAAAACGAAGAGGTGATGAAAGACCATCTTCTATAGGTATTCAAAGACAATACATAAGGTAATTTCAATGATGGAATTCTTTAAGAGGGAAAAAAATATAACACCTACAAGTTAGGGTTTAGAAATAACATGTAGTAGGTGTATATAGGTGAAATGTAAGTGGTTATGAATTTTGGAACATGAAAAGAGTAAAAAAGACATAAAAGGGAAATTTCTCATTGTTTACACCTATGAATGTATCATCATGACCGTGAATGTCGAGAAATAAGAATTCTAATGTTGAGTAGCTTCACAAACATGACACATATGATCACGCTCGTGAAGACCTACAGTTTAAATTAGGCAGCTTTATGTTATTGATGGAAACTCACGATTTATGTGCTTGAAACCTTGGCCATAGATCTATAGCCTTATAAACGATTTTTACTTGAATACCCTTCGATTATTAGCTTTGAATATATGAAATTAACCCTTAAATAAAGATTAAATTTTGATAGAATCAAGGGTTTTCGCTATTTTCAAATAGGGTAGATTTTGGAAATAAAGGTGAAACCAAATTTGGACCATAACCTATTCTCATTCTTCAAAACAAAGGTAAGAAATCACGTATCCATGGTGCTTTCATTCATTTTGTTGCCCAGATATTGAACCAAGAAGGAGGGTTAAATTGGATATTAAAAATTTTAACTTTTAAGTGCGGGAAGAAAAGTTAAGATGAGTAGAGATAGAAAGATAAGACACAAGAATTTTTATAGAAGTTCGGGTGTTAACTAACCCTACTCCTCTCCCCAATCTCAATTGGAAGTTTCACTAACACTCTAAGTGTTACAATGGAATTTTACAAGCTCACTCCCAACTATGGTCTTTCTAACAATGGATCACACCTAACCCAAAAATTCCTTGTGTTTTAATGGCTCACACAAATAACCAATTCCTTGTGTTTTAAAGGCTCACACAAATAACCCTTACAAGTGTTCTACTCTTAACCCCATAATACCCAAACTCACTTGAGTTGATGATTACAGAGAGAAACACTTACAAATCTTTAATGCTCAGAGAATGATGAGCAAAAAGATTTTCACAAAGAATAAATGTTTATTTTGAAAGTATTCAATGCACAAATGACTTACAACAAGATTTTGATTCAAAGTATTAACTATTCTCTTGTTCTGGATTCATAAATGACTTGCATTTATACTTCCATGGTGAATTACAGCCATTTGATTGCATCTAATACGGAAATAGCCATTGCACCAACTCTTATTTTTGCTCCTGACATGTTTCTCTTTCCTCTTTCACTGTCGTGATTATGTTTGTCATGGTCGTGACTGTTCTTCTAAGTCGTGACTTGAGTGGTGACTTTGGCCATGAAGTATTCTGGAAGGATTTGAAATGTTTGATCACGGGCGTGACATTATATCTTCACGGGCATGAACAACCTTCCTAGCCGTGGTCCAAGTGGTGACTCTGGCCGTGAAGCTCTCTAGAAGAATTTGTCATGTCTTTTCACTGGCGTGACTTTTTTTCACGGGCGTGACTAATATGATCATTTACAGTTGTTATTATTCTTCATAGCTGTGAACTTTAAATGTTGGATTGTTGGCGTTAAGCTTCATCATGGGCGTGACAGATAAGGTCACAAGTGTGAACATGCTATTACTTCATTTTTTTTCCTTTTAAGATTAGTCTTCTATTCTCCATTCTTACTATCATATTCCATACCTTATTCAATAAACTTAGAAAACTAGTGTGTTAAATACATTATTGCTATTTTATTTGTTATCATCAAAATGACAGAAATACCCTTCAAGGTTCAACAATCCCCCCATTTTTGATGGTGACAAATAATCTAGCAATATGTGCCTTTGAAAAGTCTCCCCCTCAAAGTGCAAGAATTGTAAACAATGATGAAGTGTAGCATCAAAATATGCTTCCTAGTTTTAAGTATGTGTAAGTTATATGCAAGGTATATCCAATGTATACCAAACGTTTTCCTTAAAACAAGTTATAGTTATGCCAAGTATATTTAAGGTATATGAAGAGTATATCAAGTGCAAATTCATTCATGTAACTTGCATCAATGTATATGCAAAGTATACTTAAGGTATATTTAAGGTATATGAAGCTCATTTGCATACTTACATATTCATTTGCTTAAACAATATATTGCTAGGTTCTCCCCCTTTTGCCATCAACAAAAAGAATAATAAAAATATAAAACATAATGGAAAACAAAAGCAAATATATTAATGTAAAAAACAAATACAAAAATAATTGAAATTCTAAAAGGAAATGAAATTCCTACACCAAATAAGCTAGAAACAAAAATAACAAGGCTAACATAAAGACTAGCCAGACATCCTATCTCTAAGGCGAGCTACTTCCACCTCGAGGCTCTCCATGCGAGACTCCATGAAATCCTTGAGGTTCTCTAACCTCTCATCCATCGAAGTCTGCAATTGCTCGAACCGTGGTGCCAAGAGATCAGCCACTTGTTGACCAAGTTTGGTGTGAAGGCAGAGGATTGTCCCATTTCCTGCTCAACCTCTAGAGGTGCCACCTCAACTCGAACTCTCTTCCTTTGTTGGATTCCTTGGAGGCCAGCTTTGAAGTCATCCGAGTCATTGTCCTCCCAAATTATCTCACCAGCAGTGTTGGTGAAGCGGTAGTAGATGTTGTTCTCAAATACGATACGAACAACCGCTCCCATTTTGATGAAGGACTCGACGTCTAGTCGATCTTGAGGATGTGCTGGTATGAGGTTGAAGTGGTGTTCCTCTAGCTTCAAGTATCCTATCTTGATGGCGATGTGAGTCACGTACCCACCAATTAGAATGTCTCCGGAGGGCTTGGTGGTAATTGACAAAAGATGGTTTGCAAACCATCGAGATAAAGCCACTGTTAGGCCTCTTCGAGCCATCTCAAGAAAAAAGAGCTCTGACTTCCTGATCGTTCCATTGCTGTCTCCTTTGGCAAAAATGCTATAGGTTAGAAACCTATGCAAATACTTGTGCACTGGGGATCAAAGGTGGGTGCTCTTCGTCTTTTTGATGTCCTAGTTGCAGTCAAGCCCGAAGTGAGTCCATGCCTGAGTAGCATAGAACTCCACTTCACTGTCATTCAGGATGCCATCAGAGGAAAGGTTGAACAAGTCTCCAAACTTTATGGCAGAGAGGGTATTCGGATGCTTGCAAAGATTGAATTTCACCATGTCGGTAGAAGAGACTTGCATGGTGCTCAGAAATTTCAAAGTTGGCTCCCTCAGAGTTGGTTGATGGATATCAATGAATTCTTTCAGATGACAAGCCTGGAGTTGTTCCGTCATGCTTGTCTTGAGGCCGAGTGTACGGATGGTTGGCCACTCAAATGATCTAGAGGAAAGGAGTGGCTTTTTCTTGAGCGCTGAGTATCTAGGATGACAATGCTCTGGAATAATATTTAGAAGGTAATCAGTGTACCTTCTTGGAGCATGAGACTTCTTCCTTGTACCCTTAGAGGAACCGGTTTCCATTTTGATTGAAAAAATAAACTTTTGAAGAGTGAGAAATTGATAGAAATTTTGAGTAAACCCTGAGGTGATGTGATTTCTGATGATGGAAATGGTTTTTGAAGATATTCATAGATGGAATGAGTTGCTAGGGGGCAGCAATCTTCAAAATGGTATTCAATGGTGATAAATGAGAGAAGTTGACAGAAGTTGGAGAGTTGGAATGTGAGAAATAATGGCAAAAATGTTATATAGCTGACATCTTCATGGGCGTGAAAAACTAAGTCACGGGCGTGAAGTGTTATGTTCATGGTTTGCTAAAGAGACGCTCTACCCGTGAAGAGAAAGGTGAAATTATTCATAATCATGAAATTTATAGGTCACGGGAGTGAATGATGAACTATCACTGTGGTGACATACGAGTCATGGGCGTGAAGTATAAACTTCACTACTTGTGATCGTGAAACAAAGCGTGACACAAAACGTGAATGCTTCTGTACGTTTTTGGTGGAAATGTTCACGATCATGAAAAATCATCACGGGCGTGAATAGAGGGTTTCACGGGGGTGAATGAAAAAGGTTATGGTCGTGAAATAAAGTCTTCATTACCTTCAGCCGTGAATCATGTCGTGAATTAAGTCATGGAAGCTACTGGTTCTTTTGGCGATTTAGTTCACGGTCGTAAATATATGTCACGTTGTGAATTGCCTAAAATTCTCATTAAATAAAATTAAGTCTAAAATAAGACTAAAGCATTTCTAAGGAGCTTCTTTCCCCTATAACATATATTTCCATCAAATTTGCTACCTTACATCTAGTAAGATGAGATAAAAACACAAGATTATCAATCAAGGTTTGACAATTTTGTCAATCACAAAGTTAATCCATCAATCATACCAAGCTCTCTTCTTATGAAATTAAATCTTTCCTCATTTAGAGAATTAGTGAAGATATCTGCCAATTGATTGTTTGTGCTTATAAATTCCAAACAACATCTTCATATTAAACATGATCTCTAATAAAATGGTGTCTAATGTTAATATGTTTACTTCTAGAATGTTGAATGGGATTCTTAGATACATTTATAGCACTTGTATTATCACATCTCATGGGTATATGGTTCATACTATGACCATAATCCTTAAGTTGTTGTTTCATCCAAAGGATTTATGTACAACAACATCCTGCTGCTACATACTCTACTTCGGCGATAGAAAGAGCAACTGAAACTTGTTTCTTGCTAAACCAAGAAACTAAGCACTCTCTAATAAAGTGACAAGTACCTGAGATACTTTTTCTATCTAAAAGACTTCTAGCATAATCGACATCTGAATATCCTATAATGTAAAAGGATGAATTTCTAGGATACCATAAACCTAGATGCAATGAGCCTTGTAAATATTTAAAAATCCTTTTTACTGCATTTAAATGAGACTCTTTAGGACATGATTGAAAGTGAGCACATAACCATACACTATAAATTATATCGGGTCTAGAGGCAGTAAGATATAAAAGTGATCTGATCATACCTCTATAGAGCTTTTAATTAATGCTCTAACCCTTTTCATCCTTGTCCAATTTTGTTGATGTGCTCAATGGAATCTTGGCATTCTTGCATCCTTCCATTCCAAATTTCTTAGTAAAGTCTTTGGCATATTTGGATTGGTTGATGAATATGCCTTCATTGCCTTGTTTTATTTGTAGACCGAGGAAATATTTTAGCTCACCCATCATGCTTATTTCGAATTCCCTAGTCATACACTTAGCAAATTCTTGACAAAGTAATTCATTAGTAGACCTAAATATGATATCATCAATATAAATTTGAACAATTAGAACATCATGCTTATGCTTTTTAATGAATAATGTAGTGTCAACATTCCCCTTTGTAAAGTTGTTTTCTAAGAGAAAGGAACTTAGTCTTTCATGCCAAGCTCTTGGGGCTTGTTTCAAACCATATAAAGCTTTTTAAAGTTTAAATACATGATTAGGCAAATCATAGCTTTCAAAACCTGGTGGTTGTTCTACATATACTTCTTCTATAAAACCATTTAAAAAGGCACTTTTTACGTCCAGTTGAAAGAGTTTGAAATTCATATGCCATACATATGCTAAAAGTATTCTTATGGCTTCTAATCTTGCTACAGAAACATAGGTCTCATCATAATCTATTCCTCCTTCATGATTATACCCTTTTGCGACCAATCTAGCCTTATTTCTAGTTATTGAACCTTGTTCATCTAGTTTATTTCTAAACACCCATTTGCTACCTATAATTTGATGCTCTTTGGGTCTAGGTACTAAGGTCCATACCTTACTTCTCTTAAATTGATTGAGTTCCTCTTGAATGGCAATCACCCAACTTTCATCATTAAAAGTCTCATTAATATTTTTAGGCTCAATTTGAGAAACAAAAACAAGGTCAAAAGCTAAATGTTTGAGATGAGATCTAGTACTTACTCCCCTTGTAGGATCACCAATGATTTGCTCTTTGGGGTGATATTTTGTCAATCTCCATTCCTTTGGGAGCTATTTCCTGTTTTCCTCTTGAGCTTGAGGTAGAGAAACATCTTGATATGAATCTTCTTGATCAATTTCTTCTCTTCCATTTCCAAGATCAAGTCTTTCCATGGTACGTACTACATCATCAAGAATACTACCTTTCACAAGATCAAGTCTACTAGATTCATCAAAAATAACATGCATAGATTCTTCAACAGTTAATGACCTTTTATTAAATATCCTATATGCTTTACTAGTTGTAGAGTATCCTAAAAAGATACCCTCATCAGATTTAGAAGCAAATTTTCCAAGGTTATCCTTGGTATTTAATATGAAGCACTTGCATCCAAATAGTCTAAAGTATGATATCAAGGGCTTTTTTCCATTCCATAGCTCAAATGAAGTTTTGTTTAGGAGAGGTCTTTTGAAAACTCGATTTGAAATATAACAAACAATATTTGTGGCTTTTGCCCAAAAGTAAATTGGTAATTCATACTCACGGAGAATTGTTCTAGCCATTTCAATCAAAGTTCGATTTTTCCTTTCAACTACCCCATTTTGTTGAGGTGTCCTAGGAGATGAAAAATTCTGTGAAATGTCATGTTCAAGACAAAACTTTCAAAATTTTTATTTTCAAATTCTTTGCCATGGTCACTTTTTATTTTTGAAATGCAATATCCTTTTTCATTTTGAACTCTTTTAGCAAAATTTTTGAAGTTTTCAAAAGCATCACTCTTTTGAGCTAAGAAAAGTACCCGAGTAAATCTAGAGTAATCATCTACGATGACAAAGGCATAGTGTTTACCTCCTAAGCTTGCAATTCTAGTAGGTCCAAATAAATCTAGATGAAGGAGTTATAGAGGTTTTGAGGTACTTACTACATTTTTGGATTTGAAGGATGACTTATGTTGCTTCCCTGTTTGGCAAGGTTCACATGTCTTGTCTTTTTCCAATTTGACTTTGGACAGTCCCTTTACTAGTTCTCCTATGCTGAGGCTTTGAATTAAGTCCATATTTGCATGACCAAGCCTTCTATGCCACAGCCAAGATTCATCACTAGTAGTCACAAGACACTTAGAGGAATGGTTAGATATTTTGAGTAAGTCTATTATGTAAGTATTGACATCTCTATTTCCTTTAAATATCTCTTGACCATCAATAGAGGTTATAAGACATTCGTTGGAAGTAAAGGTTACTTTATTTCCTTTGTCACATAATTGACTTACACTCAACAAGTTATGTTTCAAACCATCAACAAGTAAGATATCTTTAATAAAAGTAGTACCATTAATAGCAATAGAACCAATACCAATTACCTTACCCTTAGCATTGTTTCCAAAGGTAATTTTACCTCCATCAATACTTTCAATTTAATTGAAAAGTTCTTTGTCTCCTGTCATATGCCTTGAACATCCACTATCTACTAGCCAAGCATATTTGTTTATTGTGGACTTGAAGCATACCTATAGAATCACAATTTAAGTATGGTGTTTAGGTACCCAAATGAGCTTGGGTCCTTGGGGGTTAGCACATGAAGTTTTCCAATGAGCCTTCCTTATCCAGCAATGTTTATTTATGTGATCAAATTTCATACAATAATTACACTGTTTAGGTCTAAGGATGCTTTTTGGTATTACAATTCTCTTGAATGTCATATTCCTATTAGACTGAGTTTGAGAACAATGGCATGCACAATCATGATTAATTGGTGTTTTTCTAGATGCATGCTTCTTATACATAAAGGCATGATTACCCTTTTGAGGTTTCCTTCTTAGGCTTACCAATCCTTGATTATTTCTCTTATGTATAGAAGATTTAGTGTATTTAGTGCACTTATCCCTTGGTGCTGTTCCAGCAAATGTGGAGATGTGAGGTTCACTTGACTTAACAAATATAGTTTTGTGAGAAAATGATGATGTGCCCTTAAATCCTATACCATGTCTAATTAAGGGAGGTCTTTGAGACACAATGAGAGCATCTAAGTTCTCATTTCCATTGTGGAATTTTGAAATGGAGTTTCTAAGTTCCTCAACTTCATTTTTCAAAGTATTGTTTTCTTTAAGCAAGTTTTTAGTTGAGGGTTTTGAAAAGTATTCATCTAATGACTTTTGAAGAGTTTCATTAGATGATTTAAGCTTAAAGTTCTCCTTTTCTAAAGCATCTATTTTGATTTTCAAATCAGAAATGTTATTCTTATAAGTATTGAATTTACTTCTATATTTTTCTAGTTCTAGATTCAATACTTCTATTAAGCTTTGCTCATCATCATCATCTTCAATATTACTATCATTATCACTACTATCATTATTGAAAGAGTATGAATGAAGTGATCTCACCTTATCTGAGACGTGATCCTCTATAGCCATGAAGCATAGGTTGACCTCTTCGCTTTCATTGTCATCTTTTTCACTTGAAGAGTTTTCATCATCCCATTTGGCTTTGTGACCTTTCTCCCCATTGTCTCTTTGGTATTTGCTCTTGTGCTTCTTGAGCCTTGGACATTCCGGTTTAATATGCCCTTTCTTTCCACATTCATAGCATTTTACCTCTTTTTTACTTCTTTGTGTATCATTAGAGGTCTGTTTGAGGTTTCTTTGCCTGAATTTTCTAGAGTTGCTCATTCCTTTCTCAATGATTTTTTCAGCCTTCTTGAGAGCATATCAATGTCCTTATTTGCATTATCACTCTTTTCTTCATCATCTTCAACTTCCTCTTGAGATTTTGAAGTAGAGGCTTTTAGTGCTAGAGACTTTCTTTTTTCTGGCTCTGCTTCAAGCTCTCTATGTCTTTTTACTGTCATTTCATGAGTGAGAAGTTTGCCAATAAGCACATCAGTATTCATGGTGCTCATGTCTTCATTTGACTCTTCTATATCGACAACTCTTGAACCGTAATCTTTGAGTGAAAGACTTTTCAGGATTTTATTATTTACATCTTCCAAGCTCATGTGTTTCCCAAGTTTTCTCATGCCATTTATGATGGCTAGAAGATAGTTGGTCATGTCAGTAATTGACTCATTGGATTTCATCTTGAAGAGCTCATACTCTGAAGTAAGAAGTTTAATCTTCTTGGATTTAACTTGCTTAGTTCCTTCATGATAGTTTTCCAATGTTTTCCACATGCTGTAAGTTGTTGGGCAGTGTTGTATTCTACCACATTCTTCAATGGATAATGAGCTTGAGAGAATTGTCATTGCCTTCTTGTTTTTGAAGTTTGCTCTTCTAGTTGGTGGTGTCCATTCTTTTCGAACACTATCCCAAACTTCAATTCCTTCACTATCTAGATATGTCTCCATCTGAAACTTCCAATGAGCATAATTTTCTCCATCAAAGTAAGGCTTCAGACTTTGGAATCCTTCATTGGCCATATCTTGATCTTTACTAGCACTGATTAGGCTTCGATGCTAGACTTCGCTCTGATACCAATTGTTGCCCAGATATTGAACCAAGAAGGGGGGTTGAATTGGATATTAAAAATTTTAACTTTTAAGTTAGGAAAGAAAAGTTAAGATGAATAGGGATAGACAGATAAGACACAAGAATATTTATAGAGGTTCGGGTGTTAACTAACCCTACTCCTCTCCCCAATCTCAATTGAGAGTTTCACTAACACTCTAAATGTTAGAATGGAGTTTTACATGCTCACTCCCAACTATGGTGTTTCTAACAATGGATCACACCTAACCCAAAAATCCCTTGTGTTTTAATGGCTCACACAAATAACCAATTCCTTATGTTTTAAAGGCTCACACAAATAACCAATTTCTTATGTTTTAAAGGCTCACACAAATAACCCTTATAAGTGTTCTACTCTTAATCCCAAAATATCCAAACCCACTTGAGTAAATGATTACAGAGAGAAACACTTACAAATCTCTAATACTCAGATAATGATGAGCAAAAAGTTTTCACAGAGAATAAATGTTTGTTTTGAAAGTATTCAATGCACAAATGGCTTACAACAAGATTTTGATTCGAAGTATTAACTATTCTTTTGTTATGGATTCATAAATGACTTTCATTTATACTTCCATGGCGAATTATAGCTGTTTGATTGCATTTAATGTGGAAATAGCCATTGCACCAACTCTTATTTTCACGTCTGACATGTTTCTCTTTCCTCTTTCACAGTCGTGATTATGGTTGTCACGGTCGTGACTGTTCTTCCAAGCCGTGACTTGAGTGGTGACTTTGGTCGTGAAGCATTCTGGAAGGATTTGAAGTGTTTGATCATGGGCGTGACATTCTATCTTCACGGGCATGAACAACCTTCCTAGCCGTGGTCTAAGTGGTGACTCTGGCCGTGAAGCTCTCTGGAAGAATTTGTCATGTCTTTTCACGGGCGTGACTTTCTTTCACGGGAGTGATTGATATGATCATTTATGGTTGCTATCATTCTTCATGGCCGTGAACTTTAAATGTTGGATAGTTGGCGCTAAGCTTCATCACGGGCATGACATATAAGGTCACGAACGTGAACATGCTATTTCTTCATTTTTTATCTTTTTAAGATTAGTCTTCTATTCTCCATTCTTGCTATCATGTTCCATACCCTGTTCAATAAACTTAAAAAACAAGTATGTTAAATTATTGTTATTTTATTTGTTATCATCAAAATAACGGAAATACCCCTTAAGGTTCAACATTAACTTTCTCTAGTCATGAGATAATTAATTATATTTCCATATTAGGCTCACAACAAATTAGAGACCCACAAGTAAGGGATAGATAATAAGTTAAGGATCAAAATCAAAGGAGAAAAGTGAGTTTAGTTATCAAATGATTTTTTTAGTGCACATTGACATAACTTGCTATGTGAAATATGAATTAACTTGTGATTCTGCGATTCATATGATTTCCGTGATTGACCTTGATAATGAGATGATGGATAATTGTGACTTATCTGGTATATATAAGTTGTATATGTATGGTATATTTTAGGTTTATCTGTGGCATACATGATGTATACATGGCATATGTATAGTATATGCAGGGTATATGCATGGAAGATGAGGTATATATGTGGTATATGTGATAAGGATATAATGGTCGATGAATGCTTAGTTACAAATGCATGTGCATAAAGACTTAAAAAGGCATTGTGGCAAATTAATTGACATTTCAAGGAAAAAGAAGAGGCCTATGACCTAACAAATGTGCAAATGAAACAAATGATCAAGCTAGTTGGCAAATGCAAATGTTCACATGGAAAATATTCACATAGAAACTCGGGGCAATGTCTATTTAACTTGGTCATAACAAAATCAAATGAGCAAAGCATGAGCATAAGCAATGAATAGTGATCACATGCTTTAATTTTATTGGTAACTATATGATATTGATGAATGAAATGGAATACATCGTATGCATTGGATTTGTGATATGTTATTATGAGTTGCTTCGTACTTTAGAGGTTGTTTGATAATTATTCTTACTGAGCAGCAACTCATCAATTTGCATCATTTTTCAAGTAAAGAAAAGTGACAACTCATTTTCATTGGCATATAAAAGACATGGACCAAGGTCACTGGTCAAGCCTCACCACTCTCTCTCTTTGCATTCCTCATGAACATGAAATCATGTTATCGACATTTTGGATTTTATGTGAATATGCATGTATATTTACTCAAAATTGACACTGAAATATAAATGAATACAAGTGATAAACCTTTAGATGTAAAGTTTAAGTTTTAAAACACATATGATATATTATGTTGTAGTGAAAGCCTTAGTGTTGAATTGTAGATTCATTGAATGATGTTATGGGATATGATGAAAAAAATTTACTATTGATGTTAACAGGATCTTAGGTCTTACTAGCATGCCTTATATGATTATTTGATACAGGGATAAGTTTTATTTAAATTTATAAGGTATGATGTTATATTTTTGGTATCTGAGCAGGGATAGGTTTTATAGGAACATGTATTTGCATAAGAACATGAAAACATATGCATCCTATATGTTGAACATTATGTAGTGACATGTTTCTATGAATTTTAGGGCCATCATAAGCCATGATTCACCAAAGAGGGAGAGGCCAGCCAAAATGCATTCTCATGAGGCATCACCTCATTTGCATAGAGATCAAATAGCACTAGGTGTTAGGGCTCCAGTACATGCATCACAATCATCACATACAGAAGTACCCTATGAAAACCCTTAATAGAAAGTACATTAGCCCAAAATATATAGGGAAATACATTAGGAAACATTATGGAAACAAGGCGCAGTTGATTTAATGGCACAACAAACCCAGCAGAAAAAGAGACATGGCTTAAAAGAACATAGAGGGTGCTGAACATGATGAGATGCACACTAGAGGAGAAGTTTGATTATGTAGTGTCCTTATTTTAGGGTAATGCTTATGAATGGTGGGAGACAATCCCAAATAGTGATGGACAACCACCAGTTCTGACATGAAATGATTTCCTTCAGGAATTCTAGAATAATTACATGCTTGAAGCATATAAGGATGAGAAAAGAAAAGAATTCCTAAATCTAAAATAAGGGAACATGTCTGTTGCTAATTATAAGGTGCACAAACTTTTTGACTATGCCATTTTTATGATCTCTATTGAAAGAGACAAAATTAGAAAGCTTGAGGAGGGCCCTAAACATGAGATTAGAAATAGAATCACAACTATTGATCTATACAGTAATACTAGACTGAAAGTTGCAGCAATGAGAGTTGAAAGATTAATGAAAAAAGCTAGAGAACAATAATTTAAAAAGGCAGCACAAGAGTTTTTTGGAAAGTCTAGCAGAAGGTAGGGAAAGAGAGGAAGATACATGCCAGTACAGTCGAGTAATAAAAGTGGATACTCAAGCTTTAGAGCTCGTGCTATGACTTCCTTTTATCCAAGTAGATGGCAGAGCCTATATGCTAAAAAAATGCCTACATGTACTCATTATGGTAGAAAACATACAGGCAAATGCAGAAGGCTCATAGGAGCATGTTATTTCTGTGGGTCGATGGGGCACATATATAGAGACTGTTTAAAAAGAGCCAAACTAGCAGAGACCACTAGAGGCAGAGGAGTATATGAGACTACGGTTGAGGCACCGAGGGTCTACCCTACTAGTGGGACACAGGGTTGAGGCAAAGGCAAGGGCATAACTAGTATATAAGGTAGATGAGTGACTAGATCTGAAGGTCAAAGTTCTAAACACCCTACACATGCTAGAGTATTTGCCATGACTTGGAAGGAGGCGGTTGATGCTTCTGAAGTTGTCACTGGTAATATTTATATTTTTAATGTATTAGCATATGCATTGATTGACCCTAGTTCCACACATTCATTTATATCATTGCATATGGCATCCAAATTGCATTAAAAGCATGAGCCTTTGGGGATTGACATAAATGTGAGTACTCCATTAGGAGCAGTAGTAGTTGTGAATGGTGAATTGCTTAATATGCATTGATAAAGTTGAATTGATAGTTAATCTGATCTTATTGCCACTATATGAATTTGATGTGATATTGAGAATGGATTAGTTAACTAGACATTTATACAATAGTGAATTGCTTTACTAAGGAAGTAATTTTAGAATCACTAAACTAGCCAAGGGTTGTATATTTGGGTGAAAGAAAACTTATGCCTACATGTTTAATCTCAGCTTCAAAAGCATTTCGGATGATCAAAGGAGCATGTGAGGCATATTTGGCATATATGACTAATACTAGAACCACTAATAGCTTGTTTGAAAATATAGCAGTGGTGAAGGAATTTTTTGATATATTTCTAGATGATCTACCTGGTTTACCATCAGATAGAGAGATATAATTCACTATTGAACTAGTACTAGGAACAACACCAATATCAATGTCACCTTATAGAATAGCCCCAGTTGAGTTGAAAGAATTGAAGACCTAATTGCAGTAATTGCTTGATAAAGGGTATATCAGACCAAATGTATCACCTTGGGGAGCTCCAGTATTATTTGTTAAAAAGAAAGATGGAACAATGAGACTGTGCATTGATTATAGGCAACTGAAAAAAATGACAATCAAGAATAAATATCCATTGCCTAGAATAGATTATTTATTTGACCAATTACAAGGAGCCCAAATATTCTCCAAGATTGATTTAAAATCAAGCTATTACCAGCTAAAGGTAGCAAAAGCAGATGTTCCAAAGACTGCCTTTCAAACCAGGTATGGACATTATGAATTTTTAGTAATGCAATTTGGGGTTCACAAATGCTCTAGCTGTATTTATGGCATTAAAGAATAAAGTGTTTCAACCATATCTAGACAAATTTGTGATAGTATTTATTGATGACATAATGTTATACTCAAAGGATAGGGGAGAACATTAACAACATTTAAGAATTGTGTTACAGATTTTAAGGGAAAAACAATTGTATGCTAAACTAAGTAAATAGAAATTTTGGTTGGATCATTTGGTATTTCTTGGACACGTGGTATCAGGAAAGAGCATAGAGGTAGATCAAAGAAAATAGAGGCCATTGTAAATTGGGAAGCTCCTAAAAGTGTTTCAGAAGTTTGTAGTTTCCTAGGTTTAGTAGGATACTACCGCAGATTTGTTGACGAATTTTCATTAATTACCAACCTTTTGACTAAATTACTTAGAAAGAATGTCTTTCAAATGGGCTCCAAAATTCCAAAGGAGTTTTGATGAGCTAAAACAGAGGTTAACCTTAGCACCAGTGTTAGCTATTCCTACAAGTACAAGAAGATTTACAGTATATAGTGATGCTTCTCACCTAGGCTTGGGATGTGTATTAACGTGGAATGGCAAGGTGATAGCTTATGCATCCAAATAGTTAAAACCATATGAAATCTCATATCTAGTGCATGATTTAGAATTGGCTGCAATTGTTTGCATTGAAGATTTGGAAGCATTATTTGTATTGTGAGACATTCCAAATCTTTACAAACTATAAAAGTTTAGGTTACTTGTTGGCACAGAAAGAGTTAAACATGAAATAGAGACAATGGTTAGAGCTATTGAAGGATTATGACTGCACAATTGAATATCATATAGGGAAAGCCAATGTAGTAGCAGATGCACTGAGCAGGAAGTCCAGTAGCAGTGTAGCTCACTTGCAAGCATCTTATTTTCCATATTTGATTCAATTGTGATCTATGAATGTTGAATTAAATATGCATGATGGAAGATCACTAATTGCTACTCTTCAAGTCATACCTATACTAAAGGAGAGGATCAAAGAAGCACAAGGTAGAGATCCTCTATTGTTTTAGAAAATTGAAATGGTAAAGCCAAGAAACAATATGGAGTTTTATTTGCAGGATGATACACTGATGTTGAAATTGCACATATGCATTCCAAACATTGATAATTTGCACTAGACAATAATGGAAAAGGCACACAATGCACCTCATCCAATGCACCCAGGGATGACAAGGATGTATCCCAGCTTAAGACCTCATTACTTGTGGCCCAGAATGAAGAAAGACATAACAAAATATGTGTCAAAATGATTAACAGCAGATTAAGATTGAACACCAGGCACCAGTTGGTAAGCTACATCCATTGCCAATACTAGAATGGAAATGGGATAAGATAACGATGGATTTTATTTATGGATTGCCAAGAACTCCATGGAAAAATGATGTTATATGGGTAATTATTGACATATTAACCAAGTTAGCACACCAGTGTCTATTGTGTCTGATAGAGATCCATGGTTTACTTCATATTTTTGGGTGAGTTTACAAGATGCATTAGGAACAAAATTGAACTTAAGCACTGCATTCCACACAAAGACTGATGGACAATCAAAAAGGAATATACATACATTGGAAGAAATGCTTAGGGCATGTTCTATTGAATTCAGAGGAGCTTGGGATGAATATATAATGTTAATAGAATTTGCTTACAATAATCAATATCATAGTAGTATCTAGCTGGCACCATATGAGGCATTGTATGGCAGAAAGTGTTAAAGCCCTATCATTTGGGATGAAGAAGGAGCATGTGTGTTAGAAGGGTTAGAGATAGTACAATAAACTAGATAAAATCAAGATTGTTAAGAACAAGCCAAAGGCAGCACAAGGCAGACAGAAAAGTTATGCCAATCAGCATAGAAGGGAAATAGAATATAAGTTAGGTGAAAAGGTATTTTCATGAGTATCTCCATGAAAATGGGTCATTCGATTTGGCAATAAGGGTAAATTGAGCCTAAGGTACATAGGGCCTTATGAAATTCTTGAAAAGGTTGGCCTCCTGGCATATAGATTGACTTTACCACTAGAGATAGCTCAAATTCATAATGTGTTTCATATGAGCATGCTTAAAAGGTATATGTTAGATCCTACACATGTACTTAAATATCAAGTCATCAAGATAGCAGATGATATGAGTTATGTTAAGTAACCAATGGAAATCATTGGATACAAGTCTAAATAGCTAAGAAATCGAGAAATATCTTTAGTTAAGGTATTATGGAGAAACCATTCATAAGAAAAGGCAACATGGGAAATAGAAGAAAAATATGAAGAGGCAATATCCACACTTGTTACCAGGTATTAAATTTCGATGACTAAATTTCTTAAAAGAAATGGAGAATTGTAACATCCTCGACTTTCCACATATGCATTTCTGCATGCATTTCATGTGGAGATATGCATTTGCAAATATTTCACATGAACACATGCATTCTATATGTATTTTTATAAGGACAAGTTCATGACATGCACTAGCTACGTGTTTGAGTACTTTGCAATTGTGCTAAGTTGCACATGTCCATTTTATAATTTAGTTGAGGATGACATGAAATTAAAATTTTTGTGAATAAAATGATTAGATTGAATTAATAAAGAAATTTTATATAGTTAATATAATAAAATGAGACTACTTGATCAAATTGTAATTTTGGTATTGAATAGTAGGACATATACATGCAAATAAGTGGAAGAGATAATAATAATAATAATAATAATAATAATAATAATAATAATAATAATAATAATAATAATAATAATAATAATAATAATAATAATAATAATAATAATAATGAAAATAAACAAAAAAGAACAAAAGAAAGGAAGAAACAAAAAGGAGAAAATGATAAAAGTGAGGAGGTGGGAGGTGGACCTTATCTTCCTTCTCACTATTCTACCTCCCTCACTTTAGCTTCATTTCTTCTCCTTCTTCCACAATTTCAACCTTCTTTTCTTCCTTATTTCACTTCAGTTTTGCAGTAAATTCATCCCTTTCATGTTCGTTCTTGGTAAATAATATTTTCTCCATTATTCTAGTGTTGTTTGAACTGTTAGGGTTATGTTGCATTAGTGTATTGCACTTTAATTTGGATGACCTTATGAACCAAATTTAGAGAAGTTTAAAACCTAATATTTGTTCATATATATCTTATATTTGTGGATATATAAATAGTTTTTCAAGATTTGGTGTATATGAAAAGATATTAGCATCTAATTGGAACTGACTAGGTATGAATCCTAGGAAGGTTAGCTACTGTGTTCATTTGTTTGAAATATGATAGAGCCATTATTTTAAATAGCTCAAAACATTAAAGTTGTAGATACATGTGTTATATATCTTGATATGAAATTTTAGGTTCATATCTATTATGGATATTGAGTTATGATGAACGGAACCATGACTATTCCATAGTTTGAAATCTTGCTCAGTGCCCTAGGCTGGTCCAATAGTTTGTTTGGTCATTTTGAGCTCCTTATGTATGGAATCTGTAATTTTTCAAAAAATAACAGTTATAGGGTTATGTCTTATCTAAATTTTGGTATAAATATAACCTTAATAAGTTATGTATAGAGGTAGAGATAGCCTTCACAATTCATACTGGTCTGGAAGCCAATTCTATTTTGAACAAGTGAAATGTTTCTTATAATTTGAGGACCTTAGAGACATAATTGATAACAATTTTCAACAAAACAAATGTTCAATTTTAACCTATCTAATTACCAATCAAGTTTCATTATAATCTAACTTACATATTGTAAGATATGAAGGACCAAAATTGGTACCCTAAAACTGCCTAAAGGCATAAAACAGAGCAGAAAATTGAATACAATTAGAAACTTCCACCATAAATTGTACAATGCTCCAATTTCTATAATATTTGACTATGTTAGGTACTATATGTTAAATTTAATTAGAAATAAGAATCATATTAATTGGTCAAGTATAAAAAAAGTTATGGGCTAATCATTCCCATAATGTCATACTGCCTCATAGGAAAAACCCTAACTATTGATCCGAATAATGCATCTTAATTCGTTTAAGCCACATTAACTTTATCTAGTCATGAGATAATTAATTATATTTCCATATTAGGCTCACAACAAATTGGAGACCCATAAAGAGGAGATAGACAACAAGTTAAGAGTCAGAATCAAAGGAGAAATGTGAGTTTATTTATCAAATGATTAATTTAGTGCACATTGACATTGCTTGCTATGTGAAATGTGAATTGACTTATGATTATGCGATTCATATGATTGTCGTTATTGACCTTGATAATGAAATGATGGATAATTGTGAAGTGGTATATATAAGTGGTATATGTATGGTATATTTGAGGTATATGTGTGGCATACGTGATGTATACATGATATATGTATAGTATATGCAAGGTATATGCATGGAAAATGAGGTATATATGTGGTATATGAATGGTATATGTGATAAGGATATAATGGTCAATGAATGCTTAGTTACAAATGCATATGCATAAAGACTTACAAAGGTGTTGTCACTAGTTAATTGACATTGCAAGGCAAAAGAAGAGGCCTATGGCCCAACAAATGTGCAAATGAAACAAATGAGCAAGCTAGCTGGCAAATGCAAATTTTCACATGGAAAATGTTCACATGGAAACCCAAGACAATGTCTATTTAACTTGGTTACAACAAAATCAATTGAGCACAGCATGAGCAGAAGTAAACAATAGTGATCACATGCTTTAATATTACTAGTAACTATATGATATTGATGAATGAAATGGAATACGTGGTATGCATTGAATTTGTGATATGTTACTATGAGTTGTTTCGTACTTTAGAGCTTATTTGATGATTACTTTTACTGAGCCACAACTCATCAATTTGCATCATTTTTCAAGTAAATAAAAGTGATAGCTTATTTTGATTGGCATATAAAAGACATAGATCAAAGGTCACCGGTCGAGCCTCACAACTCTCTCTTCTTGCATTCTGCACAAATATGAAATCATTTTATCTACATTTCGAACTTTATGTGAATATGCATGTATATTTACTCAGAGTTGACTGTGAAATGTAAATGAATACAACTCGTAAAGCTTTAGTTGTAAAGTTTAAGTTTTAAAATACATATGTTATATTATGTTATAGTGAAAGCCCCAGTGTTGAATTGCAGATTCATTGAATGATGTTATGGGATATGATGAAAAAAAAATTACTTTCGATATTAACAAGAACTTAGGTTTTACTAGCCTGCCACATATGATTAATTGACACAGGGATAAGTTGTATTTAAATGCATAAGGTATGATGTTACACTTAATAAGCAGAATTGAAACTGAAGTTAATCATTCATTTACTGAAAAGATAAAAAGGGAGTCATACAACTGGGGAAGCACCTGGTGAAGTGTTTGGCCTAACATCTTAATAACAATGGTCATAACTATTTCTATGACTAACTTACACATTAAAGAAAATAAACATGAGAAATTCCCTAAAATTCAACAAGGTAAATTTCTTAACCTTTGTGTATGCCTTTCTTTTTGTCACTTTATGACATAAAAGAAAACTAGAATTTATAATCTAAAAAGTTCTACTAGAATTTTAATTCTAAAAAGATAAAACTTCCTAATTTAAGAGATAATCTCCCACAAAGTTGATCCTCAAATTGACATTTATCTTCAAAGTCTGGGCTCTACTTGATCATAATAAAGTTGGATTATTGTAATGCAGAATTTTTAGAGTTTATAAGTTAGTTGGATTGGTTAAGAGAGAGTGTAGTGGGATTAGAGTTTGGAAGGATTAACATAGTGATAGGGAGATTGTTCATACCCGTGAATAATGATTTTACGGTCCTGAATGTCATATGTTAGATTTCTTTGTGACAGAAGAGTGTTCATGCCCGTGAAGATTTCTTCATGTCCGTGAAAGATAGTCAACAGAGTTTTTTAGCAGAACTGTTCTTTTCTCTCTCTCCCATGATATAAATTGTATGGCCATGCTTAAATTTTTTTGCCTATATGTACTATTAAGCTTTCAGTAACTTAGCATGTGGGTTTTTTGCACGTAGGTCAGAGCTTAAGGGAACAACATGAGTTGACTCAAGAGAAGAAATGCCCATTTTGAAGATTTAGTGCATATGTCATCATTGTTTGTTTTTGTACATGACATGGTTTTGGGTTTTAATATTTTTTATAAACCTTTTTTATGATAAAAGCTTGTATTTGGATAAAAAGATTTTATTTTATAAATAGGGGGCTATTTTAGCCCGAACATGATAGTATGATTTATCAAAAGGATCTTTTGGATCAAGTTGATGTAAGTTTATAAATGGTTCTTGATGTTCAAACATGTTTATGAAATTAATTTTGGAAGCAAAGTTTTAATCTCACACGTTTTATAAAATAGTAATTAGTAGCATCCACCTAATTAGTTGAGAGTAATCCTACTTTGTTAGGTGAGTGTTATAATCATGACTAAAGTTTGTAGAAGAAAAAAGGTGTCAGACACGTGACACACCCTCACATGCGTGACAGATCCTATTATGCATGTTGATTCATTAGTGTGTGATAGGAAATAGATATATGTAAATGATGCGCCCTTGATGAATCTACACGCTTATGATGGAAGGTTAGGCTTCAAAAGCTTTGTGCCAGTGACAGAAGTGGAAAATTCTTCAATTCTCAGTAAACTCCTCACACACATGATGATTCCGCATGTGCGTGAGGAGTTTTGGCTTTAATTCTCCCTCACACACATGACGCCTTTCTTATGTGTATGAGGGCCTTTTACTCCACCCAGTACATTTTCCTTTCATCCTTGAAAACACGAAAATAAAACTAATAAGTTCCTAAACATGTCAAAATAATAATAATAATAATTAAGATTTTAAAAACATAACTAAATATATATTAAATAAGAACACATCATAGCATCTGTAATCATGGAAGTTGAGGTTTGATAATTAGGCATGAAATCTAGTTTGATTGATTAATTAATGAATTTGCATAATTACAGCTTAGAAATGATGAAATATGTTGGAAAATGTTGATAGGAGTGGCTAACATTGGTTAGCCTTAGAGCCTATAACACCCTCCAATATAATTAAGAACAAACATAATTATACCAAATGATGTTATGATACAAATGATTTTTAAAATGCTATAAATTTTAAATCTTTGATGCACTGTGGCCATGATGACTTAAAGCAAAATAAAAATATTTTTAATATCTTGAAATAAAGTTCAAAATAATAAAAGTTTAAATACAATTTTGTACAAGCATACAGAAGCCCAAGGTTTTACAAATTAGTACTTACAAAACTATATATCTTTAACATAAAAGCATATAAATCTATAACTACCCAACCCAACAAAAATTTATATACAATGATTGTATCACCCATCCTAAGTATATTCCTTTGACTCTGATCACTAGGAATCCTCTTCTGTCGCTCCAAACCTATGCATGAAAAGCCCATACGCTCAGCAACTCATGTCTAATGGTACATAACAATGTGCAAGGCATACAACAAAACATATATAATATGCATGACATACTTACCAACCTACTATGGCGACTTACCTTAAAGCCCGCACATGCATCATTTCATATTCTATATGACATATCATCATACTCTTATGAATCCAACACACATCATATAAGTCATACCAAACACCCCATAAAATACATCAAAGTATATATCACACATTAAAAAATTCATTCATCTTACCTTTTTGCCCGCCTTACTCATAACTAGACTAAAATGGATATGGGTAACTTAACTTATTAATGTTCTCATTACTAACCTTTGGACCTTCAAATATAACCCACTGAGGAAGCTCTTATTGCTAACATCTAGGCCTTCAAATATAACCCACCGAGGAAGCTTTCATTGTTAATGTCTGGGCCTTCAGATATAACCTACTGAGGAAGCTCTCATTGCTAACCTCTAGGCCTTCAAATATAACCCATCGAAAAAGCTCTCATTGCTAACCTCAAAGTCTTCAAATATATGACCAACCTAGGTCACTCGATATCGAACTCCCCTTGATGGAATGTCATTTATCCTATTTCTAGCCCTAGTTAGAGTATTAGGCTTAACCATTTCACAACATATACCACATATGTTTCTATATTATCCATTTTTCTATATTTTATATAAATCTACTATGATATCTCACAATCGCATTCGCAACAGGTATTATCATACCATGCATTATCATACAACATAGGTACTTCACCTCATATAAATTTTATCTTGATTCACATACAACCATATAAAATTTTCAAATTAAGTAGCTTTATGGCCATGAATAACCTTTCACGGTCGTGAAGCACTACTTCAAGCCTGTGAATAACCTTTCACGGCCGTGAAACACTACTGCACAGGTAGTTTACCCATGAAACAAGTCGTGATTCATCTTATGAATCAGCATATGTTCATGGTTGTGATTACCTCTTCATAAGCATAAGCCATATTGTGAACCCAACTATGAAGCCACCCGTGAACAAGTTTGCCTCTGCAACAAAATCCATTTTCATGACATTCACACTTGTGAACACCCTGTTTAGACCGTGAATCTAGAAATATTTCCAGAAAATAGAGCATCACAACTTCATGCCATTCTCATATGCAATATTCTCTGCAATTGATCAATGTTAGCCACCCTATCAACACTCCAACATGCATTTTAGCCATTTATCATAAACATATACTTTTTAATTATCCACATTAACCAAATTAATTCTTCTAACACCACAATCTAAAATGTTTACATATCTTCTCATCATGCATATCAACTTACATCATAATATTTATCTATTCATTGATCATTTATATCATGTATCTAGGCAATTAACGTAGAAATATGAAAATAAAAGCCTTGGGAGTTGTTATGTACAAACCTTATACCTAGGACGGATGGAGCCACTACTCTAGCTCTTCAAGCTTGTCCCCTCCCTTGGGATGGACCTCCAACTCTTTCTCCAGGTCCTAGAAAGATGAAGAATGCTTTCTTAATCTCTGGAAATCAACCAAAACCCAGAAAAACTCAAAAACTTATTCTTTACCCCTAAGCTCACAAGCTTCCTTTCTCACTTTCCTCTCTCACTCTACTCTCTCAAAACTTGATCTTTAAAGCTTCATAAATGGAGGATAAATGTTTTTGGTGGTTAAAGAGATGAAGATATGGCATGTTAGGTTGATTATAGGGGTATGGGAGCAGTTTTAAAGGGAATGTCAGAAAGATGTGACTGACTCACCTGTTTTGCCTGTCCAGATTTCACGACTGTGACTCTTTTCTTATTGGTGTGAATCACTCTTTCATAGTCGTGAAGAACCTCATTGTAGCTACTAACTAAAATCCAATATTCATTACTGTGACACCCATTGTCACGGGCTTGAAACATCTTATTTCAACAACTCACAACTTCCAAAACTTTACTTAATCCTCAATTATCACTACCCAATAATATAACTTATAAACCCTAATTGCGGGAATTATAGAGCCTTTCCATGTGGTGTGTATAATTACCTTGAATTGGTGCTAAAATTTGACACAAACTGTTGATTCATAACTGTGACATGTTCACACCCGTGAATGTCAACACATAAATGTCATAACTTAAGTCATAGGTAGACAACTTATGAATGAAGGCTTCACGGTTGTGAATGACCATTCACGCCCGTGAAATTCCTATAACCAGAATGTTGTATTTTGATTTTTTATGATGAAATTACATGGTATTGGTATGCATAGACACCTTACATGATATAATGAGATGATATGCAATATGACAACCTGAATATGAACATGATTCTTTAAATCACAAGGTGTTATTTGGAAATCATGAAATGGACTATGGAATATGATGAATAACTATTTTTTAATTATGAACGTTCATTCTCTATATGAAGACAAGCATAAGATAGATGATATGTCATTGAAGGGATTACAATATTGTAATATATCTAGGATATGGATTTATATTTTAGGGAAAAAATGACTTAATCTCGGGTGAAAGCACTCTTGGCTTGAGAAACTCAATTGAGCATTATATAGATAGATATAGCTAACGAGCAAAGTGGCTTAACCTTGAGTAAAAGTGCTCATGTTTCATAACCTGTATTTAGGCAGTTTAGGTTTAGAGTATTAGGCAGTGAAATGTTAAACCCAATAATAAGGAAAGTAAATCAGAAATATGAAAACCAGAAACAATTATAACCTATAAAGGAGTAAGGAAAACCAATAACCAGGTTATGAAAACTAGAAAATGGGATTTGACATTATATGATATGATTGCTATAGATATATTGAGTAAGATAGAAAAACTTTTAAATGGAGTAGGTTCGTAAGGCATTTAGTCATCTGGCATCCTCTTGTATAGTAGTGTAATGTCCTACTATATGGAGGGGTGTTACACAAGGCTTGCCTTATTGCAATGGGATACAATCAATTGTTTGAAATGGATGCTAGCATTTCTCTTTTGGAAAAACTTGTCACAATCAAGTTTTTCCTTGCATTGGTAGTAGTAAGAAATTGGGCCTTACATCATATGGACTTTAACAATACATTTTTGCATGGATTTTTGGATGAAGAAATGTAACGATTGCAAGTAGGGACTACGAGTTATATGTTTAAAGAAAGAAAGAATGGGATTAAGATGTGTTAAAGTGTAAGTTTAAGTTGTGAAAAGGAAAGCTTTCATACCCATGAATGGTTATTCACGCCCATAAAAAGCATGATATGGTTCAAACGACAGAGTTTTGAACATGACGGGACAGTTTTGAGAAAAGAAGACGTTTATGCCCATGAAGGATTTACATTACGGTGAATGGCATTTCATGCCCGTGAAGTTAAGTATCACGCCTATGAATGCTGGTCGGTTGGCCATAAGCAACTGCACTTTTCTTTTTTCTATGCATCTTATCTTGCTTTAAAATGATTTCCACTGCCTCAGATCATCCTCTAACACACTCAGAGAATTCTTAGTCATCTTCTCCACTGCTTCCGACCCTCAAACACCATTGTTGAAGCTTGAAAGCTTGAGAAAACATAGAGGTTTGATAGAGTTCTATCGAGATAGAGGTAGAACTATGTTCTTAGGGTTTTGTTTAGCTTGATTATGGTTATAAAGTTTTGATAGGAATGTTTTTGTGATAATAGGTTCAGCTAGTGAGTAGAGGAACACATCACAAATGGGAAAAGTAGCTTGAAAAGCTTGTAAAGTTAGTTAAGGCTCCATTTTGGTAAAAGTTTAGTACATATGGCCATATTAATTCATTTTTAATGCATATTGATGGGTTTTGGATTATGTAAATATGAAAGAATGATAAAATGATATGTTATGGCAGATTAACAATATGATTATATGGTTTTAAGTGTCAAATGACATATGAAATATGTTATGACTTAAATGACCTATATACATATTTATTGATTCAAATGATGTTTAAACATGCTATAGACATGGTATAAATATGAAAGTGTTGATAGGAATGATTAACACTAGTTAATATATAGATATTTTGCATGAAATGCATGTTTGCTATGTTTTTAGATTGCTAGAAATGCATGATTCACACTGTTGAACAAGGGTATCACAACTGAGAATATCGAGGTCATATGAACTTGCATGAACCTAGAATTTTACAATTTGGTGTCACATTTAAGAAGCCATTATGATGTGGTGTCATAGCCATGAATAGGTAAATTAAGCTCATGTATGTTTCTTTCATGTGATGGTTCACACATAAGCTAACCGTGAAAGTATACCTTCTCAACCATGAATAAGTAGTTCACACTAGTGAAAAAGAAGAAATGTAGAATATGTACATTTTTGTTATGACCATATGTGATAGGTTGGTTATATACAAGTTATGAGATGTATGTATACATGGAATATAACATATGGAATAAATGATTTGGCATTTATGTGTTGGTATGAGAATGCATAAATGGGATATAATGCTAGTAATGGCATATGATGAAATGAATTATAAATGATTATGAGTTAAATGCCCAATTCTCTAGACTTGGACTTAACATAGGATAGATGGTATACCATTGAGGGAGGTGAACAGTACCATATGAGTTACTTTGATATGATATAAGGATAAGTGGTTAAAGTTCAGTATACAAGCACATTTGATCTTGGATTTGCTAGCATACTATATTATTCAAAGTTAATATGGCTTATGCTCAAGTTGTTGGGCGACATTGACTTAAAGGGCTATGATGAGCTATTATAGGTTGTGAGTCGAGTGGCTTAAGCTTGGATTGTGAGCACCCCTGTCTCATTTCCTACATTCGGATAGTCAAACTTAGAAAGTCTTGGGCTAGTTGAAACTAATAAATATATTGATTGTTGCTTAAAGTATCGAGCTATATAGAGATCTAAAAGGAATTATAAAAAGATAAAATTTATAGTTGTTCTTTGTTTATGCTAATATCAAGTAATTGATATTGTACTTTGCGATTGTGATATATGTATATGTGTATAGTATACATGGCTTTTATATGTCTATGGCAAGATAGGCATGTTGATATGACATTAAAGCATGAAATGGCTAGAATGTATGATTCTAGGAATGATCATGGGGTGAATGGCATGATATTATATTATTATGCATATATAAAGAACTAAGCATTAGTTTGCTTAGCGTGTGGGTTTTCTGCAAGCAGGTTCAGAGTCGTATACAAGAGTTGACTGGAATAGTCGTGAGCCCTTAGAGATTAGTTAGAGTGCACTAAGTTTGGAGCGTGTTTGTCTTCATGTCATATTATGTATTTTTGTTTATGTCATGTAATTATGAGTTTTTGTTTTACATATCTTTGATATTAAGAACATGTAATGCTTTTTATATGATGTATTTTATAATACCAGGATAGTGTAGCCGAAAAACATATTTTATGTTTATATTATTTCGATCACTGGATCAGGTATTTCTTTATGATAGTTTTATGCATAATTATGTTAAATAGGTTTTAAATATAAAATTTTTTAATTTTATTAGTTTTCTGCAAAGCAACCTTTAGCATATGTCGGTATAGTTGGGACATCAGAGGGTGTGATAAGAAGTCTACCTTAAGCTTTCTGAAGGCTATACAAAAGTTGGTCCCCATCATGTTTGCAAATTGAAAAAGTCTCTTTGTGGCCTTAAACACGCCTTTCAACAGTGGAATTTGGAGATTACAAAACAACTGTTGTGTATTGGTTTCATTCGATGCAGTCATGAAAAATTGCCTATTTTTTAGGTCTAATCATGGAGAATTCCTCATGCTTTTGGTTATATCATAGTAGTTAAAAAGTTCTTGCATGATAAGTTTACAATTAAAGACTTTAGGCATGCCAAATACTTCTATGGATTGGAGATTGCTAGGACCACTAAAAGGGCATATATTTCACAAAAGAAGTATATAGCGGGCATACTTAAGGACACAGGTTTAATGGGTTCCAAATTAGTAACTACTCCTTTATCCAAAGGCTACCTCTCTTCCTTTGGAAGATTCAAAACCTTATTGCATACACATAGGTAGATTGTTATATCTTAATTTCACTAGGCCATATATTGACTTATACTATAAAATAGTCGAGCCAATGTGTCTCTACTCCTTGGCAAACCCATTGGAATGTAGTTCTTCATATTGTTAAATATCTTAAACATACTCCAGTAAGAGGTTTCTTCTATTTATCAAACAATGATAAATATCTTATAGTGACAGTGATTAGGCCTTTAGTATATTAATAAGAAAATCCCTCAATGGCTAATGCATATTTCTATATGCAACTTTTATTTTCTTGAAGACTAAGAAGCAAATCAAAGTGTTGTGCTCCTCATATGAAGCTGAGTATAGAAAACTAGGGATCACTGTTTATAAGCAATAGTGGGTGACCTACATTCTCACTAGTATGAAGGTTCCTGTTTAGTAACCCATCCCATTATGGTGTCAAACAAATCTACTTTGCACATCTTATAGAACCTTGTGTTCTATGAGAGAAAAAAAAAACAACTCAAAATTGATTACTATATAGTCAAGAACGTGTTGAAAGAAGGCTTCGTCAATTTACATCATGTTAATACACATTTCCATCTTACTGATGTTTTTACTAAGTCCTTATATGCTCCATAATTTCATTCTTTAGTTTCCAAGTTGGGCTTGGTTGATCATCACCAACCACCAACTTGAAGAGGGATGTACAATTATAGCAAGTAGATCAGTAAGCACAAGCACCAGCTCAAGCTTAGTCAAATTTATAATTTATTATTTTATCATTAATTTATTATTTTGTGGCACAATTCTTCTCCGTAATGGATTTAATTTTAATATCATTCAAACTCAAAAAAATATAAATAGCATACAATGTAAATATAAAAAGTTTATAATTTCATTCATATTATAAATTATATTAAAAATAGACAAATGTTTTGTATATATACATTTACAAGAATTATATATTCATGTCATAGAACCATAATAGCAAATGTCTAACAAAATTACTGAATAAGAGATTGAGAAAAACTCATTTGTATCATGCATAGGTGAAGCCAGTAGCAACTCACAGGGGTTTTTCTACTATCCATTGCACCAGCTCCCTAATTAAATTTACATTTTCAAAAATTCCATATTTGGGAATATGAATTAAAGACATGAATATATTCGAAAAACTACTAACAAGACACAATCAGCATGCTAAAGTTCTACTTGACAATATGTGAAAAATGAGGCAAAGTACTAACTATAATGGATAAACGACAATACTTCAATCAAGGCCATGAAAAGTAGCCTAACAAGCATATTTGCTAACGAATCAATACTTGTACAACAAATAAAAATAAGACATGCTCAACCATAATATTTAAATGGCTCCCCAGGAAAGCTATAATGCTCAAATATGCTATTAAGACCTTTTTTCGTGGCTTTTTTTTTAAGGGGATAAAAGAAATAGGAAGAACTAAAGGGAAGAAGTAGGAATGATGCTTCAAAAACTATACAATTGAGGACAAGGCATCTCAATTAGGTCAAGCTATGTCTATTCTAACAAGCATATCCTTTACCATAATGACTTGTCAAAGATAATGATAGGCGGGTAAGGGCAAAGGGGAAGATTAAAAATGTCAAACATCTTCTCACCAAATATGTTATAGCAACATAACGTTCCTCGTTTAGATACAATGGTTTGTCTCTGTACGTGTCAATATCCTACAAAAATAATATATCATGACTCCAACATTAAAGTGATAAATAAGTAGGCAAATAAATGAGAGTTCCCAAAAGTGCACACATATATCCAATCTAAAGTATGTGAAAAATCAAAATATAGCTTTTTTTTCCTCATGGGCAATATCATCAAATATTTTATGATATAGACTGCTACAATTACAATATCTAGAGATTCAACCATCTATATGAAAGTTACTACAGTTCAGCTTGTCCAAATCATGAGGAGAACTAGTGATATCTACAATAAGAATTATAAACCAATTATACATTCAAATTTATTTCCCTTTTAGAATTATAAATTGAAAGTTGATGCAGATTGCCAATAATAATAATTTTCTCATCACTAAATTGGATACAAAATCCTGTTAATATGAGGATTATCAAATTTTTTATACATCTAAAATCTAAATTTTCAATTAAAGAACTTGCATGCTTAATTATGTATACACCTTCTATAACTTGTAAGTATGCATAATGTCATGACCCTAGACTTCAACTAGCAATCGTGCGGCACTTAGCACAGTCTGTTGCACTAAGCCTGCCTTCCAACTCGACAAAACACTCCAAAGAGAATAGAAAGGAACTTAGAGATTTAGAGATTCAAGAGCAAAACAAAAACACAATAGAGTTTGTGAAGAATTGATTTGTATTGCTCTAGAGATGTTATCTTACAATTTCCCAAGGATGCTACAAATGAAGGCCAAGAGGCCTATTTATAGTGTGGCACCAAGCCTAAGGTTATGCCACAATTTTCTAGATCCTACCAATTCTAGAATGTACAAGAGTGTCTTCAACATGCCACAAGGTTCTAGGATCTTCTAGTCAAGTCTAGCCAACTCTAGAGTCTTCTAGGATTGTCTAGTTCCTTCATGCAAATTCTAGGATGCTCATAAGCTTCTAGGAACTTCTACATCCTTCATGAACCATCCAGCATATTCTAGAATATTCTAGTGCCTTCTAGCACCTTCTAGCACCTTTTGGCACCATCTACCACCTTCCAATACTATTTCTTTGGATTTCGTGGGACAATATGAGCGAGACGTAACACCCTCCCCCACTCAAGTTCACGACGCCCTCATCGCGCCTTCAAGCTTGAACCTTTCTATGTGATCTTTGAACTGCCATAAAGAGTCTTCAGGTTCCCAACTTGCTTCTATGTCTGGGGCATTCTTCCATTTGACCAAGTATTCCCGATTTACACCTTTACACCGAATTAGGCAGTCTGCCAAAATGGAATCCACTTCTCTATCAAAGGAGGTTACTACCGCAGTGGGTGCTCTCTTCGACTCTCCTCGACTTGAATCTTCCTCGTCTTCATGATAAGGCTTCAACATGCTTACATGAAAGAATGGGTAGATCGTAAGCCTATGAAGGAGTTATAACTTATAAGACACCTTTCCGACCCACTTAAGGACTAGAAATGGCCCTTCGTATTTCCGCACCAACCCCTTGTGAGCCTTCCGCAAGGACTTGAACTGTTGGGGAAATAACTTGACAAGGACCAAATCTCCTTCTTGGAATTCGACCATCCTCCTTTTCTTGTCAGCCCACTTCTTCATCTTTTTAGATTCCTTGTTCAAATAGGCTCGGGCTAACTCAGCTTGCTCATGTCATGCCTTAGCAAATTTGAAAGCAACAGGACTCTTTCCTTCATAGCTTGTGGCCAAAGCATGAGGGGACATAGATTGTTTTCCCATAATGACCTCGAAGGGACTCTTTCCAGTGGATTCACTTTACTGCAAGTTGTAAGAGAATTGGGCTACATCCAACAACTTAGCCCAATCATGTTGGTTAGCACTAACAAAATGCCTAAGATAAAGCTCTAGTAATGCGTTGGCACGTTCCGTCTACCTATCATTTTGCGAATGAAAGCTTGTGGAGAAGTTCAAGTCTGATCCCAATAACTTGTTTGAGGAACAACCGTGCAGTCTCGTCCGCAGTGCAATCCGCCGAGGCAAGAATGAAGGTTGCATACTTGCTGAAGCGATCAATGACTACTATTATACCGCCAAAGCCTTCTGATTTTGGCAAGCAAGTGATGAAGTCCATTGAGACACTCTCCCATGGTCTCTCCGAAATAGGCAATGGTTATAGCAAGCCACCAGGTGCACGCTGCTCCATTTTGTCTTGTTGGCAAACAAGACAAGTTCTTACATAGGCTTCAACATCATCCCGTAGTTGAGGCCAATAGTAAATAGACTTGATCAAGGCAAGAGTGCATCTCATGCCGGGGTGTCCAGCCTATAGTGAATCATGGCATTCTTTTATCAACTCTTTTCTCAAGTTCCCCCATTTAGGTACATAGATGCGGTTTTGCTTGGCATAAAGTAGTCCATCACTCTACCAAAATCGCCTTGTCTTTCCTTTCTTGATGAGGACAAAGAGGTTTTGAGCTAGGGTATCATGCTCTAACCCTTCTTTGATCTTTTCCAGCAAGGGACTGCTTGGTTTACTTAAGGCCGCTAACTCTATCTTTCGACTTAGCGCATATGAAGCACGTCAATGCCTTCACATATGAAGCACGTCACACGGGGCTTTGAGCCACCACATTCTTCTTTTTCCTTCCCCTTGTCTCGCGGCTTGAATGATGAGCCTTCTTTGTGATTTTTATGGCTCTGACTCTTAGCATGACCTCCCCTATTCTTTCCTGCACCAAACTTTCTATCAGCTGCCCTCAGACCTTCTTTGCTTGATGAGTAATCAATAAGACTTTCAGCAACTGCAATGGCTGAAGACAGGTATTGGACACCACGTCGCTTAAGCTCAAGGTTAGCCCACGATTGGAGACCGTCCATGAACAAGAATAATGCATCCTTGTCCGATGTGTCAGGGACTTCTACCAGCAAGCTTGTGAACTCTTTCATATATTCCCTTATGCTACCCGTCTGCTTAAGTCATCGAAGCCAGCCGCTCGCCTCTTCTTCAGCATTTACGGGGAAGAATTGGCTTTTGAACTCCTTTTTGAAGTCCTCAAATGTGTCAATTTTGCACACCCCATGTTGCACATCTCCATGCCTTCGTCTCCACCATAGCATAGCAGTGTCGGGCAGGTACATGGTAGCAGTTCAGATTTTGCTAGCATGGTCCGTTATGCCAGTAGCTTCAAAGTATTGTTCCAACCCCCATAGAAAGTTCTCAACTTCTCTAGCATTCCTAGCACCATTAAAGGTTTTTGGCTTGGGAAGTTCCACCTTTTTGGCCTTAATGATGGTGGTTGTATTAGTTCCTGAGGCCATAGCCCGTTTACATAGTGCTAGATCACCACCCATATCCTCAACTCTAAGCAACACATTGGAAATTTCTCTTTATACCAACTGTCATGACCCTAGACTTCGACTAGCAATCGTGCGGCACTTAGCACGGTCCGTTGCACTAAGCCTGACTTCCAAGCCGACAAAACACTCTAAAGAGAATAGAAAGGAACTTATAGATTTAGAGAATTCAAGAGCAAAGCAATAACACAAGAGAATTTGTGAAGAATTGCTTTGTATTGCTCTAAAGAGGTTATCTTACAATTTCCCAAGGATGCTACAAATGAAGGCCAAGAGGCCTATTTATAGTGTGGCACCAAGCCTAAGGTTATGCCACAAGTTTCTAGATCCTACCAATTTTAGAATGTACAAGAGTGTCTTCAACATACCACAAGGTTTTGGGACCTTCTAATCAAGTCTATCCAACTCTAGAGTCTTCTAGGATTGTCTAGTTCCTTCATGCAAATTCTAGGATGCTCTAGAAGCTTCTAGGAACTTCTACATCCTTCATGAACCATCCAACATGTTCTAGAATATTCTAGTGCCTTCTAACACCTTTTAGCACATTCCGGCACCTTCCGGCACCATCTAGCACCTTCCAACGCTATTTCTTTGGATTTCGTGGGACAATTTGAGCGGGACGTAACAATAAGTTATATAAATAAATCAACACCGCATTGGGAAAATCAAATTCTTTTTTAAAAAAATGCAAAAAAATGTTTGTTACTTGAGCAATCCGTGTTTAATTGAGTTTGCATTAGCCTCATGTGCATTTCCTCTCTTGTCCTGGCTCTGCCTTTGCCTTTGCCTTTCAAATTGGACTTCATTGCTAATTTGTTATGATTAATGTGTGGCCTTCCTCTAGAATGAACCAACAAAGGATCAAGGATATTTGACCCACTCTCTATTACATCATACACTACTGTCATACTTTCATACAAATTAAAAATATCATTCTTCAAATCGATTATTTTGGCCTTGCTACAAGCCATATTTTGCAAATTGTCCATTCCAATATATGTTACCTCCTCAAAAATGCTTCAACAATTCCTTATACCTTTTATATTCCTTTGTCATGCTCGGTAACCTTTTAAAAAAAATTCTTGAAAATGGGGATGATAAACATCCTTTCTCTATTATCTCAAAATATATCTTTTATTGATTTTATCAATCCATTTCGATGACATCACTTTAAATATATGACAACGTAGGTAACCTAAAGATTTAAACAATCTTTATTTGCATTTCAAATATTGATCCTTTGGATGATATTTGAGAGTAAAAACAAAGATATTCTCATAAAACTTATTTTTGATTGATCTATCTATAATACTATAAAATTTAAGCCCGAGCAATGTAGCTATAGGATTTTCTTAGTCATCTAGTGCACTTAATTCACAAAGATATAGTCATTTTAATTCATTTTGAATTATCCTAAATATTGCTAAAGTTAATGCCTATTAAAGTTGTTATTTCCAAAGGGATCCGAATTCACATTTTGTTTTTGTATTTTCAGCTTGAATTCAACCTTTATCTCTTTCTTGTACCTATCTCTTACTGCAAGTTCATATTGCTAAACAAATTATTTCAGAGTACTACTATTGACAAATTTATCGAAATATACATGCATACTCTCGCTTCTCTGGGTGGAAGTCATGCTAACCTAAAAAAGGTGTCTAAGGAATACTAGTGTAACACCTAACACCTTATATATTTATATACCGCATATACTGATTTTATATTGTTATCATGTATGGAACAAGATTAAATAAAATTCAAGTTTACACCGAGAGTATTTTTTTTTTTTAACTCATCTCATATTATCAACAATAATTTCACAATCAATATGGAAGTTTTAATTATAGCCTATAACATCACAAAAATTAATAAATGAAACATTAAGTTGAATCCATTTATATATATATATATATATATATATATATATATATATATATATATATATATATATATATATATATATATATATATATATATATATCTTAGTACACATTCATTGTAATTATACATATGCAAGAATTCAATCCCCAAACATAAATGAAATGTTCTTATGCTTATGTGGAATGTAAGGAGAGAAAGTGAGGAGGCTCAGCCGGTGACCTTTGATCCATGACTTTTATATGCACCTCAATATGAACTACTAATCTTCTCTACCTGAAAAATGATGCAATTTGTGAGTTGTGACTCAGTGAGAATAACCATCAAATGAGTCCTAAAGTACCAAGCATTTCATAATAGCAAATAACAAGTATAATTAATACATACTTTATACTTCATTTCATCATTCAATAACATATAAATATAGATAAAATTAAGTATTCAATAATTGCTCTTTACTTATGCTTATGCTTATTCATTTTATTTTGTTGTGACCAGGTTAAACAGACATTGCCCCGGGTTTCCATGTGAACAGTTGCATTTTCATTTGCATTTGCTAGCTAGCTTGATCAATTGTTTCATTTGCACATTTGTTGGGCCATAGGCCTCTTCTTTTGCTTTGCAATGTCGATTAACTAGTCACAACGCCTTTTAAGTCATTATGCATATGCACTTGTACTTACATATTCATCAACCATTGTATCTTATCACATATACCAAACATATATCACATATATACCTCATATGTCAACACATATACCATACATATACCACATATATACTTCATATGCAACACATATACCACATATATACTTCATATGCAACACATATACCACATATATACTTCATATGCAACACATATACCATACATATACCACATATATACCTCATATGTCAACACATATACCATACATATACCACATATATACTTCATATGCAACACATATACCATACATATACCACATATATACCTCATATGTCAACACATATACCTTGCATATACTATGCATACACCTTGTATATATATCATATGTCAAATATATACCTCAAATATACCACAAGTATACAAACTTATATGTACCACAAATGTCACAAACTTTTCATCATCATATTATCAATGAAAAATCATCACAATCATATAGCAAGCAACATTCATATGCACTAAAGAATTCAATTGATAATTAGACTCACATTTTTCCTTTGATTCCAATCCTTAACTTATTGTCTACCCCCTTCTTGTATATCTCCAATTTATCTTAAGCCTAATATTGAAATATAATTGGTTAATTTATGACTAGAGAAACTTAATGTGGCTTAAATAAATTAATATACATTATTCATATCAATAATTAAAAGTTTTCCAATGAGGCAGTGTGACCTTATGTCACTGTTTTGACTATAACTTTTTCTATACTTGACTAATTAATCTGATTCTTATTCCTAATTAAGACTAACATATTTATATATAACATATTAAAATTTCAGACCAATTGGATCACTGTACAATTTATGGTGGAATTTCTAACATGTTCTAATTTCTGCCCTGTTTTCTACCCGTAGGTAGTTTCAGGATACTCATTTTGGTTCATCATAACTTATAATCTATACGTCCTAGTTTAATGAAAATTTACAGAACCTTATATGGGTTCATATGGAACATTTGTCATGTTTAAAATGTTTATCAATTATGTATCTAAGATCTTCAAAGTATAACAAACCTTTTACTGATCCAGAATAGAATTGGCTTCCGGACCAGTATGAATTCCAAAGGTCATAACTTAGTCTATACATAACATATTAAGCTGAAATTAGTACCACATTTTATCTCAGAAATATACCTATAACTTGTATGTTTTTATCTTTTACATAATTGATATGTAAGAAGCTCAAAATAATTAAATACATTTCTGGATCTGTACAGGGCACTCAGCAGGCAGTTCAAACCATAGAACAGTCATAGTTCCATTCACCATAACTCAAAATTGACAGGACGTATGAACCTGAAATTTGGTATACATATACATACCACATATATCTACAACTTTTATGTTTTTAGGTACTTAAAATATTGACTTTAACATATCCAAAACTAACAAACACAGTAGCTAACTTACTTAGGGTTCACATCCGGAACAGTTTCAATACGAAGAGGATATCTCATTCTATACACCACAAATTGCAAAAATATTTAAATATCCATAAATATAATACATAAAGGAACAACTTTTGTGTTTTACACTTCTCTAGATTCGACCTCTAAGATCATCAAAACTATAGTACAATATACTGCCTATTTATGAATCCTAAACATCATAATCAAGTTTAACACAAATTCATTGTTTACTCACCTATAATCACCCTTGGATAACCTTGTTGCTGTAATTTCTGGAGTGAAAAGAGAAGAAGATGTTGCTGGAACTTCAAAGAAATGGAATGAAGCAAAGAGAAAGAAGAGGAGAAGGAGGAAGAAGAAGAACACTTTTCCTAATAAGTTAAAAACATTTGTCTTCCTTTTCTCCTTTTCTTTTTCACCCGACCCCTTTTCCTTTTTTTTTTGACTTTTTTCTTTTTCTTTTCCTTTTTATTTTCTGACTTTTATTTTTATTTATTTTTATTTAATTATTCTTATTCTTATTATACAATTATATGTATCTAGACATACTAGTCAATACCAAAAATACAACTTAATCATCTGCTTCAATTTAATTAATTAACTATATTAAATTTAATTAATTCAATCTATTTCTTTATTCAATTAAATATTAATTTCATGTCATTTTCATCTATATTATAAAATAGACATATGCATTTCTACACAATTGTAAAATACTTGAAAATAAACTAATTGTATGTCATGAATATATTTAAATAAAAATGCATATTATGCATGTGTTCGAGTGATATATATATATATATATATATATATATGCAAATTGTATATGTGCAAATGAAATGTTGTAGAAATGCATATGGGAAAAGTCAAGGATGTTACAATTCTCCCCTCCTTTTAAAAATATCGTCCTCGAAATTTACTACCTGGAAATAGGTGTGGATATTGCTTTTTCATATTTTCTTCTGTTTCCCATGTTGCCTGTTCTTGTGAATGATTTCTCCATAATACCTTAACTAAAGGTATTTCTCGGTTTCTCAATTGTTTAGTCTTGCATCCGATGATTTCCACTAGCTCTTCAACATAACTCATGTCATTTGCAATCTCAATGGCTTGATCTTTCAATACATGTGTAGGATATGACCTGTATCTTCTAAGCATGCTCACATGAAACACATTATGAATTTGAGTCATATCTGGTGGTAAAGCCAATTTGTATGCCAGTGGGCCAACATTCTCAAGAATTTCATAAGACCCTATGTATCTTGGGCTCAATTTACCTTTCTTGCCAAATCAGATTACTCATTTCCATAGAGATACTCGTAGAAATACCTTTTCACCCAACTCGTATTCCATCTCCCTTCTATGTTAATCAGCATAACTTTTTTGTCTGTCCTGTGCTGCCTTTAGCTTAATCTTGACAACCTTGATTTTATCCACTGTATCTTGTACTATCTCTGGCCCTTCTAATGCACGTACACTTTCTTCATCCCAGATGATAGGACTTCTGCACTTTCTGCCATACAATGTCTCATATGGAGCCATCTGAATACTGCTATGATATTGGTTATTGTATGCAAACTCCACCAATGCCATATACTCATCCCAAGCTCCCTTGAATTCCATAGCACATGCTCTAAGCATTTCTTCTAATGTCTGTATAGTTCTCTCTGATTGTGTGTCAGTTTGTGGGTGAAATGCAGTACTGAAATTCAATTTTGTTCCCAATGCATTATGTAAACTCACCCAAAAATGTGAAGTAAACCATGGATCTCTATCAGACACAATGGATACCGGAATGCCATCCAATCTGACTATCTCATTCACATATAATTTGCCCAAACTCTCAAGTGTACACCCCCATCTGATAGGTAGAAAATGTGCTGACTTGGTTAACCTATCAATAATTACCCATATTGCATCATTTTTTCGTGGAGTTCTAGGCAATCCATAAACAAAATCCATCATTATCTTTTCCCTTTTCCATTCTGGCACTGGCAAAGGATGTAGTTTACCAACCGATGCCTGATGTTCTATCTTAATCTGCTGACATGTCAAGCATTTGGAAACATATTCTGCTATGTCTTTCTTCATTCTTGGCCACCAGTAATGAGGCCTTAAGCTGTGATACATCTTTGTCATCCCTAAGTGCATTGCAAAGGGTGCATTGTGTGCCTCTTCCATTATTTCCTGACGTAAGTTCTCAGTTTTTGGAACACATATGCGTGACTTTAACATCAATGTATTGTCTTGCAATTGAAAATCTTTACTGTTTCCCTGCCTTACTAATTCAATTTTCTCACACAATTTAGGATCTTTACTCTGTGCAACTTTGATCGTATCCTTCAATATAGGTCTGACTTGAAGAGCAGCAATCAATGATCCACCATCATGCATATTCAATTGAACATTCATGGACTGTAATTGAATCAGATATGGAAAAGATGATGCTTGCAAGTGAGCTACACTGCTACTAGCCTTCCTACTCAATGCATCTGCTACTACATTGTCTTTCACTGGACGGTATTCAATTGTACAATCATAATCTTTTAACAACTCTAACCATCGTCTTTGTCTAATGTTTAACTCTTTCTGTGTCATCAAGTAACCCAAGCTTTTATGGTCTATGAAGATCTAAAATGTCTTACCATACAAATAATGCCTCCAAATCTTTAATGCAAATACAACTGCAGCCAATTCTAAATCATACACTGGATATGAGATCTCATGTGGTCTCAGTTGTCTGGATGCATAGGCTATCACCTTACCATGTTGCATCAACACACATCCCAAGCCTTGGTGAGAAGCATCACTATATACTGTAAACCCACCTGTACCTGTAGGGATGGTTAATACTGGTGCTGAGGTTAACCTGTGTTTTAGTTCATCGAAACTCCTTTGACATTCAGGAGTCCACTTGAAAGGCACATTCTTTCTTACAATTTGGTCAAAGGGCTAGCAATCAATGAGAACCCATCAACAAATCTACGATAGTATCCGGCTAAATCCAAAAAACTATGCAATTCTGACACATTCTTGGGTGCTTCCCAACTCACTATGGCCTTAACTTTATTTGGGTCAACCTCTATGCCTTTTCCCGATACTATATGTCCAAGAAACACAACATGATCAAGCCAGAATTCACACTTACTTAACTTTGCATACAATTGTTTCTCCTACAGAGTCTGCAACACTGTTCTTAAATGCTTCTCATGTTCCTATTTACTTTTAGAGTACACCAGAATGTCATCTATGAAAACAATTACAAAATTATCCAGATAAGACTGAAATACCTTATTCATCAAAGCCATAAAAGCAGTCGATGCATTGGTTAATCCAAACGGCATGACTAGAAATTCATAGTGGCCATATCTAGTACGAAATGCAGTTTTAGGAATATCTACCTCAGCTATCTTAAGCTGATAATAGGCCGATTTTAGATCAATCTTAGAAAATACTTGAGCTCCATGTAACTAATCAAACAAGTCATCAATTCTAGGTAAATGATAATTATTCTTCACTATAGTCTATACACAATCTCATTGTTCCATCTTTCTTTTTTACAAACAACACTGGGGCTCCCCAAGGTGATACGCTAGGTCGAATGTATCCCTTATCAAGTAACTCTTGCAATTGAGTTTTAAGTTCCTTTAACTCAATCGGTGCCATCCTGTAAGGAGATATAGAAATAGGTGCGGCCCTAGGCACCAAATCCATAGTAAATTCTATCTCTCTATCCGGTGGCAATCCAGGCAAATCCTCTAGAAATACATCTGGGAACTCACACACTACTAGAATATTCTCTAACATAATATCCTGAGTTCTTGTGTCTATCACATAGGCTAAGAAAGCCTCACACCCTCCTTTCACCATTTTAAAAGCTTTAACTGCTGAAATCAAACATGCAGGTACCAACTTTCATTCTCTTTTACACACAATCCTTTGTTTATCAGAGGACTTTAAAATTACCTCCTTTGAAAAACAATTCACTATGGCATGATGTTTAGTTAACCAATCCATTCCCAATATTACATTAAATTCATGCAATGATAATAAGATCAAATCAACTTTCAATTCAACTTTATCAATGAATATCGAACAGTCACGACATATCTCATTCACAACTACTACTGCTCCCAGTGGAGTACTCACATTTACATCAAATCCCAATGACTCATGCTTTTGATGCAGTTTGGATACCATATGTGATGATATAAATGAATGTGTGGATCCTGGGTCAATCAATGCAAATGCCAGCATATCATAAATGTAAATATTACTAGTAACCACTTCAGGAGCATCAACTGCCTCCTGCCTAGTCATAGCAAATACCCTAGCATGTGGAAGGGGTCTAGAACTCTGTCCCTCAGATCTGGTCACTCCTCTGTTTACTGCACCAGTTCTTCCCCTGCCTCTGCCTCTGACATGTGTCCCACTGGTAGTGTTAACCCTTGGTGTTTCAATTGTAGTCTCAGATACTCCTCTACCTCTGCTGGTTTCTGCTAATTTAGCTCTTTCTGGGAAATCTCTATACATGTGATCTAAGAAGCCATAGAAATAACAAGCTCCTGTGAGCCTTCTGCATTCACCTGTGTGTTGCCTACCACAATGAATACAAGTAGGCCTCTGTTCTGTATATTGGCTTTGTCCTCTTCCTGGGTAAGAGAAAGTCATGCCCCGACCTCTAGAACTGGAGTACCCACTTCTGTTGCCAGACTGGCTCAACATATATTTAGCTTTCTTTCCATATCCTCCACTAGACTCTCCAGCAAACTCTCGTGTCACCCTTTTTACTTGTTGTTCTCCAGCTTCTTTCATTAACTTTTCAGCTCTAATTGCAGCAGCCCTGAGTCTGGTATAACTATCAAGATCAGTAATTGTGATTCTAATTCTGATCTCATACTTGAGGCCCTCTTCAAACTTTCTGCATTTGTCTCTTTCAGTAGAGACCATAAAGGTGGCATAATGGGAAAGTTTGTTGAACTGCACCTCGTACTCCGCAACTGACATGTTTTCCTGTTTTAGATTTATAAATTCCTTTCTCTTCTCATCTTTATATTATTCAGGCATGTAATTGTTCTGAAATTCACGGAGAAAATCATTACATGTCAGAACTGGTGGTTGTGCATCACTATCGGGAACTGTCTCCCACCATTCATAAGCATTGCCTTGAAGCAAAGATACCGCATAATCAAACTTCTCCTCTGGAGTGCATCTCATCATATTCAATACCCTCTGTGTCCTTTTCAGCCATGTTTCTGCTTCAAGTGGATCAGTCGAGCCATAGAAATCAATTGCACCCTATTTTCTTAGCTTATCATATCGTCTTTCCCTATACATTGCAGGACCATGCGCTTCATGTTCTGGGTTTTCATAAGGTACTTCAGCATGTGATGATTGTGATGCACGTGTAGGAGCCCTAGCTCCTGGTACTGGTTGATCTCTATGCAAATGAGGTGATGCCTCATGAGGATGCATTTCAGCCGGCCTCTCTCTCCTTGGTGAATCATGACTTATGATGGCCCTAAAATAAATGAAATTATGTCACTACATAATGTTCAACACATATTATGCATATGTTATCATGCTTATATGCATATGCATGATCCCTTAGAACCTAACCTGGCTCTGATACCAAAAATGTAACACCTAACGCCTTATACATCTATATACCACATATACTGATTTTATATTGTTATCACGTATGGAACAAGATTAAATAAAATTCAAGTTTGCAACGAGAGTAATTTTTTTTTTTACTCATCTCATATTATCAACAATAATTTCACAATCGATATGGAAGCTTTAATTATAGCCTATAACATCACATATATTAATAAATGAAACATTAAGTTGAATCCATTTATATATATATATCTTAGTACACATTCATTGTAATTATACATATGCAAGTATTCAATCCCCAAACATAAATGAAATGTTCTTATGCTTATGTGGAATGCAAGGAGAGAAAGTGAGGAGGCTCGGCCGATGACATTTGATTCATGACTTTTATATGCACCTCAATATGAGTTGCGACTCAGTGAGAATAACCATCAAATGAGTCCTAAAGCACTAAGCATTTCATAATAGCAAATAACAAGTATAATTAATACATACTTTATACTCCACTTCATCATTCAATAACATATAAATATAGATAAAATCAAGTATTCAATAATTGCTCTTTACTTATGCTTATGCTTATTCATTTTATTTTGTTGTGACCAGGTTAAACAGACATTGCCCCGGGTTTCCATGTGAACATTTGCATTTTCATTTGCATTTGCTAGCTAGCTTGATCATTTGTTTCATTTGCACATTTGTTAGGCCATAAGCCTCTTCTTTTGCTTTGCAATGTCGATTAACTAGTCACAACGCCTTTTAAGTCATTATGCATATGCACTTGTACTTACATATTCATCAACCATTGTATCTTATCACATATACCAAACATATATCACATATATACCTCATATGTCAACACATATATACTTCATATGCAACACATATACCATACAAATACCACATATATACTTCATATGCAACACATATACCATACATATACCATATATATACCTCATATGTCAACACATATACCATACATATACCACATATATACTTCATATGCAACACATATACCATACATATACCATATATATACCTCATATGTCAACACATATACCTTGCATATACTATGCATATACCATGTATATATATCATATGTCAAACATATACCTCAAATATACTACAAGTATACAAACTTATATGTACCACAAATGTCACAAAATTATTCATCATCATATTATCAAGGAAAAATCATCACAATCACATAGCAAGCAATATTCATATGCTCTAAAGAATTCAATTGATAATTAGACTCACATTTTTCCTTTGATTCCAACCCTTAACTTATTATCTATCCCCTTCTTGTATATCTCCAATTTGTCTTGAGCCAATTATTGAAATATAATTGGTTAATTTATGACTAGAGAAACTTAATGTGGCTGAAACAAATTAATATATATTATTCATATCAATAATTAAAATTTTTCCTATGAGGCAGTGTGACCGTATGGGACTGTTTTGACTATAACTTTTTCTGTACTTGACTAATTAATCTGATTCTTATTCCTAATTAAGATTAACATATTTATATATCACATATTAAAATGTCAGACCAATTGGATCACTATACAATTTATGGTGGAATTTCTAATATATTCTAATTTCTGCCTTTAGGCAGTTTCAGGGTACTCATTTTGGTTCATCATAACTTATACTCTATACGTCCTATTTTAATGAAACTTTACTGAAACTTATATGCGTTCATATGGAACATGTTTCATGTTTAAAACTTTTATCAATTATGTGTCTAAGATCTTCAAATTATAACAAACCTTTTACTGATCCAGAATAGAATTTGCTTCCGGACCAATATAACTTCCAAAGGCCATAACGTAGTCTATACATAACATATTAAGCTAAAATTAGTACCAAAATTTATCTCAGACATATACCTATAACTTTTCTATTTTTAGCTTTTACAGAATCGATATGTAAGAAGCTCAAAATAATTAAATACATTTCTGGATCTGTACATGGCACTCAGCAGGCAGTTCAAACCATGTAACAGTCATGGTTCCATTCACCATAACTCAAAAGTGACAGGACATATGAATCTGAAATTTGGTATACATATACATAACACATATATCAATAACTTTTATATTTTTAGGTACTTAAAATATTGACTTTAACATATCCAAAACTAACAAACACAGTAGCTAACTTACTTAGGGTTCACATCTGGAATAGTTTTAGTACGAAGAGGATATCTCATTCTATACACCACATCATGTTAAAATATTTACATATTCATAAATCTAATACATAAAGGAACAACGTTTGTGTTTTACACTTCTCTAGATTCGACTTCTAAGACCATCAAAACTATAGTACAAAATACTGCCTATTTATGAATCCTAAACATCATAATCAAGTTTAACACAAATTCATTGTTTACTCACCTATAATCACCCTTGGCTAACCTTGTTGCTATAATATATGGAGTGAAAAGAGAAGAAGATGTTGCTGGAACTTCAAAGAAATGGAATGAAGCAAAGAGAAAGAAGAGGAGGAGGAGGAGGAAGAAGAACACTTTGCCTAATAAGTTAAAAACATTTGTCTTCCTTTTCTCCTTTTCTTTTTCACCCGACCCCTTTTCCTTTTTTTTTTGATTTTTTTTCTTTTTCTTTTTCTTTTTCTTTTTATTTTCTGACTTTTATTTTTATTTAATTTTTCTTATTATTATTATACAATTACATGTATCTAGACATACTAGTCAATACCAAAAATACAACTTAATCATCTGCTTCAATTTAATTAATTAACTATATTAAATTTAATTAATTCAATCTATTTTTTTATTCAATTAAATATTAATTTCATGTCATTTTCATCTATATTATAAAACAGACATATGCATTTCTACACAATTGTAAAATACTTAAAAATAAATTAATTGTATGTCATGAATATATTTAAATAAAAATGCATATTATGCATGTATTCGAGTGATATATATATATGCAAAATGTATATGTACAAATGCGATGCTGTAAAAATGCATATGGAAAAAGTTAAGGATGTTACAACTAGCACCTAACTTTGCCTTTGAAAATATAATTTCAATAATCATTCCATCATTTCTAACCTATAAGTTCCAACAGTGACTTTTCACCTCGCTAGAAACTCATATATTATTAAGTTTTTAAAAACTGAAGCCAAAGATTCTTTTTTAACAGCTGCATAATCAGCAACACCCCTCAATTTTAGAGGCAACTTTTGAAAGATGTGCCATATGCAAAATCAATGAGTTGTATCGACCGTCACTTTGTTGATTTTAGACCTAATACTCTCACATTAATTTGTTAAAGTACATGTTAGATGAATACCCTCGCCCCTCCTTCAATTGTATAAAGCCATGTAGAAAAATATCATTTGAAGGTGCCTGCATCCATGTGTGAAACCAAAGCACATCTTAGAAGAATAGACTGATAGTGGCGATTCACACCAATAAAAGTTACAAATGGCATTCTATACATATTTACAAAATATGTTGTGTTAAAACTCACCGCATCATGGAGTTTTCCAAAAGCAGCTTTTGTGTGTAGATGAATCCAGCCAATATTTCTAAGCCTTCCAGCATTATTTACATCCATCACATGGAAAAATCTTTATCAATCATTTGCATCTTGCATAAAAACTTCTGAATTAACTCCACATCGCTCTCATTAAGTCTTAGCCTTCTATTGTTATGAATAAAATTTCTACAATCCTTTAGTAAACAACCTATATTTTTTGGACCCCTGATTAAACTTCAATTAGTCTAATACTCTTGCAAATCCTTAAACCAACCCTATCATTAGCCTCAATATCCCTCTTCAAAGATTGGGTAACATTCCTATGACCTGACATAAGCCTAAACTTGGATGGTTCAAGTGTACGAAAATGTCCATGCACTACTTTTGTCACACGCCACATTCCATCAAAATCTTATGCAGCATTCACTTCAGTAGAACAATTTATCCTTTTGTTATACCTAAGGACATGTGATTTTCTAGACTTGTCATAGCTAAAAAGGATATACTTTGGAGTATCTCCTCCTTTTCTAGATACTAATCTTTTAATAATACAAAACCCTTCACTTTAGCATGACTTTAGTAAAAATTAAATAGGGCATTAATGTTGGAAATTTTCATTACCGATTTTGGACCTACTTCTAATTCTTAATGTCAATTTCACTAATTACATTATCATCTTTTGTGTTTCCACCATAAGCATGATTGTTATCATCCTCCTTAGCAATTGATCCATTTCCATAGCATCTCCCATTGGAACTTCCATCATATTTAAAATTTTCACTAGATAGATTGATTGATAAATCACCATTAGCCTCATCTCCACTGAACAAATTATCACTCTTTAAAATACCAAATACATCATGTAATGTTTGTCTAATATAGCCATTTGAATATTGAGTTTCAAGAGAGATGTTAACCTCATCTCTTTCAGTATTTTTACATATTTCTTAAATCAACAATAATCTCTAAATTTTACAGATTAAGAGTGAGGTTATATGATATAATTGAATAAGTCAAGCAATGATTATCATCAACCGCATTGAATTGTAATGTTCCCTTTAAATATTGCAAAATGTTATTGCTAGCTAGCATACTCAATAGTTAATGGGAGGATTTTGGAGGGAAACAAAAAAGGAGGGAAAATGGGATTTCTCAGAATCTATTGGAGCCAAATTACACTGAAGAAAGACAGAAGGAACATTTCATCTAGTTTGACCAAAATTTGATCATATTAGTTTGGCGGTCTACCTTTTTCCTAAAACTTATTGCACATATATATATAGACACGCACACACTCATTCTTGCATATCTTTGGTAACGCTGTAATATGAATGGCGCATAGACAATGTACCTTAAAATAAAAATTCTAACTACTATATAAAAATATAAAGCCATGTGAAATAAATTATTATACTGTGGTAAGAATTAGTGGATTAAATAATATTCTTTTGTAAAAATAAAATCACGGATATTTAAAAATTATTTTATACATAGTTACTATTATACCCTTAAGAATTTGCCTATATAAATATCCAAGATTAAGCAAAGCAATCTTCTAGAAAATGCTCCATATATAATATTTTTATCATAACATTTTGGGAAGAGACAAATATGGCATTTTTTTTTCTCTAATCACATTAAATTGACATTTCTATTAAGTGGTTTTTAGAAAAATATGTATGTTGAAAAAATTGATAGTATATCACAATCTGGCCTTAATTATTAGTTAATTAAGAACACATATTAAAGTAATAAAAAAATGCAAATTCATCATAATTATTTGAATTATGACGCTTGAGTTTAATAATCTCAATATTTTGTGTGAAATAAAAAGAAAGTATATTGAAAAGCATTTTTTTTTTCAAACACAATTTTTTTCTATCTAAAATAAAATCAATATTCATTTATGCACAGTTCAAACTAATAATATATTACTAAATAAAAAATTAATTTACTTTTGAATATTAAAATGAATGTTAAATTATTTTTACATCATATGTGTATAACAAGTACTTTTTAACTAAATAAATAAATGGAAATATGGGTAAAATATTTTCCATTATTTAAATAATAATAATTTATTAAGTCCAAATAGTGTGAAGAAATAACCATTATATGTCATTTGTAAGATTTTTTTTCTCAAAATAAATTTATGAATTAATCTACTCACAATTTTTCACGTATTTAAAAAATAGTAGTCATTTTAAATACATACTAGATAAAAATAATAGTCATTTTAAATACATACTAGATTGAGATTGAGTTAATCTATATAAGTTTATTTGTGAGTTTAATTTAAATAAATATTATCTTCATTTGTACCCATTTATTTTGTCCCTGATAATTCATAAGAGTTCTTTGTGCATATGTATGTGTGTGTATATATATATATATATATATATTCAATGCCAAATATAGACATTAGAATAATTAAAAAAAAAAACAAATTGTTCAATCACTTGGAGAATAATTTTATAAAGATTCCTCCTAAGTCCTAATTAAAAACAACACATTTTTTCCCAATAATAAATAATACTATAAACGTGCAACTGAAAATAAAATAAAAATAAAAATAATGAAAAACACAAAGAAGCAAAAAATAATAATAATTAGATTTTTTAGTTAATGGGATTTCATAATGTATTTTTAAAAATAAATGAATAAATTAGTAATTTACCCTTTAACCATTTTTAGTCTTCACTCTTCGGTCTTCACTATATACCAAGTCTACGAGGCACAACTTGCTTTCACATTTAGGTCATCACATTTGGTCAACAATGATAAATGGATTTAGTTTTTGGGTTCATACAATTATGCTATATTATCAACCAATTCAAAGAAAAAGAAAAAAGAAAAAAAAAGTGTTTTCCTATTTCAAGAAGTAAAGATTGAAAAAGAATTATGTGATATATGAAGACTGAAAGAAAACTCTGTTCACCAGATTTATTTCTAGAGTCAAAAGAATATAATTAAATATCATTATTCGTATAACTTAAAAAAAAAGTAGCATATAATCATTATTTGTTTAATTAGAATGTTGACTGGAATTCTGGCTTATATGCTGGCACGTGTGAAAATTGAACATGAATAAGTAATTGTTTTAATATTATAAAGTTTAGGAAGAGCATACATTTTTATAATTGTGAGATGTTTAAAAAATAGATTTAAAAAAATTTTAATTAATTAATTTTTTTAATTTTTTTATAAATTATTTTTTAAAATCTAATTTTAAAAAAAATATCTATTTATCTATTTTTTTTAAAAAAAATTAAAATTTTAAAAAAATAAAAAAATTTTCAAAAAGGTTTTGCACAGTATCAAACGACCCTAAAAATATTATAACACATTTGGAGGAGAATATATCCGGACCGTCTTTTTTATGAATCTTTAGACAGATTTGGGCTGGGATATTTATATTTCTTTTTTTTTCTAAAAAAAAATGAAATTTGTTGGGATTTTCTGGATTTACATTCTCTTCTTCATAATTCTGAAAATGAAAATGAAAAGAATTTAAAGCTCCACAGGAAATACTCACAAAGAGCACTGTAAATTACTAAGTAATTAATCAATTTCAATTCTATATAATTAATTATTAAACATATATATTTGGATTTAAACAACCCAATTTCTACATAATCCCATCTTCTATGGACATATAGAAAGAAGAGAAAAAAAAATTAACGAATTCAAATAAAATAATTTGGACTCAAAAAATTCAGAACCACAATAATTGTTAATACTATTTACATTATACAACAGAAAAAAAACCCAATCTAATTTTAGGAATCACAATCAAGACTCAGATGGGAGATCTGAGTTATACCCACTAGAAATCGCCGCCGGAGTCGACGAGTTTGAGCTAGTAAAACCACCACCATTTGGGCTCCGCTTTTCATCAAGAAACTTCACGGTTGCTGCTGCTGATTTCATTAATCCCTTGAATATCCTCATCTTGACCTGGCCTCTTTTCGGAGGAAGAGTTTGCCGGTGCCGCCGCTGGCCGGAGTCAAATGGTGCATGCTCCATTTCTTGGATATGGGTATTGAAAAATGAAAATCTACAAGAAAAACAGAGCAGAGGAGGAAACAGGGAAAGAGGAAGAGAGTGATTGGTGTAGAAGTGAAAGGTGAAGCGCAGCCCGGAGAGTGGTGGGTTTATATATAGAAATGGAGGATGGGTTATAGTTGCTTGCTTGCTAAGATTTTAACAATAGAAACTAGAAAGTAGAAACTATGTCAGAGCATATTCTCATTCTTGTGTATAGTGTGTAACCAACAACCAGGATGGTCCCTAGTTGAAACTTAAAGCCTAAATGGTCCCTAGTTTTCAGGTGGGCTTGCTTTTTGGTTATAAATGGACCAACCATAATCGGAAAAGCACACACAAACCTTTGTTACTTTCACTGCCCCAACTCAAAACTCTTCTTGCTCGCTTCTCTCTCATGCTCCAATTTCATATTTAATTCCTTTTTAAAAGAGCCTAAAATTTAATTATTCCTTTAGTATTGGACAAAAAAAATTAAAATTTTGGTTAACATAATTCTAAATTTTAGTCATTGTCATAAGTCAGGCCAACTTTTAAATTTTATTATATTTTTAAAATAAGAATAGGTCTTTTCAATTAAATTGGTTGGGTTATTTTCAAATGATAGAATAGAGTCCTTTTTTAGTTATTTATCATATAAATTTAGGTTTTAAACTATTAATATATCATATATTTTTAAGTTTTTAGATAATTCAATAGTTTTTAAAGTATTAAGAATGAAAATAACAAAATTATAAATATACCGAAATAATTTACAATTTACTATTGTGAATAGATATTCGAAAAAAGACATTCCATCATTTCAATATGAACCCCTAAATATTATATTTCATTAATAAAATTTCACACATTACAACAAATTAAAAAGAAAAATATCTCCATAAATTTATAATTGTACAATTATAGCAAGCAAATCAACAAGCACACCCGCCAGCTCAAGCTCAGTCAAGTAGTCAGCTCACAGTGCAGCATCATCAGCAACTTTGTAGTAGTTAGTGTTCTTAATTTTTGCTGTAACTTAGTTTTAACTGAGTCAGCATTAGCAGTTAACTGGCATTGTTTTCTGTGTAAGCTTAGTTGGCTTTCCTTGATTGGAGAAGGTAGTTAGAGGAATCTGTATATAAAGACCATTGGCGGTTAATTTATGATATGAGATTCATTCTCTCAATTTTACTTGCTTTGTTTACAGTTTCTCTATTTTGCTTGCTCTGTTGCAGTTCTCTTGATGATTAAAGAGTGAATTCTAGATTTCTTAATCTATTCATGCATGGTATCATAGCAGAATTAATTAAGATCCTAGCCTTATTTCTGGCTATTCTTTCTTTTGAAATCAGTCGAATTCTAAAGTTCATTTTCTTCGATCGATTAATAACGGAGTATAACAATGCAGATCCCCTCTTCTTGCACAACTCTAACCATTCAGGTATGTCCCTGGTCACAAATCTGTAATGTCAGCTGAAATTTTTAAAAAACATTTGGTGTGGGTCTCATCACATATTAAAAAAAATTAAAAGTTGCGACAATTTAATTTTGAATTGAATTCCTCCAGCCAATATTTTTTACTTTTTTTATTTGTATTCATCTGAATATTTTATTTATAAATAGACAGATCTTTTTTCATTTGAATTACAACAATTTCAATTCATTTGATAGAATTTGAGAAAGAGTTAGACTTTTGGAATATTTTCAAAAATTAGGGAGTGATAAAAATAGTGAGAAAAATATTTTGGGGTGTGTTTTGGAAAACACTTGTGAGCTACTATTTTTGGGTTTATCTCAAAATTGTTATATTGCATCTAGTCTGTGTCTAGGGAAGGTTCTCTCTTTGTACTCATTAATTTTTATTAGTGAAAAAAATATTCACAGTGTTGTCTGTGGACATAGCCCAAATTAAATGGTGAACCACGTTAAATTGTCAGTGTTATTTTTGCTGATTGTTTTTAATCACATTTATTTTTGTTATTTTACCCGTTGTGCCCAACAAGTAGTATCAGAGCAAGCATGTCAGTCTTATAAAATTCTGAGTATACTATGTGGTTGCAGTATTTACTGATCTTCCGTATCAGAAAAGATTTTATTAGTTTACTGTCAGCTGAAGATGTCTCATTTTTTTTAAAAATGGAGACAAAATGCACCAAGATGATCAACTTAAATGGCACAAATTACCACATATGGAGAAACAAAATGAATAATCTCTTATTTGTAATGAAAATTCTATTACTGCAAAAAGAAAGATCATATGAAGAAATATTGTCGAGAGTTCAAGAAGGAACAGAAAGGCAAGGAAGTAAAATGAGATGACAACATTGATGATGACGTAACAAATACCATGAACGAATTCAATGTCGTTTGTGACAATTTATCAATTTCACATCCCATAAGACCAGTTGGGTAATTGATAGTGGCGCTACCATTCATGCCATGTCTCGGAACAAATTCTTCTCATCCTTTACAGCATAAGATTTTGGCGCTGTGAAGATGGGAAATGATAATCTGTCAAAAGTTGTTGGCAAATGAGATGTTTGTTTGGAGACTGTGAATGGTACTAGATTAGTCCTGAGAGATGTCAAACATATTCCAAATATTCGTTTGAATCTGATCTTTGCAGGAAGACTCGATGATGTAGGTTTTTACAATACCTTCTCAAATAACCAATGGAAGCTTGTCAAAGGTTCCATGGTGGTGGCTAGAGGCATAAGACATGCTACTTTGTATGTATTGCATGTGAAGCTCTCCAACGATACTACGAGTGCTGTGGAGAAGGATAGTGCTACTAAATTATGGCACAGACGACTCGGCCATGTGTGTGAGAAAGTGATGACTACCCTTGTCAGAAGGAAGATGTTGCCCGGAATGGATGAAGTGCATTTGGAGAAATGTGCTGATTGTTTAGCAAGAAAGCAAAACAGAGTTGTTTTCAAAAGTTTCCTTCCATCTAGAATGAAGAATGTGTTAGATCTAGTTCATTCAGATTTATGTGGTCTGCTACCCAGATATCAAGCCAAGAAGGGGGGGTTGAATAGGAGTTTCAAAAAATTAAACTTTAAAGTACGGAAATAAATAATTAATTTTTAGGAGGGATAGAGAAAATCATATACAAAGATTTATAGAGGTTCGGGTGTTAACAAACCCTACTCCTTTCCCCAATCGCAATTGGGAGTTTCACTAACACACTAAGTGTTACAATGGAGTTTTACAAGCTCACTCCCAACTATGGTGTTTCTCACAATGGCTCACACCTAACCCAGAAATCCCTTGTGTTTTAATGGCTCACACAATAACCAATTCCTTGTGTTTTACAGGCTCACACAAAAAATCTTCTCTTTGTATTTTACAGGCTCACACAAACAACCTTCAATTTGTGTTTTACAGGCTCACACAAACAACCTTTTAATTGTGTTTTGGAGGTTCACACAACTAACCCTTACAAGTGTTCTACTCTTAATCCAGAACTACCCAAAGCTCACTTGAGTAAAGATTACAGAGAGAACCACTTATAAATCTTTATTGCTCAAATATGAGGAGCAAAAAGATTTTTACAGAGAATAGATTTGTTCTCAAAGTATGAAAGTACAAGATAGCTTGTGATTTGAAGTTTATGCTAATCTTTTGTTTTTCTTATCATCCTTTGTTTCCTTAATGCATAAATGACTTTCATTTATACTCCCATGGCTGAATATAGCCGTTGGGGTGCATTAAGTAAGAAACTAGCCATTGTACCAACCAAAAAATCGCGCCTAACATTTTTCTCTTTCATTGTTCACGGGCGTGACTATGCCTGTCACGGGAGTGACAGTTCTTCCCAAGCCGTAACTGAAGTGGTGACCTTGGTCGTGAAGCTCTCTAGAATGTTTTGACATATAGAGTCATGGGCGTGACATACTCATTCACGGGCATGACAAGCTTCCCAGCCGTGATCCAAGTAGTGACTCTAGTCGTGAAGCTCTGTAGATGAAATTGCATGAATCTTCATGGGGGTGACTGAAATTCCCACTTCACGGTTTGTTTTTCTTTCATGGCCGTGAACTTCAAATGTTGGTTTTTTGGTAACGGTTAGCTTCCTTCACGGGAGTGACTCATAGAGTCATGACAGTGAACATGCTACTACTTGAATTTTGTCTCTCAATGATTATTCTTCCAATTCTCCATTCTTGCTATTTTAATCCATGTCCTGTATAATATACTTACAAAAACAAGTATGTTAAATACAATATTGTTATATTATTTGTTATCATCAAAATGACGGAAATACTCCTCAAGGTTTAACAATCTCCCCCTTTTTGATGGTGACAAATAATCTAGCAATATGTGATTTTGAGAAGTCTCCCCCTCAAAATATACTTAGGATAAAAATTATAATGTGCAAGAATAGTAAATAATGATGTAGCATTAAACTAGATTTTAAGTATATGCAAGTTATATGAGAAGTATATCCAATATATACCATAATTCCTTTTTAAGACATGAAGTATATGTAAGGTATATTTAAGGTATATCATGGCATATTTATATTTGTAACTTGCTGCAAGGTATATGCAAAGTATACTTAAGTTGTATCTAAGGTATATAAAGCTCAATTTATATACTTTGCATATGAAATTTTGAATCAATCCATTTCAAAGTCAATTCAATTTCAATTATTTGATTCAAAATTCATTTACCTTAAAATATATTGCTAGTTTGATCTTATGTTGCTAGTTTGATCTATTGCTTATCATATATTGCTAGTTTTCTCCCCATTTTTTCATCAATCAAAAAGGATATGAAGATTGAAGTAAACAAAAGCAAATATATATAACATAAAGGAAAGGATACAAACTAAGATAAAATATTCAGAAAGGAAATTTAAAAATTTCCTACACAAGCAAACATAAAAATAACAAACAAGCTAAAAAAAATCAAATTTAGGCTACACTCTAGCCTATCTCCTAGCCAGACATCCTAGCACGAAGCCTAGCTACTTCAGCCTCAAGGCTGTCTATCCGAGACTCCATGAAGTCCTTGAGGTTCTCCAACCTCTCATCCATCGAAGTCTGCAGCTGCTCAAAACATGGTGCCAAAAGGTCAACCACCTGCTGCGCTAAGGACGGTGTGGAAGCTGAGGACTGTCCAATGTCCTGCTCGACTGCTGGAGGTGCTTCTTCAACCCGAGCCCTCTTTTTGTGCTGGACTCCCTGGAGGTCTGCTTTAAAATCCTCCGTGTCATTATCTTCCCAAATAATCTCTCTAGCAGTGTCAGTGAAGCAGTAGAAGATATCGTTCTAAAAAATGATTCTGACAGCCGCTCCCATCTTGATGAACGACTTGACATCCAGCCTATCTCGAGGATGTGCAGGAATGATGTTGAAGTGATGTTCATCCAGCTTCAAATAATTGAGCTTCATTGCAATATGGGTGACATATGCCCCAATCAAGATATCTCCTGTGGGCTTGGTGGCAATGGAGAGAAGATGGTTAGCAAACCATTTGGAAAGTGCCACTGTGACTTCTTTCCGAGCCATCTCAAATAGGAAGAGTTCTGACTTCCTAATAGTTTCATTACTTTCTCCCCTAGCAAAAATGCTATAGGTTAGGAAACTATGCAAATACCTGTGTACTGGGGTCCTGAGATGTGTGCTCTTAGTTTTCTTGACATCCCAGCTGCAACCGGTGCCAAAATATGTCCAGGTTGGAGGAGCAAAAAATTCTACCTCAGTCTCATTTAGAATTCCCTCATATGGTAGGTTGAACAATTCTCCAAATGCAATGGCACTGAGGGTGTTAGGATTATTGCAGAGTTGGAATTTCACCACTCCAGTAGGTGAAACCTGCAAGGTGCTGAGAAATTCCAGCATTGGCTCCCTCAGAGACGGCTGATGAATTTCAACAAACTCTTTAAGGTGACAGGCTTGTAGTTGCTATGTCATAGCCATCTCAAGCCCGATACTACGGACTGTTTGCCAATCGAAGGACCTTGATGATAAAAGATATCTCTTCTTCAAATGTGCATATCGAGGACGACAATTCTCCGGAATACGGTTCATGAGGTAATCTGCAAATCTCTTAGGTGCATGAGACTTCTTTCTCTTTCCTTTAGATGAAGCAGACTCCATATTTGAAGAAATTTGTTGTTGATGGAGTTGAAAATAATTTTGATAGAAAATTTGATGTAAAACCCTATAAATGTATGATTTCTGCTGAAGATTCGAACTTCTGGTGGTATTTATAGTGAAATTTCAAGACTTTGGGGTTGGAATCTTCAATGTCTTATTGAATGAGAGTAAATGAGAGCGGTTTTGGGAGATGAGGAGTTGAAATGAAGGTTGTAACCGGCTGTTCTCTTATATATTCGATAAATTCACGGGCGTGACTTATGGTTTCACGGGCGTGAATGGTCGTGTTCACGGTTTGCTGAAGGAGTGTTTCACCTGTGAATAAAGGCGTGAATATGTTCACGGGCGTGATGTTTGAACATCATGGTCGTGAATGATCATCGGTCACGGGGGTGAATAAATGGTCACGGGCGTGAACTGTTGAATTTCACTACTTATGCCCGTGAAGCAAGCCGTGACACAAGGCATGAAAGCTTCTGAGAGTTTTGGGGTGTAATTGTTCACGGGAGTGAAAATGCATCACGGGCCTGAAAGTCCTTTTTCACGGGCGTGACTCAAGCCTTGAAAATAAGTTTCACTACTTGAAGCCGTGAACCATGTTGTGAACCAAAGTCGTGAACGGCACTGCCTCTTTGGGCCATTTAAGTCACGGGCGTGAACATTTGTCACGGACGTGACTCCCTTAAATTTTTCATCAAATTAAAGTTAAGTCCTACAACGAGACTAAATTATTTCAACAAGGATTCTTCTTCTTAAAACAAGAATTTTCATCAAAATTTATATCTTATAACTTGTGATATGATTTAAGATCAACAATTAAAATTTCACATTTTTACAATCACAAGGTTAATCCATCAATCATACCAAGTTCTCTTCTAATGAAATTAAATCTTTCCTCATTTAGAGACTTAGTGAAAATGTCTGCTAATTGATTTTCCGTGCTTATAAATTCTAATGCAACATCTCCATATTGAACATTATCTCTAATAAAGTGGTGTCTAATGTCAAGATGTTTGCTTCTAGAGTGTTGAATAGGATTCTTTGAAAGATTTATAGCACTTCTGTTGTCACATTTTATAGGTATATGGTTCATCTCATGACCATAGTCCTTAAGTTGTTGTTTCATCCAAAGAATTTGTGTACAACAGCATCCAACTGCTACATATTCAGCTTCAGCAGTTGAGAGAGCAACTGAAACTTGTTTATTGCTAAACCAAGAAACCAAACATTCTCCAATGAAGTGACAAGTACCTGAAGTACTTTTTCTATCCAAAAGACTACCAGCATACTCCGCATCTGAATATCCTATAATATAAAAAGATGAATTCCTAGGATACCATAAACCTAGATGCAATGATCCATGTAAATATCTTAAATTCTTTTTACAGCATTTAAATAAGATTCTTTAGGACATGATTGAAATCGTCACATAAGCAAACACTATACATAATATCGGGTCTAGAAGCAGTGAGATATAAAAGTGATCCGATCATACCTCTATAAAGCTTTTCATTCATGCTCTTACCCTTTTCATCTTTATCCAATTTTGTTGATGTGCTCATAGGAGTCTTGGCATTTTTGCAACCTTCCATACCAAATTTTTTGATTAAGTCTTTGGCATATTTGGATTGGTTGATGAATATGCCCTTATTGCTTTGCTTTATTTGTAGACCACGGAAATACTTAAGTTCTTCCATCATGCTCATTTCAAATTCCGTAGTCATGCACTTAGCAAATTCTTGACAAAGCAACTCATTAGTAGAACCAAATATTATATCATCAACATAAATTTGAACAATTAGTATATCATGCTTATGCTTTTTGATGAATAGTGTAGTGTCAACATTTCCCTTTGTGAAGATATTTTCTAATAAAAAAAGAACTTAGTCTCTCATACCAAGCTCTTGGAGCCTGTTTTAAACCATACAAAGCTTTTGAAAGTTTAAAAACATTATTTGGCAAATCATAGCTTTCAAAACCTGGTGGTTGTTCTACATACACTTATTCATCTATATAACCATTTAGAAATGCACTTTTCACATCCATTTGAAAAAGTTTGAAAGTCATGTGACATGCATATGCTAAGAGTATTCTTATAGCTTCTAATCTAGCTACAGGAGCTTATGTTTCATCATAATCTACACTTTCTTCCTGATTATATCCTTTTGCAACTAGTCTTGCTTTATTCCTGGTTATTAACCCTTGTTCATCTAATTTGTTTCTAAATACCCATTTGCTACCTATGATTTGATGATCCTTGGATCTAAGTACTAGGTTCCATACCTTATTTCTCTCAAATTGGTTGAGTTCCTCTTGCATAGAAATTACCCAACTTTCATCATTAAGAGCCTTATCAATGTTTTTAGGCTCAATTTGTGAAATAAAAGCAATGTCAGAGACTAAATGCTTGAAATGAGATCTAGTACTTACTCCTCTTTATAGATCACCAATTATTTGCTATTTTGGATGATCTTTCGTCATTCTCCATTCTTTTGGAAGTTCTTGCTCCATTTGTTCTTGATTTTGAGGTAGTAAATTTTCTTGATCGTTTTCTTCTTTTCCATTTTCAATGACAAGTTTTTCCATATTAACTGCAACATCATCAAGAGCACTACCTTTCACAAGATCAAGTCTACTGGATTCATTAAAAACAACATGCATGGATTCTTCAACCGTTAATGATCTCTTATTAAATACTCTGATGCCCAGATATTAGACCAATAAGGGGGGTTGAATTGGAGTTTTAAAAAATTAAACTTTAAAATGCGGAAATAAATAGTTAATTTTAGGGGGGATAGAGAAAATCAGACACAAAGATTTATAGAGGTTCGGGTGTTAACAAACCCTACTCCTCTCCCCAATCGCAATTGGGAGTTTCACTAACACACTAAGTGTTACAATGGAGTTTTACAAGCTCATTCCCAACTCTGGTAATTCTCACAATGGCTCACACCTAACCCAGAAATCCCTTGTGTTTTAATGGCTCACACAACAACCAATTCCTTTGTGTTTTACAGGCTCACACAAACAACCTACACTTTGTGTTTTACAGGCTCACACAAACAACCTACACTTTGTGTTTTACAGGCTCACACAAAAAACCTACACTTTGTGTTTTGGAGGTTTACACAACTAACCCTTACAAGTGTTCTACTCTTAAGCCAGAATTACCCAAAGCTCTCTTGAGTAAAGATTGCAGATAGAACCATTTATAAATCTTTATTGCTCAAATATGAGGAGCAAAAAGATTTTTACAGAGAATTGATTTGTTCTCAAAGTATGAAAGTACAAGATAGCTAGTGATTTGAAGTATATGCTAATCTTTTGTTTTTCTTATCATCCTCTTGTTCCTTAATGCATCAATGACTTCCATTTATACTCCTATGGCTGAATATAGCCGTTGGGTGCATTAAATAAGAAACTAGTCGTTGTACCAACCAAAAATCGCGGTTGACATTTTTCTCTTTCATTGTTCACGGGCGTGACTATGCTTGTCACGGGGGTGACAGTTCTTCCTAAGCCGTGACTGAAGTGGTGACCTTGGTCATGAAGCTCTCTGGAATGTTTTGACATATAGAGTCACGGGTGTGACATTTATCATTCACGGGCGTGACACTCTTCCCAGCCGTGAGTCAAGTGGTAACTCTGGTTGTGAAGCTCTCTGGATTAAATTGCATGAAGCTTCACGGAGGTGACACCTTGATTCACGGGGGTGACAATCTTCCCAGCCGTGAGCCAAGTGGTGACTCTGGTCGTGAATCTCTCTGAATGAAATTGTATGACTCTTCATGGGGGTGACACCTTTAGTCACGGGGGTGACTGAAATGCTTACTTCACGGTTTATTTTTCCTTCATGGCCGTGAACTTCAAATGTTGGTTTTGGTAATGGTTAGCTTCCTTCACGGGAGTGACTCCTAGAGTCATGGCAGTGAACATGCTACTACTTGATTTTTGTTTCTCAAGGATTATTCTTCCAATTCTCCATTCTTGCTATTTTAATTCATGTCCTGTATAATACACTTACAAAAACAAGTATGTTAAATACAATATTGCTATATTATTTGTTATCATCAAAATGACGGAAATACCCCTCAAGGTTAACAATCTCCCCCTTTTTGATGGTGACAAATAATCTAGCAATATGTGATTTTGAGAAGTCTCCCCCTCAAAATATACTTAGGATAAAAATTATAATGTGCAAGAATAGTAAATAATGATGTAGCATTAAACTAAATTTTAAGTATATGCAAGTTATATGAGAAGTATATCCAATACATACCATAATTCCTTTTCAAGACATAAAGTATATGTAAGGTATATTTAAGGTATATCATGGCATGTTTTTATTTGTAACTTGCTTTAAGGTATATGCAAAGTATTCTTAGTGTATATCTAAGGTATATAAAAACTTAATTTTCCACTTATATACTTTGCATATGAAATGTTGAATCAAGATTTTTAAATCAATTCAAAGTCAATTCACTTTTTGATTCACCAATTCCTATACCATTCTCCCCTATCATATATTGCTAGTTTTCTCCCCCTTTTGTCATCAATCAAAAAGGATATGAAGATTGAAGTAAACAAGAACAAATATATATATAAGGGAAAAGGATACAAACTAAGTTAAAATATTCAGAAAGGAAATTTAAAAATTTCCTACACATAAAAATGACAAACAAGCTAAAAAATGATCAAATTTAGGCTACACTCTAGCCTATCTCCTAGCCAGACATCCTATCACGAAGCCTAGCTACTTCAGCCTTAAGGCTATCCATCCGAGACTCCATGAAGTCCTTGAGGTTGTCCAACCTCTCATCCATGGAAGTCTGCAGCTGCTCAAAACGTGGTGCTAAGAGGTCGAGCACCTACTGCGCTAAGGATGGTGTGGAAGCTGAGGACTGTCCAATGTCCTGCTCGACTGCTGGAGGTGCTTCCTCAATCCGAGCCCTCTTTTTTTGCTGGACTCCCTGGAGGTCTGCTTTAAAATCCTCCGTGTCATTATCTTCCCAGATAATCTCTCCAGCAGTATTAGTGAAGCAGTAGAAGATATCGTTCTGAAAAACGATTCTGACAGCTGCTCCCATCTTGATGAATGACTCGACATCCAACCTATCTCCAGGATGTGCAGGAATGATGTTGAAGTGATGGTCATCCAGCTTCAAATAATTGAGCTTCACTGCAATATGGGTGACATATGCCCCAATCAAGATATCTCCTGTGGGCTTGATGGCAATGGAGAGAAGATGGTTTGCAAACCATCTGGAAAGTGCCATTGTGACTCCCCTGAGAGCCATCTCAAATAGGAAGAGTTCTGACTTCCTAATAGTTCCATTACTTTCTTCCCTAGCAAAAATGCTATAGGTTAGAAACCTATGCAAATACCTGTCTACTGGGGCCACGAGATGAGTGCTCTTTGTCTTCTTCACGTCCCTGCTACAATTATATCCAAAATGAGTCCAAGCTACAGGGGCAGAGAATTCAACCTCAGTCTCATTTAAAATGCCATCAGATGGTAGGTTGAACAATTCTCCAAATGCGATGGCACTGAGGGTGTTAGGATTATTGCAAAGTTGGAATTTCACCACTCCAGTTGGTGAAACCTGCAAGGTGCTGAGAAATTCCAGCGTTGGCTCCCTCAGAGTCGGCTGATGAATTTCAACAAACTCTTTAAGATGACAGGCTTGTAGTTGCTCTGTCATAGCCATCTCAAGCCCGAGACTACGAACTGTCTGCCAATCGAAGGACCTTGATGATAAAAGAGGTATTTTTTTCAAAGTTGCATACCGAGGATGGCAACTCTCCAGAATGCGGTTCATGAGGTAATCTGCATACCTCTTAGGTGCATGAGACTTCTTTCTCTTTCCCTTAGATGAAGCAGACTCCATATTTGAAGAAATTAGTTGTTGATGGAGTTGAAGATAGTTTTTGACAGAAAATTTGATATAAAAACCCTAGAAATGTATAATTCTGCTGAAGATTCGAACTTTTGTTGGTATTTATAGTGAAATTTCAAGTCTTTGGGGTCAGAATCTTCAATGTCTCAATGAATGAGAGTAAATGAGAGCAATTTTGGGAGATGGAAAGTTGAAATGAAGGTTGTAGCCGGCTGTTTTCTTATATATTCGATACATTCACGGGCGTGAATGGTCGTGTTCATGGTTTGCTCAAGTAGTGTTCCACCTGTGAATGAAGGCATGAATACGTTCACGGGCGTGATAGATGAATATCACGGGCGTGAATGATCATAGGTCACGGGGGTGAATATATAGTCATGGGCGTGAACTGTTGAATTTCACTACTTATGCCCGTGAAGCAAGACGTGACACAAGGCATGAAAGCTTCTGTGAGTTTTTGAGGCGTAATTGTTTACGGGAGTGAAAACTTGTCACGGGCATGAAAGTCCATTTTCACGGGCGTGACTCAAGCCGTGAAAATAAGTTTTACCACTTGAAGCCGTGAAGCATGTCGTGGAAGCTTCTATGAGTTTTTGGGGCGTAATTATTCACAGGAGTGAAAATTCATAACGGGTGTGAAAGTCCATTTTCACGGGCGTGACTCAAGCCGTGAAACTAAGTTTCACCACTTGAAGCCGTGAATCATGTCGTGAACCAAAGTCGTGAATGACACTGCTTCTATGGGCCACTTAAGTCACGGGCGTGAATATATGTCACAGGCGTGACGCCCCTATAATTTTCATCAAATTGAAATTAAGTTCTACAACTGACTAAATCCTTTCAACAAAGATTCTACATCATAAAACATGAATTCTCATCAAAATTTCTATCTTATAACTTGTGATATGATTTAAGATCAACAATTAAAATTTCATATTCTTGCAATCACAAGGTTAATCCATCAATCATACCTAGTTCTCTTCTAATGAAATTAAATCTTTCCTCATTTGGAGACTTAGTGAAAATATTAGCTAATTGATTTTCTATGCATACAAATTCAAATTCAACATCTCCATATTGAACATGATCTCTAATAAAGTGGTGTCTAATGTCAATATGTTTACTTCTAGAGTATTGAATAGGATTCTTTGAAAGATTTATAGCACTAGTGTTGTCACATTTTATAGGTATATGGTTTATCTCATGACCATAGTCCTTAAGTTGTTGTTTCATGCAAAGAATTTGTGTACAACAACATCCAACTGCTACATATTCAGCTTCAGCAGTTGAGAGAGCAACTAAAACTTGTTTCTTGCTAAACCAAGAAACCAAACATTCTCTAATGAAGTGACAAGTACCTGAAGTACTTTTTCTATCCAAAAGACTACCAGCATACTCCGCATTTGAATATCCTATAATATAAAAAGATGAATTCCTAGGATACCATAAACCTAGATGTAATATTCCATGTAAATATCTTAAAATCCTTTTTACAGCATTTAGATGAGATTCTTTAGGACATGATTGAAATCGTGCACATAAGCAAACACTATACATAATATTGGGTCTAGAAGCAGTGAGATATAAAAGTGATCCGATCATAATTCTATAAAACTTTTCATTAATGCTCTTACCCTTTTCATCTTTGTCCAATTTTGTTGATGTGCTTATAGGAGTCTTGGCATTTTTGCATCCTTCCATACCAAATTTTTTTGATTAAGTCTTTGGCATATTTGGATTGGTTGATGAATATGCCCTCATTGCTTTGCTTTATTTGTAGACCAAGGAAATATTTAAGTTCTCCCATCATGCTCATTTCAAATTCCCTAGTCATGCACTTAGGAAATTCTTGACAAAGCAGCTCATTAGTAGAACCAAATATTATATCATCAACATAAATTTGAACAATTAGTATATCATGCTTATGCTTTTTGATGAACAGTGTAGTGTCAACATTTCCCTTTATGAAGCTATTTTCTAATAAAAAAGAACTTAGTCTCTCATACCAAGCTCTTGGAGCCTGTTTTAAACCATACAAAGCTTTTGAAAGTTTAAAAACATGATTTGGCAAATCATAGCTTTCAAAACCTGGTGGTTGTTCTACATACACTTCTTCATCTATATAACCATTTAGAAATGCACTTTTCACATCCATTTGAAAAAGTTTGAAATTCATGTGACATGCATATGCTAAGAGTATTCTTATAGCTTCTAATCTAGCTACAGGTGCATATGTTTCATCATAATCTATACCTTCTTCCTGATTATATCCTTTTGCTACTAGTCTTGCTTTATTCCTGGTTATTAACCCTTGTTCATCTAACTTATTACTAAATACCCATTTGCTGCCTATTATTGGATGATTCTTGGGTCTAGGTAATAGGTTCTATACCTTATTTCTCTCAAATTGGTTGAGTTCCTCTTGCATGGCAATTACCCAACTTTCATCATTAAGAGCCTCATCAATATTTTTAAGCTCAATTTGTAAAATAAAAGCAATGTTAGTGACTAAATGCTTGAAATGAGATCTAGTACTTACTCCCCTTGATAGATCACCAATTATTTGCTCTTTTGGATGATCTTTCTTCATTCTCCATTCTTTTGGAAGTTCTTGCTCCATTTGTTCTTGATTTTAAGGTAGTAAATTTTCTTGATCATTTTCTTCTTTTCCATTTTCATGGACAAGTTTTTTCACATTATCTACAACATCATCAAGAGCACTACCTTTCACAAGATCAAGTCTACTAGATTCATTAAAAACAACATGCATGGATTCTTCCACCGTTAATGATCTTTTATTAAATACTCTATATGCTTTGCTGGTTGTAGAGTATCCTAAAAAGATACCTTCATCAGACTTAGAGGCAAATTTTTCAAGATTGTCCTTGGTGTTCAATATAAAACACTTGCATCCAAATACTCTAAAGTATGATACCAAGGGCTTTCTTCCATTCCATAGCTCAAATGAGGTTTTGTTTAAAAGAGGTCTTTTGAAAACTCGATTTGAAATATAACATGCAGTGTTTGTGGCTTCTGCCCAAAAATAAGTTGGTAATTCATATTCATTAAGCATTGTTTTCGCCATTTCAATTAATGTTCGATTTTCCCTTTCAACTACCCCATTTTGTTGAGGTGTCCTAGGAGATGAGAACTTATGTGAAATGCCATGTTCAAGACAAAAGCTTTCAAATTTTTCATTTTCAAATTTTTTCCCATGATCATTTCTTATTTTTGAAATGCAGTACCCTTTTTCATTTTGAACTCTTTTAGCAAAGTTTTTGAAATTTTCAAAAGCATAACTCTTTTGAGCTAAGAAAATTACCCAAGTAAATCTAGAGTAATAATCTACGATGACAAATGCATAATGTTTTCCTCCTAAGCTAGCAATTCTAGTAGGTCCAAATAAGTCTAGATGCAGGAGTTGAAGAGGTTTTGAAGTACTTACTATGTTTTTGGCTTTGAAAGATGACTTGTGTTGCTTTCCTCTTTGACAAGGATCACATGTCTTGCCTTTTTTATATTTAACTCTTGGTAATCCTTTTACTAGCTCTCCTGTGCTGAGACTTTGTATTAAGTCCATGTTAGCATGACCAAGTCTTTTATGCCCCAGCCAAGATTCATCACTAGTAGTCACAAGACACTTAGAGGAATGGTTAGATAGTTCATGTAAGTTTATTATGTACATATTGATATCTCTATTTCCTTTAAATATTTCTTGACCATCAATAGAGATTACAAGACATTCATTTGAAGTGAAGATTACTTTGTTTTCTTTATCACATAATTGACTTACACTTAACAAGTTATGTTTCAAGCCATCAACAAGTAAAACATCCTTAATAAAAGTAGAACCATTAACACCAATAGAACCAATGCCAATTACCTTACCCTTTGCATTGTTTCCAAAGGTAACTTTACCTCCATCAATACTTTTGATTTCATTGAAGAGTTCTTTGACTCCTTTCATATGCCTTGAGCATCCACTGTCTACTAGTCATGCATTTTTGTTTATTGTGGACTTGAGGCATACCTATAAAATTAAAAATCAAGGATGATATTTAGGTACCCAAATGAGTTTGGGTCCTTAGGGGTTAGCACATGAAGGTTCCCAATGAGCCTTCCTTATCCAGCAATGTTAATTTATATGACCCATTTTCATACAGTAATTACATTGTTTAGGTATAAACTTGCTTTTTGGTCTTACAATGTATTTGAATGCCATAATTTGATTAGACTGATTTTGAGAACAATGGCATGCACAATCATGATTAATTTGCATTTTTCTAGATACATTCTTCCTATATATAAAGGCATGATTCTTTTTCTGTATAGAGGGTTTAACATTCTTATTTCTTGGTGCAGTTCTAACAGGTGTGGAGATGTTATGTTCTTTAGACTTAACAAATACTGTTTTGTTAAAAGATGATGATGTGTCCTTAAACCCTAGACCATGTCTAACTAAAGGTGGTCTTTGAGACACAATGAGAGTATCTAAGCTCTCTGTACCCTTGTGAAATTTAGAAATAGAATTTCTAAGTTCCTCAACTTCATTTTTCAAAGTATTATTTTCTTTTAACAGTGAAGCTGTTGAGGGTCTTGATGAGTATTCATCTAATGACTTTTGAAGAGATTCATTAGATGATTTAAACTTTATGTTCTCTTTTTCTAAACCATCTATCTTATTTTTCAAATTAGAGATATTATTTCTATAGGTACTAAATTTAGTTCTATATTTCTCTAATTCTATATTTAATTCTTCTATTAGGCTTTGCTCATCATCATCATCATCACTATCATTATTACTATCATTATCCCAACTATCATTATTCAAAGAATATGAGTGTAGTGATCTTACCTTATCTGAGATGTGATCTTCCATTGCCATGAAGCATAGGTTGACCTCTTCACTTTCATTATAATATTTTTCACTTGAAGAGCTTTCGTCATCCCATGTGGCTTTATGACCTTTCTCCCTATTGTCTTGTTCGTATTTGCTCTTATGCTTCTTGAACCTTGGACATTCTGGTTTGATATGTCATTTCTTTCCACATTCATAGCATTTTACCTCTTCCTTACTTCTATGTGTATCATTGAAGTTTGTTTGAGGTTTATTTGCCTGAATTTTCTGGAATTGCTCATTTTCTTCTCAATGATTCTTTTTAATCTCCTTGAAAGCATAACGATGTCCTCATTTTCATCATCACTCATTTCTTCATCATCTTCACTTTCTTCTTGAGATTTTGAAGTAGAGGCTTTGAGTGCTAAGGGTTTTCTTTTTTCTGGCTCTGCTTCAAGCTCTTTATCTCTCTTTACTGTCATCTCATATGTGAGAAGCTTGTCAATCAGCACAGCAGTATTCATGATACTCATATCTTAATTTGCTTCTTCTATACCAGAAACTCTTGAACCATAGTCTTTAAGAGGAAGACTTCTCAGAATTTTATTGTTTACATCTTCTAAACTCAGATGCTTCCCAAGTTTCCTCATTCCATTTATAATGGATAGAAGACGGTTGGTCATGTCAGTGATTGACTCATTGGATTTCATCTTGAAGAGCTCATATTCTGAGGTTAGAAGTTGAATCTTATTGGATTTGACTTGCTTAGTTCTCTCATGATAGTTCTCCAATGTCTTCCACATGCTATATGTTGTTGAGCAGTGTTGTATTCTCCCACATTCTTCAATAGATAATGAGCTTGATAGAATTGTCATTGCCTTCTTATTTTTGAAATTTGCTCTTCTTTGAGGCTCTGTCCAATCATCTCTTGATAGGATTTCCTCTTCACCATCAGCTCCTCTTCTGGTTGGTGGTGTCCATTCTTTTCGTACACTATCCCAGACTTCAATTCCTTCACTATCAAAATATGTCTCCATCCTAAACTTCCAATGGGCATAATTTGCTCCATCAAAGTAAGGTTTGAGACTCTGGAATCTTTCACTGGCCATATCTTACTCTTTACTAGCGCTTTTTAGGCTTCGATGCTAAACAAGGCTCTGATACCAATTGATGCCCAGATATTAGACCAAGAAGGGGGGTTAAATTGGAGTTTCAAAAAATTAAACTCTAAAGTGCGGAAATATATAGTTAATTTTAGGGGGGATAGAGAAAATCAGACACAAAGATTTATAGAGGTTCGGGTGTTAACAAACCCTACTCCTTTCCCCAATCGCAATTGGGAGTTTCACTAACACACTAAGTGTTACAATGGAGTTTTACAAGCTCACTCCCAACTATGGTGTTTCTCACAATGGCTCACACCTAACCCAAAAATCTCTTGTGTTTTAATGGCTCACACAATAACCAATTCCTTTTTGTTTTATAGGCTCACACAAACAACCTACACTTTGTGTTTTACAGGCTCACACAAACAACCTACACTTTGTGTTTTACAGGCTCACACAAACAACTTACACTTTGTGTTTTGGAGGTTTACACAAATAACCCTTACAAGTTTTCTACTCTTAACCCAGAACTACCCAAAGCTCTCTTGAGTAAAGATTGTAGAGAGAACCATTTATAAATCTTTATTGCTCAAATATGAGGTGCAAAAAAATTTTTACAGAGAATTGATTTGTTCTCAAAGTATGAAAGTACAAGATAGCTAGTGATTTGAAGTATATGCTAATCTTTTATTTTTCTTATCATCCTCTTGTTCCTTAATGCATAAATGACTTCCATTTATACTCCCATGGCTGAATATAGCCATTAGGGTGCATTAAATAAGAAACGAGCCGTTGTACCAACCAAAAATCGCGCCTGACATTTTTCTCTTTCATTGTTCACGAGCGTGACTTTGCTTGTCACGAGGGTGACAGTTCTTCCCAAGCCGTGACTGAAGTGGTGACCTTGGTCGTGCAGCTCTCTGGAATGTTTTGACATATAGAGTCACGGGCGTGACATTTATCATTCACGAGCGTGACACTCTTCCCAGCCGTGAGTCAAGTGGTGACTCTGGTCGTGAAGCTCTCTGGATGAAATTGCATGAAGCTTCACGGGGGTGACACCTTGATTCACGGGGGTGACAATCTTCCCAGCCATGAGCCAAGTGGTGACTCTGGTCGTGAAGCTCTCTGAATGAAATTGCATGACTCTTCACGGGGGTGACACCTTTAGTCATGGGGGTGACTGAAATGCTTACTTCACGGTTTGTTTTTCCTTCATGGCCGTGAACTTCAAATATTGGTTTTGGTAACGGTTAGCTTCCTTCACGGGAGTGACTCCTAGAGTCACGACAGTGAACATGCTACTACTTGATTTTTGTTTCTCAAGGATTATTCTTCCAATTCTCCATTCTTGCTATTTTAATTCATGTCCTGTATAATACACTTACAAAAACAAGTATGTTAACTACAATATTGCTATATTATTTGTTATCATCAAAATGACGGAAAAACCCCTCAAGGTTAACATACTCTATATGCTTTGCTGGTTGTAGAGTATCCTAAAAAGATACCTTCATCAGACTTAAAGGCAAAATTTCCAAGATTGTCTTTGGTGTTCAAGATAAAACACTTGCATCCAAATACTCTAAAGTATGATATCAAGGGCTTTCTTCCATTCCATAGCTCAAATGAGGTTTTGTTTAAAAGAGATCTTTTGAAAACTCGATTTGAAATTTAACATGCAGTGTTTGTGGCTTTTGCCCAAAAATAAGTTGGTAATTCATATTCATTAAGCGTTGTTCTAGCCATTTCAATTAATGTTCGATTTTTCCTTTCAACTTCCCCATTTTGTTGAGGTGTCCTAGGAGATGAGAAATTATGTGAAATGCCATGTTCAAGACAAAAGCTTTCAAAGTTTTCATTTTCAAATTGTTTCCCATGATCACTCCTTATTTTTGAAATGCAGTAACCTTTTTCATTTTGAATTCTTTTAGCAAAGTTTTTTAAGTTTTCAAAAGAATCACACTTTTGAGCTAAGAAAATTACCCAAGTATATCTAGAGTAATCATCTACGATGACAAATGCATAATGTTTTCCTCCTATGCTAGCAATTCTAGTAGGTCCAGACAAGTCTAAATGTAGGAGTTGAAGAGGTTTTGAAGTACTTTCTATGTTTTTGGATTTGAAAGATGACTTGTGTTGCTTTCCTTTTTGACAAGGATCACATGTCCTGCCTTTTTCATATTTAACTCTTGGTAATCCTTTTACTAGCTCTCCTGTGCTGAGACTTTGTATTAAGTCCATGTTAGCATGACCAAGTCTTTTATGCCACAGCCAAGATTCATCACTAGTAGTGACAAGACACTTAGAGGAATGGTTAGATAGTTCATGTAAGTTTATTAAGTACATATTAATATCTCTATTTCCTTTAAATATTTCTTGACCATCGATAGAGATTACAAGATATTCATTTGAAGTAAAGATTACTTTGTTTCTTTTATCACATAATTGACTTACACTTAACAAGTTATGTTTCAAGCCATCAACAAGTAAGACATCCTTAATAAAAGTAGTACCATTAACACCAGTAGAACCAATGCCAATTACCTTACCCTTTGCATTGTTTCCAAAGGTAACTTTACCTCCATCAATACTTTTGATTTTATTGAAAAGTTCTTTGTCTCCTGTCATATGCCTTAAGCATCCACTATCTACTAGCCAAGCATTTTTGTTTATTGTGGACTTGAGGCATACTTATAGAATCACAAATCAAGTATGATTTTTAGGTACCCAAATGAGTTTGGGTCCTTGGGGGTTAGCACATGAAGGTTCCCAATGAGCCTTCCTTATCCATCAATGTTTATTTATGTGACCCATTTTCATACAATAATTACATTTTTTAGGTCTAAACTTGCTTTTTGGTCTTACACTGTATTTAAATGCCATAATTCTATTAGACTGAGTTTGAGAACAATGGCATGCACAATCATGATTAATTTGAGTTTTTCTAGATGCATGCTTCTTATACATAAAGGAATGATTATTCTTTTTCTGTATAGAGGGATTAATATGCTTATTTCTTGGTGCTTTCTTAACAGGTGTGGAGATGTTAGGTTCTTTAGACTTAACAAATATAGTTTTGTGAGAAGATGATGATGTGTCCTTAAATCCTAGACCATGTCTAATTAAAGGTGATCTTTGAGACATAATGAGAGTATCTAAGCTCTCTTTACCTTTGTGAAATTTAGAAATATAATTTCTAAGTTCCTCAACTTCATTTTTCAAAGTATTATTTTCTTTTAACAGTGAAGCTGTTGAGGGTCTTGACGAATATTCATCTAATGACTTTTGAAGAGATTCATTAGATGATTTAAGCTTTATGTTCTCTTTTTCTAAACCATCTATCTTATTTTTCAAATTAGAGATATTATTTCTATAGGTACTAAATTTAGTTCTCTATTTCTCTAATTCTATATTTAATTCTTCTATTAGGCTTTGCTCATCATCATCATCATTATCACTATTACTATCATTATCACTACTATCATTATTGAAAGAATATGAGTATAGTGATCTTACTTTGTAAAGATGTTATCCTCAATAGCCTTTAAGCATAGGTTGACCTCTTCACTTTCATTATCATCTTTTTCACTTAAAGAGCCTTCGTCATCCCATGTGGCTTTATGACCTTTCTCCCCATTGTCTCTTTGGTATTTGCTCTTATGCTTCTTGAGCCTTGGACATTCTGGTTTGATATGTCCTTTCTTTCCACATTCATAGCACTTTAGCTCTTCCTTACTTCTATGTGTATCATTAGAAGTTTGTTTGAGGTTTCTTTGCCTGAATTTTCTGGAATTGCTCATTTTCTTCTCAATGATTCTTTTTAATCTCCTTGAAAGCATAGCGAAGTCCTCATTTTCATCATCACTCATCTCTTCATCATCTTCACTTTCTTCTTGAGATTTTGAAGTAGATGTTTTGAGTGCTAAGGGCTTTCTTTTCTCTGTCTCTGCTTCAAGCTCTCTATCTCTCTTCACTGCCATCTCATGTGTGAGAAGCTTGCCAATCAGCACATCAATATTCATGATGTTCATATCTTCATTTGCTTCTTCTATTCCAGCAACTCTTGAACCATAGTCTTTAAGAGGAAGACTTCTCAGGATTTTATTGTTTACATCTTCCAAACTCAGATGCTTCCCAAGTTTCCTCATTCCATTTATAATGGATAGAATTCGGTTGGTCATGTCAGTGATTGACTCATTGGATTTCATCTTGAAGAGCTCATATTATGAGGTTAGAAGTTGAATCTTCTTGGATTTGACTTGCTTAGTTCCCTCATGATAGTTCTCCAATGTCTTCCACATGCTATATGTTATTGAGCAGTGTTATACTCTCCCACATTCTTCAATAGATAATGAGCTTGATAGGATTGTTATTGCCTTCTTGTTTTTGAAATTTGCTATTCTTTGAGGCTCTGTCCAATCATCTCTTGATAGGATTTCTTCTTCACCATCAGCTCCTCTTCTGGTTGGTGGTGTCCATTCTTTTCATACACTATCTCAGACTTCAATTCCTTCACTATCCAAGTATGTCTCTATCCTAAACTTCCAATGGGCATAATTTGCTCCATCAAAGTAAGGTTTGAGACTTTGGAATCCTTCACTGGCCATAGCTTACTCTTTACTAGTGCTTTTTAGGCTTCGATGCCAGACAAGGCAATGATACCAATTACTGCTTAGATATTAAGCCAAGAAGGGGGGTTGAATTGGAGTTTCAAAAAATTAAACTTTAAAGTGCAGAAATAAATAATTAATTTTTAGGTGGGATAGAGAAAATTAGACACAAAGATTTATAGAGGTTCGGGTGTTAACAAACCCTACTCCTCTCTCCAATCGCAATTGGGAGTTTCACTAACACACTAAGTGTTACAATGGAGTTTTACAAGCTCACTCCCAACTATGGTGTTTCTCACAATGGCTCACACCCAACCCAAAAATCCCTTGTGTTTTAATGGCTCACACAATAACCAATTCCTTGTGTTTTACAGGCTCATGCAAACAACCTTTTAATTTGTGTTTTGGAGGTTCACACAACTAACCCTTACAAGTGTTCTACTCATAACCCAGAACTACCCAAAGCTCACTTGAGTAAAGATTACAGAGAGAACCACTTATAAATCTTTATTGCTCAAATATGAGGAGCAAAAAGATTTTTACAGAGAATAGATTTGTTCTCAAAGTATGAAAGTACAAGATAGCTTGTGATTTGAAGTTTATGTTAATCTTTTGTTTTTCTTATCATCCTCTATTTCCTTAATGCATAAATGACTTCCATTTATACTTTCATGGCTGAATTTAGCCGTTGGGGTGCATTAAATAAGAAACTAGTTGTTTTTCTCTTTCATTGTTCACGGGCGTGACTATGCTTGTCACGGGAGTGACAGTTCTTCCCAAGCCATGACTGAAGTGGTGACCTTGGTCGTGAAGCTCTCTGGAATGTTTTGACATATAGAGTCACGGGCGTGACACACTCATTCATGAGCGTGACAAGCTTCCTAGCCGTGATCCAAGTGGTGACTCTGGTCGTGAAGCTATCTGGATGAAATTGTATGAATCTTCACGGGGGTGACACCTTGCTTCACGGGGGTGACTAAAATTCCCACTTCACGGTTTGTTTTTCTCTCATGGCCGTGAACTTCAAATGTTGGTTTTTTAGTAACGGTTAGCTTCCTTCACGGGAGTTACTCATAGAGTCACGGTAAGATGGTGGAAAATGGGGCACGTGTTAATTTTGCTCTTAATGTGTTATTTACAAGTGAGAAACCTACTTAATATGCATTTCACGCACTTGATTATATTGGGAATGACTCTTGAATAATAGATACCGGTGCATTAAGTCATATGTTTACCAAATATGAGATGCTACATAATGCCATTCCTAATGAAAACCAAAATACCTATTTACCTACTTGATAATACCCTTACCTATATAAAACACATTGGAATAGTAACCTACACTCTAAATTAACCTTGATAAAAGTTCTCTTTATGCCAAACCTTAGATTTAATCTTTTATCAATAAATAAACTCAACAAGTCAACAAATATATAATTTTCCTTTTTTATCCTAACTGTTGTTTTTTGCAGGATTAGAGGACTAGAGGATTAATAACAGTGGGAAAAGTACATGGTACAATGTACATCGTGAACTCCAACTCCTTTACTTCTCAAACCATACAAGAATGTGTCTCACAATTGAACAATGACATTTGTAATACTCCTTCTCTACCTTATGCTTTTTAATGTAATAATTCTTCACTACCTGTTGAATTGCAATGTAATAATTCAGTTACTATGAATAAAGTTCCAGATTTTGTCAATCTATGGCATCGAAGGATGGGACATGCTTCTATAACTATGTTAAAGCATTTACCTTCTTGGAATTATAGTCACAATATGAATGTTTGTGATACATTATGAAGAACAACAGACTAGGCTTCCTTTTCCAATTAATTATATACAAACTAGTAAAGTGTTTGAGCTTGTGCATTAGGGGTGTAAGCAGATTCTAAATTTTTCCAAATTAAACTGAAAAACCAAGTAAAAAAATCTAAAATTAAATTGTATCATTGACTTTTTTTTACTATGACCAAACTGAATTGTATTATTGACTTTAATTTTGATGAATGTGAATTTTTTAATGATATTCAAAATGAGAACTATATTTAATTGTTTTGAAACCGAATCATACCGAAAAAACCGATATTTAAATGTTTAAATTTACTATATATGATAACTAATAAGAACTAAATAATTTATATATAATATTGTTTATAACTTTTATAGTTTTATTATACAAATATAATATAACTTTTAAATTAAATTAAAGTTAAATTTGTCAATTATTTAATAAAATTAATATGACATTTATAATGGTAATGATTTCAAATAATTGAAAATTTTTTATGTTAAAAATAATTTTATATATTAAAAATTTTATGACGGTGATGTAGAAATTTGAACTCTTAACCTCCATGTAAATCTAAAATAAGTTTACCATCAAACCAACCAACCACATTTGTTATTAATATGTAAATAAAAAAATATTTGTAATATATTGCTATTTTTATTTTTTTACTATAATTTTTTGTCACTAATTAAATTTTTTAGTCTTTATAATTTATTTTAATTGTGTTATATAATAAATCTAAATTATATTAATTATTTGATAAATCAAATTTCATTACAACTAATTGCAAAGTAATCTAATTTATAATTAGTGTAATATAATTATATGATAAATCAATCCAAATTATTATTTGTTCTAATTATATTATATAATTTTTTGTTAAAATAATAGTCACAAACTTACATGTTTATACTTTGTAATTATATACTTATAGTATATCTAATATCTATTATATATATTAAACATATGTAGTCTACTATATATATTATATTATTTTTTAATCCATATAATTATCTTATATTAAAATTATATTAATCTAAATTATATTAATAAATAATATATGTAGTTGACAATATAAAAATTCGACCTACACCTATGTGTTAGTGATAGTCATTCACATTTAGTCACTGAGCCACATTCTTCTCATTGACATTATCTTATTAATGTATTTATATTACTAACTTTAGTATTTATCTCACAATTATGTGTTATATACCATTATGAGCTATGATGTTTTCAATATTATTATGTTTAAAAGAATTTAATTTATAGTTCATTAAATAATAATATATTAAATCCATTATTGATCAAAATAATAATATACTATTATTTTGATGAAAAATATATTAAGTATAAATTTATTGAATTAATAATTATAATTATAAATATTTTATTTTATTTAAAAATATTTTTAAATATGATTATATATTAATTTAAAATATAATTATTTATTATCAATTTATGGTTATGTGTTAATTTTAATTATCCATAACATTATTCATATTATTCAATAAATATATATATTGAAAATTTGGAAAAACATTATGAAATTTTTTTTTGTTTTCATTATTAATATAAATTATGAAAACAATTTCATATAAACTATTCATAAAATTAATTTATTCTATCAAAAAAAGTTTTACTTAGAAAATGAATGCATGTTGAATATTATTTTTTTTGCAAAATCATTATTTATTATGATTTGAAAAATTAAAAAATATACAAATAAATTAAATTTGTTATTTTAATATATATATATATATATATATATATATATATATATATATATATATATATATATATATATATATATATTATGTTTGAAAATATTTTGAATACATGTGTGTATTAATTTGAATTTAAATATTTAACATTTTCAACATATATATTGTGCATGAAATATGTTAAATGTAAACATTTTTTACATACTATTATGCAAGAAAAATATTAAATATTATATTTTAAAAAACTTTCTCTTTAACTGATTCAACTTTTTTTTAAACTTTTAATCATCGACTCTTTTTCTTTTCTGGTTCATTGACTAAGTCGGTTCTAATAATTTTGGTAGACACTAAAATTATATATACTTTAAATAATCACAAACTTATACACTTTTACTTTATAATTAAACCTTACAAATCATAAACTTTTTATATAAGAAAATATTACAATTTTTTTTTAATTTAATGTTATAAAGATAATACTTTTATGGATTTTTTTTTTACTTTTCAAATATTGATCATTTATTACGAGCATTTTTTTTTTGTTATGATTATGAATTTTTGTATAATACTATTAAATATCAACTCAATCAAACATGTTTAGATTTTATGTACTTTTTATTTGGTTCAAAATATGTGATTACTATATTATTTTGTACTATATTGTTTAGTACTGAATAGCTTAAAAACTGTAAAAAATTGTCTCAAATTTTTAAGAAAATACAAGACTAGATTTTATAAATCTCTAACTTTTCAAAATTATACCAGAGATTTTACGATCTCCGAATTGAACTGGATTATGTACACCTCTATTGTGCATATAGATCTCTAGGGTCGATATAAACAATCAACTATTAGTGGTGCTCATTATATATATGTTGACAGTCATAGATGATTAAGGTGATTTGGGTTATATCAAGCTTTCTATCCATGGTAGAGACTCAATTTGGTTATGTTGCAAAGTCTTTAAAAGTGACAATAGAAGAGAATTTGTTAACAAATAGTGTAGCAAGTTGTTTACAGAAAAGGGAATTTTACATAAAAAAACATTATGTGCTTACACTTCATAACAAAATGGAGTTATAAAAAGAAGATACATACATTTTCTTAAAGTAGATAGAGACCTATTATTTCAATCACATTTGCCAAATAGATTCCAATGAGAGGCAGTACTCATCGATAGTCTACCTAGTTCTATTCTTGGTTGGAAAGGTCGTTTTGAGGTTCTGTATAACAAACCACCAGATTATAGTTGATTAAAATTTTTTGGATGCCTTTGTTTTGTTTCTAATACCTAAGCACATAAAGATAAGCTTGATCCTAGAGCCTATAAAGGAGTATTTAAGGGTACAATCCTGGATAAAAAGGCTTTCAAGGTGTACATCCTTAAAACACACAAAATGATTGTGTCTAGAGATGTTCTTTTTATTAATATATTTTTCCATCTAAGCCCACCTATCTCATATCAAATCCTAATACCTTATCACGTCAATTATCCTCTGTTTCACCCACTACCATACCTTTACCTATTCCCATGGACAATGATCATAACAAACCAACATACATAGTTAATGATCATAGTTCATTTCCTTCCCCAGACACATATCAGATGTTTCCAACTCAGAACCTAATGACCTTATTCCTGCATATCTCTAAAGATTTGCAATATTGTCCTCAAATGTTTATTATGCTTTGCTTGGTTTTGAGAATACACCAATATATTATCAATGAAAATAACTATGAATTGGTCCAAATATGGCCTAAAAATCCAATTCATCAAGTCCATACAAGTTGTTAGAGCATTGGTCAAACCAAATGGCATAACCAAAAATTTATAGTGACCATATTTGGTTCTGAAAATTATCTTAGCTATATCTTTTTTTTTAATCTTCAACTCGCAATAACCTGACCTCAAATTGATCTTTTAGAACACTCTTGCATACTTTAACTGATAAAAAAGATCATCAATATTTGGTAATAAATATCAATTCTTAATAGTCACCTTGTTCAACTACTTGTAGTATATGCACCACCTTATAGACTCATCTTTCTTCTTTACAAATAAAATCGGAGCACCCTAAGGAGATACACTCGGCCTAATCAAACTCTTGTCTAACAACTCTTGCAACTGAGCTTTCAACTCTTTCAACTATGAAGATGTCATGGATATCGGTGTTATTCCTGGTATGAGCTCTATGGATAACTCAAACTCTCTGTTTGGTGGTAATCCCTATAGATCCTCTGGGAAGACATCTAGAAACTCCTTCACTATAGGGAATCCTAGAGATCATGACCTTCTTTCCTAGTGCCGACCGTGTGAGCCAAATAAGCCTCACATCCTTTTCGAATAATCGTTTATGCCTTCATCATAAAAACCGTCTGTGGAGGCTGTGGAAACCTTTCACCTTCTACTATCACCTTTTCTTGCTATGAAGTCTTAAGACCAACTGTCTTAGACACGTAGTCCACAACTGCCTCATGTTGTGAGAGCTGATCCATACCTAATATGATATCGTACTCATGAAACGGTAACTCTATGAGATGTGCCAGAAACCTTTTCCCATCTATAACTAAAGGACAATTACTATATACCCTATTCACAAAAACACTATGGCCTAAAGGATTTATGACCTTAATCTCAAACTCTAGCTTCTTTTATAGTCATACTATATTAACTAGGTGTGCTCATACAAACATAAGAATGTGTAGAGTCTAGGTTTACCAAAGCACATAAATTTGAGTCGCATAAGGAAAGCATACCCACTATGATGTATGTGGCTCCCTAGTTCTCGCAGGCCTTCATAGCATATACCCTAGCTAGAACTTTACTAGGTTTTGACCTATTTATTGTCTCTGAAATAGCCTAACTAGGTCCTGTACAACCTCTTCATTTCTAGTTCCTATTCCAAACTGGTGTTAATACTATTGTCTGTATAAGTGTAGCATTTGCCAATAAAAGGAAATCCCTCCTCATATGATCTATGGCTCCACATCTGAAGCAACCCTTTAAAGCTAACTAACATTCTCTTTTGTGATTCTTCTAACATGTCCCATATAAGGGAGAAAGATACCTAGTTGTATAAGTGCTGATAGTGGCTAAGGAAGTCTTGGAGGGCGGTCCCCTTCTGAAATAACTGGACAAAATATGACTATCCCCTACCCTAAGACTATCCTGAAAAGAATCGACCTCTCTTACTGGTAGTTTATGCCATATTGTTGTAGGTTTTCTAGCATTCTCTTTTGCTTTTCTCTTTCTTCTCTTCTCTATACTGATAGCGGCAGACACAAGTGTAGAGAAGTCCCCAAGCTGTAAAGAAATGACATGATATCCTATGTCATCTTTCAAATCATTCGTAAAACAGCAACACTTATCACTCTTATCCCCTATAAAACCAGTGGCATATCTGCTCAACTGTGTGAATTACTTTGCATACTCAGAAACTGTCATGCCCATTTGTTTCAAATTCAGGAATTCCCTTCTTTTCTCATCTATGTAGACTCGGGGCACATATTCTTTCTTGAACTCTACAATAAAATACTCCCAAGTTAGGGGCTTTGAAGTCTTTGGTTTATTTAAAATCGATTTCCACCACTCATATGCATGTTTCTGTAGAAGTGATATAACATACTTAGTCTTGTGCTCCTCCACACACTTTAACTCTTTGAAGACTTTCATGGTCTTCTCCGGCCAAAACTCGATTGCAGCAAGATCAACCTCACTTCTACCTTGAAAATCAGTGGCCCCATATTTACAAAGCCTATCTATCTTCATCTTTGGTGCTTTTGGTGGTAGCTGTGGAGCTGGCTGTGGCGGTGCCTATGGTATGGCCTATGTCAACTGTTGCAATATACCAATCATTTATTGCATGATTGGTATGACACTTAGATCCACCTGTCCAATAGGTGGTTATGGAGGAGCTCTGGTAGCACTTGGACCTCGTATACTTGAAGCACTAGGCTGATTAGCAGCTTTCGGATTAGGAAAACTGTTACTCTCAACAACATCATGTGTTTCTAGCTCCATCTATACCTTATACTCCTATAAGTTGATAGAGAAAACCCACATCAGAGACGTATGCAATGTACTATGTATGCATGATAACCCTTAACCCATTTATGTCTAAAAACACCTAAACCTAAGCTCTGATACCACTAAATATAGTGCTCTCTCACCTAACAAGAGTTAGCCCAACAAAACAAGCGAGTGTCACACAAACTGTATGCAGAAAACCTATGAAAATTTAAAACTTTTTCTTTGCACCATGGCCATGATGAATTGCATAAAACATAAAGCAAAGATAATGTAACACCCCCTTATCCCACTTCCGTTCAGCAAGGTAAGTGAGTATTACCTGTCTAACTGTTCTGTAAATTTTAATGAAAAGAATTAACATTTTTTTTCAAAAATATTACAGATACTGAAATAAAAATTAATACAAGCACAAATATTCAAAATTTTATTTATTTATAAAATACATTAATTTATACATACTATAGGAAATAAAACCATAATTTCATTTACATAATTTTTTTTAAATATACCAAAAAAAGAAAACCCAAAGCTTTTTGTTGCTTCCTTCCGGGTACCCTTCTTTTTGTGACAATTTATTTTCTACGGCTACCCTTCTAAACCTGTGCGAGAGAAAAATTTTCGCGCTAAGCTAATAGCTTAGTGGTGCTTCAATGATAAAAATTTTACATATATATATATATATATATATATATATATATATATATTTCATATTAATTAGTCATTTAATAAATAAAGCATAAAATAAAGAATTATAGAAATTTTTATAAATTCCAGCAAATATTCAACATTTAATATCTTAAATTCATATAACATATATCGAAATCACATACTTCGATATTAGTACTATTATTATTTTCTTGTGCTCATAACACCTATAACCGAACTATCTAATATGAATAACAGGGTTGTCATTTCCGGCTTTCATAATATAACATCGAGCGCTTTTATAATAATGTCATTACCGAATTTTGTTATATTATCATTACTGGCTTAATAATTTTACACCGAGTGCATTTATAAATTGTCATTATCGGCTTTTATATTTGGCACCGAGTGCCTTAAATCCCCTGACTAGCATGTCAAACTATTCCCTATTCCAGTTCTAGACTAGGTGTTTTTAGGCTGAATTATTTTTATATTAATTCACAATATTTCAAAAATGCCAATATTATTCAACTATCATAATCATACTTATTTATTTTTGTTTTTTATTTCTATTATTATTGCACTAAAATCTCATAAATAAATAATTTGTTAGACATTGATAACTACCATTAAAATAATTATTCACATTAATTAATTAATATATATAATTATTACAACACATGCACAAATCCAATATTTCATATTTTTACCTATGTCAGATTTCGGACCTATTTTTGGGCTTCATTTTTAGCCATTTATAATTCAAATTTAGAGTTCTGGCCTCTACCAATTTGTAGCTTATTGTCTTAGCTTTCAGATGCATCACAAATTAATTAAATCCCATTATTCTATCAAATGTTATGGTTAATTGAATACTGCATCATCACAAATATTCCTGCCTAAACCTTTCTGGATAGATTCTAGATTTGAACTTCATGCATTTTTCTGGGCAAATCTAGACATAATTAGATGTTATGGTCTAAGTACAGTTAAATCTCTATGTTTTAGCTTTCATTTACAACAAATAACATACAAAAAGGAATTCCAGAACTCAAGGTATCATCAAAATAGTTAGGCTTGTTCCTGGAATTCTATACCCGAGCCATCAATTGACATCAATCCATATTCATCATTTGCATTCATTTTGATACTAAAATTTCTAGAATTACAACTACATTCATATATCTCAATTATTTCACACCATTTGGTCTCATTGCCATATAAAATATCAGAAACAACAACTAATTACATAACACATCAAACACACAATCATATTAAACTTTAACACATAATTACACACATATAAACATCATGTAAATTTTTTTTATCAATGAAGCACATACCTAATGAGCCTTGTCTCTTCTCTTAATCCTTCTTTTTCTTCCCTTATTAGCTAGCTTTCTTCTTGCCTTTGTCACCCTCTTGAGGGCCTCTCACTTGTTCACTTATTTTTCCTAAACAACCATACCATATCTCAATTCCAATATCCATTTTCAATGCTTTTCATGTCTATATAGTATTCTAATGCTTCTAATATGTTTTACACCTTAATTGAGCTAAAATTTACTAAGGTTAAATTTTCTTCTTAATATGTCATGGCTGCCCAAAAACCATATCCTAGTTCCCAATTCATTTTCTTCAATTCAACACTCAATTCACATTTCCCTTATCACCAATTGTGGTGTTTCCACATTAATTTCAATTTTCCCTAATTTCTTTAACTATGGTAACCCCTCATTCATTCCTTAACATTATATTTCCTTTAGTTTTTAAGTCAAAAAATAATTAACTAACTTCAATTATCATTAATTCAAAGCTTAATTATACTTTCATCAACTAATCTCAAACTTAAATTTCCAAGTTCAAGCTTGCAACATAACCTACATCTATCAACCCTAATCACATCTATCATCAACATGGATCTTAAATGGAAGGAAAAATGTTGAATTTAATAAAAATAAACTAACCTTAAGTGTTCTCCAAGGTGGGCCGAAATCTGTCCCACTCTTCTTCCTTTTATATTCTTCTTTCTTCCTTCCTTCTTGCTCCTTTGGTACCTTTGTAGTAAGAACTCTTTAATTCTGATTTTTTCTCTCTCAAAACTAATTTATTTTCTCATTTTTTCAAGCTGGATTTGCAGATAAAATGGAGCTTTAGGGAGCCTATGGTGGACGACAAAGAGAGGAGAAAAAGAGAAGATGAAGATGACTTATGGAAGAATGTGGAATTTGTTCTTCCTTTTTGACTTTTATAACTAAATTAAGAAGTGGGTCCCACTAATTAAAATTAATCTTAATTCTTATTGGTTCATTAAATTAATTAATCTTGATTAACAATTAAACTTTGAAAAATTCCATATTTGCCACATCTTCCTCCATATTCATACTTGTTCCCCACACAATCTCCATAATACCGATTTTGTCCATAGAAATTTTTTTTTCTAATTCTACCCCTAATCTTTTTAATTCCAAAATAATAATACCCTTAATTATATTTCCTTATTATTATTCATTTTTTTATGGGTTCAAATTTAGATTCCGATTGAACCTGCGTGTCTCACTACGGTCACGCATAATCGGGGCCTAAATTACTGGATGTTACAGATAATATTTGACTTAGCATTTAAAATCACAATTTCATAAAAATATGACTAACCCTTGTCCAGGGATTTATAAAAATATATGTCTTTGACATAAATTACATAATTCTTATATTTACCGACACATGTACAAAAAATACAAGTAAACAACCCCTTTACAATGACATTTACAAAAATGCAAAAGAGTGACATAAGATATCACCGACCCTCGTAGGGTCTGATATATTGTCTCTGATGTTGGACTAACTTCTCTTGATAAACTTCTATCTTTATCTACAGGGCACTGATCTGTATGAGGAAACACTTACACGTTAAGTTATCGAAAGCTTAGTAGCACATTTAGGCATAAAAATTTATACCTGCAATCACACATCATACATCAAGTCATACATAATCATGGTATCATATAGAAAGTCATGGCATGAGTGATAATCATACTATCTGGTAAAATACTAGACGCGATAGTTTACTAAGCTTTGACAACATAAATGGGAGCATTGAACTCCTTTTAAAAGCATATAACATATTAAATGTATATTCTTGTATCTTTGAACCTCTTTTCCATTCATTTTATTCCTTAATCGCTTTAAAATCATTTTCCAATAACTCTTAACACATAATATTCGGATACATGTTGAAAACAGGGGTGCTCATATAAGCTAAGCAACCCTGCCATTGTCTATAATCATATGTCAATCCATGCTCCTCAAGTCAATGGCGCTCTTCGAGCTTAAGCCACATTGACTAAGTAAATATATATATATTTTTCATGCAATATTATTCATCATCATGTGTGCCCTCTTCAAGTCAATGGCGCTCTCCAACCTTAAGGTACATTGACCAAGTAAACATATAACTATAGTACCATAAATCTCCTTAATGACATGCCACCTATCCTACTTCTAGTCCTAGTATCAAGTATGGTTTTATTTGTTCATATTATCTTTATTATACTTCATTATATCATTTATATCTCATAACATATACACTTGATCATATGTAAACTCATCGTCTACATTTAGGTACTGATCCTTATAGAAACATAGTTAAAACATATTATCATAAGGGCATGTGAATAGCCATTAGGTCATAACATTTAATAAAATATCATATATCATTTAAAACAGGCTTCACAAGCTTAAACTATATGTTCACGGTTGTGAACACCTCAACCACGAGTAACTCTGCTCGTGAACTAAGTCGTGAATGTTTATATCCTATCTGTGTTATTTCTTTATGGGCATGAATAAGGAGTCACGAGCATTTCTGATGGGATTCACGATTCTGAACACCTAATATTGGGTGTGAATATGAGTTTTCTAGCAGCTAACAACATTAAAACATGCATTTATTACAAGTCGCATTCAAGGTCTCTAATGGTTGTTCCAGAACAACATTTTCCTATCAACATTGATCTCAAACATACATTAAGGCATGCTAAAGTATCAATAAACATATAATCACTCCATTACCCATTTTTCATGCTCACAAGCCATCCTATCAAGCATTTATGTTTCTCTATGCATATAACCATTCTTACTTATCTCTTTCACCTATTAAGGCATCATCATTCATTGCTCCATTTAATACATCTTTAGGCACATTTATTGCATGTAATACTACGAGCATCATTAATACTCATTTAAGGCATACTTACACTTCTTATACAATTACTCTTATCTCATAACCTTAATTACATAATTGAACTTTGCATTTAGCATATGAATAATGCAATTCAATTATCACATAATTAACACACAACATGCCATAATTTGGGAATTTGAATGCATATGCACATACCTCTAATGGAGCCTTAAAAACCAAGCTTCTCTCAAGCTTGCTTATCCCTATGATGGGTTTCACCACCTCCTCTTTCAACTTCTATCACATATAACATATCTATATCATAATCTATAACCCCTAAACCTCGCTTTTAAAACCATAAAGATGAAAACCCTAACTTTAACTATCTTAATCTAATATAACTCTTTATAAACACTTGTTATAACCTTTAAACAACTTTAAAAAGGGGTTTTTACCATAAACTCTCAAGATCAAGCCATAACCTATCCCATTTGGAAATGAGTCTCTACCATAAATGAAATAAACATGATTAAATCTATGAAATCTTGTAAAAAAAAAAGAAAAATATGATTCCTTAACTTAGTTGAAGGAAACATTATTGGAATGGAAGATTCAACTCCTTTCTTCCTTTTTAGGTTTGGACTCATCAAGAACACTACTTCTTTATGCTCCTTTCTCACAAGAAGTTGCTTAAACTTTGATCTTTTGCTTGAGAATAGATGTTAGAGCTAGAAGTTAAAGGAAAACATAAGGCATTAACCTTTGGTGTGTGAAAACTTTGAATTCTAGGGTTTCTTTTAATTTTTAGGTCGTGAGAGAAAGAAACAACAACTGATGAAACTTATATCTAATGATGTTCACGGGTGTGACAACAGTTGTGAATCTGCTTAAACCCATAATTCTATCTTGCGATAGCTCACGATTGTGAAAGTATTGTCATAGATGTGAACCCTGTGACATTGCACTTTCTCAACTTATCAAAACTCTTTCCTTCATCAAAATTCTTAATCATACTTATCTTTTCTTAATCCCTATTACATACTAAGCACTAATTACAGGTGTTGCAAGGGTCATCTTCATTTAGAGAAGACAAAGAATGACACTCTAGTTAGAAATGGTGAATGTCTATGGCATATAGAGTTGTCTTCACATAGAAAAGAAAAAGAACGACATTGAGAGCTTTGTCTTTGTTAATGTAAGTTTAATCACTTTAATTTTTTTACTCTTTTTATTTTCCTTCATTGATGTATGTTTTGAGTGTTTCTTTTACTATATCTTCATTTAGAGTCTATTTGATTAATGGGAAAAAGAATTTGATGTATGTTTTTGAGTTTTTTTAGCTTGGTTTTCGTTTAGAGTTTGTTTGATTAGTTGATTTATTGGCTATCCTTTTAATTCATTTTCTGATTTTTTTTATTAGTGGCCAAAAGGATTTAATGGTTGCGTTTTTTGATAAAATGCAATTGCAATCTTTCACTTGGACTGGTATGGGTTGAAAGTTGATGATGCATATGTGGTATAAGGATGAATCATTCAATTGATACACCTATACTTTTTTTTATAGATTTCTTATTAAATCTGTAATTAGCACTTTGAATTCACTAAAGTCTTATTAATGCTTGTTCATTTTCTTTTTAATTTTTGAAATGTTGTTTCAATTGCAAACTTCAGTTAAAATCAATTGAAATAGATGTTGTTTGGTTTTTCAATTTAACTTTTAAAATCTAAGAGTTTAAATCTTTACAGCATGTTAGATTTTTTTCTATTATAGTATCTCTACTGTATGGGTAAATGCAAAATTTAGACATTCCATTTTCATAAAATGGACAATCACCTAACTAATAATTGTTACTTTTGCATCTTTCTTTGCATGGTATTTAGGTGATTAGACTAAGACACATGAGGAGTATGATCAACACCTAAGGATAGTGTTGTAGGAACTTATTAAGTAAAAATTGTATGTCAAGCTCTCAAAATGTGAGTTTTGGCTCGACGAGTTTGCTTTTTTTGGACACATTGAATTAGCAAATGGTATAAAGATTGATCCTAGTAAGGTATAGGCAATTACGAGATGGAAACCTCCTTGCAATGTAATAGAGATCAGAAGTTTTCTTGGCTTAGATGGTTATTACAAGAGGTTTGTTAATGGTTTTTCTATGATTGCTTCTCCTTTGATCAAACTTTTGAGGAATGATGTGAAATTCGAGTAGACTGATAGATGCCAGGATGGTTTTGATAGTCTTAAAAAGATATTAACAGATGCTACAGTTTTGACACAACGAGTCCCTAATAAGAAGTATGTCATCTACAATGATGCTTCTCATAATGGACTGGGGTGTGTATTGATGCAAAAAAATCAAGTTTTATGGGGAGAAATATTTCATCTGCACAAAGCATAAGAGTCTGAAATACCTTCATACACAGAGAGACCATAATCAAAGATAGAGATAAAGAATTGATCTGATAAACAATTATAATTGTGTCATTGACTACCATCCAGGTAAGGCCAATATTGTGGCTAATGTATTGACTAGGAAAATGGTGGTAGAATTGCACATCCAACCTGCACTTAATCAGGATATCATAATGTACAAACGTGAAATAACAAGCTTGTTGAGATAGCTGAGTTGGTCTCTAAGGGGAAGACACCAGGATATATAGTGGAGTCAGATGGTGGATTATATTATCATGTGAACTTATGTGTGCCTAATGTATATCATCAATAAAGACCAAAATACACTAGTCTAAATAAAGTATGAATATTCTGTTCATCAAGCCTATAAAGACTATTGGAGCATTGTTTGATCCAAAAGGCATAACTACAAACACATAATGCTCGTATCTGGTTTTAAACATTGTCTTAGCTATGTCGTCCGTTCTAACTCTTAGCTGGAGATACCCTGATCTTAAGTCAAATTTCAAAAATACATTTGCACTCTTCAACTGGTCAAATAGGTCCTCAATCAATGGTAATAGATATCAGTCCTTAAATGTCACCTTATTCAGCAATCTGTAGCTTTTTCATAGCTTTATAGACTCATCCATCTTTTTCACAAATAATATCGGTGCACCTAATAGAGATACACTCAAACTAATAAAACCCTTGTCTAGTAGTTCCTACAACTGAGCCTTAAGCTCTTTTAACTTAGATGGTGTCATTTTGTATGGAATTATTATTATGGGTGTTGTACCTAAGTGTTCTCAATTAAGAACTCAACCTCTATGTCGAGCGGTAACTCTACTAAATCATTTGAAAAAGCATCTAGAAAGTCTCTAAATGTAGAGATATCCTTAAGAACTGGACCTCCCTTTCTGGTATCAACCACATGAGCTAAATAAGCTTCACATCCATTACTTATCATTCTTTCAGCTTTCATCATAGAAATAACACGTGGAGGTTGAGAACAACTCACCTTCCACTATCACCTCTCCCTATTTAGGTGTTTTAAGCATCATAAATTTTTTTCTAGCATTCTACAATTGCCTCATGCTGTGAAAGCCAATCCATTCCCAAAATGGCATCAAACTTATGAAAACACAACTCAATCAATTTTTTAGGAAATTATCTCCTATGTACAACTAATGGACACCCTCTATATACTTGATTGACTTTCATATTGTACCCTAAGAGGTTTGTAACCTTAATCTTATACTCAAGTTTTCCACTAATCATATTATGTTATCTAGGTGTGCTCATGAAGGAGCTGAAGTAGCATTTTGACCATGAATACTCGCACACCGAGTTGAACCTAAGCCATAGTTCTTGAAAACTATTGCTCTCGACAACATTTTCAATATTGTCTCTATAACTTGCCTAGAAAACATATTAAAAGGCTTAACTTAAAGATTTTATCTGGCAAACTTATTAGGTCAATATATTGGTGCTCAAACCATTAGATCAAATTTGTGCTTAAACCATTAGCTCGATCAAATTTGATTCCAGCATTTATGCTTGTTGCAATTGAAGTTTTCCATATTATTGTTTAAGAGCTAAAGTCTAATACTTCAATGACAAAATATTAGTTTACTAGTAAGGCTGATTCGGGATGTACAATCATTGGAAATGAACAATTTTCATTTGATAGGTGATCCTTATAAATAGCATGTAGATTGCATTTGGTAGCACCATTGAATATAAACCAGATCAATGAATGTAAATGATAACTTGTTTGAGAGTGAATTCAGAGCACCTTTTTGTGAAGATGTAAATTAAAATGCACCCCTAAAATTTGGTAAATCTTCAATTATGCAATTGTTAGTAAGAACTCAAATAAAAGTCTTGATTTCAAATCCCCTCTATCCAAATGGACCACAACATTAGAAATTTAGAACTCTATTATATTGGATTGAAAAAGGAGTCAAACTCAAATTAATTTACAAATCTAGCTTTTAATTCCCAATAATTCCATTCTTCTGCTGTTTGGAATTGAAAGTTGAAATCACTACATGCTAGAATAGAACAAGAAAATCCAGTAGGCCACTCATTCAACCTACACTTCACAGGACATAAGCAGAATTAGTGTTCACAATCCATTAGTCCAAATTACACTTCAGAGTATGTTGAATAATTGTAAAGGAATACTTAAGCATACAAGATATTGATTAATGGACATTCTCCCTCGGAAAATTTGTCTACTTTGATCCCTTAGAAGAAATAAAAACAAAAATAGAACATTTTTAATCAAATTCAAATAAAGAACTTTCCTTCGAAATTGGGGGATAAAGGGTTTTTTTTTTTGTGACAAATTCTTTGTTAAAATAAAGGTTAAAAACAATAAAGATATATATTTATTTGTGTTTGTAAAAATGGCCAGTATATATAACTCAAAATTTTCAACATATCCTATTCTATAGCTATATCTATTGATCAGCTATTTCAGAAATCTTTTTCAAAAGGGGGGAGGAAAATTCCATGTCAGCCTGTACTGTATATTTATTCAATGCAAAGAAGACTGAAATTGGCTAACTAACAAATAATAACGATTATCTTGTTTTGAAATTCATCGTTTGGTGCATTGATTCTACTGAATGGAAGGAATTATGCCAATATATATATATATATATATATATATAGATAATTAAGATTTTTAAGATCTACTTAATCTCTTACAAATCTCCATTAGTTGTGCAGTGCATCTACATAATCGACACCAGTAATGTTTTTGTTTTTTTAATACATAATCAAGTTCTCATAATGGTATTATTTTCTTTTTTTATATATAATAAATTGTATTATTTTCATGTTCATTATTGCAGAATATTTTTGATTTCCACTTCTTGGCACTTCTTGCTATTGGAGGTTCATTGGCTGGTTCACTCTTGTGCTTCTTGAAAGTAATTTATTCTACCGATCTAGTATTTTTCTATTTTTTTTCTTACGCCTGTATGTTATCGCCTTGTCTTGTATTGGCATATAGAATTGAATTTTACAATAATGATCAATGATGGAGGTTTAGAATTTGATTTATTTCATCTATTTTTGATACTTTATTATTGTCATCATCAAAGAAAACAGTTATGCACATTAATATCGAAGGCATTTCAAGCTGAATACGCATGCCTTCATTAGCAAAAATCTGAAAGTTGCTTAAATTTAACAAATTTAGTGGTTTTTAATTTTAAAAAGGTGGAACTAGAAATCAGTAGTAAGTCTATTTGTTAGTTACACATTGTTACCAAAATTTGTTAGTTAGTTACACTGATTTATGCTTCCACCTTTTAAAAAATAGATCAAGCTTAAGTGTAACAATTGCACTTATATACCAAAATTGAATAATGACTTTGTGGATTTCTCTCACACTCTTAGCCACTAAATCTATTTTTTTTACACCCAACAATAATCACAAACATCCTACATTTGTATTGGATACTAAACTATTGAAATCAAAACTAGCAAATTAATGGTAACCAACAAATTGACTAGTTTCCCTTGTATACTTTATACTAGCTACTAGTTTCCTTTCTCATTCATCATTGTGTACCTATTATTTATATATGAGTTAAAGAATGACATTGGTTAGTTATATAACTAATTGGTTAGTTATGAACCAGTAGCTAATACACATCATACAAGGAAAACTAGTCAATTTATTAGTTATACATTGTTTATACTACACCCCATATAAACTTTTTAATTAGAATAAAATAGTAAAAAACATATTAAATTCTCTTTACCTCTAAATATGCTTCAAAACAAATAAATGAGTTTTTAATAATTTTTATTCCTTTGTTCTTGTGTTCTGTATCAAGGTAACTAAAATTTCTCTTGCATCAATAGGCAACCAAAAAAAGTAATTGTTTGTTCGTTTTGAGAGAATTAGATGGAAAATATAATAAAATAAAAGGAAATTCGAAATATTCATTTAATTAAAAATTTTAAAATTACTCTTATATTTTTTTGTTCTAATACCAAACAAGTAGTAAGTCTAGAACATTATATCTTTTCTTATAGTCTAAAACATGATATTAGTATTTAGTAGGGCATGTCTCAAATGCGCAGTTGAGTTCATCTTACATAACATGTATTTGTATATATATTTGGTTTGTATATATCACCCACATTTATATGCATTTGGAGTTAATTCTTAGGCATTAATTGCAAACCGAAAGGATAAACTAAACTAAGAAGTCAAAATTTCAGTTACAATACAGTCTCAGTTGCAAGATGAGGTACATGAACTATGAATTATTGTTCAAAGCTTTGATGAGTGAGATGTTAGACTAAGAAAATGATGCACCAAGAGAGATTTCTTGCTAGTCAACCACCACCAGATGGTTCTGGTGGAGATCGCACTCAACCGCTACCAGATTCTCATTCTTGAGCTTTTATTTCAAGTTTATTATTTTTATGATAGACATACAAATAATACATTTTTAATATTTAATGCATTGTAAATTTCAAATTTAAATAATAATAACTTAATTAATTATTAATAATTATAAATTATAATATAAAATTAATAATAATAATTAGAAATAATAATAATAATAATAATAATTATTATTATTATTATTATTATTAATTTTTATAATATAATTATAATTATTAATAATTTAATTTAACATTAATTAATCAATAAAATAGCGACCCTAATAGAGACCACAAAGTATGGTCGCTATTTTACAACCGCTAATTTCGACTCTAAAAGAAGATAACTAGTGACCACACGTAGTGGTCGTTAATCTGCAACCATATCTATGGTCGTTAATCTGCGACCATTTCTGTGGTCGCTAATCTGAGACCACATGTAGTGCTCTCTAATATGCGACCATACATTTAATAGCTAAATTGTGACCTCTTTAGTAACCATAAATTTGTGATCGCAGTAAATGGTTCCTAAGTGATCAGTATTTGGTCCACTTTGGTCTTCCAATTTTTACTATTATTAACCACATGAAGATGCTTTTGCGGCCAATAATGTGGTTGCAAAACGGAGGTCACAATTGTTGTTACTAAATTTAGTGATCACAATTATGTATGGTCGCAATTTCTGACCACATTTGTAAAGTGGTTGCTAAAATAGGTTAGTAACGAGAGTTTTTGAGACCCGTTTTGTGGTCACTAAGCCCTTTTAGCGACCACTTAATGGTCATTTTTTATTGTCGCCATTTGGATGCTTTGTAGTTTTTCAAAAATCCCATATTTAGAAATATGAATAAAAGCATAAATATATTTAGAAAACTACCAATGAGACACAATCAACATGCTAAAGTTCCACCTAACAATATGTGAAAAATGAGACAAAATAGTAACTGCAATGGATAAATAATAATACTTCGATCAAGGCTATGAGAAGCAACCTAAGAAGCACACTTGCTAACAAATCAACACACTTGTACAAGAAATAAAATAAGACATGCTCAACCACAGTATTCAAATGGTTCCCAGGCAAGCTATAATGCTCCAATATGTTATTAAGGCCTCTTTTCGTAGCTTTTTTTTAAGGGAATAAAAGAAACAACAAGAGCTAGAGGGAGGGAGTTTGAATGATGAATCAAAAACTATACAATTGAGGACAAGACATCTCAATTAGGTCAAGCTATGTCTATTCTAGCAAGCTTTTCCTCTATCATAATGACATGTCGAAGTTAATGAGGGGTAAGTATGGGCAAAGAGGAAAATTAAAATGTCAAACATCTTCTCACAAAAATATATTATAGCAACATAATGCTCCTCTTTCAAATACAATGGTTTGCCTCTATACATATCAATATTGTACAAAAATAATATATCATGACTTGAGCGTTAAATTAGCAAATAAGTCAGCAAATAAATGAGAATTCCTAAAAGCTCACAGAGACATCCCATCCAAAGGGTGTGAAAAATAAAAATATAGCTTTTTTTTGTTCACATGCATAATCAAATATTTGTGATCTAACTACTACAATTACAATATCTAGAGATTCAACCATCAATATGAATGTTACTGTAGTTCAACTTGTCTAAGTTATTATGAGAACTAGTGATATATCTATAGTGAGAATTATAAACCAATTATACATTCAAATTTATTTCCCTTTTAGAATTATATGCGTAATCAAAGGGGAAGATTAAAAATGTCAAACATCTTCTCACCAAAATATGTTATAGCAACATAATGCTCCTCGTTCAGATACAATGCTTTGCCTCTACACATATCAATATCCTACAAAAATAATATATTATGGCTCAAGTATTAAAGCAGGAAATAAGTCCTCAAATAAATGAGAATTCCCAAAAGCGCACACAAACATCCCATCCAAATGGTGTAAAAAAATCAAAATACAACTTTTTTTTCATATGCCTAATCAAATATTTGTGATCTAAGCTACTACAATTACAATATCTAGACATTCAATTATCAATATGAATGTTACTGCAGTTCAACTTGTCCAATTCATGATGAGAACTAGTGATATCTATAGTGAGAATTATAAACCAATTATACATTCAAATTTATTTCCCTTTTAGAATTATAAAATGAAAGCTGATGTAAATTGCCAATCATTTTAATTTTCTCATCATTAAATTGCATACAAAATTTTGTTAATATTAGAATTATCAATTTTTTTATATATAAAAAATCTGACTTTTCAATTATGGAACTTGCATGCTTAATGATATATATAACTTATGTAACTTGTATGCAAGTATAAGATGCATAAATAAATCAGTACAACATTGAGAAAATCAAATATTTTTAAAACAAATGCAAAAAAAGGTATATGACTTGAGCAATTGGGCATATGAAATAAAATTTCAAACAAATACAAAATTAGAGAATTACACTATATTGACAACTATAAGTTGCTTAATTGAGTTTGCATCGGACTCATGTGCATCATCCTCTCTTGCCTTACCTTTGCCTCTGCCTCTATATCTTCTTTTCAAATTGGACTTCATTGTTGATTTGTAATAATTAATGTGTGAACTTCCTCTAGAACAAACTAATAAAGGATCAAGGATATTTGAACCACTCTCTATAATATCATCTGCTACTGTCATCCTTTCATCCAAATTAAAAATGTCATTTTTCAAATTGATTGTTTTGGCCTTAGTACAAACTATATTTTGCTTATCTTCTCAAAATGCTTCAACAATTCCTTATACTTTTTTATATTTCTTTGTCATGGTTGGATAACCTTTTAAAAAAATTCTTTAAAATGGGGATGAGAGACATCCTTTCTCTATCGTCTAGAAATGTACCTCTTATTGATTTTATCAATCCAATTGTAGGACATCACTTTAAATATATGACAACATAGGTAACCTATAGATTTAAACAATCTGCATTTGCATTTCAAATACTGATCGTTTGGATGATATTTAAGAGTAAAAACAAGATATTCCCATAAATATCATTTTTGATTGTTTTATTTACAATATCATAAAATTCAACCTCGGGCAATGTAGGTATATGATTTTCTTGGTCATATAATGCATCACTTAATTCACAAATGATACAATCATTTCAATTCCTTTTGAACCATCCTAAATATTGTTAAAATTAATGTCTGTTGAAATTATTCTTCTCATAGGGATCCAGATTCGCTTTTGTTTATATATTTTGGACTTGAATTCAACATTTATCTATTGCTCGTATATATCTCTTACTGCAAGCTCAAACTGCTAAAACATTACTTTAAAGTACTCTTACTGTTGACAAATCTATGGCCACGGGCCGATTCAGCCCATGAAACTGATCTGGTCCAACTTGGACCGTGGCTTGATTGGAAAAAAAGTCTGATCCGGGCCCTTCCTTCAAAAACTGGGAACCGCTAGCCGTGGTTCTCTTTCCAACCCATATAAATTGATTTTTTTTTTTAAAAAAAGAGACAATGGTCACGAGGCTGTTAACTCCCACCCCCTGCGTGCAACTATAGGAGGTGTAGACTGCACCTATTTTTTTTATAAATAATTAAATATATTAAAATATAAATATAATGAAAAGATAAAAAGTACTATTTATAACAAAAAAAAATAACAGCTATATTTTTGGGTATTAATCAAATTGAAATTTTCAAATTTTTTCTCTATAAATACCAAATTCATTTCAATTTTTTGTTTCATTTCCTATACAATCTCAATCAATTTTTAATTTTTCTCAATTTCTTTATAATTCAATTTTAATTTTCTGTACATATATTTCTCATTTCTCTCTAATTACACTTTCAATTATTTTTTCTCTAAAATTTCTTTCTAATTATACTTCTACATAATCTCAATTTTTTCTTAAATTCATTAATTCTCTTTAATTTTCAAATTTTTCTTAATCCTACAATTCTTTTTTCATTATCTTTCTGTACAATTTTTTTTAATATTCTCCAAATTTTTCACAAAATTTAAGAATAAATAATAGAAAGCTAGAGTGGAAGAAACAATTTTTTTGTGAAAATATTATTGATTTGAAAATTTTTATTAAAAATTTAGATTGAGGAGGGAGAATTCGAAATTCTAGCTAAAGAAAACTTAAGAAATAGGGGTGAAGGTGATGAACAATTGGGTTCGGCAGCATCATCTGAAGCAAAAATTCGAATAATCGACAATTTTCAAATTTATTTCAAAACAATTCAAAAAATGATAGGTCATTTGATGTTGTGTGTAATTATTGTGCACAAATATAGAAATTTAAAGTTAAAGGTGATTATGACATATTTTAAAAGCACTTGCAAAACAAACATGCTATTGAAATTGGAATATAGAACATGCAAAGTCAAACTTCTGAGTACGCAATATCTTTTTTTTACTTCTCAATTATTCTAATATAATGACAAAAAATAAAAAAGAATTGCAAAAATGATAAGTATGGAACATTTATCTTTTAGTTTTGGTGAAAAAAATATGTTTTGTTAATTATTATCAAAATGCATTAAATTTATCTACTAAACATATATCTAGAAATATTATTAAATGTATTTTATATAATTTATATAAAAAAATAAAAAATATTTGCTTATTTGAATAAACGTGTTTGTATTTATAGTGATTATTGACAATTATATTCTTATATAAGTCTTATGTGTCATTGGATTAATGGTAAATGACAATTACAAAAAATTACTTGTATTTAGAGTTTTTGATGATCGACATATTGCTGATAATATTTTTAAAATAATAAAAAAATATTTTGAAAAAATATGGATTAGTGCATAAAATGTTTTCAATTTATTTTGATAATGTGGCGACAAATACCACTTTATTTCAAGATTTGTAAGCATTATGTCAATCTAACATTAGAAATATATTTTTTTCATGTTAGATGTGCATATCATATGTTAAATTTATATGTTCAAGATAGTTTGAAATCTTTGAGTTGTGTAATTGTTTCAATTAAAGGTAATTTTATTTTTATAGTTACATCCATAAACAATGAAATTATGAGTTCGATTTTTTTTGTAAAAATGGCAAAAAAAAAAAACTAAAAGATTTTCAAGTGATGTTCTTACTTATTGGAATTCAACTTATAAATTACTCAATGAGTCATATGGAGATAAAGAATTATTGTGCACATTTATTTCCAATAATGTGATACAAATTAATTTATATCTATAATATTAAGATATTTGTTAACAACTTTTAGATATTTTAAAAGTTTTTAATGATACAATATATATTTTAAGTTGTATTTATTATCTAACATATTATTTATTATGTCTAAATATATTAATATTATTGATGCATTTCAAGATTATATTAATAATATAATTTTGCATGATTTCATTAGTATGATGAAAAATAAATAATTGAATTATTTTAAATTTATTCCTTTAATTAATCTTGTATGTTGTATTTTTTATCTTAGATTATTTGAATATTTATTATTCATTATTAGATTTAGGTAATGATACTGGTGTTGATTCTATTATTAATAATGTAAAAAAATTATCTTGTTATTTACTTATGAAATTTAGTTTCATTTATAAGATTTCTACTACTACTAGTGGTGGTACTACTAGTTAACGTTCGAGTGAATTGATGAAAATTAGAGAAGGTGATAGTTTGATATTACAAAAATATAAAAAACCAAGATTATCTTGTTGTTCACCCAAACTTAACATTTATCTAACAACTGTATTTGACTTTGGTGATAATAAGACATGTAAAAAAAATTTTAGTCATTTATTGGTGGTGTCGATATTAAAATATTTATATAATACTCCCACAAATTGCAAAACAAAAATTTTTAAGTTTGGGCTCAACTGTTGAAATTAAACAAGGTTTTAGTGTGATAGGTAATATTTTAAATGAGATGCGATTTAGTTTAACTCATGAATCACTAGAAGCTCAAATATGTGTAGCGACATTAAGACAACAAAAAATATAGAAAGATAAAAATGAGGACCAATATGATTTAACATTTTGATTAACACATCTGGTATCAGCGGTTTCGATTAAAAAAAAAAGTAAAAAGATCAATAATTAAAATTTAAAAAGTAAGAGAGTTACGTTGACTTTGATTCTTCTAAATTCTAAGAGAATAAATAAACAACTTAATTAATAGTAAAAAAATTAAATTTAAGCCCAATTATTAGTATTATTATTTTTAAATATAAATTCCCAATTATAATTTTTATAATTTATCAAATAAAAACAATAATTTCTAAATTCCAACTTATAATTTTTCAAAATCAAATTCCTCTTTTTTTTTAATAACAATCTAACTTATTACACAAAATCACAAATTAATATTTAATAAATTAAAGTTTTTTGCTAAAAGTCTTCACTTTTTTATAATTTATTAATTGTAAAAATTTATAATTTATACAAATTAATATTTCATAAGTTAATATTTCATTCTAAAAATTATCATTCTTTCTAACTAACTGATTGCCTAATTTTTTTCACTTATTTCTAACTTAATATTTTTTGCTTCATTTATAAAAAAATTGATAAGTTAAATTAAAATTTTTTACTTCAAATTGACCCAATAATTAGGTTTAATTTCTAAAATTTAATAATTTTAATTGTATTTATTTATTGTGTTAATTACTTAGTTGTATAATTTTTAAAAAATAAAAAAATATTGGAATCGGTCGAACCGTGGTCGGGGTTGGATTTAAACAATATACATTTGCATTTCAAATATTGATTGTTTGAATGATATTCGAGAGTAAAAACAAAATATTCCCATACAAATCATTCTTGATTGTTCTATCTATAATACTATAAAATTCACCCTGGCTCAATGTAGCTATAGGATTTCCTTGGTTATCTCGTGCATCAATTAATTCACAATGATATAGTTATTTTAATTCCTTTTGAACCATTCTAAATATTGTTAAAGTTAATGCAAGTTGAAGTTACTTTTCCCATAGGGATCCAGATTTGCATTTTATTTATGTATTTTCGACTTGAATTCAACCTTTATCTCTTTCTTATATCTATCTCTTACTGCAACTCATACTGCTCAGCAAATTATTTCAGAGCATTCCTATTGTTGACAAATCCATCGAAATATGCATGTATACTCTCACTTTTCTAGGTGGAAGTCAAACCAATCCAAAAAAGTGTCTTAAGGAATACTGACACCCAATTTTGCCTTTCAAAATATAATTTCAACAACCATTCCTTCATTTCTAACTTATGAGTTCCAACTTTCCATCCCACATGAAAACACATATATTATTAAGCTGTCAAAAACTAAAGCTAAAGATTCTTTTTTAGCAGCTGCATAATCAGCAACTCCCTACAATTTTGGAGGCAACTTTTGTAAGATATGCCATATACAAAATCAATGAGTTGTATCGAGCATCACTTCATTGATTGTAGCCCTAATACTTTCACATTAATTCATTAGAATACATGTTGGATGAATATCCTCCCATTGTATAAAGCCATGTAGAAAAATGTCATTTGAATGTGTCTACATCCTTGTGTGAAATCAAAGAAGATCTTACAAGAATAGACTGATAGTAGTGATTCACACCGATAAAAATTGTAAATGGCATTCTATACCTATTTCCAAGATATATTGTGTCAAAACTCACTTCATCATGGAATTCCATATAAGCAGCTTTATTGTGTGGATGAATCCAGAGAATATTTCTGAGTCTTCCAGCATTATTTACATCCACCACATGGAACAAATCTTTATCATTTTATTTGCACCTTGCAAAAAAGCTTCTGAATTGACTCAGCATTGCCCTCATTGAGTCTTAGCTTTCTATTGTTATGAATAAAATTTCTTCAATCCTCTAGTAAATAACTTATATTTTTTTGGGCCCCCTAATTGAACTTCAATTAGTTTAATACTCTTGCAAATCCTTAAACTACCCCTATCACTAGCCTCGTGATGCCTCTTCAAAGATTGGGCAACATTCCTATACTAGACATAAGCCTAGACTTGGATGGTTCAAGTGTGTGACAATGTTTATGAATTACTTTTGTCACACACGACATTCCATCAAAATTATATGCAACATTCACTTCAGCAGAACAATTTATCCTCATGTTAGACCTGAGGACATGTGATATTCAAGACTTGTCGCGGCTGAAAAGGATATAGTTTGGAATCCTCTCCTCCTTTTCTAGATATTGATATTTTAATAACATAAAAACCCTTCACTTTAGCATGACTTTTGTAGAAATAAAATGGGGCATTAATGTTGGAAAATTTCATTCCTAGTTTTGGACCTGCTTCTAATTCTTAATGTCAATTTCAATAATTACATTATCATCTTTTGTGTTTCTATGATAAGCATGATTGTTGTCATACACCTTAGCAATTGATCCATTTCCATAGCACCGCTCATTGGAACTTGCATCATATTCAAAATTTTCATTAGATAGATTGATTGATAAATCACTATTGGTCTCATCTCCACAAAACAAATTATCATTCTTTAAAATACCAAATACATCATGTACGGTTTGTCTAACATTGCCATTTGAATATTGAGTTTCAAGAGAGATGTTAACCTCATCTCTTCTAGTATTTTCCATATTTCTTAAATCAACCATATTCTCTAAATTTTACAGATTAAGAGTGAGGTTATATGATATAATTAATAATTCAAGCAGTGAATTAGCATCACCCACATTAAATTGTAATGTTCCCTTTAAATATTGCAAAATGTCATTGCTAGCTAGCATACAAAATAGTTAATGGGAGGATTTTGGAGGAACCAAATAGGAGGGAAAATGGATTTCTCAGAATCTATTGGAGCCAAATTGCACTAATGACAGAAGGAACATTTCATCTAGTTTGACCAAATTTTGATCAAATTGGTTTGGCGGTTTACCTTTTTCCTAAAACTTAATGCACGTATATATGTATAGACACGCACACACTCATTCTTGCATGTCTTTGGTAACAATGCAATATTAATGGCGCCTACCTTAAAATAAAAATTCTAACTACTATATAAAAATATAAAGCCATGTGAAATAAATTACTATACTGTGGTAATTAGAATTAGTGGATTAAATTATATTCTTTTGTAAAAATAAAATCATTGATATCTAAGAATTATTTTATACATAGTTACTATTATACCCTTAATAATTTGCCTAAAAAAACTTCATTGTTTGTTAAGATATCCAAGATGAAGCAAAGTAATCTTCTATAAAATATTCCATTATAATATATTTACCATAACATTTTGGGAGGATAAAAATATCGAATTTTTTTTTCTGTAATCACATTAAATTGACATTTCTATTAAGTGGTTTCATAGAAAAATATGTGTATAACAAGTACTTATTAACTAAATCAATCAATAGAAATATGGGTAAAATATTTTCCATTATTTAAATACTAATAATTTATTAAGATTTTTTTCTCAAAATAAATTTATGAATTAATCTAATTACAATCTTTCACATATTTAAAAATAATAGTCATTTTAAATACATACTAGATTGCGATTGTGTTAATCTATAAGTTTATTTGTGAGCTTAATTTAAATAAATATTATCTTCATTTGTACCAGCGGCGGACCTGCATCGGGGCTGCTGGGGTCACAGCCCCCCTAATTTTTTTTTCAGTCTCCATTTTAATCCAATTTTTTTAAGTTACACCGTTAAAAAACAAAAATTAGATACGTTTATTTTGGCCAATAGATTTTTAATTTGTTACTTTTTATTTTTGTTTTCCTTATATTTAGATATAACAAATTTATTATATAAGTTTATTGGATAATATAATTTTAAAAATATATTGCCCCCCTAACTTGAAATTTTGGGTCCGCCACTAATTTGTACCCATTTTATTTTGTTCCTCATAATTCATAGAGTTCTTTGTGTGTGTATATATACATTCAATGTCAAATATAGACATTAGAATAAAAAACAAATTGTTCAATCACTTGAGAATAATTTTATAAAGATTCCTCCTAAGTCCTAATTAAAAATAACATTTTTTTACCAATAATAAAGAATATAATAAACGTGCAATTGAAAATAAAATAAAAATAAAAATATTGAAAAATACAAAGAAGCAACGAGATGCTAATATGATCTTTTTATTTAACCAAATCAGACTTAAAAACTTTATAATATATTTTTAAAAATAAATAAATGAACTAATATATTTAACCAAAGTAATCTTCTTTTTTGTAGTCTTCAGTCTTCAATAGATACCAAGTCTATGATGAAGTACAACTTGCTTTCACATTTGGGTCAACAATGATAAATAGATTAAGTTTTTGGGGAAAACTCTGTCAACCAGATTTATTTCTAGAGTCAAAAGAATATAATTAAATATTATTATTCGTATAACTTAAAAAAAAAAGGAAAAGAAAAAAAGAAAAGCATATAATCATTATTTGTTTAATTATTTGATTGGAATTCAGGCTTATATTCTGGCACGTGTGAAAATTGAACAAAAATATGTAATTATTTTAATATTATAAAGTTTAGTAAAAATATTATGACACATTTGGGGAAGAATATATCCAGGCCGTCTTTTTTATGAGTCTTCAGACAGATTTGGGGTAGGATATTTAGGCTATGTTTATAAGTGTTATTTTTTAATTTAATTAGAAATACATTTCTAAAAACCTTTTCGCTATAAAAAGTTTGTTGGAAAATTTTTAAAAATATTTTTCCATTCCTATTTATAAAAATAAGTGTTTTTTCCAATTTAAAAAATATAAATTTTCTATAACTATTAGTTAGTTTTCTATTTAAAATATATAAAATTAAAAAATTAATAAAAAATAAAAAAAAAATTTCTCAAACTAAACATACTTATATTTCTTTTTTTTTTTTCTAACAAAAAAAGTTAAATTCGTCAGAATTTTCTGGATTTACAATCTCTTCTTCATAATTGTGAAAAAGAAAATGAAAATAATTGAAAGCTCCACAGGAAATACACAAAAAGAGCACTGTAAAGTACTAAGTAATTAATCAATTCAATTCTATATAATTAATTATTATTTTTACATAATCCCATCTTCTATACACATATAGAAAGGAGAAAAAAATTAAAAAATTATTTAACGAATCCAAATAAAATAATTTGGACTCAAACAATTCAGAACCACAATAATTGCTAATAATATTTACATTATACAACAGAAAAAGTCCAATCTAATTTTAGGAATCACAGAGATCAAGACTCAGATGGGAGATCTGAGTTATACCCACTAGAAATCGTCGCCGGAGTCGACGAGTTTGAGCTGGTAAAACCACCACCATTTGGGCTAAGCTTTCCATCAAGAAACTTCACGGTTGCTGCTGCTGATTTCATTAATCCCTTGAATATCCTAATCTTGACCTGGCCTCTTTTCGGCGGAAATGTTTGCCGGTGCCGCCGCTGGCCGGAGTCAGATGGTACGTGCTCCATTAATTCTTGGATATGGGTATTGAAAAAGGAAAATCTACAAGAAAAACAGAGCAAAGAAGAGGAAGAGAGAGATAAGTGTAGAAGTGAAAGATGAAGAGCAGCCAGGAGAGTGGTGGGTTTATATATAGAAATGGAGGATGCGTTAGTTGCTTGTTTGCCAAGATTATAACAGTAATTAGAGACCGTTAGAGCATAGGCTGAGTCTTGTGCGTAGTTGTCCAACCAAGTTATCCTTTTCTGCTGCACCATTTAAACTTAAAGCCTAAATGGTCCTTAGTTTTCAGGTGGGTTTGCTTTTCGGCTATAAATGGGTCAACCATAATCGGATAAGTACACAAGTTTTTGTTACTTTGACTGCCCTAACTCAAAAAAACTCTACTTGCACACTTTTTTCTCATGCTCCAAAATCATATTTGATTCCTTTTTAAGAGCCTAAAATTTAATTATTCTTTTAGTAATGGACAAAAAATATCAAAATTTGGATAACATTATTCAAAATTTTAGTCATTTTAATATCTGATTTCAAACAAGTCATCAAACCAGATAATTTTCAAATTTTATTTTTTAAACGATCAGAATAAATATTTTCAGTTAAATCGATCGGATTATTTTCAAATGATGAAATATAATCAATTTTAAGCTATTTATCATATAATTTTAGGTTCTAAAGTATTAATATATTATCTATTTTTAGGTTTTTAGATAATTCAATAATTTTTAAAGTATTAAGATTGAAATTAACAAAACAATAAATACAACCAAATAATTTGCAATTTACTATTGATGGTATCTACTGTGAGTAGATATTCAAAAAGAGACGTCCCAACATTTCAATATAAACCTCTAAATACTATATTTCATTAATAAAATTTTCACGCATAATAACAAATTAAAAAAAACATATACACATATTTATAATACTTAAATTAAGTATAAAATATAAAATATATAGATATAAATTAAGTACATAAATATCAAAATAAAAATTATTATTTGCTCAAAAAATAAAAATAAAAATGATTCATGTATATCTGCATATAGATATATTATAATTTGGAAAGATGGGGAATTTATGTGATAAGTGTGAAAATTCTAGAAAAATAGTATTGTGAGATTGAGTGCACTATATTCCTGCAAAATAAAGAGATAGATCCAGCCTCCTGTAAAAGAGACTTATAGTTGGGGCCGTAAATGAATTATTGGGATATCGATTGGGAAAAAAATTATTCGAGATCGTCAGTCAATCTTAATAGTCAGCAAAGTAAATCAGAGGCGGTGCAACGATTTTAATGATTTCATTCATATCAATAATGTATAGATATGTGATGTTTTACAGTGCAAATGATAACCAACAAATATGCTTGTACAACAGAGGGACAAGCAAAAGTGGTTAAGGTTGAACGAAATACTGGAAAATGGTTACAAAGAAGAATAACCATTGATACACCTCCTCAAGCTGAAGATGATGATTTAACCAATCGAAGCTTTGCCTACAAAGTGCTCAAATTGTTGCCGGGACAAAGGCTTCGTTAATACATTTGCGACTTGGTCGGCAGAAGAGATAGTAGCGACAGTAACCTTCTTTATTTTTTACCTGATCACGTATAAAATGATTGTCCACTTCGACATGATGGGTGTGAGCATGAAAGACAACATGAGAGGACAATAATAGTGCACCAATATTATCACACCGGATGTGAGGAGGTTGGGAGAGCTGAACTCCAAGTTCCTTTAGTAAGCAAGAAAGCCACTTCAACTCCACACACACATCTGCCACAGCACTGAACTCAAATTCAGTGGAGGATCTTGCCACCGTTCATTGCTTGAGAGAATTCCAAGCAATTAAGTTTCGCCCAAAAAAAATTAAATAGCCTCCCATGGAACGTCTGTCATCTGGGCAGCCAGCCCAATCTGCATCTGTGAAAGCAATTAGATGACTTAGAGAGTCTTGTTTAATGAGTAATCCACGCCCCACTGTACCTTTGAGATATCGGACAACCCATTTAAGTGCTTGAAAGTGAGAATCAGTAGGTTGGTGCACGAATTTACATAACTTGTTGACTGTATAGGACAGATCTGGTCTAGTTATTGTGGCATATTGAAGACTCCCACATAGTTTCTATATTTTATGGCATCTTAGGAGACAAGAGCTAGCCGTGATGCTTGGACAATGAAGTTTTAGTTGCCATAGGAGTTGAGCAAAGCTTATAAGTCACCATTCCAACACTTTTAATTATATCTGAATATAAGATGCTTCAGAGAGAATTAAACCCCCTTGATGAGACAGAACTTGGAGACCGAGAAAATAATGTAACATGCCCAAACCTCTGATGGCAAATTCTGTTGACAATTGAGTAATTAGAGAACGAATAAGAGCTCCATGTAAACATTTCCAGGTCTCCATTGAGAAATGCGTTGCTCACATCAAATTGGCATAAACACCAGCCACGAGAAATTGCCACTAACAGAACTGTTTGGATTGTGATAGGTTTCACAACCAGATTGAAATTTTCTTGATAATCCATGTCGTACTTTTGAGTGTACCCCTTTGCAACCAACCGAGCCTATCCATCTGCCTTCCATTTGATTTTATAAATCCACCTATTGCCAACTATATTGCCATTAGATGGTGGAGGTACAAAAACCCATATATGGTTACGATGAAGAGCGTGCATTTCATGATTCATGGCATCAAACCATTCTAGAATTTTGCTTGCTTGCGTAAAAGACGTAGGATTGGATTGTATTGAAGTATAAAGTGAAGTGGTTGTGGTGAGGTGGGCGATCGGTTTTTTTTATTATTATTATTATTATTATTTAAGTGGAGGGTCTAAGTTGCATTGGATGGGTGTGTTGTGGTGGATTTTTTAGGAGGAGAATTATGTGGGTGTAGCACTCTTTGTACAGACAGGACAAAACTCTCACTGTAGAGTTGGATGCTACACAATTAGATTTGTCTGTCTGAATTAAAACTTTTTTACATATTCCAAAATCAAAATTTTTACATTATGAGCTTTGCAATTTAGACATCCATATAATATAATAAATCATTTAATATAACGGGATATCAATCGTTATCAAATTATAACTATCTGGATACCACCAATCCTTATTACACAATTTATACTGATTCAATACTTCATAATTCCAAATACATGCCTTTATTAAAATATGAATTAACTATCTTTATCCCATGATATGCGAAAAAATAAATAAAATGTATGAGCTAATGAACAGATCTAGCTCAGGTCAACTCCAACTGACTTTGTCTTCTTTTCATGTCACTCAACAGCCTATGACTCCAAACCTACGAGCAGAAAAATGCACACACTAAGCTATTGAATGTTTGGTAGTATATATAAGCATTTAAATTCTAGCATGCATTCACATAGTAATATAGCATCACATATTCATAGACTTACCTATATGCTTGGCCATATTGTCAAACATGCAATTATTCACAAGATGGCATAATCATACTGATTTGCATAATATTCAACACACTTATAACATATATCGCATAAAGGAGTTTATCATACTCTAAACCTGGACTAATCGGATGTAAGTTGTGAAATATGAGCATTTTAACACGAGTTTAGGCACCTTGCTCACTACTGTATCTATATGTATTTCTACCACTGAGCTTCTTAAATCAGAAGCGCTCTTATAAGAGCTTAAGCCACTCAAATGAGCAAAAATTGCATGCATATGGGTATAAGAGCGCTCTAACACAAGTTTAAGTCACCTTGTCCCTAATCTAGATATTCTACCACTGAGCTTCGAAAATCAGGAGCACTCTAACACGAGCTTAAGCCACCCTGATGAGCTAATATAAAAATTGCATGCATAAATATTTTTACTGTACCATAACCCCTTAATGGCATGTCACATATCCTAACTAGTCTTTGGATAGAGAATGAGCATTCTTATTCATATTATGATTATCAGTATCAATTATGTCATATTTCATAATTTAACAAGATCGTGACATAAAATGTTGTAATGTACATCACTGTGTAAATAATCGACTTCCTTAGTTATGCTATCATAATGTATATAATCTCACTTAATCATGTCAAATGTGTATGCATATCATACCCAAGTAGTCTCATCATATGAATCCATTTATTCATTTATGGAAATAGGGAATTCACGGGCGTGAAACCTTATGTCACAGGTTGTCTACCCATGACAAGACTGTGACTGATTCATGATCATTCACAGGCATGAACATTTGTTCACGGGTGTGAATTTCATATTTTTCATGGGAATGAAGCTTGGCTTCACGGGCGTGAAATCCCTTTATGGGAGTGAAGCTTGAGTTCACGGGCATAACACATTAGATAGAAACAATATTTTAGCACTTATTTCACTCAAATTTCACGCACAACATGCATAGGATCTAAAGCTAACCAATGTTAGCCACACCTATCAACACTTTACTTATTCTAGCATTTGAACACAACCAAAAACTTTCATTTAATCATAATTAACCAATTACTCTAGGCTCAATGCCTTAATTGTCAACACATAATAACATTCCATATCAATTGCCCTAATATCAATCTCAACATGCATTTCAAAATGTTAACATCCATTTATACCAATGACAATAACTAAAATATCAATTTAAATTGCCATTTAACATACCAAACCAATATTTCATATCACAAGTATAATAAAATCAAATAAAAATGATTATATGCACAAAACTTAATATTGAAGCCCTTACACTTGACACACTCGCGTCTAATGCCTCTGGTGGACTTCTCTATCTTCTCTTTCATCTCCTAACGCGAAATCAGAGGCTATATTAATATATCAATATTGATATTAATCTAATTATGCCATAAACTAACCAGAGCCTTAACTTTTCATTGATTTAAAGCTTATAAACCTTATTTCCCCTTAAACTGAATTAAACTATATTAAAAAACAATGGAGAACATGGTTTCTTACCTCTATTTTGTGAACACATATTGATTTCTAGGATTCAGAATGTGTTCTAACCCTACTTATTTTTATTTCAAATCTATAATGGATAGCTTAGTTTTAATCCATTTTTACTCGGTTTTATAGTGGAAATCTCTTGTTTAATCAACTAGAATTGAAAAGGAATGAGCTTTGTTTATGGGGTTTCAGGGTTTTTGGCTAGGGTTTTTGATTGGAATTTACATGAGTTTCTAACAAAAATATGACACTGTCGTATTTAAACTTGCAAGTCTTCATGGGCATGAACACAAGTGTCATAGGCATGAACACAAGTGTCATGGGCATGAACATTTGTGCCACAGTCAAGAAGATTCTTAGCCTCTATAACTGAAATTTTTGACATTCACAATCGTGATTAACTCTATCACGGGTGTGAATGCTGGGAACTTTACTTTTTCATATTTTTTTCATTATTTTATAGATTCTAATCTTTTAACCACACATATACTTCCCATATACCCTTAATATACTTATTTAACTTATTAATTCTAGGCTCAAATTTGTGGGTGTTACATTTCTCTCCCTCTTAATGAAATTTCATCATCGAAATTACTTGATATACTGTCTCTAAACAGTTATGGATACTAGACTCTCATCACTTTTTCACTTTCCCATGTAGCCTCTTTCGTAGCAAGATTTTTCCATAATACCTTAACTAATGGCATTCGTTTGTTCTTGAGTTCCTTGATCTATTTGGCTGGAATCTGAACTGTTTTTTCATCATAAGTTAAATTCGGTCTCACCTCAATTTCCTCCACTAAAACAATATGAGAAGGATTTGATTTGTACCTCAGATATGGAGACGTGGAACACATCATGGATCTTGCTCAACTCTGCTAGTAGAGCAAGCTTGTAAGCAACTAGTCCTACTCCTGCTAGAACCTCAAAAGGCCCAATAAATCTCGGACTCAATTTGCCTTTCTTTCCAAATCTCATAACCTTCTTCCATTGAGAGACTTTAAGGAAAACTTTGTCTCCCATTGTATACTTGACATCTTTTCTCTTGAGATCTGCATATGACTTATGTCTATCATAAATTGCCTTCAATCTTTCTTAAATGACCCGTACTTTTTCCTTAATTTCTTGTACTAAATTTGGCCCCACTAGCTTTCTCTCACTGATTTCTATCCAACACAAGGGTATTCAGCACTTCCTGCCATATAATGCCTCATACGGAGCCATCTTGATACTAGATTGATAGCTATTGTTATAAGCAAATTCTATCAATGGAATATATTTATCCTAGCTACCCTTAAATTCAATCATGCAACTTCTCATCATATTATATAGGATTTGTGTAACCCTCTCTGATTGACCATTTGTCTGCAGATGAAAAATTGTACTGAAACCGAGCTTGGTACCCAAAACTCTCTACAGACTACCCCAAAATTGAGAAGTAAACTTGGGGTCCCTATCTAAAACAATGGAGACTGGTACTTCATGAAGTCGTACTATCTCATTGACATAAAGCTTTGCTATATTATTCAAAGGAAAATCCCTCCTAATAGGCAAGAAGTGAGCCGACTTCATAAGCTTATCCACAATAACCCATACAACATCAAGTTTTTGAGAAGTTATTGGCAATCCAATCACGGAATCCATAATAATTCGCTGTCAGACATCTGGTTGTATATTATGTGATATCTCATTTCATACCTGTTCACCAATCTTACTCTTCAGGTCGTTATACATCTTCGTGCTTCTAGGGTACATAGTATACCTAGTCTTAAGTGCTTCCTGCAATATCCTATCTCAGTTCAACAATACTGGACATGCATAAATGGCCCTGATAGTATATTCCACCATCAGATGCAACTGTATAATCTGATCACTCCCTCTTAGAGACCGACTCAGCTATCCCTACAAGCCTACTATTATGTCTTTGTATGTTAATGATCTCATGATTAATTGTCGACTGGATGTGTAACTCAACCACCATCTTCCTACTCAATGCATCAATCATAACATTGGCCTTGCTTGGGTGGTAAGCAATAACACAGTTGTAATATGTTATCAACTCTAACCATCGTCTCTATTTCAAATTGAGATCTCTCTATGTAGGCAGGTATTTCAGACTCATATGGTCTGTATAGATGAAACATCTCTCCCCATAAAGATAATGATGTCATATCTTCAATGTAAAGACAATAGCTGCCAACTCTAAGTTATGTGTGGGGTAATGTTTTCTCATGAACCTTCAGCTGCTTAGATGCTTATGACATTACCTTGCCTTCTCGCATAAGTACACACCCCCAATCCATTGTGAGAAGCATAATTGTATATGACATATTCCTTATAAGGAACTGTCTGTGTCAGAACCGAAGCCTCTATTAACATTTTTTTCAAACTATTAAAACTCTCCTGACATTTCTCAGTCCACTTATATTTCACATTTTTCTAAATAGTCTGGTTAAAGGAGAAGCAATCATGAAAAATCTTTAACATACCTCATGTAGTAACCATCTAACCCAAAGAAACTTCTAATCTCTGTCACATTGTGGGGAGGCTTCTAACTTATAACAGCCTCTATTGTGATGCCCAATAATTTAGGCCACGGTCGCGGTTGACTGAAATTTAGCGGGCCGAACTGATCGAGGTCTAAATTTGGACATGAAAGAAAAAAATTAAAATGATAATAAAATATGAGAAAAATATTTTGGATATTATTAATTTAGAATTTTGAAGTTCATAATTAAAATTGGGAAAAAAATAAAATTTTCACTGAATGAAATTTGAAATTGTAGTGTTTTTGGCATAGATATTTTAAGAAGACATAAAAATAAAATATTATTTATCTAAGGAAAGGAATATTATTTTGATTAAAATAAAGTAAGAGTGATTTAAATTAATAGACCAACAAGGGACAAGATTATCTAATTAATCCTAACCACCCACCTAATCCAACTATAAAAGTCAACTTTCGCTTTTTGCCTTTATTCTTCTTCTTCCTCATCTTAATCAAACCCATTTTTCTCCTTTTTTCTTTCCTTTTTCCGTGACCTTTTTCTTCCCCATTTTTCTTCTTTTTCTTTCTTCAATTAAAGCTAAAGTTAGATGGTAAAATTTGGATTAAGGCAAGATCATCAAGAAAAGTGAAACATAGTGAACAAAACCAAGGAAGAGGAAGGAAGAAAAAAAGAGAAAAAGAGAAGGAAAAAATTAGCCATTTTGAAGATTTTCAAAGGTGAGGTAAAATCTTTCATCCTATCACTTTTCTTCTTCTCTTTTCTTTGATTTTGGGATTAGTTGCCATTAAAGTTAGTAATTTAGGGTTATTATTATGTTAATAGTGATTAAGGGTGGATTAGTCTGATTAGTGATTGATTAGTGTAAAATTTGTTGTTAGAACGAGGAAGTGAACAAACTTTGAACCAAAATCAAAAAGGAAGTAAAGGGAAAGAGAAATTAAAGGCAAAAAGAAAGCTAGCTAGGAAGAAGATAAAAGTGAAGATAAGTGAATTTTGTGAGGTATGTACATTTGGCAAAAATTCAATGTAGAAAAAAGTTGATTTTGATTTTGTGATGTTTGTGAAATTGTGTATGAATTGGTGAGTAAATGAAGCCATGAATGTGAAAATAAAAATTAGAATATGAGGTTGATGCATGAAAATGGAAATTGTTTGAATTAATTGATGTGCTGGAAAATTCATCTTATGAACAATGTCTAGTTTTCTGATCATAACTTGAGTTCTAGAAATGCTTTTTGAGTGATTATTGTTGGGTTGAAAATTTAAGACATATGGATTCTACTTTTATTCAGAATATTAGACCTGAATATACCTGGAATTGGGCAAAAAATGGACTCAAAGTTTGAACTAGAAATCTATTCGGTAAAATACTAGGTAGATTGCAGTGAACGTAGCTTAGAAACAAATTCATAATTTTTGCTAAAAAATTATTTTTAATATGATTCTAGTTGAAATTAAAGATAAGACATTTATCTACATTTGTTTAGTTAATCACTTTTCTAAATTCTATCTAAAAATAGAAGAAAAAGATAGAGAAATATAAAGCAGAAATCTATCCAGTAAATAGTTGACAGATTGGAATGAACATAGCTTAGAAGAAAATTCATAACTTTTGCTAAAAAATTCATTTTAATGTGATTCAAGTTGGAAATTAAATATAATACATGTTCCTACATTTGTTTAGTTGATCACTTGTCCAATATCTATCTAAAAATGGATGAAAAATACAGGATAACATAAGGTAGAAATGCTGTCCAGAATAGAGCAGTTTGCATATATGTGTTGATTGTAGAATTTTGAGAAAGAAAAAAATGTATTATTTGATTCTCTTATAGATATAATAATTAAATGAGCAAGTATGAGGTTGTAAAATATTTAATGGGAATGATTGCATTTATATGAAATTTATATTAATGTTACCTACATAATTTATATAAATAATAATAAATGTAACAAATATAATTAAGTCCTATAACATCTAGTCGAGAACTAGAAATTAGGAAAGTTGGCATGCTAGTAAAAGGGTAGAAATGTAGACTCTAAAAATAATAGTGATGAGATTTAATTTGCGTAGGCACTAAGAAATAGTGCTGAATTAAAATTACGTAAGCACTAAAAAATAGTGCGGAGTTCGAAATTACGTAGGCGCCAAAAATGTACTGAGTTATTTTTGAAAATAGAGGCATTAAATGCCGAGTTATAAAATAATTATGTAGACACCGAATACACTTTCGGAGAGCAAAAACCTTATATCCAGTGTTTAGTTTCAGTCTAAAATGTCATGGGCTATCAAATAAATAACAGAAAAAATGTAAATTATTAAATTAATAGTTCAAACTGTATATCTAGTATTGTTAAAATTTCAAGCATGTTTAATGAATAAAATGTCATAATTGAAGAATTAAATATTTTTGCATGATGAAAATAGTTTTACTATTAATTAAATATTTTCCATGCTTAATAAATTAATTGTAGTTTCTAGAATTTTATTTTAGAAATATTTATATAATTATTGGATAGTTGTCAAACGTACCACTAAACTAGTAGCTTAGCACGTATGTTTCACGTGCAGATAAATAGATGTAGCTATTACGTTAGGACGACCGAAAATAAGGGAAACTCCAAGATCAGATTGCAACAGTCTAGTTTCTTTTTGTATGTTTTGGAAATTATATTGTAAGAAAATTAAATTTTAAGAATTTCATTTGATGTAAATTTGTGGCATGTAATATTTATAAGGAATGAATTTAGTAATTTATATATCTAGTATTATTTGTAAATATATTTATAAATATTATAGTTTAATTGAATGAATTCTTTTAAATCAAACTATTCACATCATTAGTTGCATATTTTAAAAAAATATATATGTTAATAAATATTTTGCTAATAATAAACTCGAAAATTGAAATAAAAATATTTATACAATAAATTGAGCGTTAGTTTTAAAACAAATGAGCTTAGTCGCACTTCCATATCCTATTAACGATTAGTAGGGTAAGGGATCGAACACCATCTAATGACACAATGTGTCCTAGAAAAGCTACCTCATCAAACTGGAATTCATATTTTGAGAACTTGACATACAATTTCTACTCCCTAAATGTTAGTAACACTATTCTCAAGCATTGATCATGATCCTCAAGTATCTTAGAATACACCATAATGCCATAATAAAGACCATTATACACTGGTCTAAGTAGGGTCTAAACACCTTGTTCATTAAGTCTATAAAGGCCGCTGGGGAATTGGTTAACCCAAAAGGCATAACCACAAATTTATAATGCTCGTATTTGGTTCTGAACATCGTATTAGCTATATCATCCATCCTAATTCTTAGCTAGTGATACTCTAATTTCAAATCAATCTTCGAAAACACATTTGCACCATTCAACTGATCAAATAGGTCATCAATTCGTGGTAATGGATATCTGTTATTGATTGTTACCTTGTTCAACTATCTGTAGTATATGCATAACATCATAGACCAATTTTTTTTTTCACAAATAACATTGGTGCACTCCACAGAGACACACTTGGCCTAATATACCTTTTTTTTTAACAATTCTTGCAGCTGAGCCTTAAGCTCTTTCAATTATGATGGTTCCATTTTGTATGGTGATACTAATATGGGTGATGTGCTTGGAGTGAACTCTATAGAGAACTCAACCTCTTTGTGAGGTCGTAATCCCGGTATATCTTCAACTTCAGGGAATACATTGGGGAATTCATTTGCTATGAGGATATCCTGAAATTTTGGACCTCCTTTTCTAGTATCAATAACTTGAGCCAAATAGGCCTGACATCCCTTCCTTATCATTTTCTCTACCTTTATCATTGAAATAACTCAGAAAGCTGTGGGAACATTTCACCTTCAACTTTAACATTCCCTTGATTTGTTGTCTTAAGCATCACAAACTTCTCTTTGTAATCTACAACTACCCCATGCTGTGCAAGCCAATCCATGCCCGAAATTGCATCAAATTCCCAAAAAGGAAACTCTATCAAGTTTGTCAGGAACTCTTTTCCTTGAATAATAAAAGGACAACCTCTGTATACCCAATTCATAATTATATTTTTCCCTAAGGGATTGGTAACCTCAATTTCATATTCAAGATTCTCACTAATCATATTGTGTTGCCTAGAAGTGTTTGTGCATATATATGAGTGTGTTGAACTAGGATCAATCAATGAACATATATCAAAGTCATAAAGAGAAAACATACCAGCAATCACATCTGTAGCCACTTGGTCATCTCTAACCCTCATAGCATAAGCTCTAGTTGGTGCTCGACCTGGTCCTAACTTGTTGACAATTTCAGAGACTGCCTGGGTAGGTCTTGTATGACCTCATGTCTGTTCCTTGGTCTGAGTTGGAGTAGACCATGTGGTCTGAACAGGTGCATTGCCTATCAATAGAGGACAATTTCTTCTCATATGAAACAAGTGCCCATATTCTTCTAGCACTTTCCTTTGTGACTTTTGTGGCTAATGCCACAAACTGGAATGCTATCTTTAGTAGCCTGTGTCTAATTACTACATGATGTAGATGTGGACCTGGAGGGTTGTCCCATCCTGGATGAACTGCCTTGAGTATAACCCCTGCTCTGTCCCTAACACCTGCCATGAGACTGTGGATGGAACCGACTCTTCTTTCCTCAAGGCTGGGTCACTTGAGTCACTATTTGTGTAGCGGCTTCCCCTAACTCTCTTCCTCTTCTTCTATTCTATACTAACAACAGTTGCAATTAGCTTGGTAAAGCTATCATGCTGAAGTGCAATCACAAAATCTCTTATCTCAACATGGAGACCATACTCAAACTATTTGCACTTGTCTCTTTCGTTGGTGATCATCTCTACGACAGATTTACTCAGTCGAATAAACTCCCTATGATACTACTTGAGGCTAAAAAACTCCCTCCCTTTCTCCATCCACATAGATTAGAGGAACATATTGTTCCTTGAACGCAGTCACGAAGAAGTCCTATGTAATAGGTTGTGGAACCTATAGTTTCAGCAAAACTACCTTCCACCAATCATAGGCATATTAATGTGGCAAGGAAACAACATATTTGGCCTTTTGATCCATGGCCACATCAAAATCATCACACACCCTCCCTACCTTATCAATCCAATACTCTACAACAATAGGATCATCGTCCTTCATTCCCAAAGAATTAGTAGCCTTAAATTTACGGAGCTTGTCTAGCTGTACCCTTAACCTCAGTGGTGGAGGTGGCGGAGCTGGTGCTGGTGGTGATGGAAATGCTCTAGCTATCTATTGTAGTAGACCTTCCATTTGTTGCATCAATAGAATCTGGTCTTAGTTAGCTTGTTTAAGAGCTTGTGGGTCAAGGACTAGTACTGTACCTGAATCCTGAATATTAGCTGCACAGGGCTAGTTTAGTGCCCCATTATGTGGAGAGCTTTGGCTCTCAGCCATGTCATTTGATTCAAATATCATCTCACTTTAATCCTACAAGTTGATAGAGAAGTAGCCAAAGTTAGAGTCCGACAAGACACATGTATGCATGCATGATAACCCCATAGGTCTAGAACCATCAAAAACTGGCTTTGATACCACTAAATGTAGCACCCTCTACATAGATAGGATAAAACCCTCGCTGTACAGTCAGATGCCATATGACTTGCTCTACCTGTCTGAATTAAAACATTTCTTCATATTCCAAAATCAAGATTTTTACATCATAAGCTTTGCAGTTTAGGCAACTTATAACATTATAAATCATTTAATGTAATTGGATATCAATCATTTTCAAATTATAACTATCTGGACAACACCAGCCCTTATTATACAATCTATATTGATTCAATATTTCATAATCCCAAATATATATCTTTATTAAAATATGAATTAACCGTCTCTATCCCATGATATGCAAACAAATAAATAAAATGCATGAACCAATGAAGAGACCCAACTTGGATCAACTCTAACTTCTCTGATTGGCTTTGTCTTTTTTTCATGTTATTCAATAGTCTACAGCTCCAAACCTACATGTTGGGAAACCCACATGGTAAACTACCAAAAGCTTAGTGGTACATATAAACATTTAAATTCTAGCATGCATTCATATAGTAATATAGCATCTCATATTCATATACTTACTTATGTGCTTGGTCATATTGTCAAACATGTAATAGCTTAATCATACTGATTTGTATAATATTCAACACACTCATAACATATATCACATAAAGGAGTTCATCATCAGAACAACATTACGTGTTGGTTATCGTATTTACATATCATCATTTTACTGATTTCTATACATTGTATTCAACTTTTTGTATTACTAATTTCTAGTTTCATAGCCCAATATTCTAAATGTGGACTACTCGAATGTGGGTTGTGAAATAGGAATGCTCTAACATGAGCATTAGCCACCTTGTTCACTACTGTATTTGCCTGTATTACTACCACTGAGCTTCTCAAATTAAGACCACTTTAACCTGAGCTTAAGCCACCCTGATAAGCAAATACTATATGCATATGGGTACATAAGCACTCTGATATAAGCTTAAGCCACCTTGATGAGCGAAGATTGCATGCATATGGGTACATAAGCACTCTTACATGAGCTTAAGCCACCTTGTTCTTAATCCGGATATGCTAACATTGAGCTTCTTAAATCAGGAGCGCTCTACATGACCTTTAGCCACCCTGATGAGCAAATATAATACTTGCATCCATAAATATTTATGCGGTATCGTAACCCTCTCAATGACATGCCACCTATCCTAATTAGGTCCTGGATAGAGAATGGGCATTCTTATTCATATTCTGGTTATCAATATCAATTACGTCATATTTCATAATTTAGCAAGATCATCACATAACATGTTGTGATGTATAGCATACTGTGCATAATCAAGTTCCTTAGTTATATTATCATACTGTATACAATCTCACTTAATCATGTCAAAGGTGTATGCATATCATACCCAAGTAGTCTCATCATATGAATCCATTTATTCATTTATAGAAACAGGGCATTCACGGGCATGAAATCTTATGTCATGGGTTGTATACCTGTGACGTGGTCGTGATTGATTCATGATCATTCACGGGCATAAACATTTGTTCACGGGCGTGAATTTCATATTTTTTTCATGGGAATGAAGCTTGGCTTCACGGGCGTGAAATCTGTTCATGGGAGTGAAGCTTGACTTCACGGCCATGACAAATTAGACAAAAACAATATTTCAACACTGACTTTACTCATTTTCACACACAACATGCATAAGATATGTGGCTAACCAATGTTCGACACACCTATTAACACTTTACATATTCCAACATTTGAACACAACCAAAAAATCCATTTAATCATTATTAACCAATTACTTTAGGCTCAATGCCTTAATTGTCAGCACATAACAACATTCCATATCAATTGCCCTCATATCAACCTTACCATGCATTTTAGAATGTTAACATCCATTTATACCAATGACAACAACTAAAATATCAACTTAAATTGCCATTTAACATACCAAAACAATATTTCATATCACAAGCACAATAAAATTTAATAAAAATTATTGTATGCACAAACCTTAATATTGGAGCCCTTACACTTGACACACTTGCATCTTCATCCTTTGGTGGACTTTTCCACTTTCTGTTTCAGCTCTTAAGAAAAAAACAGAGGATATATTAATATACTAGCACTTACATTAATGTTTATGCCATAAACTAACTAAAGTCTTAAATTTTCATTGATTTAAAGCTTATAAACCTTAGTTCCCCTTAAACCGAATTAAACTAGATTAAACAACAATGGAGAACAGGTTTCTTACCTCTGTTTTGTGAATATAGATTGATTTCTAGGGTTCCAAATGTGTTCTAACCCGTTGTACTTATTTTTGATTTCAAATCCACAATGGAAAGCTTCATCTTTAATCCATTTGTACTTCGTTTATGGTGAAAATCTTATGTTTAATCAATTAGAATTGAAAGGCAATGAAGGGAATTCATTTATGGGTTTCAAGGTTGGTGGTTAGGGTTTCTGATTGGAATTTACGTGAGTTTCTGACAAAAAACATGACTCTACCATATTTAAATCTACAGGTCTTCACGGGCGTGAACAAAAGTGTCATAATTGTGAAGATCATCAGTTTCTGTAATTAAAATTTGCGACATTCACGACCGTGATTAACCCTATCATGGGCGTGAATGCTAAGAACTTCATTTTTTCTTATTTTTTCATTATTTATGGTTTCTAATACTTTTAAACACACATATACTTTCCATATACCCTTAATATACTTATTTAGCTTGTTAATTTTAGGCCCAAATTTGCGGGTGTTATAGTGGGTGTTAAACCTTGAGGGTTATTCCTATAATTTTAATGATCACAAATAATTGAGCAATGAGAAATTTAACCAAACTTTGTGTTTTAAATAGTAAAATAGGTTAAATATTTATTGGATCTTCAAAGATAAAGAAATCAAGTCAATTGATGTCAATGTTTGCGAAATGGAAGCTATTCACGACCATGAAGCATAATGTCACGCCCATGAAAGTTGAGTACAACGGTTAGATTTATTCATAGCTTGCAAAGAACTATTTTCTCCCTTGATGTTACTATTCAGGCTTATGAAACTACTATTCATGCTTGCGAATGTCAAGCTAAAAAATTTTGAATTTTGAAATCAAAAAATTCACGCATGTGAAGAAAATCTGTCACACCCGTAAAGACATGAAAATATGACCATTTCAGCGTGCTCCAAGGTTGTTGAACGATTGGTTTTTGAATTAATGCATCCCTAATGGCTAGATTTCAAATGAACTCTATAAATAGCTCATTCTCCTGAAGGAAGAAAAAGAATCAAAGTAAAAAGATCTTCATTATATTGTGAAATCCTTTAGAAATCATCTTTGAGAATTTATGTATTAATTCTTTATATCACTTCATCTTATTCTCATTTTGATTTTTTAAAGCTCAAGTGATCTTAAGTGTGAGTATTTTATTCTATCAAACAATTACTCAAGAGTGTATTAAGTAAGTTAGGTTGGGATTAAAATACTTGTAAGGGTTGTTGTGTGAGCCATAAAATATAAGAAATTAGTTTTTGTCTTAACCAGTCGAAATATAAGGAAATTTAGGTTCGATGTAATTTGAGTGAAACACCTAGTTTGGAGTGAGCAAGCAAAACTCTAGTGTATCTCTTTAAGTAGATAGTAAAAATACCCAATCTTAGTTGGAGAGAGGAGTAGTGTTAGTCAACACCCAATAAATCATGTGTCCACTTTTTTCTTTCCTCACTTGTTTTATATTTGTATTTTGATAAATTTTTATTATCAACCAATTCATCCCCCCCTTCTTAGTAATTTTTTAGGCTATAATTGGTATAAGAGCTACGTCAAGCATCAAAGCCTAATCAGTGCTAGTAAAGATCAACAAATGGCCAGCAAAGGATTCCAAAATCTCAAGCCTTACTTTAATGGGTCTAACTATGCCTATTGGAAGTTTAAAATGGAGGCATATCTCGATAGAGAGAGAATTGACATTTGGGATAATGTAAGAAAAGAATGGACACAACCAGTCAATAAAGGAGCGGATGATGATGAAGAAATCATCTCAAGACACGATTGGACAAATCCTTAGAAAAGAGCAAATGGAAAAAATAAAAAGGCAATGACAATTCTTAGCTCGCTATCAATTGATGAGTGTCGTAGAATTCAATACTATCTCATTGCATATAACATGTGGAAAACTTTGGAGAATTACTAAAAAAGGAACTAAGCAAGTAAAATCTAAGAAGATCTAACTTCTTACATTAGAATATGAACTCTTTAAGATGAAACTCAATGAGTCTATCACCAACATAACAAACCATCTTTTAGCTATCAACAATGGTGTGAGGAACCTTGGAAGGCACATGAGTTTGGAAGATGTCAACAACAAAATTCTAAAAATCCTTCTAGTTAAATACTACAGTTCAAGGGTAGTCGGTATAGAAAAAGCCAATGAGAATATGAGCATCATTCCTACCGATGTGGTCATTGGCAAACTTCTAACACACAGGATGGCTGTAATAAGAGATAAAGAACTTAAAGCCGACCTAGAAAATAAAAGAGCTCTTGCACTCAAAGCTTTAACTTCCAAACCTCAAAAAGAAATTCAAATTGATGAAGAAAATAATAAATATGTAGATGAGCAAATTGTCATGTTCTCAAGAAAAACAAAAGAGAATGATTAATAATAAATATGGTAACTCGTGGTAAAAAGCTCCAAAACAATCTTCAAATGGCTCATCATAAAATAGCAAAGATGAGGTAAAATGCTATGAATATGGAAAGAAATACCACATCAAACTAGATTGTTCAAAGCTTAAGAAGTACAAGAAGAAGTCTCGAAAGGAAGATGGGGAAAAAGGCCATAAAGCTACATGAGATGATGACAGCTCTTCAATTGAAAATAAAGACAATAAAGAAGAGGTGGTCAACCTGCACTTCATGGCTTTAGAGGATCACTTCACAGACGAGGTAAGTCCTTTTTGTTTTCACTCTTGTGAGAATAGTAATGATGGTGATTATGATGATGATGATGGTGATATAATAAAAGTTATGTACCTAGAATTAGAAAAATACAAAAAAAAATTATACTTCAGAAAAATGATAATTCAAAGCTAAAAACAAAATTAGAAAATCTATAAAAGGAAATCTTAGAATTAAAAACATCCAATGATGATCTTCAAAAATCATTAGATATTTTTTCTTCAAAACCTCAACTAAAACCTTACTTAAAGAAAATAATATTTTGTTAAATGAAGTTGAGGAACTTATAAATTCCATTTCAAAATAAGGGAAAGAAAATATAGATACTCATATTATATCGCAAAGGCCTCCCTTAGTAAGACATGGACTAGACTTTAGTGAAGCATCAACATCATCAGAACCTGACACTGTATTTGTTAAATCTATTACACCACAAAAATTCTTCCATTGAGAAAATAGATTCAAAAGCTAAACACCAGGCACACACAAAATCCTCTATTCAAAGAATAAATATCAGGCAGTCACAAGACTTGAGAGGTAAACCTCAAAAAGTCAATCACACTTTTATAAATAAAAGGCATAATAACTCATACACTACACATGCATGTTCTTGTTTACATACACATCATGCATCTTTAAAAGTAGTAAGGCCTAAATATAATGTTATATGGGAAGAACTTCTTAAAACTAAATAATGGCATTATTGCATGAAATATGGTCACATTAATCTACATTGTCCAATAAGGAAGAAACATTGGAAACCTTCCAAAGCTAACCCCCAATGACCCAAGTACGTTTGGGTATCTAAAAATGGAATATAAATTATTTTATTGTAGGTATGTCTGAAATTCAATATAAAAGAAAATGTGTGGCTTGTTAATATTGGATGCTTAAGACACATGACTGGCAATAAGAGCCTATTCATCAAAATCAAATAAATTGATAGCGGAAAGGTTACCTTTGGAAATAATGTGAAAGGTAAGGTAATTTGCATTGGCTCCATTGACTTAAATGGTATTTCTTTAATTGAGGATGTTTTGCTTGTTGTTGATTTAAAACATAATCTTTTAAGTATTAATCAATTATGTGATAAGGAAAATTGAGTCACCTTTAATTCTAATGGATATCTCATAACCACTATAAATGGACAGGAGATATTCAAAGGAGATAGAGATGGAAATACTTATATAATTGATTTACATAAATTGTCTAACCTTTTTTCTAAGTGTCTTATATCTATTTGCAATAAATCTTGGCTATGGCATAAAAGACTTGAACATGCAATCATAGAATTAATTCAAAACCTTAGCAAAAAGGAGCTAGTAGATGAACTTTCAAAAGTAAAATTCATTGAAGATAGAACATATGAACCATGTTAAAAAGAAAAACAACACAAGACATCTTTCAACTCTAAAAATATTGCAAGTACTTCCAAACCTTTACAACTTTTACATATGGATTTATTTGGTCCTAATAGAACTGCTAGTTTAGGAGGAAAATGTAACACCACATCTTATACATTTGAGTTCAACCTATTCCTGTATCCAATAATCACACATAGCATACTGGAAAGGCAAAATACCCTGTTAACAATGGTAGTAATTTTTTTTCATATCTTGTAATATCATTCAATGACTTTGCAAGTCAACTTTGAGGCTTTCACCACAATATAATATACCACATATATTAAAACATCGACTTTGCACATAAGTATTTACGAGTTGTTTTCATTTATACATTTTTAAAACCCATTCCAAAATGACTATACATATTCAAATACGTAAATACAAAATACAGATGACATATTTTCATGCTTGTGTGGAATGCAAGTAGAGAGAGTGATGAGGCTCGGCCAGTGACCTGTGCTCCATGTCTTCTATACGCTACTCAAAATGAGCTATCACTTTTCTTGACCTGAAAAATGATGCAAATTGATGAGTTATGGCTTAGTGAGAATAATCATCAAATGAGCTCTAAAGTACCAAACAACTCATAGTAATAAATCACAAATCCAATATGTAATCCATTCCATTCATCAATATAATATAAGTATCAATAAAGTTGAAACGTATAATCATTACTTTTTGCGTATGCAAATGCTTTGCTTACTTTATTTTGTTGTGACCAAGTTAAACAAACATTGGCCCAGGTTTCTATGTGAACATTTTCCATATGACCATTTGCATTTGCATTTGCTAGCTAGCTTGATCATTTGCACATTTGTTGGGTCATAGGCCTCTTCTTTTGCTTTACAATATCGATTAACTAGTCACAACGTCTTTTTAATTCCATATGCATATGCACTTGTACTTAAGCATTCCTCAACCATTGCATCTTATCACATATAACAAACATATATCACATATATACTTCATATGTCACGCATATACCTTGCATATACTATACATACACCATGTATATATATCACATATGTCAAATATATACCTCAAACATACCACAAGTATACCACTTATATGTAACACAAACGTCACAAATTATCCATCATCATATTATCAAGGAAAAATCATCACAATCATATGAATCACATAACAAACAACATTCATATGCACTAAAAAATTCAATTGATAATTAGACTCACATTCTCCTTTGATTCCGACCCCTAACTTATTGTCTATCCGCTCCTTATGGGTCTCCAATATGTTGTGAGCCTAATATGAAAATATAATCGATTAACTCATGATTAGAGAGACTTAATGTGGCTTAAACAAATTAATATGCATTGTTCAAATCAATAGCTAAGATTTTTCCTATGAGGTAGTATGACCTTATCGAACTGTTTAGCCTATATATTTCCCTATACTTGACCAATTAATCTGATTCATATTCCTAATTCAAACTAACATATAATTATATAACATATTAAAATTTCAGACCAATTGGATCATTGTAAATTTTTGGTGGAATTTCTAAGTGTGTTATGTTTTCTACCCTATTTTCTACCCTCAAGCAGTTTTAGGGTACCAACTTTGGTTCATCATAAATTATAATATATAAGTACTATTTCCATGAACCTTTATAGAAACTTATATGGGTTAAAATTGAACATTTTTAATGTTTACAACTTTTATCAATTGTGTCTCTAAGGTCTTCAAATTATAAGAAACATTTCGCTAGTCCAGAACAGAGTTAGCTTCTGGAACAGTATGACTTATAAAGGCCATAACTTAGTCTATAAATAACCTATTAAGCTAAAATTAGTACCAAATTTAGAAATAAATATACCTATAACTTTAGTGTTTTGATCATTTACATAACATATCTCTAAGGAGCTCAAAATAGCCAAAAATGTTGCTAGATTTGCCTAGGGCACTAAGCAATCAACTTAAACTATGGAACAGTCATGGTTCCATTCACCATAACTCAAAATATACAAGACATATGAACCTAAAATTTGGACTACAGATACATAACACATATATATACAAATTTTAGGTTTTGAGATATTTCAAATAATAGCTTTAACATATTCAAAACCAAAGAACACAGTAGCTAACTCGGCTAGGGTTGACACCCTAACCAGTTTCAGTAGAGAGAGAGTATCTCTTGCTATACACAAAATATTGAAACAATATTTACATATAAATACATCTAAGACACAAAGGAACAACTTTTGTATTTTAATCTTTTCTAGAATCAATTTCTATTGATATCAAAATCGGGGTGCAACTCAGTGCCTATTAATGAACCTTAGCAACTAAAATCAACCTTATAGCAATAAGAATTGATTACTTACCAAGTGCGAACTTGCAAGGGATCAATTTGCTGAAAAAACTAAGTGAAACAAGGAAGAATTGAATGCTGGAATAGAGGAAGATGAAGAAGAAAATGGGCTGAAGTGAGGAGGCTGAAATGGGAGGAAGAAGATAAAGCCAATTTTTCTTTTTGTCCTTTTCCTTTTTGTTTCTTTTTCTCTTCTCTTATCTCTTCTCTTTTATTTTTTTCTCTTCTCTTTTCTTTTACTTTCTTTTGTTTCATTTTTATTTTATTTTAACTATATTATTATTATTATTATTGTTATTATTATTATTATTATTATTATTATTATTATTTACACATATATATAATTCCACTAATCCATAATAATACAACTTAATCATTTGGCACAATTTAACTAAATTAACAATGTAAAATGTTTACTAATCTTAATCTAATCATTTTGCTTACTTTAATTTAGTCACATTATTTCATTTATTTCTAATACTTTTTTATCCTCATTTAGGTTATAAATACACATATGTGACTCGATACAATTGCAATGTACTAGGACACATAGCTAGTGCATGTCATAAACTTGTTCATATAAAAATATACATGGGATGCATGTGTTCAATTGAATTATATGCAAGATGCATACGTTCAAATGAAATGCATGTGGATATGCATGTGGAGAAGGTTGAGGATGTTACAAAAAATATTATGCATTTGTGATTATTGATGATTACACAAGGTTACATAGGTAATGTTCTTAGCTCATAAGGATGAAGCTCTTAATTCTTTCAAATTCTTTGCAAAAATAAAATTCAAAATGAAAAAGGGTATTGTATTTCTAAAATAAGAAGTGGTCATGATACAAATTTTGAAAATGAGCAGTTTGAAAACTTCTGTTTAGAAAATGGTATTTCACACAATTTTTCAACTCCTAGAACACCTTAACAAAATGGGGTTGTTGAAAAAAAATAGAACTCTCATTGAAATGGCTAGAACAATGCTTATTGAATATTATTTACAACCTATTTTTGGGTAGAAACCACTAATATTGTTGATTACATTTCAAATCAGGTTTTAAAAAGACAAATTTTAAATAAAATGTCGCTATTAGCTTTGGAACGAAAGAAAATCCAAAATTTCATACCTTAGAGTGTTTGGATGCAAATACTTTATATTAAACACCAAGGACAACCTTGGAAATTTTGCTTCAAAATCTAATGAAGTAATCTTTTTGGGATATTTTTCAATTAGCAAAGCATATAGAGTTTTCAGTTAAAGAACATTAGTTGTAGAAGAATCGAGTAAACTTGATCTTGAAAAAGGTAGTTCTTTTGATGATGTTATAGATTAAATAGAAAAGATCAATTTTGATCATGAGGAAGTTGAAGAATATTCAAAAGAAAAATTTAATGATAAAGGAAAAGAACAACAAGAAGAAACTTCATAAGACCCTCAAGAATTTCCAAAAGAATGGAGATTTGTAAGAAACCGTCGAAATGGGCAAATCATTGGTGATCCCACCAAGGGTGTAAGTAGTTTTTCTAAACTTTTGAATTCTAATCTTGCCTTTATTTCTCAAATTGAGCTAATGACTATTGATGAGACTCTTAATGATGAAAGTTGGGTGATTTCTATGCAAGAAAAACTTAACCAATTTGAAAGAAACAAAGTTTGGACTTTAGTTCAAAGACCAAAGGATTACCCAGTAATTGGTAATAAGTGGGTCTTTAGAAATAAGTTAGATGAGCAAGGTCAAATAAATAGAAATAAGGCTAGATTGGTTGCCAAAGGGTATAACTAAGAGGAAGGAATAAAATATGATGAAACCTTCACTCTGATTACAAGATTAAAGGCTATTAGAATTATTTTAACATATGCATCTCATATGAATTTTAAACTTTTTCAAATGGATGTTAAAAGTGCATTTTTAAATGGTTTTATTGAAGAAGAAGCATATGTTGAACAACCACTTGGTTTTGAAAGTTATGAATTTCCTAATCATATTTTTAAACTTACTAAAGACTTATATGGTTTAAAACAAACACCTAGAGCTTGGTATGAAAGACTTAGTACATTTCTTTTAGAAAATGGTTTTTTAAAAGACCATGCAAATATGACTTTTTTCATTAAAAAGCATAAACATGATAGCTTAATTGTTAAAATTTATGTTGATGATATTATTTTTGGGGCTACTAGTGAATTACTTTGTCAATAGTTTGCTAATTGTATGACTCAGGAATTTGAAATGTGCATGATGGATGAACTTAAATTCTTTTTTGGTCTACAAATCAAGCAAAACAAATAAGGCATCTTCATCATCCAATCCAAGTACACGAAGGAAATATGTAATAGATAAATGCAAGAACACAAAAACCCTAGTGAGTTCATCAACTAAATTGGATAAGGATGAGAAATGTATGCCTATAGATGAAAAGATCTATAGAGGTATGATCGGATCACTATTTATATCATACTACTTCAATACCTAATGTTATGTACTATGTATGCTTATGTGTCAGGTTTCAATCTAGTCTCAAAGAGTCACATCTAAACTATGTAAAAAGAATTTTAAAATATTTTCATGACACACTACATTTAGGATTATGGTATCCTAGAAATAAATCTTTTTATTTAACTAGTTTTTCGAATGCTAATTATGTTGGTAGTCTATTAGATAGAAAAAACACCTCGGGAACTTGTCACTTTGTAGGTGAATGTTTAGTTTCTTTATTTAGTAAGAAACAAGTTTCAGTAGCTTTATCCAATATCGAAGCAGAAAATGTAGCAGCTGGTTGTTTTTGTACTCGAGTTATTTTGATAAAACAACAATCAAAGGACTATGTCATGTGGTTGATCATATTCCTATAAAATGTGATAGCACAAGTGCTATCAATGTTTCAAAAAATCCCACTCATCATTCTAGAAGTAAACATATTGATATTATACATCATTTTTTTAGGGATCATGTGCAATATGATGATGTAGTGCTATAATTTATAGACACTAATAATCAATTGAATGATATTTTTACCAAACCCTTAAATGAAGATAGATTTTATTTTATAAAAAGAGAATTTGGTATGTTGATTGAAGCACTTTATTTTAAAGCAATAATTATAATTGTTTGATTATATTGTCTAAACATTTTGAAAATACAAAGTTTTGAACCTTGAGTGAATATATTTTGATGATATTTTATTTTGAATGTTGTGAAAATTGTTTTTTAAAAGTTGAGAAAATTTGTTTAAAATGCTTTTCTTAAAATCAAATCTTAAAAACATTTTTTAAAGGGGATTTACGCCCGTGATAATATATTTACGGTCATCAAAAGAGTTGACAAAATGACGCGTTTAAGCATCATGACTTAGTACTTGTGACAAAGATACTTCACATCTATGAATAAATATTCACGACCATAAATATCGAATAGAAGATAGCCAAATTTTTCACTCTTGATGTTCACGGTTTGGCAACCTATGAACTAGTTCTTCACGTCTATGAAGAGTTAGACATGACTGTAAAGAATGCGATAAAACCTAATCCATCAACTTCTTCCTCACTTTATTTCTTTCTCTCCTTTATTGGTTGTTGTTCCCCTCTACAGTTTTCCACTATTTTCCTTATTGTCCCACCATTTTTCTTCATTTTTGGACAAATCTCCACCTTTTCTCTTCCTTTAATCAAGTTCTTCAAAAGTTTTGAGAGTTTTTATCAACTTTTTGGGATATTTTGCGATGCCCATTCTCGAGTTACCATTCACCCGCGTGACAACTCATTTTTTTTTTCCATTTTTGGTTGAATTTCAATGGCAACTACAACAGGTTCATTGCGAGACAGAGGCACACATGCAAAATCCATAACTTCCCTACAAGTCTTAGACCCAATGCTCTCTTTACTGCCCTCTAGTGCCTTTCGCAAGTACAATTTTTTGAAAACTTATCTCATTCTCAATTCTAAAGCCTTCGACTGGGAATGTGTTAGGATTGTAGGAATTAAAAATGATGTTGGGTTATGGATGACAAATTTGGGATTGTTGGATTTTGTGGATATTTTTATCCTACTTTTTGGGAAATTACTTTGTAATTTTTGAGTACTTTGCATGTTAATAATTTCAAAAAATTAACTTTCCAATTTTTTTTGAGACACGTGAATTGTCAGTTGATAAATTTGGAAAATTTTTTAAGCTATCTAGTGAAGGTCTAATGAATGAGAAATATGTTGTAGATTTTAGAGCTATTGATGCATGGAGTCATATTGGTAGAGACTCAGTGTGGGATGTCAGGTTGACAAAAAACACACATTTAGCCTCTCATTATCTGAAATATATTCACATTTCTTACATAGAATATTTTTGCTAGGGGAGATAGAAATGGGGCTGTTTGAAATACTGAGCTTTTATTTCTTAATTATGCTAGGAGACAACAAACTATTGCCATGAGTTGGTGGTTTGCAAACCATCTGCTATCCATAGATATTAGGCCCATATAAGATATTTTGATAGGTAGTTATATGACTCATGTTGCAATAGAGCTTCAATTACTTGACTTAAATCATCACACCTATACTGTTCTATCTGTCCTAACTAAAGACAAGATGGATATAGAGTCTTTTATGAAGATGGAGGCAGTTACTATGATTATCTATCAGATAGAGACCTTCTATATGTCTAAAGACTCCCAGGATGAGGTTATTTAGGAGGATGATGATTCAGATGCCTTTAGGGCAGGTTTATTGGGTAGAGGTCAATGTAAGACAACCAGAGTTGTGACTTCTAATTCTCCAACTAGAGAGGCCTCATCCTCATCCTCCTCTGCTACAAATATGATGCAGAAATTTATTGTTTGGATGGATATGTTGCAGTAGGGTATTCATCAACACATTGATGTTTATCGATCAACAACTGGGAGCACTTGAGTAGTATGTTAACACTCAGCTCTATAGTATCGAGTTTGAGATTACTAGTCTTCATATGCATCAGACTTAGCACCAGCCATTATCATCCAACATTTCTTTTCTTCATAATACTTTTGGATATTGTTTTTAGACTTTTTTGCAAAATTGATTGTCTTTAAAAATTTTTAATGTTTGTGATGACTTTTATTTGAAATATTTTCTCCTCTTTGATATTAGTCCTTTTCCAATAGTGACAAAAGGGGAGAAATGTTTCAATATATGTGGTTGTGATTCTTTAATTATAGTTGTGATTATATGCTTATGTTTAATGAGTGTGGTTATCCATGTTTTGAAAATATTTGGTATATATAGGTTATATGTTAGTTATATGAAATGTTTGAACTTACATATATATTAATAGCATAAGATATACGATTAATCTTTTGAACAATATTAGGCAAATATTAAACTATACTGATTCCTTTGGCTTGAAAAATTTGTGGCATGTTTACAAAATATATCTTATAAGCATCTTTTGAGGAGGAGAAATTCATTCTCCTTAGCCACATATTGCACAATTATTTATCATTATCAAAAAGGGAGAGATTTTTGAACATTGAGGGTTATTCCCATAATTTTGATGATAAAAAATAATTGAGAAATAAGAAATTTAACTAAAATTTTGTGTTTTAAGTGGTAAAACAGGTTAAATATTTGTTTGATCTTCAAAGACAAAGAAATCAAGTCAATTGAAGTCAATATTTGCGAAATGGAAGTTATTCACAACTATGAAGCATAATGTTACGCTTGTGAAAGTCAAGCAAAATAGTCATATTCATTCACGGCTTGCAAATAACTATTAGTGCCCCATGATTTTACTATTTATGCTTGTGAATGTCGAGTTGCAAAATTTAAAAATTTAAAATAAAAAAATTAATGTCAGTGAAGAAATTGATCATGCCCATGAAGACCTAGAAATATGATCGTTTCAATAAGTTCTAAGGTTGTTGAACGACTAGTTTTTGAATTAATACATATCTAATAGCTAGATTTCAAAAGAACTTTATAAATAGCTCATTCTCTTGAAGGAAGAACAAGAATAAGAGCAAAAAAAGCTTCATTATATTGTGAAATCATTTAGAAATTGTCTTTGAGAATTTATACGTTAATTCTTTGTATCACTTCATCTTATTCTCATTTTGATTTTGTAAAGCTCAAGTGATATTGAGTGTGAGTGTTTTATTCTATCAAACAATTACTCAAGAGTGTATTAGAGTAAATTGGGTTGGGAATAAAACCCTTATAAAGGTTGTTGTGTGACCCATAAAACACAAAGAATTGGTTGTTGAGTTAACCCATCAAAATACAAGGGAATTTGGGTTTGATGTAGTAATCAAAGTAAAACACCTAGTTTGGAGTGAGCTAGCAAAACTCTAGTGTATCTCATTAAGTAGATAGTTAAAACATCGAATTATGATTGGGGAGAGGAGTAGAGTTAGTTAATATCCAAACCTTTAGAAATCATGTGTCTACTTTTTTCTTTCCTTACTTATTTTATATTTTTCTTTGTGAGAAATTTTGATTATCCACCAATCCATCCCCTTTCTTAGTGATTGTTTAGGCTACAGTGGGGATGGAGCCAAGTCTTCTATATCAACAAATAATTTAAGGCCTTCTGGATTATAAACTTGAATGGGGTTATGGTGGTTGGGTGAAGATAAGGTGGGGGGATTTGATGGATTGGATGATTGAATTTTAATAATTGGTGGGGTTGGATTAGAATTATTAGTTGTAGGAGATAATGGTGTGGTATAGGGGGATACGTTAGAGGGTCATAAAGACATGTTGGAGTATAATGACAATTGAAAATGAGAGTTTGAATTATTACTTGAGGAGGCCAAAAAACAAAGGAGCTAGTGCAGAGGATACAAAACTTGAAGCCAAGGAGAAGTAAGCATATCAACTGATGGTTTATCCTTTGGAGAGTAAGTACCTACAACTGAATGAAGGGGAAGCAATTTCTCATAAAATTCAACATGTCTAGTAATATAGATTTTCCCACTATCTTTATCAAAACAACAATATCCAAAGTGATGAGAAGAGTAATCTAAAACTACATATTGTTTAGAACGAAAAGAGAATTTATGTTGATTATATGGATGAAGGAGAGGATGAATGGCATAACCAATGATTTTAAGGAAAGAGTAATTTGGATTTTTGTAATAGAGAACATGAAAAGGGATACCATTTCAAAGTGAAAAGCACAACATCCTATTGATAAAAAAAATATGATGTTTCGAAGGCATATTCCTAATACTTAAAAATAGCACCACAATGACCTAATAGTGCAAGACCAATATCAACTATATTGCAAATTTTCCTTTATATCATGCCATTCTATTCATGTGTATGAGGACATGAGACACGATGGATAATACTATTCTTTTTGAAGAAAGTATGTAATGTAGCACCCTCTACACAGACAGGACAAAATCTGCTATACAAACAGATGTCGTATGACTAAAACTAAATCTACCTATCTAAATTAAAACTTTTCAACATAATTCCATATTAACAGTTTCACTTCTGAATCATTCTTATATATATATATGTGTGTGTGTGTGTGTGTGTGTGTGTTGAACCTTGAGGGGTATTTTTGTCATTTTGATGCTAACAAATAAAATAGCAATAATGTATTTAACATACTTGTTTTCTAAGTTCATTGAACAGGGTATGGAACATGATAGCAAGAATGGAGAATGGAAGACTAATCTTAAAAAGATAAAAAAATGAAGAAATAGCATGTTTACGCCCATGACCTTATATGTCACGCCCGTGATGAAGCTTAGCGCCAACTATCCAACATTTAAAGTTTATGGCCATGAAGCATGATAGCAACAGTGAATGATCATATCAGTCACGCCCATGAATAAGACATGACAAATTCCTCTAGAGAGCTTTATGGCCAGAGTCACTGTAACACCCCCTCACCCCAGCAGCTCGTGCCCGAATGAGGGTGTGCTACACTGACTTCATCGATTAAAATATCATTATATAAGTTATATATAAAGTAAAATCACTCGTACATTTTTTTTATTTCCAATATTCACTATTTATTTACTTTGCATTTATAAAAGAAATATAACATAAAAGTTAAACTACCTTTATATATAGTAACATGTTCTTTACAAAACATACTATTTATTTTACAAATACTATAAAATAAAATTTACAAGATAATACACAAAATTTGTGTAACCTATGATGTGTGCAATAGACTGCTTTACTGGATTAGGTCACCATTGGCGTTGTCTACTATCTTCTATTTATTCTTTACTAAATCTGCGTGAGAAAACTCTCACGCTAAGCTCTTGGCTTAGTGGTGCATATAGATAAGGCAATAAACTATTTTTAATGTCACATGTATTGTCATATAACAATTTATGATCAAATCATGCAAACATACATTTCATAATATTCTAGTATGCATAACATCAATTTATTGTATCTCATTTTGTTTAAAATAATCAAATCATCATTCTCATGCAAATCATGGTATTCTAGCATGTATAGACATCAAATTATATTATATTATCTCATACTTATTTATTTTATTACCACCCTATTGTACAACATTAAATCTTCTTTTTATCCATGCCACAATTTATAATTCCATTTTTATTATCCATGTTACAAATCATAATTCCCGTTTTACTTTCAATAATTCTTTTATGTCCCATAAATTCTTTATTTATATTTTCATTTATGCCCATGACACCTATGAACCACTGAATAGGATAACGGAGTTGTCATCCAGGCACTTAGGAGTGTCACCCGGGCAATATGATGTGCGCATATAAGTGTCATTACCGGCGTAGATAACTGTGTCATTACCGGTGTAGATAACCGTGCCATTACCGGCATAGATAACAGTGTCATTACCGACATAGATAATCATACCATTAATGGATTTAATCATTTTCATCATACTCCCCCCTATTTGGCATGCCAAACTATCCTAAGTTGGTTCTATTTAGGTGTTCTAGGGCTTATACAATTTCATTAAAATTTATAACAATTAATTTCATACTTTTAATGCTTGTAATATCTCAAAATAATCACATAATCACTCAATTAAAATAAAATTTACATAATATAACAAAATTCTCATCATTTTACTCACTTCATACCTCAATTCACATGCTGCCCTATCACTGGCAGATTCTGTTCTCTGTTTTGGACCTTCATTTTGGTCCTGTTCCGTTCTGAATTAAGTTACATGATCTTCATACAAATTTTGTATATGTATCTTAGATTTAATATGAAACTTGAATAAATTAATTCGGAGTTCTGTATCAAAAGATATGATAACATTAACTGGTCACTGATAATTCTGCCCAGAATTTTCTGGACAGATTCTAAGTCTAAACTTTATGAATTTTTCTGGACAATTACAGACATATTCAGATATTATGGTCTGAATAAAAATTGTATCCCTATTTCTTAGCTTTCAAACCAAATAAATAACACACAAATCCAAGCTCCAGAACTCAATTTATAACAGTTTAAGTACTTACTGCTCATTACTAACAATTCTGCCCAGAATTTCTAGACAGATTCTATGTCCGACTTTTATGAATTTTTCTGGATAATTGCAAACATATTCAGATTTTATGGTCTAAATTAAAGTTATAGAAATATGTCTTATATTTCAAACCCAACAAATAACATATAAAACCGAGTTTTAGAAATTAAGTTATAACAGTTTAAGTGCTCACTGCTCATCCATTTCCAGCAAAGAACATACCAACTAATCACATTCAATTTTTACCAAATTAAATCCTAAGTCTAGCAAACATGTATCCCCAAGATTTTTCATCACAAATAATATTAATTCAGAATCATAAACATGCCAAATAATTAAATCATGCAAATAAAAAAAATAAAATAGGCTATTGCCTTAGGTTATGCACAAACCTCTTTTTTTCTCTTTTCTTTCTCTACTTCTCTTTCTCCTTTCCTTTGCTCATTTGATCTAGTTTCTTGTTAACTTGAGTTCCTAAAATTTAAAATCAGATTATTAAAACTTCATAAACCCTAATTTTTCTCTTTTCCTTACTCTCCTAAGCTTCCTTAGGCATGAAAATGGAATTTCCCATGCCTTTCTCTCTCTTTTTCTCACTTTCTCTTCTTAGAACAAGGTTTGGTTATGGCTGTCCAAGGGAAAAACGTGGGCTGGTTTGGAGAACCTAATTTTCCTCAATGAAAAATGGATAAGGAAGAGGAAGAAACAATCAATAACAAAATGACAAAAGTCATTAAAATGGGGGACACCTAAACTTCATCTAGAAGCTTTCATTATAGTTCAATTAATGTGTTCATCTTACTTTGATGTATGGTGATTCAAGAAGCAATGTGGAAGACAAATAATTGATAGGAATTTCTAGATACAAAGGGATAAGAGAGGATGAATGAGCAATTGATGAGAAAATGACAAAAACAAATTAAGAATGGGGACACCTAAGCTCACATTCTAGAAACTTTAATTAATGTTGTATGCATGTATCTTCATTAGCTTATTAAACTTTGTCACTTGGTGTGTTATGCTTCAAGAAATGTGGAAGACACTTAATGATGAGAAAATTCTAGATCAAGGGTGATAATTAAGAAAGGATAAGCACTTAAGAACTAAGTGACAAAATTACATAATTAATGGAGACACATAAGCATTTTCTAGAAGTTTTCATTAATGCATTCATCTCCCTTGGTGTATGTTAATTGTCCACTTAATGTATGCCACTTGGTGTGGCCAGCCCCTTCCCATGTGTTTAATGTCCCAATCATGTATTTAATTTATGATTATCCTATTTAAATCCTCCAATTTTCGGTAAATTACAAATTGACCCCTAAACTTTTCAAAATTTACAATTTAGTCCTTTACCGAAATTTAACATCTTAAAATATTTTGAACACTTTATTAGATATTTTCCATACTTAATTTCCATTATTTTCATTATTTTTCGATAAAAGTCCAAATTTAGACTTTAGTCAAACCGACGAGTCGATATAACAACTTGCTTGACTTTAGTCTAAATTAGCGGATATGACAGTCACCACTTGGACCATGACTAGGAAGGATGTTCACGTCTGTGAAGATATAATGTCACGCCTGTGATCAAACACTTAAAATCCTTTCAGAATGATTCACGGCCAAAGTCACCACTCAAGTCATGGCTTGGAAGAATAGTCACGACCGTGATAATCATAAACACGACAGTGAAAAAGGAAAGAGAAACATGTCAGGTGCGAAAATAAGAGTTGGTGCAATGGCTATTTTCGCATTAAATGCAATCAAACGGCTATAATTCACCATGGAAGTATAAATGCAAGTCTTTTATGAATCTAGAACAAGAGAATAGCTAATACTTCGAATCAAAATATTGTTGTAAGCCATTTGTGCATTTGATATTTTCAAAACAAACATTTATTCTCTGTGAAAATCTTTTTGCTCATCATTCTCTGAGCATTATAGATTTGTAAGTGTTTCTCTCTATAATCAACTACTCAAGTGAGTTTGGCTATTTTGGGGTTAAAAGTAGAACACTTGTAAGGGTTATTTGTGTGAGCCTTTAAAATACAAGGAATTGATTTATTGTGTGAGCCATTAAAATACAAGGGATTTCTGGGTTAGGTGTGATCCATTGTTAGAAACACCATAGTTGGGAGTGAGCTTGTAAAACTCCATTGTAACACTTAGTGTGTTAATGAAACTCCCAATTGAGATTGGGGAGAGGAGTAGGGTTTGTTAACACCCGAACCTCTATAAAAACTCTTGCGTCATATCTTTCTATCCCTACTCAACTTAACTTTTCTTTCCGCACTTAAAAGCTAAATTTTTAATATCCAATTCAGCTCTCCTTCTTGGTTCAATATCTGGGCAACAATATACATAAATATATTGTAGGAAATTCATCCTTTTTACATTATAGGATATTCAGATGCTGATTATGCTAGATGTCTTTTAGATAGAAAAAGTACTTTAGGTACTTTTCACTTTATTGGAGAATGTTTAGTTTCTTGGTTTAGAAAGAAACAAGTTTCAGTTGCTCTTTCCACTATTGAAGCGTAGTATGTGGCAGCAGGATGTTGTTGTACACAAATCCTTTGGATGAAACAACAACTTAAGGATTATGGTCATAGTATGAACCATATACCTATTAGATGTGACAATACAAGTGTTATAAATCTATCTAAGAATCCCATTCAACACTCTAGAAGTAAACATATTGACATAAGACATCATTTTATTAAAATCATGTTCAATATGGAGATGTTGTATTGGAATTTATAAGCATAGAAAATCAATTGGTAGATATCTTCACTAAGTCTCTAAATGAGGAAAGATTTAATTTCATAAGAAGAGAGCTTGGTATGATTGATAGATTAACTTTATGATTGCCGAAATTGTCAAACCTTGATTGATAATCTTGTGTTTTTTGTCTCATCTTTTTAGATATGAGGTAGCTAATTTGATAGAAATATATGTTATAGGGGATAGAAGCTCCTTAGAAATGCTTTAGTCTTGTTTTAGACTTAGTTTTATTTAATGAGGATTTTAGGCAATTCACGCCCATGACATATATTCACGGTCGTGATCAAAATCGCCAAAAGCACTAATAGCTTTCACGACTTGCTTCAAGGCATTCTTCACGGCTGAAGGTAGTGAAGACTATGTTTCACGACCATAACCTTTTTCTATCACTTCCACAAAACCCTTTGTTCACGTCCGTGACACTTTTTCACGACCGTGAACATTTCCACCAAAAACTCACAGAAGCTTTCACGATTTGTGTCATGCTCTGTTTCACGATCACAAGTAATGAAGATTGTAATTCACGCCCGTGACTCATTTGTCACCACCATGATAGTTCATCATTCACACCCATTACCTTTAATTTTCACGACCGTGAATAATTTCACCTCTCTCTTCACTAGAGCGTCTCTTCAGCAAACCGTGAACACGACATTTCACCCCTGTGACTTAGTTTTTCACGTCCGTGAAGATGTCAGCTATAAAACATTTCTGAGGCTATTTCTCTCATTCCAACTCTCCAACTTCCCTCAACTTCTCTCATTTATCACCATTGAATACTATTTTGAAGATTCCGACCCCCTAGCAACTCATTCCATCTATAAATATCTTCAAAAACCATTTCTATCATCAGAAATCAAACACCTTAGGTTTTACTCCAAAATTTCCATTAGATTTTTCATTCTTCAAAAGTTCATTTCTCAATAAAAAATGGAAACTGCCTCCTCCAAGGGTACAAGAAAGAAGTCTCATGCTCCAAGAAGGTACACAGACTACCTTCTAAACATTATTTCGGAGCATTGTCATCCAAGATATACTCAGTTCTCAAGAAAATACCAGTCATTTCCTCTCGATCATTTGAGTGGAAAACCATCAGAACACTTGGACTCGAGACAAGCATGATGGAACAACTCCAGGCTTGTCATCTAAAAGATTTCATCGATATCCATCAACCGATGCTGAGGGAACCAACTTTAGAGTTCCTGAGCACTCTGTAAGTCTCTCCTACCAAAACGGTGAAATTCCAAATTTGCAAGCATCTGAACACCCTCTCTGCCATAGAGTTTGGTGACATGTTCAACCTTCCCTCTGATGGTATCCTGAATGAGAATGAGGTGGAGTTCTATGCTACTCAGGCATGGACTCACTTCGGGCTTGACTGTAGTTGGGACGTCAAGAAGACGAAAAGCACCCACCTTCTATCCCCAGGGCACAAGTACTTGCATAGGTTTCTAACCTATAGCATTTTTGCTAGAGGAGACAAAAATGGATCGATTAGGAAGTCAGAACTCTTTCTCCTGGAGATGGCCCGAAGAGGCCTAACAATGGCTTTATCTCGATGGTTTGCAAACCATCTTTTGTCAATTGCCACCAAGCCCTCCAGAGACATTCTGATTGGTGGGTACGTGACTCACCTTGCTATCAAGCTGGGGTACTTGAACCTAGAGGAGCACCATTTCAACCTCATACCAACACATCCTTGCAACCACCTAGACGTCAAGTCCTTTATCAAAATGGGAGTAGTTGTTCGTATAGTATTTGAGAACAACATCGACTACCACTTCATCAACACTGTTGGTGAGATTATTTGGGAGGAAAATGACTCGGATGACTTCAAAGCTGGCCTCCAAGGAATCCAGCAGAGGAAGAGAGTTCGAGTTAAGGTGGCACCTCCAGAGGTTGAGCAGGAAATTGGACAATCCTCTGCCTCCACACCAAACTTGGCTCAACAAGTGGATGACCTTTTGGCACCACGATTTGAGCAATTTCAAGCTTCGATGGATGAGAGGTTAGAGAACCTCAAGGATTTCATGGAGTCTCACATGGAGAGCCTCGATGCGGAAGGAGCTCGCCTTAGAGATAGGATGTCTGGCTAGACTATATGTTAGCTATGTTATTTTCTAGCTTGTTTGATGTAGGAATTTCAATTTCTTTTCAAATCCTTGTATATGTCTTTTTATATCAATATAATTGCTTTTGTTTTCCATTATGTTTTATATTTTTGTTATTCTTTTTGTTGATGACAAAAGGGGGAGAACCTAGCAATATATTATATTTAAAGTTAAATGCAATACTTATTTGAATCAAATGAATATGCAAGTATGCAAATGAGCTCATATACTTTAAATATACCTTAAGTATACTTTGCATATACCTTGATGCAAGTTACATGAATGAATATGCACTTGATATACTTTGAATATGCCTTAAATATACTTAGCATATACTTAACGTGTTTTAAGGAAAAATTTTGGTATACATTGGATATACCTTGCATATAACTTGCATATACCTAAAACTAGGAAGCATATTTTGATGCTACACTTCATCATTCTTTACAATTCTTGCACTTCAGTAATTTTTTATCTTAAGCATCTTTTGAGGGGGAGACTTCTCAAAAGCACATATTGTTAGATTATTTGTCACCATCAAAAAAAGGGAGATTGTTGAACCTTAAGGGGTATTTCCATCATTTTGATGCTAACAAATAAAACAACAATAATGTATTTAACATGTTTTCCAAGTTCATTGAATAGGGTATGGAACATGATAGCAAGAATGGAGAATGCAAGACTAATCTTAAAAAGATAAAAAATGAAGAAATAACATGTTCATGCTCGTGACCTTATATGTCACGCCCGTGATGAAGCTTAGCGCCAACTATGCAACATTTAAAGTTCATGACCATGAAGCATGATAGCAACCGTGAATTATCATATCTGTCACGCCTATGAATAAAAGTCACGCCCGTGATAAGACATGAAAAATTCCTCTAGAGAGCTTCACGGCCAGAGTCACCACTTGGACCACGGTTAGGAAGGATGTTCACGCCCGTGAAGATATAATGTCACGCCCATGATCAAACATTTCAAATCCTTCCAGAATGCTTCACAACCAAAGTCACCACTCAAGTCATGGCTTGGAAGAACAGTCACGACCGTGACAATTATACTCATGACAGTGAAAGAGGAAAGAGAAACATGTCAGGCGTGAAAATAAGAGTTGGTGCAACGGCTATTTCCGCATTAAATGCAATCAAACAACTATAATTCGCCATGGAAGTATAAATGCAAGTCATTTATGAATCCAGAACAAGAGAATAGCTAATACTTCAAATCAAAATCTTGTTGTAAGCCAATTGTGCATTTGATATTTTCAAAACAAACATTTATTCTCTATGAAAATCTTTTTGCTCATCATTCTCTGAGCATTATAGATTTGTAAGTGTTTCTCTCTGTAATCAACTACTCAAGTGAGTTTGGCTATTTTGGGGTTAAGAGTATAACACTTGTAAGGGTTATTTGTGTGAGCCTTTAAAATACAAGGAATTGGTTTATTATGTGAGCCATTAAAACATAAGGAATTTCTGGGTTAGGTGTGATCCATTAGTTGGGAGTGAGCTTCTAAAACTCCATTGTAACACTTAGTGTGTTAGTGAAACTCCCAATTGAGATTGGGGAGAGGAGTAGGGTTTGTTAACACCCAAACCTCTATCAAAACTCTTGTGTCATATCTTTCTATCCCTACTCAACTTAACTTTTCTTTCCGCACTTAAAAGTTAAATTTTTAATATCCAATTCAACCCCCCTTCTTGGTTCAATATCTAGGCAACAATATACATAAATATTCCTCATGTATTTGGATCAAATCCATAATCATAACAATAATAACTTGGGCATAAAAATCCCTTACTAAAAATTTTGTACTAATTCAAATTCATAATCTCAAATAGATGTCTTTATTTAAACATGAATTAATAGCCTCTACTTGTGTGCTTAGCCATATTATCAACATGCTATCTTCATAAGATAGCTTAAACATATTGATTTGCATAATATTCAACACCATAACATACATTGGAAACATGATATCATCATTAGAATAGCATTGCATGTTGTTTATCATATCTACTTATCATTATGTATTCAAATTCACTAATTTCTGTAATTGTATTCAACTTTATATATTACTGATTTCTGATGTCATAGCCCAATACTTTAAATATGGACTACTCGAATGTGGGTTATGAAACAAGAGCGCTCTAACACAAGCTTAAGTCATCCTACTCATTACTGTATCTGTTTGTATTGCTACCATTGAGCTTCTCAAATCAGGAACGCTCTGACATGAGCTTAAGCCATCCTAATAAGAAAATACTGCATGCATATGGGTACAAGAGAACTTTAACACGAGCTAAAACCACTTTGTACCTAATTTAGATATGCTACCACTGAGCTTTTCAAATCAGGAGCACTCTGACATAAGCTTAAGCCACTTTAATGAGCAAATATAATAACTACATGCATAAATATTTTTACGGTATTGTAACCCCCTCAGTGGCATACCACCTATCCTAACTAGTCCCTGGATAGAGAATGGGTATTCTCATTCATGTTTTAGTTATAAGCATCAATTATGCCATATTTCATAATTTAACAAGATCACCACATAACATGTTGTGATGTAGAGCATTGTGTGCATATTCAAGTTCCTCAATTATGTTATCATGTTGAATAAAATCTCACTTAATTAAATCCAAGGTTTATGCATATCATACTCAAGTAGTCTTATCAAATAATCCATTTATTCATTTTTGGAAAATGGTCATTCACCGGTATGAATGGTTTATTCACGTGCATGAAATCCCTTCATGGGCGTGAAGCTTGGCTTCACAAGTGTGATTCATTACATAGAAACTATATTTCAGTACTAGTTTCACCAAAATTTCACACACAACATGCATAGAATCTAAAGCTAACTAATGTTAGCCACACCTATCAACATTTTACATAATTTTAGCAGTCGAACACAACCAAAAACATCCATTTAATCACAATTAACTATTTAATTTAGGCTTAATGCCTTAATTATCAACACATAACAACATTCTATATTCATCTTCCCCTATATCAACCTTAACATGCATTTCATATTATTACCTTCCATTTATACCATTAATAGCCACTACAATATCAATTAGAATTACCATTTAATATACCACAACAATATTTCATATCATAAGCAAAATAAAATCATAGAAAGATATTTATATGCACAAACCTTAATAATGGAGCCCTAAAACTCAATTCTCTCCTATCTATTGGTTCTTGTGGGGTTCTTTACTGTCAGTCTCAGCCCCTAACATGAAACAAAGACCATAGTTATGTTTTATATTTGTCATTTAACCTATTTATGCTATAAACTATTAAATATTCCATTTTTTTTATTTTGACCTATAAATCTCTCAATCTATATAAACCGACTTAAACTGGATCAAAAGAATCGAGGGAACATGATTTCTTACCTTTGTTTGTGAACACAGATTTACTCAAGAATCGAGAACGTGTTTTATGACTCTTAAAATTCAAATTTTGATAGTTATGATAAAAACCTTGTTCTTAATCCTTTTTATTCTTTTTGTGGTGAGAATTTTGTGTTTAATCAACTAACAATGAAAGGGATTGATAGAGAAGGGTTTATAGGGTTTTAGAGAGTGGTGGCATGGGTTTTCTGAATGGAATTTACATGAGTTTCTATCAAAAACACAACACTAACATATTTAAACCTACAAGTATTCACGAGCATGAACTCTCTTGTCACGGTCGTAGTCACGGTCGTGAAGATTCTCAGCTTCTGAAATTGAAATTCACGACATTCACAACCGTGATTAACTCTATTATAGGCGTGAATAACATAAACTTCACTTTTTCTTATCTTTTTCTTTATTTTATGGTTTCTAATACCCACAGCCTCACATATACTTCCCATATACCCTTAATGTACCTTATCTAACATATAAATTAAGGGCCCGATTTTACTTGTGTTACATATAATGAGCGATACTCCACTCCCCAATCCAAATTGAATGCTTTGATGGGATGATCAAATTGTTTCTTTCACTAACAATTGAAATTGTCGAAAAACAGTAGGTTCATCACAGTTTGATTTAATTGGAAAGAACCATGTAAATAAGGAAAAATCATCAATAAAAATGAAAAAATATTTGTAGCTAGGAGATAGCAGGACCCCAAATATTAGAATGAATTAAATCTAAGCGATTTGCACTGCAATTATGTGTTATATGGCAATGAAAGTTTATGAAGTTTGCCCAAGAAACATGTTTCTCATTTATTGGAACTAATAGTATTTGAAGAACAAGGTAAATGAAATTGATGAACTAATTGACAATCAGTTTGGTAATTTGGATGGCCTAGTCTGACATGCCAATCTTCTAAGGTAACAAGATACAATGTCGCATTCAACATATTTCATTGTTGAAGAATCCCCTGTAGTTTATAAAGTCCTAGCTCACTCGTTTGTCAAAGTAAAGTCCTCTTAGTAACCTAGTATTTGACAATGCACAACGGTTGGCATGGAATTTGAAGAAACAATTGTTATCGTGTCAAATTTTTGAATGGATAATAGGGGCTTAGTATTGTAGGAACATGCACTACATTACATAAGGGAAACAATTTGGAAGGAGATGAGAGAGTACTATTACCGATGTGGGAAATGGGTAAGCTAGATCCATCACCAACAAGTAAATTTTCCTTACCCTTAAATTTTTCAGAAATGTTGAGTGAAGATAAGTCGAGAGTGATATGATGGGTGGCATGTGTCTGGGTAACACTGTATTTATTGAGAGGAAGAAGGGGTAACTTGAGGAGGCGACAGTGTTGACAATATAAAAAGATTGGCTTGCACATTTTTTGTTGTAACTAGGAACACCATCTGAATGAAATTGTGAACTTTAAGTGTGATGTGACACAAAATTTACATCATGTTGGTCAAACTACACATGCACTAGAAATAAATTCCAATAAAGATAAACGGTGCATCTTTTGTTGAACTAATAAATAATTAGTTGACAAAATATTTGATAGGTAAGATGGTAGGTGGAGATTAATCTGGACCATCCATTTGGTGGGTGGAGATTAATCTTGACCATCTATTTGGTAGGTAAGACAGTAGGTGAGAAAAGATCTCAACCACCCATTAAAGTATATGATAATTAATCTTGGTCATCCATTGAGGAGGTGTAGGCCTATATATAGCCTTATGAATTCATTTGTAAGGCATTCAATCCAAAAGTGAGAGAGAAAAATAAAAGCTTAGAAAAGCTTTAGTGAGAGGTTGTGAGTTATGAGTGTTTATAAACACTTTGTGAATTTTTTTTCTTTCAGTAAGATCTGTAGCAGTTCAGAGACATAGGCATAATTGGCCGAACTTCATTATCAATTTGTGTGTATCTTATTATTCCTCATTTTCTTCACTTTCTCATAAATCTAATTATAGGAAAATTGACATTATTTCCCAACAACTGGTATTAGAGCTTTGGTTCTATTTCTTCTATCTTTTTCGAGTGATTACTATTCATATGAATAATGATTTTTGTGAATAGTAAATTTTGGTCGGCAATACCAATTTATCCATAGAGGTATTCTAATACACGGTGGTTCATAGGAATTATGAAAAACAATCCAGAGAAAGTTAGATTCGAGTGGGAGTGATGGCTGCAGATGAAGGAAATGTGAAAATTGAAAAATTCGATGTTGCAGACTTTGGGTTTTGGAAATGCAAATAGAGAATTATTTGTATCAAAGAAATCTATATCAACCTCTCTCAAGGAAGAATCCAAAGGCTATGAAGGAAGAAGACTGGAATCTTCTCGACAGATAAGCCCTTGGAGTTATCCGACTGACGTTATCTCGTAATGTTGCTTTCAACATAGCAAAGGAAAAGACCACGACAGGTCTTATGACAGCTGTCACGGGCTTGGTCTTTTGCTGCCAACGACCGCGCGACACTAGCAAACTTTTCTCGATTGGAAGCTAGTCAGCCTCTCCTACGAATGCTAGATGAAACTAGCAAGTAAGCAAAGATGCTAAAACACAAAGAAAATAGCAGAACTTGGAGAATGCTAAAGAAAGCTTAGAATGCTTGTATTGCTCAAAACTCTTGGATTGTTTGGATGGTTACAAATGAACTCAACTAAGCTATTTATAGGCCTCCACCTCCTCAATGGACGACCAAGATCATTTTAATCTAACTGTCTACATTGATCTTTTAGATTATTCTACTCAATTCTACATACATCAAGAAATATCTCAAGTTATCTACACATATCTACAAGGTTCTAGAAAGATTCTAGAACAATCCACACATTTCTTGACTTGGGTGGAGAATTGTAGAACAACCTCTTCAGGTGCGTGACACAGCTCTCTCTAGTATGTATGAGAAGCCATCAGCCTCAAATAAAGTGCATCTGATGAGACGTTTAATGATTGAAGGTGCATCAGTAGCTCAACATCTTAATGAACTCAACACAGTCACAACCCAATTGAGTTCGATTAGAATTGAATTCAATGAAGAAGTACGAGTATTGATACTTTTGTCTTCTCTACCAGAAAGTTGGAATGCTACTGTCACGGCTGTAAGTAGCTTGTCGAGAAGCACTAAGTTGAAATTTGACAATGTTCGTCATCTAGTTCTCAGTGAAGAGATCTGATGGAGAGAGTCGGGTGAATCATCAACCTCTTCAGTTTTGCATACATAGTCAAGAGGAAAAAATTCAACCAGAGGGAATGGACGTGGCAGATTGAACTACCAAGGTAGATCAAATGACATGAGGTCCAAATCAAGGAATCCTAGTAATTCTCATAGCTCAAAGACTGTTGAATGTTGTAATTATGGGAAGTCTAGGCACTACAGAAATCAGTGTAAGAATGCACCAAAGGACCATAAAGCAAAGATAGAGGCAAATGTTACTTCCACCTTAGGAGGTGATGATGAGTTGATATGCTCTTTAGAGAGCAAGGAGGAGTCTTGGGTATTAGACTTTGGAGCATCGTTTCATGCTACTTCACAGAAAGAATTATTCAAGAGGTGTGTCCCTAAAAATCTCGGAAAGGTATACCTTGATGATGATCAAGCTTGCATTATTATTGGTAAGGTGTAGTGAAGATTAAGTTGAACAGGTCTGTTTGGGAGCTGAAGGATGTCAGACATATTTCTGATATGAGAAAGAACTTAATCTCAGTAGGGTAATTGGCTAGCAAAGGCTATATTACAATCTTCCATGGCGTTAATTGGAAGATTTCAAAGGGTGCAATGACGGTTGCTTGAGGCAAAAAGAGTGGCACTCTTTACATAATAGTAGGAGCACACTATTCAATTATAGTTACAACTGGTAATGAAAATCACAATCTATGGCACCAGAGACTATGTCATATGAGTGAAAAGGGGATGAAGATTATGCATTCAAAGGGGAAACTTCCAGGTCTTCAGTTAGTGGAGATAGACATATGTGAAGATTGCATACTTGGAAAGCAGAAAAGGGTCAGCTTTTGGACAGGTGGTAGAACCCAAAGAAAGAAAGGCTAGAGCTCATTCACTATGATGTTTGGGGACCAACGACCCACTCATCCATTGGTAGGAAACACTACTTCATGAATTTCATCGATGATCACTCTCGGAGGGTATGGGTTTACTTTCTAACACACAAGTTTGAAATGTTTGAGGCTTTCAAGAGATGGAAAGCTATGGTTGAAAATGAGACAGGTCTAAAGATTAAAAAGCTTAGAACCGACAATGGTGGTGAATATGAAGACACCAGATTCAAGAAGTTCTGTTATGAGCACTGTATTAGAATGGAGAGAACCATGTCAGACACACCTCAACACAATGGTGTAGCTAAACATTGACAGAAAGAGCCAGAAGTATTCGTATACAGTCAGGTCTACCAAAGTAGTTTTGGGCAAAAGCAGTCAATACAACAACTTATTTAATCAATCGAAGACCATCGGTTCCATTGGAGCACAGAATACTAGAAGAGGTATGGAGCCAAAAAGAAATAAAACTATCACATCTAAAAGTTTTTGGTTGTATAACATATGTGCATATCAGTGATCAAGGAAGGAATAAGCTTGATCCCAAATACAAGAAATGCACTCTCATCGGCTATGTTGAGGATGAGTTTGGCTACCGTATTTAGGATAAAAAAACAAAAAAGTCGTCTATAACAGAGATGTGATTTTTGATGAAAGGGTGATGTACAAGAACATGCATAAAACAGTCGCCAGTAACTCAGAACATAATGAGTCAGTATTTGCAGATGCAGATGACGTCCTAGATAGTTTTGCGATGGAACCCATTATAGTAAATCCTCAGCTGGTGGAACTTGTTAGACCAAGTAGTGTGGATCAATCCGACACACCATAACATCCTACTCCATCTCCTGTATTAAGAAGGTCTTTTAGGCCTCATGTGCCTAACAGGAGATATATGAATTATCTCTTGTTGACTGATGGAGGGGAGCCGAAATGTTATCATGAAGCTTGTCAGACTAGAGATGCTAGTAAGTGGGAGCTTGCCATGAAAGACAAGATGAAGTCTCTGATCTCCAACCAGACATGGGAACTAGCTGAGTTACCCATGGGAAAGAAGACACTTCATAACAAATTAGTGTACTGGGTAAAAGAGGAAGATGATGTGTTAGTACTGAGGAAGACCCAAGGAAGTAAGAATCCAATGGATATGTTGACAAAAGTAGTGACTATCAACAAGCTGAAGTTGTGTTCAACTTCAGTTGGTCTGCTTAAGTAACAGACTAGAAAGGCTGCTGTATTAATCGAGGTGTGAAGACAAATTGAAATCAGTATTCAAGTGGGAGATTGTTGGTCAAACTGCACATGTACCTAAAATAAATGATAATTAAGATGGACGATGCATCTTTTGTTGAACTAATTAATAATTAGTTGACAAAATATTTGGTAGATAAGATAGTAAGTGGAGATTAATCTTGACCATCCATTTGGTGGGTGGCGATTAATCTTGACCATCTATTTGGTAGGTAAGATGGTAGGTGAGAAATGATCTCAACCATTAATCAAAGTAGGTGAGAATTAATCTTGGTCGTCCATTGAGGATGTGTAGACTTATATATAACCTTAGAAATTCATTTGTAAGGCATTACATCCAAAAGTGAGAGAGAAAAATAAAAGCTTAGAAAAATTTTAGTGAGAGGTTGTGAGTTATGAGTGTTTGTAAACATTTTGTGAATTTTTCTTCTTTCAGTAAGATCTGCAGCAATCTAGAGACGTATGTATAATTGGCAGGACTCCGTTATCAATTTGTGTGTATCTTATTATTCCGCATTTTCTTCACTTTCTCATAAATCTGATTATAGAAAAATTGACATTATTTTCCAACACATCAAACCTTCAACAAAAATTAAATGTTGTGTGGTTGGATATACCACATATTTGAGATGATGTTGAATACTGAGTGTGAGTGGAAAAGTCTTTCCTGCCTCCATGATTACATTGCTTACCAAGGGTACTAGAATAAAAATTGGAGCTGCACTGAGTGTTGTTATTGGAAGAAGAATAACATTGCACTATATAGGCCATAGGCATTTGTGATTGAACTTGTGGCTGTCGAGATTTTAACAAGCGTTTGTCCATGTAAATCATTGAAGGAAATCGGTTTGGGACATTCTTGTAAAGCTCCCATAATCCCGTTATAATCAGCTCCAATTTTTCTGAAAATTATTGCATTGAATTCAAATGATGATATGGGTTGCCCAACCAAAGCCATTGAGTCATCAATAGCCTTAACTTGATATAGATATTGGGACACAAACTTGTCATCTTTAGAGAGATTGTGGAGTTCAATATGAGGCTGCGTTCTTTATGGATGATTGATTATACTTTATGTCGAAGTGAATGCATTCTAAACCTCAATTACATAATTTAGACCAATAAGTTGTGAGTATACCTCTTATGAAGTGATGACAATAGCCAGAAGAATAAAAAATTTTATTTTTGTTGAACCATTGCATATATTCAGGATTTATTTGAGTCAAATTTATGGAGGAGTTAAAGATTTCTTTAGGTGGAGGAATCTCAGTTCCATTGATAATACCATGAAGGTTGTAGAAATTCAGTAAAGGGGTAAATTGGAGTTTCCAGGGAATGCAATTTTTGGAAGTTTAATGGAAAAGGTTTGATGGATATGTGTTGGTGTTGTGGTAGGAGAAGATAAAAGAGAGGGCAGAGGTGAACCAGTGTTAGTGGCTGTCATTGCAGAAGAGGAAGAATAAGGAGTTGAGGAGGAAATAAGAGAAGTCATGGCTTTGAAACAATTTTAATAATTTCATTCATATCAATAATGTATAGATATGTTATGTTTTATAATACAAATGATATAACCAATAGATATGCTTGTACAACAGAGGATAAGCGAAAGTGGTTAAGTTTGAATGAAATATCTCCAAATTATGAAGGATAACCATTGATATTAATAAACTGTGTTGGAGTTCAAATTTGAGATTAATACAATTTAATTTATTAACTCACAAATATATTTGTATATAGACTCATGAATATTTGCTAAGAAAAACATGTCATTTAAACAGAACTAGGCAACAAAAGTGACCATTTAAAATGAAAATGTCTATTTTCACATGAAATTTTTTTTAGCATTTCACAGTAATAATACAAAATGAATTTTTAGTCTGTGAAGTAGGTTCAACTAAATAATAACTATTTTTTGCTTATGTAATTTGCAACTCACAAATGCATTAGTAATATGTTTGGCAGTCCATGAAATAGGGAGCCCTTTCTTTCTTTCTTTCTTTTTTCTTTTTTTTTTTTTAAAAAAGAGTAACATTATCATTAATTTATTCAAATATTTATTTGAACATTTTCGACAAATCAGGAAATTTTCATAAAGCAAGTGTCAGGAAATTTTCGACGAATCAAAGGATTTTTCCATTTTTATTTAGTTGTGTGGTCCCACTTTTTTTCAAAAATAATATTCTAAATATTTCCTAAAAGGCAAATAGAAATTATAAATCCATATGGATTTGACAAGAAATAAATTCTTAATCTGAAAACTGATCAGGTGGGCTGAACTTATGTAATACCCTCTCATATAGTTAGAAATAATCCCAACTATATAGGAGAATGTCACCTATTTATTACCTTAAAATTCGATTGAATTAAAATTTCTTCCATTTTAGTTATTATATTTTCATATGTTAATTATTTATATATATTTATTTTTTTCATGATAGCAATATATCATTCAATTAATGAATCTATTTTATATGTGGAATTAACAAACCATGACCATATCTTATAAAATAAGTTTGGGTTTTCAATGTCCCGATGTTTACAAAATACTTATGATCCAAACAATCTTACATATTCCCATCATAAAAAGAAATGTAAAACTTTTGAAAAACCATAATTATACTCATCACCCATAACATGAGGATAAGAACAAAATGCATATCATGTAAAGCACCAACCCTCTGACGTGGATTTAATTTATTTGAATCTGTATGGGCTTACTTCTCTTCCTTTCAACTTCTCTTTATAGGCTATGAACCTGCGTATGGGAAAACACCCACACGCTAAGCAACCTAATGCTTAGTGGTACATATGTGCATAAATATTCACACATACACTTATGATATATCATAAAAATTCCATGTTCATATTATCCAATTTTTCATATAAATAATCATAAATAATAATTCATATATCACAATCTTTTATATATATATATATATAAAAGAAATCAATTTATCATATATCAATATGAAATATTACATACCTGGTTTACTGGTTCAACACATATACATGTCATAATTTAAAAAGGTAAATTCATATTCATTCCACATTTATGAATTCTATTTCTTTGTTTCATTTACTTGATAAATGATTTTTTTTATATTTCTTTTCTTTAAAATATTTTATATTTTATATTCTCAAAACTCTAAACCCGAGCTCAAGTCACCCTGCTCACTATTTGTATCTGTCTATATAAGTGCTCAACCAAGCTTCTCAAATCAAGAGAGCTCTCACCCGAGCTTAAGTCATCTTGACTGAGTAAAATAAATAATTGCATGCATTTAAAATTAAGGGCGCTCTCACCCGAGCTTAAGCTACCTTGTCCATATAATAAAATTTTTCATATCATCATAAATTTCTACGGTACCGTAAACCCCTCAATGACATGTCATCTATCCTATTTCTAGTCCTAGATTAGAGAATTAGGTTTAATTAATGTCATCATCTTATTGTTTACCTAATTTATAAAAATTCACATATTCATAATAATTTTTAGTTTACATGCCCTATACATATATAAAAAATTTTCAATCTCATTTGAAACCTCAAACCACAACACATCATATTAATTTAGTCAATACACAATAAGAATTTTAAATATAACTACTATCATATTATTCAAAATTAAAACATATATATATATGTCACCCATTATTTAAAATACCAAATTACTAAATTTTTATTTTTGGACAGATTCATGCACTACTTTTGGATTGCACATTTCACCTATTTATGATTCGAATTTGATCTTATAGTATTCGATGAATTTTTATATTAATGTCTTATATTTCATATACAAAATGAATCATATAAATCTTAATTTTCTAGCTAAAGTTATGTACAAATACCCGTATAGTGCTCAGTGAAAATATGTCCAGTATTTTTCAAAATATTCTTAGATCCGAGATTTTGTATCAAATTTTAGGTCCAATATAAATCCTAACTAGCATTTATACTCTTCATAAAGTTTTTGTATCTATGTGTATAATTTAATTTCCAACTAGTTTTATCCCAATCTAAGTTCCAGAACAAAAGATATAACCAAAAAACCATAAAATGTTCAGAAAATAATTATCCAGAATTTTCTGGATACTTTCAAATCCGAGATTTTATGAAAACATTTAAACCACCTTAGAATCAGATATAGCATTTAGACTCTTTATAACAGTTTTAGGTCTATGTGTCTAGTTTCCTTTCCAACTAATTTCATCCTGATCCAAGTTCCAGAACAAAAGATATAATCAAAATACCATAAAATGTTCATAAAATAACTACCCAGAATTTTCTGGGTACTTTTAAATCCGAGAATTTGTAGAAATTTTTAGACCCATTTAGAGTCAAATATAGCATTTATACTTTTTATAAATGTTTTAGGTCTATGTGTCTAGTTTCATTTCCAATAGATTTCATCCCGATCCAAGTTCCAGAACAAAAGATATAATCAAAATACCATAGAATGTTCAGAAAATAACTACCCAAAATTTTCTAGGTAGTTTTAAATCTGAGAATTTATATAAATTTTTAGACCAACTTAGAATCATATATAGTATTTACACTCTTCATAAAAGTTTTAGGTCTATGTGTATATTTTCATTTCCAACTAATTTCATCCTGATCCAAGTTTCAGAACAAAAGATATGGTCAAATACATCAAGACTGTTCTAGACAAAATTTAACAAAATCAACAAACACAACAAGTGATTTGTTCACTCTTCCTTCAACATCAAACATCATTGTAATGCAAATAAAATGCACAATGGAATAAATATGCTCATATGTACAAACCTTAACATAATGAAGTCTAAACTTTGTCACAATGAAGTCTTAAACTCTTCAAACCTTAAGCTATTATAGTTATTTTAAGTTTTTGAAGAGATGAAGAGGAAGGAGATGAACAAGAAAATGGGTGAAATAAGAGAGAATTTGTGTATGGAAGAGTGGGAGGGAGGTTAGAGTTCTGAAATTTGGAAGAAGAAGAAGAAAATAACATTCTTATACTCATGATAAATACCCTATTAGAGCCCCCTTGTTTTTACCAAATATCCACTTAAATTCTTGGTTTTTATCTTATTATTATTAACTTACCCAACCTTTCTATTTATTTTATTTAACACACATAAATTAATAAAAATTCACTTATAAATATTTTTATTATATTTTATTTCCAAATTTAGTCTCAAATAATTTTAATTACGATCATTAAATATGTTAATTATCTAAGCCTAAATTGACGGGTGCTACATTTCTCTCCCCCTTAATAAATTTCATCCTCGAAATTTACTTGATTGTTTATGTTGAAAACAACTGGGGATATTGTGCCTTCATGACTTCCTCGCTTTCCCATTTCGCTTCTTCAGTTGAATGATTCCTCCATAACACTTTGACTAATAGAACTCGTTTATTCCTTAACTCCTTCACTTCACGAGCCAATATCTCCGTTGGTTCTTCATCGTATGTTAAATTTGGCCTTACTTCGATGCTGTAGGTTGGAATAATATGAGAAGGATTTGATTGGTACCTCTTCAGCATGGAAACATGAAAGATATTGTGGATCTTACTCAACTCTGGCGGTAAAGCAAGTCTATAGGCAATTGGTCTAATTTTATCTAAGATCTCATAAGGTCCAATAAACCTAGAGCTTAACTTGCGCTTCTTTCCAAATCTGAAGACCTTTTTCCAAGGGAAAACCTTAAGAAGCGCCTTGTCTCCCACTTCGTACTCTATGTCTCTCCTTTTGAGATCTGCATATGATTTTTGCCTATCTGAAGCCATCTTCAACCTTTCTTGTATAATCGTCACCTTTTCTTCTGTTTCTTTGACTAACTTTGGTTCCACTAGCTTATTCTCACTGAGTTTTGTCCAACACAATGGTGTTTGACACCTTTTACCATAAAGTGCCTCATAAGGAGCCATTTCAATGCTTGACTGATAGTTGTTGTTGTAGGCAAACTCCATCAATGGTAGGTATTTTTCCCAACTTCCCTCAAACTCTATTACACAGCCCCTCATCATGTCTTCCAAAATCTGGATCACCCTTTCTGATTATCCATCAGTCTGAGGATGAAAAGCTGTGCTGAAACTAAGATTGGTACGCAAAGCTCTTTGCAGACTACCCCAAAATGAGAAGTGAACCAGGGGTCCCTATCTGAAACAATTGAGACTGGCACTCTATGAAGCGGTACTATTTCATTTACATATAACTTCGCTAACTTGCTTAATGGGTAGTCCCTCCTGATGGGCAAGAAGTGAGCTGACTTCGTTAATCTATCCACAATCACCCACACAACATCATATTTTTTGTGTGTCAAAGTTAACCCAATCACAAAATCCATGGTTATTCATTCCCATTTCCATTCTGGAATCGTGATTGGCTGTAACAACCCTGAAGGTATCTGATGTTCTGCCTTGACTTGCTGACATGTCAAGCACCTGGTGGTGAATTATGTGATCTCATTTTTCATACCTGACCACCAATACTTATTCTTCAAGTCATGATACAACTTGTTACTTCCTGGGTGCATGACATATTTTGTCTCATGTGCATCCTTTAAGATCCTCTGTCTCAAATCTTCCACATTAGGTATGCATAATCGACCTTGGTAGTATAAACTGTTATATGAACTAATTGTATAATCAGGTCTCTCCCCCTTAGAGACTGACTCAGCTATCTCAACTAACTTGTTATCTTGTTTTTTTGCATCTTTGATTTCTTGGTTGAGAGTCGGACGAATGTGTAATTCTGCCAAAATCTTTCGGCTTAATGCTTCGGCCACAACATTGGCCTTACCTGGATGGCAGTCGATCACACAATTGTAATCCTTGATCAACTCTAGCCATCTTCTTTGTCTTAAGTTCAATTCCTTTTGGGTAGGAATATACTTTTAACTCTTGTGGTCGGTGTAAATAAAACACTTTTCTCCGTACAAGTAATGGCACCATATCTTTAAAGCAAAAACAATGGCAGCCAGTTAAAAGTCATGTGTGGGGTAATTCTTCTCATGTGTCTTCAGTTGTCTAGAAGCGTAAGCTACTACCTTGCCATTTTGCATCAGTCCACACCCCAGTCCATTGTGAGAAGCATCACTATAGATGACATATTCCTTATCAGGGACTGGTTGTGTCAAAACATGAGCCTCAATCAACATCTTCTTAAGTCTCTCAAAGTTGTTCTGACATTTCTTTGTCCACTCAAATTTCACATCTTTCCTCAGTAATCTAGTCAAAGGAGAAGCAATCATTGAAAAGCCCTTAACAAACCTCCTATAATAACCGGCCAAAATGAGAAAACTCCTTATTTCTGTCACATTACGAGGAGGCTTCCAACTAATAACTGCCTCTACTTTGCTGGGATCAACTTTGATGCCATTTACTGACACAATATGTCCAAGGAAAGCCACATCATTAAGCCAAAACTCATATTTTGGGAGCTTGGCATAAAGCTTCTGTTCCTTGAGGGTCTGCAAAACTATCTTCAAATGTTGACCATGTTCTTCCTTATTCTTGGAATACACTAAGATATCATCAATAAAAACTGCCACAAACATATCCAAATATAATCTGAATATTTGGCTCATCAAGTCCATAAAGGTTGCCGGAGCATTTGTCAAACCGAAAGGCATCACCAAAAACTCATAATGCCCATATCTGGTTCTAAATGTTGTCTTAGCTATGTCATCTATCTTAATTTTTAATTGGTGGTACCCTAATCTCAAATCAATCTTAGAGAAAACTCCTACACCCTTTAGCTAATCCAAAAGATCATCAATTCGTGGTAACAGATATCTGTTCTTAATAGTCACCTTGTTCATCTGTCTATAATATATGCACAACCTTATAAACCCATCTTTCTTCTTTACAAACAATACCGGTGCACCCCATGGAGACACACTTGCTCTAATAAAACCTTTATCTAATAACTCTTGCAGTTGTGCCTTTAATTCCTTCAACTCTATCGGTGCCATTCTATACGGTGCAACTGATATTGGTGTTGTACCTGGAGTGAGCTCTATAGAGAATTCAATCTCTCTATCGGGAGGTAGCCCTGGTAGGTCATCTGGGAACACTTCTGGGAATTCATTCACTATAGGGATATCCTTAAGATCTGGACCTCCCTTCTTAGTATCAATCATGTGAGCTAAGTAGGCCTCACATCCCTTTCTGATCATTCTTTGAGCCTTCATCATAAATATCACTTGAGCAGGTGGTAGAAACCTTTCGCCTTCCACTACTACCTCTTCTAGTTCTAGAGTTTTAAGAACAAATGTCTTAGATCGATAGTCCACTACTGCCTCATGTGTAGAAAGCCAATCCATGCCCAAGATAACATCAAACTCGTGGAATGACAATTCAATCAAATCTGCTAAAAATTCTTTCCCATGCACTATCAAAGGGCAACTTTTGTATACTCGATTAACAATCACACTGTGTCCTAGGGGATTTGTGACCTCAATATCATATTCTAGATTTTCGCTCGTCATACTGTTTTGACTAGGTGTGCTCGTGCATAAAACTAAGTCATGTAAAGAAAACATACCCACAATCACATCAGTGGCTTTTTGGTCCTCTCTGACCTTCATAGCATATGCCTTAACTGGAGTTCTGCTGGGTCCCGACCAGTTGATTGTTTCTGATGTGGCCTAATTAGGTCCTGCTCGACCTCCTCTAGCCTGAGTCTGATTCTGAACCCAAGCTAATCCTGCAGTCTGTGTAGGTGCACTAGTAGTCATCAGAAGGCAATCTCTTTTCATATGGTTCTTGGACCCACATCTAAAACAAGCACCTGTGACCATCCAACATTCTCCTCTATGGCTTTTGTGGCAGGTACCACAAATTGGAGTGCTCTCTTGGGTAGCCTGGGTATGTATGCTACTGGCTACAGATGTAGCCCTGGAGGGCTACCCCCTCCTGTGTAGTCCACCAGGTGTATAACTCCTATTATGTCCCTGACTCCTTCCATGAGACTGTCCTGGGTAGTATCGACCTTTCTTGCTTATAGATTGGACCACTTGAGTTACTGTCTGCTTAAAAGCTTCTTCTTCTCTCTTTCTCTTTCTCTTTTCAACACTAACCGCGGATGCAATTAGTTGAGTAAAGTTGACATGCTGAAGTGCAGTCACAAAATCCTCAATCTTTGTATTGAGGCCATCCTCAAATCTTCTACACTTATCTCTCTCACTCGTGATAATCTCTGAAGCATACTTACTCAATCGAGTAAACTCTCTCTGATACTCTGTCACTGTCATCTTGCCTTGATTAAGGTTCAGAAACTCCCTCTTTTTTCTCATTTATGTAAAATGAAGGAACATATTCTTCCTTGAACTCAGTGATAAATAATTCCCATGTCATAGGCTTTGGAGCCTCTGATTTCAAAAGAACTGACTTCCACCAATCATAAGCATCTTCCTGGAGTAGAGATATGACATATCTTGCCTTTTGGTTAGTAGGAACCTCAAGCTCATCAAGGACTCTTTCGGTCTTTTCTAACCAATATTCTGCTACAGCAGGATCATCATCTTTTGTACCTAGGAAATTTGTGGCTCCATACTTACGAACCTTGTCAATCTGTACTTTCAATTTTGGTGGTGGAGGTGGAGGAACTAAAGCAGGTTGTGGTACCACTCTTGCAATCTGTTGCAGCAAACCAGCCATCTGCTGCATCAAAGGGTTTTGGTCCTGCTCGGCATGTCCAGGAACCTGCTGGGTTGCGACTGGTATAGCATTCAGACCTTCAACACTAGCTACACACTGGGCTAGTTTGGTGCTCTAGTATTAGGAGAGCTATTGCTTTCAGTAACTTCATGCGCCTGAATTTCCATACTCTCTTCTAATCCTACAAGTCGACAGAGAAGTAGCCCATGTCAGAGTCATATGAAACATACAATTCATGCATGATAAACCTTTAGCCCACTTAGGTATAAGATTGCCTAAACCTGTGCTCTGATACCATTAAATGTAACACCCTCTCATATAGTTAGGAATAATCCCAACTATATAGGAGAATGTCACCTGTCTATTACCTTAAAATTCAATTGAATTAAAATTTCTTCCATTTTAGTTATTATATTTTCATATGTTAATTATTTATGTATATATTTATTTTTTTCATGATAGCAATATATCATTCAATTAATGAATCTATTTTATATATGGAATTAACAAATCATGGCCATATCTTCAAACATAAGTTTGGGTTTTCACTGTCCTGATGTTTAGAAAATACTTATGATCCAAACAAAATTACATATTCCTATCATAAAAAGACATATAAAACTTTTGAAAAACCATAATTATACTTATCACCCATGACATGAGGACAAGAACAAAATGTAAAGCATCAACCCTCTAACGTGGATTTACTTTATTTGACTATGTATGGGCTTGCTTCTCTTCCTGTCAACTTCTCTCTAAAGGCTCTGAACCTGCGTATGGGAAAATACCCACACGCTAAGCAACCTAATGCTTAGTGGTACATATGTGCATAAATATTCACACATACACTTATGATATATCATAAAAATTTCATGTTCATATTATCCAATTTTGCATATAAATAATCATAAATAATAATTCATATATCACAATCCTTTTTATAGCAATATATATATATATATATATATATATATATATATATATATATATATATATATATATATATATATATATATATATATATATATATATATATATATATATATAAGGAAATCAATTTATCATATATCAATATGGAATATTGCATACCTGGTTTACTGGTTCAACACACATACATGTCATAATTTACAAAGGTAAATTCATATTCATTCCTCATTTATAAATTCTATTTCCTTGTTTCATTTACTTGATAACTGATTTTTTTTCATATTTCTTTTCTTTAAAATATTTTATATTTTATAGCCCCAAAACTTTAAATCTAGATTATTTGGATGCGGATTGTGAAATAGGAGTGCTCTCACCCGAGCTTAAGTCACCTTGCTCACTATCTGTATGTGTCTATATAAGTGCTCAACCGAGCTTCTCAAATGAAAAGCACTCTCAATCGAGTTTAAGCCATCTTGACTGAGTAAAATAAATAATTGCATGCATTTAGGATCAAGGGCGCTCTCACCCGAACTTAAGCCACCTTGTCCATATAATAAAATTTTTCATATCATCATAAATTTGTACGGTACCGTAAACCCCTCAATGACATGTCATCTATCCTATTTCTAGTCCTAGATTAGAGAATTGGGCTTAACTGATGTCATCATCTTATTGTTTACATAATTCATCAAAATTCACATATTCATAATAATTTTTAGTTTACATGCCCTATACATATAAAAATTTCTCAATCTCATTTGAAACCTCAAACCACAACACATCATATTAATTTAGTCAATACATAATAAGAATTTTAAATATAACTATTATCATATTATTCAAAATTAAAACATATATATGTGTGTGTGTGTGTGTGTCACCCATTATTTAAAATACCAAATTACTAAATTTTTATTTCTGGATAGATTCCTACGTTGATTTTGGATTGCACCTTTCACCTATTTTTGATTCAAATTTGACCTTGTGGTATTTTATGAATTTTTAGACTAATGTCTTATCTTTCATATACAAAAAGAATCATATACATCTGAATTTACTAGCTAAAATTATGTCCAAATAACCATATAGTGCTCAGTTAAAATATGTCAAGTATTTTTCAGAATATTTATAGGTCCGAGATTTTGTATCAAATTTTAGGTCCAACATAAATCCTAACTAGCATTTATACTCTTCATAAAGTTTTTGTATCTACGTGTCTAATTTAATTTCCAACTAGTTTCATCCCGATCTAAGTTCCATAAAAAAGATATAACAAAAAAACCATAGAATATTCAAAAAATAATTACCCAAAATTTTCTGAGTACTTTCAAATCCGAGATTTTATAAAAAATTTTATACTACTTAGAATCAGATATAGCATTTACACTATTTATAACAGTTTCAAACTATGTATCTAGTTTTCTTGCCAACTGATTTCATCCAAATCCAAGTTCCAGAACAAAAGATATAATCAAAATATCATAGAAGATTCATAAAATAACTACCCAGAATTTTCTGGGTACTTTTAAATCCGAGAATTTGTAGAAATTTTTAGACCAATTTAGAGTCAGATATAGTATTTATACTCTATATAAAAGTTTTAGGTCTATGTGTCTAGTTTCATTTCCAACTGATTTCATCCCGATCCAAGTTCCATAACAAAAGATATAATTAAAATACCATAGAATATTCAGAAAATAACTACCTATAATGTTCTGGGTACTTTTAAATTTGAGAATTTGTAGAAATATTTAGACCCACTTAGAGTCAGATATAGCATTTATACTCTGAATAAAAGTTTTAGTTCTATGTGTCTAGTTTCATTTCCAACTGATTTCATCCCGATCCAAGTTTCAGAACAAAATATATAATCAAAATACCATATAATGTTCAAAAAATAACTACTTAGAATTTTCTGGGTACTTTTAAATCTAAGAATTTGTAGAAATTTTTAGACCAACTTAGAATCAAATATAGTATTTACACTTTTCATAAAAGTTTTAGGTCTATGTGTCTATTTGCATTTCCAACTAATTTCATCCCGATCCAAGTTTCAGAACAAAAGCTATGGTCAAATGCATTAAGACTGTTTCAGATGAATTTTAACAAAATCAACAAACACAATAAGTTATTCGTTCAGTCTTCCTTCAACATCAAATATCATTGTAATGTAAATAAAATGCACAAAGAAATAAATATGCTCATATGTACAAACCTTGACACAATGAAGTCTTAACCTCTTCAAACCTTAAGTTATTATAGTTGTTTTAAGTTTTTGAAGAAAGGAAGAGGAAGGAGAGGAAGAAGAAAATAGGTGGAAGAAGAGAAAATTTGTGTATGGAAGAGTGGGAGAGAGGCTAGGATTCTGAAATTTGGAAAAAAAAAAAGAAAATAATATTTTTATACTCATAGTAAATACCCTATTAGGTCCCCCTTGTTTTTGCCAAATATCCACTTAAATCCTTGTTTTTTATCTTATTATTATTAACTTACCCAACCTTTCTATTTATTTTATTTAACACACATAACTTAATAAAAATTCACTTATAAATATTTTTATTATATTTTATTTCTAAATTTAGTCTCAAATAAGTTTAATTATGATCATTAAATATGTTAATTATTCAAGCCTAAATTGACGAGCGTTACAACTTAACTCTAAGTTTTGGGTTCAAACTAAAAGCTTGCTTATATCTTAATATAAATAAAAATCTAAATAAGGAATTCAATATAAATTAAGTAATTATGTGTTACTTTGATATTTATCTACTTTTACTTATTTATTTTATTATAGGAGAGTCAAATATTTCTATAATTTTAATTATATTTTATATAAAAAGAAATTTTCAAAATTTTGAATGAGTTATTTCTCTTCCATGCACTCATTAAGCTTCACCTTGTTCCAATTTTCTGTTTCGGTTCTAATTCTCATAGAAGGTAATTTTTTAAAAGCATGAACTTAGCAACCTTTGTGATGGATGGATGGCAACAACCATTTTGCCTTTCTATATAGTACCTTTTTTTTTTCTCAAGAGGGATAGGGGTGCTAGTTATGACATTTTATTTTATGACTTTTTTTCTCTAAACACCATCATTTTATTGACACAAATAATAAATGTATAAGTAGATTCTATAAAAATATTGTGACTCTTATAAAAAAATTAGCAGTAATTTTATAAAAATAGTGAGTCTTTTATAAAAATTATCATTAGATTGTCTAAAAAGCTGATTTTTAACGTCATTAAGACACTTATTTTAATTATATTTATTAGAAACACCATTAAATTAGCATCACGATAGACTTTTTTTTTCTTGTAGTAATTTTTTATATTATGTTCTCTATTAATAAAATTGAATGGAATATCAAACCTAAGTAATGACTAAATGACGGTTCAATTAGTCCAATAAAATTTGATTGGATTTTGTTTTATACAAAGTTAAATATTTATGAAAAATTATAAATCATGAGTAACATTTATTTTTTGATGCTGAAATTTTAAGGCATATACTATATTATAATTGGACATGTTGTAATTAATTATGATATGAGAGGTTAATGTAAAAAAATATTCCATAATGAGATAGGTGGGGCTTAAAGCAAGCCATACAACCACTGAAATTCACTAATTTGGTTGGCTTAACAACATCTATAACTATATAATACACCTACAAAACGCGTGCCAAAATAGTGACATTTTAGTTATTCTACGATCACTTGTAAATTTCATATGTATATTGGCCTCCTTATCCTTTTATTTCATTGAATTCTAATCAATCTTTATGTGGATAAAGAAATAAGAAACTAATATTATATGTCAAGAATAAAACTAAAACAAGCAAGAAGAAGGACCTTCCCACATATTGGAATGTTTAATTGGGACAATACTTCATTATCATATTCAAGTGTTTAACTGGATTACAACTAAGCAATAATCTTCCATGGCATAGGTCTTTCACGTGGATTTGACTAAGAATGATGTGCAATTAATATGAAGGACCATTTGCATGATCGTATAGGTGATGCTAGAGGAGACTACGAATGAGGATTATCCAAATAATTAATATAATATGAAAATTAGGTGGCAATATAGCAAATATATGCATTTGATAAAACCCTAGACCTCCATTTTGTTACTTGGGCTCATACCTCAATCTTAATCTTATTGTGATCAATCTCAGACTTCAGTAGACCTGATTTTTTTTATTTATTTATAAAGTAGACCTGAATTTTATTAATTACATTCAAATCTCAATCTCAGTTATGTCTTCCAAGTTATACATAGTATTTTTTCTTCTTTTTTTTTTAATATGAAATTACTAAGATTTGAACACATGAACTGTTATACTATACAATAGAGACTCGACACTGCTGAGTTACTAGTCTCATGATTGAGTGTATAGCATTTTAATCAAGAGTAAACACTAATTTCTTAATCATATATAATGTAAGAGATCTCTGTGTCAGATTGGATTAGTGGAGCTCCAACAATCTGCAAAACAAACTAGTCAAGGTGGAGCTAATCCACCGTATGCACTCCAATGATTTTGTTAGACCCTTAACCCTGAAATGCTAAATCTTTTTATTTTCCTCATGTGTCCTCTTCTATTTTCCTTTTTGGCTCTGGGCGCTATTTCCTTTGACCTCTTATCAGACCAATTTCTACCAGTTTCCTTTTGGGTGAAAGGTTCTCATACCCATCGTCTGGAACCCCATTTGCTTATGCTCATGCTACCATTAGGGAATCATCGATCAGTCAGTTTTTCATTCTAGGCTCCCCTGAGGTCCTATTGAGGCCTATAGCAAACATGTACTCATTAAAGAAATGTGGCCAATTAATTCAATAAGCATAATGCCACAAGTCCCAAGTAATAGGGGACCATTAAGAAAACAATAGCTATTAAGAAGATGACAACCATGAAGATGACGGTGAAGACCGAAGAAGAAGAGGAAGAAAAAAGATGATGATGATGATGATGATATTCAGGGAAAGGGAGATGGTGACAACTAAGAAATTGCTAAAAGTATGAATATGACTTCGAAAGAAGCCATTAAATAAGTTACAAAGCTTCCAAATCCTGAGAGGGCATGAAATACCTAAAGTCATACAATTTCACTCCACTCCACAATTTATGTGGTTTTCACATCCCTCAAGTATCACAGCTGTCATATCTGAATAGTTTTCTGCTACTTTGGATTGATATGTGCACTTCAAGAATTTTCCCAATTTGCTTGCCCCTAATTGTACCATTGTCCTTTATAGGCTTTGTTGTACTTCGATATGCGCATATTCATCCCATCCATAAGCAAAAATCGTTTATATGTCCTATAATTGGTCTTTAACTCTCATGCAGCTTAAACATTCTTCTGAATTTATCTTCGAGTATCTACTGCCTTTTTTCCATCATTTTGAATTTCTCTTCCAAAAATTTGCTACCATACAACACTTATAAAAATAAAATGATATTTCCTCCGTTTCAAAATAAATATCGTTTAAGAATTTTATTTTTGTTCTAAAATAATTAATGTTTTACAATTATCTATAAATAATAATTATTTTTACCTATTATACTCTTATTTATAGCTCACTTTTCAATACAAATACTATTTATTATAGCTCCATCTTCTATACTACTACTAATTATAATTAAATTATCTAAGGGTAATATAGTATTATATATATATATATATATATATATATATTAAACATATTCCTTAATTATTTTACAAAAATCGAAAATGACTTCTATATAAAGACAGATAGAGTATCACAAGATAAAATGATAGTTTTAGGGTTGAATTGAGATTTTAGAAGTAAAAATAAAAATATTTGGCGTTTCTTTTTATATTGAATTTATCTATATACAACATCATAAATCAAGTCTAAACAAATACCTTTCACATATAAGTTAACAATTGTTACAAAAGAAAAGTTAATTGCCATTAAACAAAATATATATTACAACAAACTAGAAAGATACATGGTATTATGGTAGAATTACAAAGACAAAAGACAACCTAAAGATAAACAACCCACTTCCGTTCATATCATCTCTCCTCTTCAGAACCTGGAGGAAATAAGACAACAGTGGAAAGAAGGGTTGGGTCTGTTTTATTATTTTTTGTTTCCATAATGCTGCTCCACAGAAAAACAAGAGCAGAAAACAGTGGACAAGCCATATATCTACAGGATTAAAACAAACATATTTAGTGGGACCATTGCTCCTGCTATAACTTGATCGAATGTAAGTTATATACAGAAAGTAAACTGCCTACAAGACACTAACTTTAAGACGGCATAGCAGGGTTTATCTCCCTGTTAAGAACTGTGTCAAATATCAGTTCATGCAGGAAAATTTCCTATTCATACAATAGTAAAAGAAAAAGAAATTTAAAAGAAAAACTGTGATCAAAGTTGAAAAGCAATAAAATCACAGCCTTTTGGATGTAAAGGAATGGAGCAAATTCAAATTGATTAATTTTCAAGTTTTCCCATCTGAGTTGTAGGAACTGTGTGGTGGGGTTGCAGAAGTAGAACTCCCTCCATCTCCCCCATGACTTCCTCTGTTTGTTTTCAGAGCTTCCCCTGCTTTTGATATCATAGAGGCAAAAGTTTTCACCGCCCTTTCAAATATCTGAGCTTTGATCTTACCTCTTTGAGGAGGACAAATTTTTTTCTTCTCCTTTTTAGAGTTTGAATAATTTGTCGACATAGCCTCAATCAGGGGGATGATCTAGAAAATAAATAAATATAAGAGCAAAAACAGAGCAGAATATAAACAGAGAAAATAGATATTGAATAATTTCATGAAAAAAATAATAATAAAACAAATTAAGATCATGTAAGAGGAGAAGCAGAGATCAAGGTTGAGAATATCCTTACTATGTGAATTAATAGAGAATAAGGAGAGTCTCTACTGAGTAACAAACAGAAAAGGACTAAAACGAAAAAGAATTACAAAAACAAATATATGCACACTACGTGTTTGAGAATTTGGGTAATCGAATATAAAGTTTTTTATAGTCTGCGAGGAGAATTGGACGGTTGGAGATCAGAGTAGAAGGTGAAGACTCGCATATATAGAGGCTAAGAATTTTTTTTTTTTAACTGAAACATATAGAGCTACGATTAATCCTGAGCTAACTCAATTAATATCCCCATCTATTTATTGTAGAATTATGTTAAACCCAAGGGAAAATATATCATATCTCAAATTTATATTATTTTCTATTTAAAAATATTGTTAATTTGTTAAATATAATTTATTATTTTTTAATATATATATATATATATATATATATATATATAATACCGAATATAAAAATATTGTTAATTTGTTATGTATATTTTAGAGTACATTATAATGTAGATGAATATGAATTTGTGTTGTATATGTCTATCAAGAGAGCAATTACACTTTCTCATGCTCAATCTTACTCTAAATTGTATTCGAACTATGTCTAATCAGGTTCATACATATGAAAAACATACTCAAAAATGGGTAAGCAAGTATCTCAAAAAATTGTTAATTTAACAATAAAAAGAAAAGCAAAATACGTTTTAAGGTTTATAGTATTTTTTTCTAGTCTTTAATATTTTTATTCAATTTTATTGAGTCATTTAACTTTTATTTTTTTGATTATTAATCATTTCTTAATTGAAGTAAAAAATAGTGTTTTATTAAAAAAAATTTTTTTTGTTTTTGCAAACGTTGAAATCTTATATAGCTTGTTGCGCCTCCCTGCTAAGCTTTTCATGTTATATATATATATATATATATATATATATATATATATATATATATATATATATATACATCACTCATCATTATATTTTTGGAGGTTAATTTTTTCGATAATTATTAGATTTTTTATAACTTGCAGCAAAAAAAAAAACTATTAAATTTTTTATTCTATAAAATCACTAAATAAATTTTTTTTTATAAAATTCACTTCCTGCCACTCTTGCCCAAATAGTAGCCGAAAGGTTGGCATGACTACTAATGTAGCAATAAATTTTTATCACGTCACACCACGTCATATGATACATAAATATGAATCCTAAATTTCTTATCACGTTGCCATGGGGACAAAAATAATTTCAGTTACAGTCACTGAATTTATATTTGAATTGCATTTAAGTTAAAAAAAAACAAATTCATTTTTCAACTCTTTTCATTGTACTCAAAATTTTCAAGTATTTTTTCACTCAATAAATCAGTTTTTCTGACTGAAATATAATTAAGATATAAGTTCAATGACCATAATGTGATAATTAAAGTTAGAGTTGATGCTTACATGTTATCTAATGTGGCGTGATGTGGCAAAAATATGATGTTATGTCAACTTTGATAAGTTTTGAACATGTATCTCATATATATGACAACATAATTATAAAATTTAATCAAAACTAAATCACATGGAATATCCTATGTAATTTAAAATAGGATTGAATCATTCAATGGAAGAAGTTAATTGTCTTTGTTCGTAACTCTTGATCTTCCTAATTGTGAATTTTTTTTCTTTATTAGGTTGTAGCGAACCACAATAATCCAAAGTTAGCATTGCCTCTAAGAGTATTCATCCAAAGAAAGAAGAAGAAGAAGAAGAAAACTTCAAAGGAAATAGGGTGATAAAATCCAAAATGCTAGCTTTGAAAAATTGTCTTATAAAAGAAAAAAAGGATATAAGAAAAATAACTCTGATTTTTTTAAGGGGACAACCAAGAAATTGACTCATTAAAAGAAGTATTTATGCTTTTCCTAATCCTTTTTAGGGTTAAAAAAAGCCCTAATGGCTCATTTCTTTAAGGTATATAGTCTAATATTGACAAAGTCAACAATCCTAAAATAAATTGTATTTGGCTTATTTTTATAACTCATATAAAATTCTCAATTCTCTTTCTATTTTATTTGAATCTTATCCAAAACTCATTTTACATTTTCTTCAATTCCTCTATGCATGTGACCTAATATGTTTTCTAGTCATATGATAGCTCAAGTCTTTGGAGGAATCTTAATTCAATTAGGATTCTATAAGTCAAACTTAAAATTTCTTAACTTAGTAGATCATGAGCAGTATCTAACAACACATCATGACCGCCTAATCAATCAGAAAGTCTGTGGTTTGACTTTTAATCCTTTCATCGATAATTATCATGCAATTCGTCATTTCATCAAACTATACCTCATTTGTTTAGAGCATGAGCTGTGTATCAACTCCCACTAGATTGCATTAGATTGACTACGTCACATCTAGTCCAAATAATATTAGTTATTGTCTATGAGATTCATGACTCTATTTGACATGTCCTTAAAGACCTTATTCAAGACTTATCCACCTCAGCAAAAGATGTCTAAGTAATGATCTCTACAATAAGTCATATGTATATTGTCCCTCTATTAGGAGTGGTGAATACTTTATTAACTACTCAACTATCTTCAAATACCTCATGCTATACCCAATCACCACCTTATGAACAACCTCTAAGAGGCAACAAGGAATGAAGTCAAAGTATAGGATTCAGTATCCATGATAACCTTGAGCATCTCAAGTCTAAGGATACTTAGATTTGAGATGAGATTATCACTAACATTGAATAGATATCCATGTGATTGTCTCATAGCAGGTCATCCAATGTACTTGGCTTTTCTAGTAAGCATCCATATGTTAACTCTAAATCTCATGTCTTCACCTTATGAGATCAACTATTTGACCTAGTCAAGTAATATAACAAGTGCTAATATATTCAAATTAATAATGTCTCATCTTGTTAATCCTATGACTAGAGATAATTTAGATATAAACACAATTATACATTATTGGAATCTCACTATCATGATCTTATAATGATTTCCTTCATCTTGTGTTACATACTAAAGACTTCATTAAACGGTTTAAGATTTATATCAATTCATATGCAATTAATACAATATAATGAAAATGCCTTTTTATTAATAATAAATGAGTATATCAAGTGTCTAAAGTGATTGCCTTTAGGTCACTTCTCTAATAATCTCCCACTTTCACTAAAACCAAACACTTTTATACATTATATCATAAGTACATGATTATCATGTTTCTTTTGGAGAAGTGGCTTAGTTAAAGAATCAGTTATATTCTGATTAGTGGAAACTCTTTATATCATTTCATCATGTCAACTAGTGATTTCCAAAATCAAATGACAATGTGTGAGTACAAGTTTGGATCATTAATGGGATTGTCGTTCCTTTTTTGTGCAATGGCTCCATTGTTATCACAATACAAGAGTATTGGATCAACAATGCTAAGAACTACTTCTAACTTTGTGATGAATTTTCTTATCCAAATTGCTTATTTAGCTACCTCAAAAGATGTAATATACTCTACTTCAGTTGTGGAATATGCAGTTGTCTTTTGTTTGGAATCCAACTAACTGCACCGCCATTTAATGTGATAACATATCCTGATTGGGATTTGGACTTATCCTTGTCAGATTGAAAGTTGACATTTATATACCCGCTTACTTTAAGCTTACCATCTCTATAAACCAAGAATGCATCCTTAGTTCTTCTCAAGTACTTAAGGATGTTCTTGACATCTACCTAATGTCCCTCATCGAGATCTGACTGATATCTTATAGTGACACTCAGAGCATATGATACATAAGCTCTAATACATAACATAAAATATATGATGGATCCAATAGTCGAAGCATATGGAATCCTACTCATGTGTGTTCATTCATCCCGTGCCTTTGGACATATGGATTTAGAAAGGGTAATTCCATTAGTCATAAGAATTAATCCTCTCTTATATTGTTCCATGTTAACTCTCTTTAGCATCTTATCTATGTATGGAGACTGAGAAAGACCAAAGAACCTTTTAGATCTATCTCTATAGATCTTAATCCCCAATACATAAGTTGTTTCTCTAAGGTCTTTCATAGAGAAATTCTTAGAAAGCCAAATTTTGACTAATTGAAGAATTGAGATATTGTTTCCTATAAAAAGTATGTTATCTACATACAATATTAAGACTACAATTGCTTTCCCACTAACCTCTTGTAAACACAGGATTCATCCATATTTGTGAGAAACCAAACTCTTTGATTTTCTCATCAAATCGGAAGTTCCAACTCCTAGAGATTTGCTTCAATCCATAAATGGATCTTTGCACTTTGCATACCTTTTTGCCATCACTGGATCTAAAACCCTCAGGTTGTGTCATGTGCATATCCTCAGTCAAATGTCCATCAAGAAAAGTTTTTTTACATCCATTTGTCAAATCTCATAATCACACTGAGCTATAATGGCTATGGTTATGGATTTAAGCATAACAATTGGAGAGAAGCTTTTGTCATAGTCAACACCTTGTTTTTGATGATATCCTTTAGCTACTAGCCTAGCTTTATAAGTAACTATATTAACTTCCACGTCGGTCTTCTTTTTGAAGACCCATTTGCACCCAATGGGTTTAATCCCTTTAGGTGGGCTAATCAAAGTCCATACTTGGTTTTTATACATGGAATCCATCTCTGACTACATAGCTTTTAGCCATCTGTCAAATTCTGAACTATTTAGAACTTCTTCATAGGCAGTAGGCTTATCATCCTTTATAAGCAATATGTCATTTTGTTCACTTATTAGAAATCTATATCTTTTAAAAATAGTGATTATCCTACTTGATTTATGAAGAACTTGTGTTTCAGAAGGTGTAGTAGTTACTTCATCTGTATGAGTAACTGATTCGGGTTTTATCAATTGATTTGCATATGTTTCAGTATCTTAGACTTCATCAAGTTCAGTCTTGCTCCCATTATCTTCTTTTAGAAGAAAATTTTTCTCTATGAAGACAACATGTTTGAAACAAACACTTTTTTGTTCCAAAGGGTGGTAGAATTGATATCCAAATGATTCTTTTAGATATCCCACAAACATAAACTTATCAAACTTAGCTTCTAGCTTATCTGACATTATATGCTTCACATAAGCAAGACAACCTCATGCTTTTATGTGTGAAAGAATAGGCCTCTTGTTATTCCATAGCTCATATGGAGTAACATCAACTGACTTAAAAGGAAATTTGTTTAATATAAACAATATTCTTTAGTGTATAACCCTAAAAGGACTTAGATAGTTTTGCAAAACTCATCATGGACTTTACCATGTCTAACAAGGTTCGGTTTCTCCTTTCAACCACACCATTGTGTTATGGCATGTAAGGTGGAGTCCATTAAGATAAAATCTCATTATCTCTTAGAAAACCTTGAAACTACTGGCTTAAATATTCATTACCTCGATCTAATATAAATGTTTTAATACTTTTGCCAAGTTGTTTCTCTATTTCATTTTTGAATTATTTCAACTTTTCAAAGGCTTCAGATTTGTATCTCATCAAAAACAAGCACCCAAATCATGAGTAATCATCAATAAAGGTAATGAAATAGATAAAACTACCTCTAGCGTCCATTGGCAGTGGTCCACATACATCTGTATGTATAAGGTCTAATAGCTCATTGACACATTTACCCTTTCCACTAAAAGGTGGTTTTGTCATCTTGCCTAATAAATAAGATTCACATGTATCATATGATTCATAATCAAATAACCTTAAGTCACATTTCTTGTGTAACTTAGTCATGTGCCTCTGATTTATATGGCCAATGTGATAATGCCATAAATATGATGGTTTTTGTTTATCAAACTTTTGTATTTTATTATTGATATTGAGGATTGAATTAGACATGTCAAGAATATAAATTCCATTACATAATGCGTTAGTTCGATAAATAATATCATTCAACCATATTGAGCAACCATTGTCATTAATAGTTAAATGAAAACCTTTTTTTTTTATTTAAGCAAGAAACATAAGTTATATTATTTGTTAAAACTGTAACATAATCACAATTATCTAATTCTAAAACAAACTCACTAGGGATTGTCAATACATAAGTTCCTACAGTTAATGCAACAACTCTTGCTCCATTGCCAACACGTAGGTTTGACTCTCTTTTCTTAAACTGTTTATTGTTCCTTAGGCCTTACATATATGTGCATATGTGAAACTCACATATGGTATCTAATACCCATTTATTATTATTAGAAATAGTATTAACCTCAATAATAAAAATACTTGAAGCAGAAGGTGCATCCAATGTATTATCCCTTTTATTCTTTAAAGACTTCATATAGACCTTGCAACTCATCTTCCATTGGAAACTCTTATTCAATACACATTGCATTAGAGATATCTCATATAGCTCGGTGTGAACTTGTTCATTTATTAGCTCCCTTAAAAGATACATAATGGTATTTGCATCCATAATCTCGTACTTCTTTTGAAGCTTAGGTGACATAGAGGCAAGCATAATGCAATCTGCCAACTCACTATTATCCACATGCTTCTTATATGCCAACAGTTCATCAACAGATGCAACGAAAGTGGCTCTTCCAAGAAATATGCCATATTTTTTACTTTGAGAACTATTCTCAAATTTCTTAGAGGAAAGCATAACGCAATCTGCCAACTCACTATCATCCACATACTTCTTATATGCCAACATTTCATCAACAAATACAAGGAAAATGGCTCTTCCAAGAAATAGGCCATATTTTTTACTTTGAGAATTATTCTCAAATTTCTTAGCCAATCAAAGAAGTTTGGTTCATTCAATTTATTGGATTCAAGAATTGATTGTAGGTTCATATTTGATGACATGATTCTATAAACTTAGATGTAAATAAAGATCATGTTAAGAGAATGTATTATATTTAAGATTATTAGGTCTTTAATAAATGTGCATTATAACTCTCACTATTTAATTATGAACCCATTGCCCTTATTATGAATTTAAGAGAACTAGTTGGAAGTCTCCTAGTGGGTCAATATCCAACATCACTAAGAATGACCTTATGTGTGCCTAACAAGCCACCTTAGGTCAAACAGGATGTCTATCTTTAATTTAGGTCTCATAATGGGTGTGCCCAATAAGCCACCTTAGATCAAGCAGGATGACTATGTCTTTAATTTAGTTCTCATCATGGGTGTGCCTAACAAGCCACCTTAGGTTCTTGCCATATTAATGGAAGATATTGGCCTTAATATTATTATGAGGGATTTTCTTTAATTTAGGTCTCATCATGACAATTTGGCATGCATAATATATCAATTCATCACATATAGATATACAAGATAGTTAAACTAGTTATATGATTATGATTATGGACATACTTAACATCATTTTTTCAAGCCATGAAAGGATTGATTATATCTCACCTAGGTAGATGCATGAAATTTCAACACCAAAATAAAAAAAAAAAACATTTTCTTATTCTAATGTTCTTTTGCTTTTTGCGCCATCTCATTGGCTTCTTACTCCTTTGCATTTCAATTCTATTCTAATCATATGTAATCTAATTACATAAATTCTTTATAAGAAAACTCAAGTTATATTTGAGGGGGAGTAATATAAGAAGAGAAATATAATATAGAGAATAGAGAATGCAGGGACTCACAAACCCTATTTCCCAAAAATAAAATTTAATGTATGATCAATCACATTGGTCTAATCCATAATCATGTCATCATGACATTCTATACACCCCTAGTATGCATTCTCTAATGCAAAAATAAAAGTAATATATTAAAGTAACAATTTGGGTTCCCTTTGCTTAAACTCCATAAACTTTGTTTTGATTGTTTGTCCTTTAATGAAATTAATCATAAATGTATTATTTAATCTCATTAAATAATCATTTGAATATTTAAAAATACTTTCTAAAAGGAAATCATGCAAATTAGACATACATTTGATCATATAAAAAAATTTCCTAAAATTGTCTACCATGCCAACTAGGTTTTTACCAATTTATTGCATGCAACATTTAAATATGAATTTAATAATTAAATCATATTAAATATTAAATCCACATATGACCAGTAGTTAATTCATAATTAAATTACCTTAATTAATTAGTTTTTTTATGTCAAATATGATTAAAAAATCCTAGTTACAATTACATACTAGAATCATAGTCAAACTAGGATTTAGAAAACCCTTTTCTAATTCAAATAAAATTTCATTTTAAAATTTTCAAAATTTCCATAACTCATTTTCATCACTATAAAAAACTTATAATCAATTTATACTAATTAAATTCATTCATTAGAAAATCTAAATCATTCATCATTCAACTATCAAACCAATTAATCAAAAATTGTCTAAATTAAATCATACATGAATTAGGATTCTTTAAAAACTTAACCACAAATTTAATTTGACTTCAATATGAAATTGACATCAAAATAAATCATGAATATTTCTTAAACATGAAATTAAGGTTTTGGTCATAAAGTTACATTCCATTAAATCAAACAACACAAAATTGTTTCATCACATGACATAGTTTTTGCCTTAGTTATTAGTTTTGTTTGTTCCATAATCAAAATAGATTTTTTCATCATAATAGGTGTTGTTCAAAAGTTAAAAATATAATAAATATTTTATAAATAAGTTTGAATAATCAAATTAACAAACCAATTCGAACAACCCCATGAAAGAACATAATTGGCAATACTAGGTTTCACAAACATTAAAATTTCAGCAACATATACAATTTCGAATTTCATGTTTAAATCAAATTCAAACCTTTTAATCATCATAAAAAATATCTAATATCACCATATTAACATGTCATTAAATTAACATTAAAGTTTTAGGCCAAACATAATCAAATTCATTTTTAATAGAATGAGAGAATCTAAGTCGTTTCTTTATAATCAATCTCATTGATACTTTAATTAAATCCAAAATTAATTAACATTGGGTGGCTCTAATATCATTGTTGGGTTTTGAACATAAATCTCATACATATAGCAGTGGAATTATAAAATTTAATCAAAACTAAAACTCATGGAATGCCCTATGTAATTTAAAATTGGATGGAACCATTCAATAGAAGAAGTTGAATACCTTCATTTGCAACTCTTGATCTTCCAGGTTGTGAACTTTTCCTTCTTTGTTGGATTGTAAAAAACCATAATAATTCAAAGCTAAGATTACCTCTAAGAGTATCCATGCAAAATAAGAAGAAGAAAACCTCTAAGGAGATAGAAAGACAAAAGTCCAATGTGTTAGCTATTAAAAATTGTGTTATGAAAGAGAAATAACTCTTATTTTTCTTAAGGGTGCAGTTACAAAATTGACTCATTCAAAGGAGTAATTATACTCTTTCTAATCTTTTTTAAGGTTGGAAAAGGAAAAGGCATAATGGGCCCTTTTCCTTAAAGTATATGGCCCAATGTTGACCAAGTCAACAATCCTAAATCAAATTAGATTTGGCTCATTTTTATAACTCTTATAAAAGGCCCAATTCTCTTTATATTTTACTTGGATCTTATCCAAAAACCATTTTGTATTTTTTTCATTCCCCTTATGTGTGTAACCTAATAGGTTTTCTGGTCATGTTGGCAGCTCAAGTCTCGAGAGGAATCCTAATCCAATTAGGATTTTATAAGTCAAACTCTTTTGACCCATATTTGATTTATAATCAATTTTCTTGACTTAGTAAATCATGAGTGGTATATAGCAACATATCATATCTATCCAATTAACCATAAAGTCAGTTGTTTGATTTTTAACCCTTCCATAGACAATTACCATGCAATTTGTCATTTCACCAAACTATACTTTTTTTGGTTCAGAGCATGGACTATGTCTTAACTCTCACTAGACTTACTATGTCACATTTTGTCTAAATGACATTAGTTGTTGTTTATGAGACTCATTTCTCTATTTGACATGTCCTTGAATACCTTCTTTAAGACTTGTTTGCCTCGACCAATGATATCTTAGTAATGATCTCTACAAGAGGCCATAGGTATACACTCTTTTTATTAGAAGTGGTGAATCCTTTATTGACTATTAAATTACCTTTAAATACCTCATGTTATACTCAATCACCACCCTATGAGCAACTTCTGAGAGGCAAGGAATGAAATCAAAGTATAAGATTCAATATCCAAGATAACCTTGAGCATCTCAGGTCTACGGATACTTGCACCATTGCTATGATGAGACTATCACTAACATTGAATAGATATCCATGTGATTATCTCATAGTAGGTCATGTAATGTACTTGCTTACTCTAGCAAGCATCCACATGTTAACTCTAAATATCTTATGTCTTCAACTTATGAGATCAGCTATTTGACCAAGTCAATGAGTATACCATGTGCTAGTCTATCCCGATTAACAACAACTCGTCTTGTTAATCCTATGACTAGGGATAATTTAGGAATAAATACAATTACACATTATAGGAATCTCACTATCATGATCTTATCATGATTTCTTTCAAGTTGTGTTACATACTAAGGACTTCATTAATCGGTCTAAGATCTATATCAATTCATATGCAATGAATACCAGATAATGAAAATGCTTTTTATTTATAATAAATGAGTATATCAAGTGCCTAAGGTTATTTCCTTTAGGACACCTCACAAACAAGCTTTCCAACAATCGACACAACCTCATTCATTGAAAGTGATTTTTGTGGGAAAAAATTGGTGATTTTTGTGGAACAAAAAAAATTAATAGTTATTTTGCAACAAGTTATAAAAAGTCTAGTCAGCATTCGCCTCTATCAACGTAATGCATTTTCATTAATTTTATTTAAAAGGAATGAGTTAACAATCACTAAAACAAAAGTTAGGTAATCAATAAAATCAAATAGGAGTGCAAAAATTTAATCAAGTACCCATGATGATGTATTTTTTATAAAAACAAAAATATAAGGAAAAATATGCAACATTGGGAAAATGTAATTTTGTTGGAAGGTCAGAGCGCTGAGTTTCCTCATAATTGCAATGATAGTTAACCATCAGTGGTCGTTATAGCCATCCTAAAGTTCAATTTTCAAAATTCTCAATCTAAATGGGAATTTCTTTTATTACTTTTAATTTTAAATTTATTTTTTTAGTGTTATAATCAAGTTGTCTATAGGATTATAAATGAACCAAGTCACTCATGAGATATTCAGGTATCATTAGAAAAAACTCATTCAAAATTGTTTGTTAATCTTAACAAGCTAAGTTCAAGTTCAAATATGAGCTTGAAAATCTTTTTGAGCTCAAGTTTGAGCTTAATACTATTTAGTTTGTTAGCTCACGAATATGTTCATTTAAGAGCTCATGAATATATTCATATAAAAGTTCATAAACATGTTAATTTGTTTAAATGTTCACGAATGTGTTTGTTTAAAAGCTCACAAACATGTTCATTTAAAAGCTTATGAATGTGTACATTTAAAAGCTCATAAATGTGTACATTTAAGGCTCATTTATATTATATTTTGTTATTAAGCTCGAACTTGAGCTTTTGTCATTATTAGTTAACAAGTTGAACTCTAGATTTTGTCATTATTAGTTAACATGTAATGCCCACTAGTTAGGACTTAGATAACATTTTTCGTAGTCTTTCTGCAAGTAAATTCGGTTTTATAAAGGAATAGTGATTAAAAACCTATAATGGAAAATTAAGTTGGGCTTTTATTTAGTTATGGTATAATAAATGTTTTAGGTTGGTTAGGCAGTAATGTGGATTTTGATATTGTGATAAGGGACAATGAGAAAGGTGGAGAAACCCACTAGAGATATTAGACACATGAGAAAGACTGATTATTAAGGCTCCAATTCAAATTTATACATATACGCATCTAAATTCGAATTATAATATACATGTGTGTTGTTTATACAATTGACTTGTAATTTGGCAAGAACTGATATTAAAGATGCTGGAAATATGATTATGCATCATATTAAGATTGGTATACACAATGAATATTGACAGTTGATGCTAATTGTGGATATGGCTTGAGAACTAAAGCATTAAACCTAGTTAAGTGATTAATTGATGTATTTCCATGTATTATGACTTGTTAAATGTTGTAATAAGTTGGAAGTGTTCATAGAAGTGGCTAGCATTGGTTAGCCTTAGTGCCATTGCATGTGGTGTGCATAATTGCCTTGAACTAATGTTGAAATTTGACACAGACTACAAAATCACGGTTGTGTCATGATGTTCACGCCTGTGAATGCTACCTCATAATAGGATCATGACTTTAGCCACAGGTAAACCATCTGTGAAAGGGGTCTTTATGACCGTGAATGAACATTCACACCTGTGAAGTCCTAAAACAAAAATTTATATTGAATTTTATGATGAACTAACATGGAATTGGTATGCACACACACCCTATAGGCTGAGATAAGACTATACATAGTACGATTACATTAACATGAACATGGATATGCTTATTATGCTATAAATCACAAGTTATTATATGGATATTACATAGAAAACACAAAATGGATTATGAAAGATATGGATAATCATATTTCAATCAATTAATGCTCATTCTCTATACAAGGACTAGCATAGGATAGATGACATATCATTGAGGGGGTTATGGTACCGTAGATTTTATCACATGAATTTATTATTTAGGGACAAGGTGACTTAAGCTCAAGTGAGAGTACTCTTAATCCCTTATGCATGTAGTTATTATATTTACTCAGTCAAGGTAACTTAAGCTTGGGTGAGAATGATCTTGACTTAAGAAGCTCGGTTGAGCACTGATACAAACAAATACAGATAGTGCGTAGGGCGGCTTAAGCTTAAGTGAGAGCGTATCTATTTCACAACCTACATTCAGATAGTCTGAGTCTAAAGTATCAGGCTATAAACTATAAAAGAAAAAAGAAAAATCAGTAACTAGCTATAGAAATTAAATAAGGAATTTGGAAACCATTTAACAATAATACAATGTAAAACTAGAAATAAGGTTGTGTAAATTAGATATATGGTAAACCAATAACCAAGTAAACGAAACAAGGAAATGGAGATTGTATTATGTGACATGAATGATATACATATCTGATGATATAAATTCATGTATGTACTATATGATATGAATGTACTTTAAATCAGTAGACTAAGTGTATATGAATTATATTGATATATGATGGTATGATCGAGCATATGAGTGTGTGTGTGTGTATATATATATATATATATATACATACCATTAAGCTTTCAGTAGCTTAGTGTATGAGTTTTTATGCACACAGATTTGGAAGTCATTAAACAGTTGAGTTGACAAGAAGAGGACTCTGAGCCTATAAAAGCAATCAGAGTAGATGTAACATCCATAATTGGGGCTTAGCAATGGATACAGATTAAGAGACATAAGTATGTTATTAAGGGTTATTGGAAAAAAAAGTTGAAAAAGACAATAATGTGAAATGTCATAGGGTTCACATCTGTGACAATGCTTTCATGACTGTGAACCATTGCAAGATGAAATTATATATTTAAGTAGATTTACGATCATGAAAGTAGTTAACATGACTATGAACATCATCAGATATAAAAAATTCCATCAGTTGTTTTTTTTCTCCCATGACCTAAAATTAGAAAGAAACCCTATAATTTGAAGGTTTCACATACTAAAGACCAATTCCTAATATTTTTCTTTGATTTCCAGCTCTAAACACCTAAGTTAAAGAAAAAGATCAAGGTTTTAACAAGTTCTTGGGAAAAAGAGAGCATAAAAAAGTGGTGTTCTTAAGGAGCCCAAACCTAAGAAGGAAAAGATTAGCCAAATCTTTATTTCAATTGTGTTTCCTTCGATTATGGTAAGGAATCATGTTTTCCTTTCGTTTTATAAACTTTTATAGCTTTAATCATGTCTAGTTCATTATGGTAGAGACCCATTTCCAAATGAGTTAGGATTTTAAAATAATCAATGAGTTTTCATGGCTTAAGACCCATATCGAAGTTGTTAAAAGTTATAGCATGTGTTAGTAAGAAATTATATGAGATTAAGGTTGTAAAAAGGGTTAAAATTAGAGGTTTCATCTTTATGGCTTGAAAAGCTAAGTTTATGGGTTATAGATTTTGATATAGATATGTTATATGTGATAGGAGTTGAAAGAAGAGGTGGTGAAACCCACCAAAGGGATAAGCAAGCTCGAGAGAAAGCTAGTTTTTGAGGCTCCACTAGAGGTATATATATATATGCATTCAAATTCCTAAAATTGGCATGTTATGTGTTAATTAGGTGATAATTGAATTTTATGCTTTATATGGTAAGTGCACAGTTCAAATGATGTCATTAATGCCTTAAGATGTGAGTAATTGTATAAGAAATGTAAGTATGCCTTAAATGAGTATTGATGATACTTGTAATATTATATGCAATTAATGTGCCTAAAGAGGTATTAAATGGAGTAATGAATGATGATGCCTTAATGGGTGAAAGAGGTAAGTAAGAATGGTTATATGCATATGGAAATGTGAATGCTTAATAAGATGGCTTGTGAGCATGAAAAAGGGTAAATGGAGTGATTATATGTTTATTGATGCTTTAACATGTCTTAATGTATAATGTGATGAGCATGTTGATAGAATAAAGCTTGTCATGGGACAATCCTTAGAGTATTGCATGTGACTTGTAATGAATGTATGTCTTTAATGATGTTAACTATTGAAAAACCTAGATTTATGTCTGTGACTAGGTGTTCACAACTATGAATCTTATTAGAAAAACAAGGTCATGCATGTGAAGTAAGTGCACAAAATGGACAAAATCTTTCACAACTTAGTTCATGGTTTGGTTCACGAGTAGGATTACCCGTGAAGGTATTCACGACTGTGAACATATAGTTCATGCTTGTGAAGCCTATTTGAAGTGATATATGTTATATTTTATGAATGTTATATTGAGGCATATAAAGAAGACACATAAACAAGTAAAGCCTAGACTCGACACTAAGACTAGAAGTAGGATAGATAAAATGTCATTAAGGGGGTTTACGGTACCGTAATTATTTGATATACAAAGATTCTCAACGACAAAGTGGCTTAAGCTCAGATGAGCACCTTTGATCCTATATTTCATAAAAAAATATATATGTTTACTCAGTCAATATGGCTTAAGCTCAAAGAGCCCCATTGACTTGAGGAGTCTAGACTAACACACATAATTATAGACAGTGACAAGGTGGCTTAAGCTCGAATGAGCACCCCTGTTCACAACCCATATCCGAATAGTTTGTGTTGCGAGTTGTTGGGCAGTGATTTTAAAATGATTGAGGAATAAAATGAAATGGAAAAAAGAGGTTCAAAGACATGAGTATATATGATTACATCATTAAGATTTATTTGCTATGGTTATAGTATTATGTCTAATGATGTTATCCAATCTCATAAGGCAAGTATTTCATATGATTGAACATATTTGTTCTCATGCCATTATATTTCATGTAATGACATGCTTATGTATGACATTTGAATTGCATGTGAGTTTTTATGTCTATATGTACCACAAAACTTTCAGTAGCTTAGCGTACGAGTGTTTTTCCCTACGCAGGTTGGAGCCTAGGAAATAAAGGTAGAAGTTGATCAAGAGAAGCTAGCCCAACATCAAAAACAATAGATTATACCTTACGAGAGTTGGTGATATCACATGTCACATTTTTGCATTTTTTTGTACATGTCATATTGAGGGGGTTGTTTACTTGTATACATGTTTGTAAATGAAAAAATTATGTAATTTTATGTTAAAGGCATGTATTTTGTAAACCCTTAGACAAGGGATAGTCATATTTTTATGAAATTGGGATTTTAAATGTTAAGTCAAACATTATCTTTTACTTTATGTTTTATGCGAGTCATTATAGCCATGGTGTAAAGAAAAAGTTTCAAAATTTCACAAGTTTTTTTGCATACAGATTGTGTGGCACTCGCTCATTTAGCTGGGGTAATCCTAGTTAAGTGAGCAGGTGCTACACTTAGTGGTATCAGAGTCTAGATTTAGGTGTTTCTAAACCTAAGTGGGTTAAGGGTTATCATGCATACATAGTACATCTCATATGTTTCTGATGTGGGCTTTCTTTATAGAGTTGTAAGAGTATAAGGTATAAATGGAGTTAGAAGCATATGATGTTGCAGAGAGCAACAGTTCTCCTGATTAGAAGGTTGCTAATCATCCTAGTGCTTCAAGTATATGAGGTCTAGGTGCTGCTACAGTTCCTCAGTAGCCATATGTTGGACAAATGGATCTAGGTGTTTTATCAATCATGCAATAGATGGTTTGTATTTTCCAACAATTGGCACAAGCCATACCACATGTCATATCATATCATAGGCACCACCACAGCCAGCTCCACAGCTGCCACCAGAGGCACTAAAGATGAAGATAGATAGGCTCCAAAACTATAAGGCAAATGATTTTCATGGCAGAGGTGAGGATGATCCCATCGTAGCCAAGTTTTGGCTAGAGAAGACCGAGAGAGTCTTCAAAAAGTTAGAGTGTCAAGGAGCACAAGGGCAAATATACAGTATCATTGCTTCAAAATCATGCATATGAGTGGGGGAAATCATTTTTGAAGAAGCCACAGACTCCACAACCTACAACTTGGGAGTATTTTGTTGCAGAATTTAAGAAAGAATATGTGCCCCGAGTCTACATATAAGAGAAATGAAGGGAATTCATGAATTTTTGTGATAAAGGGCATGACAGTTTCCTAGTATACAAAAGAGGGGGTTGTTTACTTGTATACATTTCATATTGAGGGGGTTGTTTACTTGCATACATGTTCGTAAATGAAAGAATTATGTAATTTATGTCAAAGACATGTATTTTTATAAACCCCTGGACAAGTGTTAGTCATATTTTTATGAAATTGTGATTTTAAATGTTAAATCAAACATTATCTTTTACTTTATATTTTATACCAGTCATGGTACAAAGAAAAAGTTTCAAATTTTTACAAGTTTTTCCGCATACAGTTTATGTGGTACTCACTTATTTAGCTGGGCTAATCCTGATTAGGCGAGAGGTTGCTATAGTAGACCTGTGTTTAGGTTGGTTTATTTTTATTTCATTCATTCATTTTATTCTCATGACATAGGATAGAGAAAATTAATTTATTAATGTTTTCAGCAAATCAGGACATGCAATTGAGGTGGTTATTTAATAAAGGGTTGTTGTTGCTCAAATCTATTTATTTTTTGAATATGGATGTGTATTTTGATACAAACACTGGAATTTGATTTATACAATCTATGGCATTGGGATGTTTTTATTTTGCATGTTATAAAGATTATGAGAAACAAATATATGTGTAAGATGGAAAAAATTTTAAATGGAATATGTTTTATCTGGATACAATCAATATAGTATCCTCTTTTAGAGTGAGATTATGTCCTACTATATGGGTGGGTATTACATAACGAGGCTAATTCAAATTAAGCTCATTAAGAATAATCAACGAGTTATTTACAAACCAAACTCAAGCCATTCGTGAGCTTAATAATTTGAAATGACTCAAGCTCAAGCCTGTAACAAATTTAAACGAACTAAGATTCAGCTCATCAATATTCAACTTAGCTCAGTTCAATAACAACCCTAGCTATCTGGTTGAAAATGAGCACAACATACTTCCTTATATTGTAAAAGGCAATTATGTAACTATTGCATTCTCATTTTATACATTAAGATGATAAAGGAATATTTAAATTTAACTTTGAAAAAATAATTTTTTTCAATTTCAATCAGTTTTATTTTTTATGTTTAAATTGTTAATCACTTAATAATTTTTTGGATTTCTAACATGCATTTCATACATAAATCAGTAGCAAAAAGAAAAATTAAAACTCAAACAGATTAACTTATATATTTTAGTTTTGAGATTTTTCCTAACTATATGTGAGATTGGTTACCATTGTTTTTGCAGTTTTGTTCTCTTAAGTTTGTGAGATTTTCATATTGCTGGTTTTTCACAATAATAAGGATTGATTATCTTAATTAAGCTTGTGTAGTATATTCGGCCTAGAGAGATAGAGAAAGAAACTTTTCTGTAAAACGGCTAACTAAATTCTCCATTTTAAAAGGGCATTATATCATTTAATCCTTTTCAAGGTTAGAGAATGAAAACAACTAATGGGTTCCTTCCTTAGAGTACACAGTCCAATATTGACCAAAGTCAATCATCCAATCCAAATTAAACTTAGTTTATTTATAACTTTTATAAAAGACTTAATTCACTTTCTCCCTAACTTGGATCCCATACGGAACACATTTTACATTATTTCATTCCTTCTATATGTGTGACCTAATATATTTTTTGGTCATATTGGTACTTAAGTCCCAAGAGAAATCCTAATCCAATTAGGATTCTATGAACTAAACTCTTTTAGCTCATAATTAATCTATGATCAATTTTCCTTGACTTAGCAGATTATGAGCGACATCTAGCAATGTATCATGACCACCCAATTAACCTGAAAGTCAGTGATTTAACTTTTAACTCAACCATAAACAAATATCGTGCAATTTTTCATTTAAGCATATTATACCTCATTTGAATCAGAGTATGAACATCGTATCAATTCTTTCTAGATTGACTACATCAAATTTATTTTAAAGAATGTTAATTAGTTATTGTCTCTGTGATCCATTATTCCTTTAGATATGTTATCAAAAACTCTCTTTAAGACATGTCCACTTTGACCGGGGATTTCTAAATAGTGATCTCCCATAAGAGGCTATAGATATACTCTTCTTCTATCAAGAGCAGTGTAACATTCATTATTTGATATAATCTTGAGTATCTCAAGTCTAAGAATACTTGAACAATTGATATGATGAGACTATTACTGACATTGAATAAATATTCATGTGATTGTCTGATGGCTAGGTCATCCAATGTATTTGACTACTCTAGCAAGCATCCATATATTAACTCTAAACATCTCAAGTCTACAACGTATGAGATATACTATTTGATACAACTATGGAGTATAACATGCGCTAGTATGTCCACATTAACAATATTTTGTCTTACTAACGATATGGCTAGAGATAATTTAAGTATAAATACAATTGCATATGATGAAAATCTCATTATCATTATCACCTCATGATTTCTTTCATGTTATGTTATATATCAAGAATTTCATTAAATAATTTATGATATTAAATTAAATTCATATAATGGACATTGAATAATGAAGAATGTATTTTAATGAAATGTGTATATATGATGTTGTAACACTAAAAAAAGTCAACAAATAGTGACCATCAAAAATGTTCTCTAAGTGGTTGCTAAAAATGACCATAGCCTGTGGTCAATAAAAATCTGGTTGCTAATGAATTTAACGACCACATATTGATTGTGATTACTATTTAGAGACCACAACCTATGTGGTTGCTATATGATCATACCTTTAGAAGACCAAGTGGACCAAATTGCGACCATATAACAACCTCATTTTAATATGGTCACAATTTAGAGACCATAAGCTTCATGGTCATTGATGTAATGGTCGTAAAATGTCCATATTGCGACCACGTATGTGGTCGCTAAATATAGACTACAATTGTGGTAGTAATTTAGCAACTACATATGTGGTCACTAAACAGATATTACATCTATGGAAGCAAGTTAGCGACCACATATTAAGAGAGACCTCAAGTTTTATGGTCATTGACATAATGGTCGTAAAATGCCCATATCGTGACCACGTATGTGGTCACTAAATAGATACCCAGCAAAGTGGTTACTAAACATGTTTTATTATTATTATTATTATTATTATTATTATTATTATTATTATTATTATTATTATTATTATTATTATTATTATTATTATTATTAAATTTATTTAATATGTAAATATGTATTATTTATTATATTATTATTAATTTATTTAATAAAAAATAAGTATTATTTATTTTAAATAAAATTTGAAATACAATAAAATTTTAGCGATATAAAAAAGTATGTTGTTTGTAAACAAAAAAATAAAAAATACAGTCAAATAAAAAAAATGAAAGCACAAATCATGACTGATGATCATTTGGAGACTGTTGACCATCTGGATGTTACTAACGACTACTATCTGTGTGTGGATGGTGGTGAAGGCACATGTTCTGTACCATAAGACGCTCTACACACTTCCATCATCTAGTGCATCTTCTCCTCCACTGCTTCCTCTACACTCGACTGAAGCATTTGCACCTGCTGCTAAAGGTCAGATTGCGATGCTTCAAGCTCTTTAATCTGTTGATGAGTCGTCTCAAGCTAAGGTGCATAGGTCGATGCATCATATGAAAAACTAAAAGCCTTGTTTCAGCCTATTCCATACAAATATCAATTATGCAAAGGAGCATCAACAGCTTGCAGAAAGATTTGGTCCTAATCCTCCTATGTCAGATCATCATAGTTTCTATATTCATCCCAGGACACTTGATCAATAAGCTCCTTAATCCATGTCAAAAAAGTGTAACGAAGAATTATATAACATGTATATAGAACTAAAGTATTTACCCCAACTTGTCTTGCATGCTAGTCCACGTATTGTCTAGACCCATCAGGAGCTCTACACATATGCATCTTACTGAAGAGATGCATCTTGTTAAGAGGGCCACCATCTATTATCTTTTAAAATAAAAAAATTATATATTAGATATACAAAAGTGATATATTTATTGAAATGTTAAAAAAATAATTGTTTTTTACAATCCATTTGGCATGCTTGACAGTAGAAATAGATCTGCAAATGTGGTATGATGGAAATAGATTTGTAAATGTCGTATGATGGCCTAGATCTTAGACCACCAGTCTGACTCTGACGGTTTCTTATTTAGCGCTCCCTCATCATCTGGAATGCAGGATTAGCCCACTTTTGCTGCCACCTCTCCCACACCTCATCTGATCACAGTCGTCAGCTACTCCCAAATATAGTACTTTTGAAAAAAATATATATTTAGAAAAAATTGGTTAACATATCAAGAGTTGTAAAAAAATGGACACAGTCTCCCCTATAATAGGCATAATGTAAAATTTACTCATAAGTTTTTTAATAATAATTCACAATTCTCAAACAAATCTATCAATTCTAATCATTTCACATGATGAGTTGTTCGAAAAAGACCAATCAATCTATACTTTTTAACTATTTTCAATCATTCGAAGCTTTCTCAAACTTTTTCAAGCATTCAAAACATTCCAAGAAAAATTACAAGCATTTCAAGCATTCCATAATATAAGTAAAGTAAATATGTAAAACAATCAATCAATCTTTTTCATAGTCATTTACAACATTTTACATCAAAATTCAAATATATTTTACCTGAAACTCTCCCCAATAAAAATCATAGAGCTTTAGTGGTACCGAACTTCATCTATATCCCGCTGGATGCAACTGCTCTTGAAATATGTGTGATATCTAAGCAGCCATATCATGGGACTCAATAAATCTACAAATATTAAAATAACCATGCTAGTTATATAAATAAACAATTATTACAATCAACTCAAATTCACATAATGTAAAATAAACATGACTAAAATGTCTCACCTCCATCATGCAGTTGAAGTCTCTTACGACTGCCACTATAACTGCTCCCCACAACAATATTTGAATCGGGAGTACTAGGGGTATGCAAATGTGAATGTGCAAAAATAGATGATGGCTATGACTCTAGGCCTGCTCCTGGAGAATGTGATGTCTCAAGGGTCCCTATGGATGGTCCCATAGAGCTGGACAGATGACTGCATAGGCCTATTGAGGCATATGAGATAGTTGATGTGGACATATCGACTGTCTCTGTGATAGGTGCTACAGAGGTGGCTTGCAATGCTACTGACGTAGAAGAATTTACTATGGATGAAAAAGTACCCCTACCAATGTTTCATCCTTTGCTGCCTTTAATGGGGGCATCTCTAACATGACTTCAACCTCTCATATTGAACCAAAAAAATACTTAGCTAAGCATAATTAACAGTTAACTCGATCATATATGAAAATAATACACAGCTACAACTACCTCTATTTAGTGTCAATTTCATTGATATCATTAAAATCAAATTATTCCTCTGAATCATACAAACTTTATGTTTGTAATTCTTCTTCTTCTTCTTCTTCTTCTTCTTCTTCTTCTTCTTCATCATCATCATGCACAATATCTTCTAGGTCATCTACTGAATCATTCAATGTCTTTTGTTGATCTTTTTCCGTAATTTCAACTTGGTGGATTTCAATTGACTTTCTCTTGAAATGGAAGAGGATTATACACATGTGTACTTTGAAAAGAGTTTTTTGGCATCTCAACAACTTATTTTGGTTTGACTTTCGATATGACCAACCAGTTATAGTTGTCCCTTTGTAAGCTTGGGTATGAATAATAATACACTTGACTTGCTTGCATTGATAGAACAAAGGATTCATACTTGTCATATTGTCTTTGATAGTTGACATTAACAATATTGTACTATATGTGAAGCCTTGTACCCACATCAGGAGTAGGATCAAACAAATCTCATGTGAAGAGAAATACTTGCTTAATTAGCAAGTTAGGATATTCTAGTTGCATAGCCTACCTTAACTGACTGTAATTGTGACATTCTTATAACAATTATTCTATATGTATGTTACATAAGCATATGGGATTATAGCCAATGTGTGCAAAAAAAAAATTTCTTAACTTAATTTTATGACCATAATATTCTTAGCACCTTATTAATCCTTTTTATTTTTCTAAAAATTTCGGCAGTATAACGGCTATAAATTAACTACCCCACCTACAGGACAAACAATCCACAATCCATTTTTAGGTACAACAATACAAATATAATACAAAATATTATCTATTCAACTACAAGTTAACATTTCATTCTTTACACATATAATAATTTATAAATATTCTTTATCATGATATATAAATAATTTCATTCCTACAAATCTGTATCCATACATATATATACATGTCATCTTTAATATACAACTTTATATCTTATTCTTTCGCCTGCTCTCAAAATTTATACGCTTGCTCTTGTGTCTTTCCCATTACTACCTGCACATAGTCATATAACTATTTGCTGAGTATTAAAATACCCAGTGGTGATTACTAATTTAAGAATTTTCATTAACTTATATTTTCATACATACATGCAATATTATATTTACTACACTATTCAAATTTTCTCTTTTATACATTTATTATTCTTTTTTTATCAATACTTTAATATTCTTTACCCTTAATTCACTATTTAATATTTTTATTAAATTTAACAATTTTTCTCAATTAATCTTATAGATTTTTTTTTGCAATCTTCTATTTAATTAGCTACAAACTTCATTTTGGTTCCTAAATTTCCATTTATTTACATTCATGCTACTACTTTACATTTATTTACACTTTTACCACTATATATATATATATATATATATATATATATATATATATATATATATATATATATATATATATATCATTTATTTTCTTTTTAACTACATAATTTAATTTTTTTTTACTTATATTTCATTTTTCAATTTTACTATTTTTGTCATATTTATCACTTTTATCATTATTATTATTATTATATCATTGTTATTATCTTTATCACTTTTATCATCTTTATCATATTTATCACATATATCATATTTATCATATTTATCACTTATATCATATTTTTCATTCCTACTACTTTTATTCACATTTGCCCATAGTTTCAATCCGATAGAAAATCTTCAGACCAGATATATGAGACGTGAACCCCAAAAGTCCACTATACTGAAAAATGACCTCGAATGACCAGCCGAGTACTAAACTGTATACTAATCACTAAATCACTATCACGAAAGTAGATTGTCATTGGCTTACATAAGCGAGTCACCATGATCCACACCACGGTAATGGTGTCCCTATGGCTAGCCAATTATATTCTGACTATATTTAACTATCAGAAAAATAACTAAGGACAATATCTTATTCTTTTAATTCAATTTCCATTAAATTCATAAATTCCATTATTTTTATATTATCAATTACCTAGCATTTTATTCATCCATAACTATAATCTTTTTCCACACTTTCCATTCTAATATCTCAATATTTCATCATTAATACCTAGTTAAATCATTAAGCTCCCTAAACACATTTTAGTCATTATATTTTATTTTATGCACAAAATAATCATTAACTAGAAAAATATTCAATATATATTTTAAAAATTTTCAATAAATTTCTATACACTCAATATCATATTTTTTTTGCATTTTATGACTTAATTTTCATTTTATTAGCAAGGAAAATACTAATTTCTTCTTCTTCATATTTTGGCTTACATTAAATTTTTATCATTAAAATTTTTCATTCACCTTCTAAATATTCATTTCACTAATTTATACATTCATTATTCCATATGTATCATAATATTACACTAAAATGTAATTATGCCTTAATATGCATTTTTTCCATAATATGGTCATATTTTCAATGTTCCACTAAATAATTTTTTTAATTGAATTTAACCATTCTAATCCACTTTTTATATTCCCTTAATCATGTTTTAAGCTTCAAATATCATTTACTTGCTAAACACACAAATTCCCTAATTTCCATAATCCTAATTCAATTTTTAATAATGGAAATAAGTAGATTTTGAAATCACTAACCTTATTTTCTTCCTTTGACCTTCCTTGGCTTCCTTTTCCTTAGCCTTTTCCTTGGAAGCACCTTCACCTCCTTGTGCACCTACCATAGCCAAAATTCTCACTCAATTAATTCACCATTATTTTGCTTTTCTAACTCAATCTAACTTCATAATTATCATCTCCATACCTTAAACTATCTATTTGAACCATTAAACCAATTTAAAACTGTTAATTTTCCTTACCTCAAATTTGCATCTTAATTTGTCTCCTTTGATTTTCTTTCACTCTATCCTTCCAAATGAAGATTAGAGACTTCCACTAGCTACTAGAGAGGCTGAAATTATATTAGGGTGTTTGATTTTGGTGTAAAAATTGGAGAAAATGAAAGAAATTTGGTGGAGAGAAGGAGAAGAAAATGGTTCAGCCAAGCAAGGGAATTTGGGGAAGAATGAGTTGCAGAATTATCTCTAGAGAATTATGATATTTAAGCATTTATATAGTGGCTTAAGATGGGTAGACTTGGGCCAAACAAAGCTCAGCCCATTTAGGCCCAATTAAGCACTCTAAATTACTTTTCTCACTTTCCAAGCCAAATTTGATTCTGTAATATATATATATATATATATATATATATATATATATATATATATATATATATATATATATATATATATATATATATATATATATATATATATATATATGTCTACATAAATTTTTTTAACTCAATCGGAATCTATTTTCTGTTCGGCTCACTCAAACCGAATTGATAAATCAATTTTCGGTGTTACCGTAAAATTCCTCTTTTACTGTGAAAAAATTCTAAATATTATTTAGATTCTATCCATGTCTTAAAATAAATTTTTAGAAGTCGTTTGCTATTTTTCATAGCCCAATCAAAGTAAGGTCAACTACTTTATTAATTAAACCAAGTCTTTTTTTTCTTAGTTTTGACTTTTGATGGCTTATTTGACTTCATTTTTACTCCAAATTTTTACCCTCAGACTAGTCATAATCTATATTTTTTTTATGATCAAATAAAATATTTTTCAGCCACGGATGTAATTTTAACTCTCGTATATACTGATCAATTTCGGAAACTACAATTTATGACTAACCCGGTATTTGGGCCATTACAATTCTCCTCTACCAATAAAAATTTTGTCCTCGAAATTTTACTTGTATTCAACAATTGTGGATATTGTTGTTCATTGCAGCTTTTGGCTTCCACGTGTCTTCTTCCACATTGTGGTGACTCTATAATACTTTCACTAGTGGGATTTGCTTGTTCCTAAGCTATTTAACTTCTCTTGTTAGGATCTTTAATGGTTTCCGTTCATAAGTCAGATCAGCCTATATTTGAATTTCATGGCTAAGGTCTGACCTATACCTCTGTAGCATTGACACATAGAACACATCATGAATCTTTTCCAACTCTTGGGGTAGCTTTAATCGGCGCAAAATTATTAAGTCGGTAATGATAATATTATAAAAACCGATAATGACACTATTATAAAAGCGCTCGATGCAATATTATGAAAGTCGATAGTGGTAACCCTGTTATTATTATTAGTTAGTTCGGTTATAGGTGTTATGGATACAAGAAAAATGAAAAATAACATTAATATAACAGTATGTCATTTTGATAATGTTGTGTTACATCAAAATTATTAAATATTGAATGTTTGTTGACATTTATTTAATTACATATATTTTTTTATTTTATATCTTATTTGTGAAATTATTAAATGACATGTAAGAAAATATATGTATGTAAGATTTTTATCCTTGAAGCATCGCTAAGCTAGTAGCTTAGCGCGGATGGTTTCCTTTCGCATCGGTTTTAAAGAAAAACCATAGATAATATAGTTGTCAGAAGAAAAAAGGTACTAGGACAATAAGCGGCTTAAAGCTTTGGACATATTTTGGTATATTTTGTCAAAAACTTTGTAAATTAAATTATAGTTTTTATCTCATCTAGTATGTATTGGGAATGTGTAACTTTAATGTAATGGACATAGTTTGAATGTAAAATAATATATTTTATAAATAAATAAAAATTTGAATATTGGTGTTTGTAATAATTTCATTTTAGTGTTTCTAATATTTTTACAAAAAAAAATTAATTCATTTAGCTAATCTTATAAGACAATTAGTCGGGTAATGCTCACTTACCTTACTAAACTAAAGTGGGGTAAGGGGGTGTTATAATTTTGGTATCAGAGCTATAGGTTTAGACGGTTCTTACTAAATGGGTATGGGAAGATAAGTGCATGTTTTCAACATTTGCATTGTTTTAAGTTGCTATATTCTGATAAGGGACCCTTCTTCTGACAATATAGGTTTTAATGGATTATGAATCAAGACAAAGTCATGAAAAACTAGAGGGTGATAATATAGCTAACTGTGCTGCTCATAGACTGTCAGCATCAATTAGAGCCTCAAAGCCTAGTGTTATAGCTCCACAACATGCTAAAGAACAAGTTGATCTAGGTCAAGTACCCCTGATGCAACAAATGACTACTTTGTTACAGCAGATAGCACATGTTGTGCCACCACCAGCTCCACCACCTCCCCCACCTCAACCAAAACCCCAGATTGGTAAACTAAGAAAATATGGAGCTACAAAATTTATTGATAAGAAAGAAGATGACCCAGCAGCAGCAGAATTTTGGTTGGAAAAGACATAATAGGTTTTTGAGGAGCTTTAATGTCTGGAGGAGTATAAGGTTAGGCATGCAGTATTCCTCCTTCAGGAGTATGCCTACGACTGGTGGAAGTTGGTATTAGAGAAACCCCATACTTCGAACCCTCATACATGGAATTTCTTTATGGCATAGTTTAAAAACAAATATTTGCCAATAGTTTATATTAATGAGAAAAAGCGAGAATTTCTGAACTTGAAGTAGAGCGGTATGATAGTAGCTAAGTATGAGATGGAGTTTACCAAGCTGAGTAAGTATGCAACATGGATTATTGGAGATGAAGTTGATAAATGTCTTAGATTTGAATATGGCCTCGAAAAGGATATTGGATATTTAGTGGCTTCCCACCAGCATACAGACTTTGCAACACTAGTGTCTTCTACCATTAATGTTGAAAGAAGGAAAAAGCTAAAGACAGAAGAGCTCTCTAAGAAATCAATGGCTAGTGTGGCCCAAACATTTGGTAGGAAAGGGTGGATAGTACCCAGACCATTTCAGTCATGGATTGCTAGGCAAAAATTTTCTAGTAAGGGGGTTAGCATTTTAGACTCGCAACATCATCTGCTAGTTCACCAACATCATTGTCCAAAAGGCTAGCTCTTGCTATGTGTCAGCATTATGGTAGATCTCATACATGAGAGTGTTGGTGGTTGACTTGGGCATACTTGAGATGTGGAGCTACTGACCATATGAAAAGAGATTGTCCCAGACTTAGTACAGATAGTATGGCACCAACACAGACTATGGCACCAGTATAGAGTTGTGGTATAGGTTGAGGCTAGTTTAGAGGTGGTCATACCAGATAGAGTTAGGGGATATCAAAGATAGTTGACAAACCTGGAGGTAGTAGAGCTCCAGCTTGGGCATATGTGATAAGAGCTCATGAGGAACAGGATGCACCAGATGTCATAGTTGGTAAACTTTCTTTATTTGACTTTGATTTGTATGCATTGATAGATCCTAGTTCCATGCATTCATACATAAGCACAACTGCACTTAAACAAGGGAACATGACACCTAAGACCTTAGAATATGAGATAATTGTGACCAATCCACTGGGAAATAGTGTGAAAGAGAATCAGATCTATAGAAACAGTTCAATAATAATTCAGGGTAGAGAATTTTCAGCAGACTTAATAGAGTTACTTTTCCATGAATTCGATGTTATTCTGGGTATGGATTGGTTGACAAAGTATGGAGTTGTAATCGACTGTCGATCTAGAAAAGTTGTACTTAAAATTCCCAGGCAGGATGTCACTATTATTCAGGGTAAAAGTAAAAAATGTTTGACCAATGTTATTTTTGCATTAAAAGCTCATAAATACATTAGGAATGGATGTGAGGCATATTTGGCCCATGTGATAGATACCAAAAAGGGGAGCCCAAAACTCAAGGACATCCCCGCAGGGTGTGAGTTTCCAGATATGTTTCCTGAAGACTTATCAGGCTTACCACCAAATAGGGAGATAGAGTTTACTATTGATGTGATTCCTAGTACAATCCCGATATCAATTGCTCATAAAATGACACCTACAAAATTGAAAAAGTTAAAAGTTTAATTACAGGAATTGCTAAACCTAGTGTGTCACCATGTGGTGCTTCGGTGTTGTTTGTAACAAAGAAGGATGACACCCTTCGATTATGTATTGATTACTAACAATTAAGCAATGTGACAATTAAAAATAAATACCCACTACCTAGAATTGATGATTTGTTTGATCAGTTGAAGGGAGCAACAATATTCTCTAAAATTGATCTCAAATCCAAGTATCATCAACTGAAAATCAAGGAATTAGATGTATCCAAAACAGCCTTTGGGATTCGATATAACCACTATGAGTTCCTGGTTATGCCTTTTGGCTTAACGAATGCACCAGTTGGCTTTATGGATATGATGAACATGATTTTTAGGCCTTACCTTGATCAATTTTGGTAGTTTTTATAGATGATATCCTGGTGTATTTAAGGGACAAAGGAGAACATGACAAACATCCCAGAATAGTACTTCAGTCTTTGAAGAAAAATCAATTATATTCAAAGCTGTCAAAATGTGAGTTTTGGTTGGAAAAAGTAGGATTCTTAGGGAATGTTGTGTCAGTTGAAGGAATCTGTGTGGATCCTAACAAAATAAAAGCGATTTTAAGTTGGAGCTATGTGACAAAAGTCCTGAGTGTCCTTGGATTAGCTGGCTACTACAGAAGGTTTGTGAAGTGATTTTCAAGCATAGTCGCACCAATTACAAAGCTACTTAGAAAAGAAACTAAGTTTTAGTGGACAGATCGGTGCCACACAAGCTTTGAAAAAATAAAAGTCATGCTAACCGAAGCACTTGTTTTGACCCAACCTACTTTAGGGAAAGATTTTGTGATATACAGTGATGCCTATCATAATGGTCTAGGTTGTTTATTAATGCAAGAGGGTAAAGTAGTTGCTTATGCATCTAGGCAATTGAAGCCTCATGAGCTAAATTAACCTACTAATGATTTGGAGTTGGCAGCAATAGTGTTTGCTCTAAAAATATGGTGACATTATTTATATGGCGAGCTGTGCTACATATATACAGATCATAAAAGCCTCAAATTTTTGTCTACATAAAAGGAGTTGAACTTAAGGCAAAGATGCTGGTTGGAGTTAATTAAGGATTACAATTGTATTATTGATTATCAGTCAGGCAAAGTCAATATAGTAGTTGATGCCTTAAGTAGAAAAACACTGGCAGATATGCCTTATAATTTCCTCATTTATAATATAATATATAGAAATTAATAATAAATTAATAAGAGAATCATATTTTATTTTGGCAGAGTTACGGGTTCAACATACTTTAAGGAAACAAGTAAGGAAAACTCAGAGGCAAGATCAGAAATTTATGATAATTACTGAGGCAGTTAAAAAGGGGAAGAGACCTGAATTTAAGATTGAAGATGATGGAAGCATAAGTTATAAGAGAAGATTGTGCATGCCAAATTACAACAGATTAAAGAAAATAATTTTAAAGCAGATGCATAATACAACTTATTCCATGCATCCAAGAAACAATAAAATGTACCAAGACCTGAAGACTCATTATTGGTGGCCAGAAATGAAGAAGGATATTGTGGAATACACTACAAGATGTTTGACATGCCAACAAGTGAAAGCAGAGCATTAGGTACCATTTGGATTGTTGCAACCTATTGCTATCCTAGAATGAAAGTGGGAAAGGATTACAATGGATTTTTTATCTAGTTTGCCTTTGACACAAAAGAAGCTTGATGCAGTATGGGTAATTATTGACATGCATACCAAATCAGCTCACTTTCTGCTAGTTCGGATGGATTATTCATTGAGCTGGTTAGTAGAAATATTTGTTAATAAGATAATTCGACTGCATGGGGTGCCAGTATCTATTATTTCTGATCAAGACACACGATTCACATCAAAATTTTAGAAAAATCTACAACAAGCATTGGGGACTCGACTTTCTTTTAGTACAACATTTCACCCATAAACAGATGGACAATCTGAACGGATTGTTCAATTGCTGGAAGACATGCTTAAAAAGGAAAACTAAGTCATAGGTTTATTGGACCATACAAAATATTTGAATGTGTGGATCCAGTGGCTTACCGATTGGCTTTATCACTAGAATTGGATAAGATCTGCAATGTGTTTCATGTCTTAATGCTAAAAAGATATAGATCGGATCCAACACATGTAATACTTGTGGAATCAAAAGAGGTATAACCAGACTTGACCTATGCAGAAGAGCCAGTGAAAATCTTTGCTCGAGAAATCAAGGAACTACGAAACAAGAAGGTACCATTGGTAAAGGTCCTATGGCACAATCATGCAATAGAAGAAACTACTTGGGAGAGTGAAGAAATGATGAGAACTCATTATCCTCAGTTATTCATCTGTAGCTAATCAGGTAAATTTTGAGGACGAATTTTTTTTAAATGAGAGAGAATTGTAACATTCCATGATTTAGGCCCCGATTGTACATGACCGTAGTAGGGTGCACTGGTTCAATCGAAGTCTAAATTTGAACCCATAAAAAAATGACTAATAATAAGAAAAAATAATTAAGGGTATTATTATTTGGGAATTAAAAAGATTAGTGCTAGAACTAGAAAAAAAAAATTTCTACAGACAAAATTGGTATTATTAGAATTGTTGGGAGAAAAAGTGTGAAGATGAGAAAATTGGTGGAAAATAAGGAATTTTTCAAAGTTTAAAACTTAATCAAGATTAATTAAGTTAATGCTCCAATGAAAATTATGATTAAATTTAATTAGTGGGACCCACTCCTTAATTTTAGAATAAAAGTTAAAAGGTGAAGAAATTCTATAATCTTCCATAAAAAAAACAAAAATCTAACTCATTTTCTTCCTCTCTTTCACCCTTTGTGTTGTCCACCTATGCCTCCAAAAGCATCCATTTTTGCTTCAATTAAAGCTTGAAAAAAAGAGAAAAAATTAGTTTTGAAAGAGAAAAAATTCAGAAATTAAAGAGTTCTTTCCATAAAGGGAGCTAAGAGCAAGAATGAATGAAGAAAAAAGAAAAGAAAAGGGAGAAATTTTGGGATAGATTCGGCTCACCTTGGAGAGCCATTAAGGTGAGTTTCTTCTTCTTAAATTAAACATTTTTGCTTCCATTTGAGACCCATAAGGATAATAGATATGATTAGGAATGATAAATTGAGGTTATTTAGTAAGAATGAACTTAGAATTTGAAATTTGTAACTAGTTGAAGAAAAGTGAAGTTAAACTTTTAATTAATGATAATTGATGTTAGTTAATAGTTTTAAGACTTAAAAACTCGAGAAAGATAACTCTAATGGAGGAAAGAGGGGTTGCCTTGGTTAACGTAATTTGGAAAAAATTGAAATTAACCTAGGAGCAACACAATTGGTGATAAATGAAGTGTGATTAGAATGTTGATTTGAAGAAAATAAATTGGAACCTATGATAAAGTTTTTGGGTAGCCATGACATATCAAGAAGAAAGTTTAACCTTTGTTCTTTTTGGATAAATTAAAGTATAAAACATATTAGGAGCATTAGAATTGTATGTAAGCATGAAAAGTTTTAAAAATGAATGATATAAATGAGATATAATATGGTTTGTGTAGGAAAACCAAGTGAGCAAATGAGAGGCCCCCAAAAGGGTGACAAAGGCAAGGAGAAAACAAATTAGTGAAATGAGGAAAATAAGGAAAAAGGGAAACTCCAAGATTGATTAGGTATGTACTTCATTGATAAAAATATTACATGTTTAAATGTATGAAATTATGTATTAATGCTTGATATGAATATTGTTTGCCATGAAATGTGATTGGTTGTTGCTTTTAAATTTTTTTATAGTAATGAGACTAAATGGTGTTAAAACATTAAAATATATGAATGTAATTATGATTTGAAAATTTTGGCATAAAAATGAATGCATATGATAGATGTAATTAGTAGATAGGTGTGTGTCAATTGATGACATTGCAGTAGAAATTTTGGAGCAGTATTGACTATTTAATCATAACTAATGCTCTAGTAATGATATTAAGATGAAATTAGCTGAAAATAAAAATGGACTCATAAGGTTAAAATGTTTATTCAGAACCTAAGTTCAAATTCTAATTTCAAATGGACTAATAATTGGACACAAATTTTTGAACCTGTAGCTATCTAGAAAATACTGGATAAGACTAATGGAATGTCCTTCAATAAAAGAGCTATAACTTTTGATAGAAAACTTGGATTTGTATGATTTTTTATGAATATGAAATCTGAGACAATAAGCTACAAAATATAACAAGGCAATAAATCCAAATTCAAACTATAAATAGGCTAAACATGATGTCTAAAATTAGGGCCGAAATTTGTCATAAATAAAAATTTGATATATTGGGTTTTTGCATGTTGTATCATGAATATATATATTAATTAATGTGAATTTTAATTTTAATTTTAATTATAAATATTTAATAAATTATTTATGTATGGGGTTCTAATGCAATAACAATGGAAACAAATAACAAAAAAAACATATATGTAAAAAAAAATTAGTACAATTAGCATTTGTGAAAATATTGAAAATAAATATAAAAATAGTTAAGGTCTAAGACATCTAATTTAGAGCTAAAATAGAGAATAGTTTGACATGTCAATAAAAGGGTTTAAGGCACTAAGTGTCAAATATAAAAGCTGGTAATGACAATTTTATAAATACATTCGGCACAAAATTATTAAGGCCATAATAACAATATTACAAAAGCCAGTAATAACACTATTATAAAAGCGTTTGGTGCAATATTATGAAAGCTAATAATAGCAACATTATTATTTCTATTAGTTAGTTCAGTTATAAATATTATTGGCATAAGAAAAATGAAAAATAACAATAATATAAAAGTATGTCATTTTGATAATGTTGTGTTAAATCAAAATTGTTAAATATTAAATGTTTGATGATATTTATTT